>CM038681.1:285929326-286529326 GCA_021605205.1 Aegilops longissima
TGTGCTCCTTCCTTGGTCATGGATGGTGATTGGTTGAAGTCGATCTTGAGATCTTCTTCTAGGGAGCCGGACCGGCGCGGTGTCGGGGGCTGATCGTAACCACGAACACTTATGGGACGGCGGACCGAGGCCTTCGGTTCGGTCGATTAGAGGCGGAGATTACGAAGAGCGGTCAGTGAAACCTGCAGTGGTTTACCCAGCGGAGCTCTCGGGAGAGATAATACTCCTGCTGCTGCTTGTGCTGATTGTATTGTGTTCTTGCTAGGGAGCACAGACAGCTACAAAACCTAGCGTGAATGTCTACGGTTTGAATGAGTCGAACCGAACCCCTCTACGTTGTGCATGGGCCTCCTTTTATAGGCTCAAGGGGTCACCAACAGGTGTGCAGTAAACAAGGGCAAAATGGGAAAATGAGTTGCGGTTGGTACAGCTACTTTATGCAGTGTATTCTACCTAACTCGTAGCGACGAGGGACAAAAGCATTAAATGCCGTCCATGTCGCCCTAAGCAGTGCGAGAAAGGGCGGTCGAGCGCCACCACTTGCCATGATGGTACTCTGTCGGCGCCGCTTACCGCTGCTCTCCGCTGGCTGCACAGCCTCTTGACACCTACGCTGGAATGGTCCCATGGCGACATGTTGGTGGATGGTGGGGCGGAGATGAAGAGTGGTTACTGCCTTGACAAGCGCCTTACAGCTGACTGAATCCTGTCGGCCCGGAAGCTTTTAGCTCACGAAGGCCTTCGACAAGCTCCTCTTGCCGAGGTCTTGTCTTCTGTGTGCCTTGGGTGGCCTTCGGCAAGCTCCTCTTGCAGGGCCTTGTCTTCTTGGCTTAAATACTTTGTTCTTGCATGGCTCCAAAGAACCATGGAGGACCTTGGCGGTCACTAGGCAAAGCCTTGCCGAGATTCTTCTTGCTGCCAGTGCAGGAGTTAGGGATACTGGGTACCCTACTCTAGTACACCGGCAGGAGCCCGAACTGGGCCACCTACCCAGTGCGGCGCTGTTGGGCAGGCCCAAAAGCAGTCTGCCAGACACAGGCCTTGCCTAGATCACGCCCGTAACTTGCTCCGGACCCTACCACGTCCCCACGAGCAGCCTGGCGTCGAGCGTGGCATCGTGGGATGCGTGGGGGGGGCTGTTTTAATTGGAAAAGCGGGCGTCACCTCTCTCCCTCCTTATAAGCAGGGGAAGCAGGGGCAGGTCGCCCACCTCGCCATTGCTGTGTCCCCATCTCGAAAACCACCCGCTCCCCCTCTTCTCTAGTCGAAGAGAGCGAGCTCCGCCCCCGCCACCAGCGCCATCAACGCCCGTCGGTCTCCTCCACCACCTCCGCCATGGCTCAGCTGACAAGGGGAAAGGCGTGAAGTCGACCAGGCATAGCGGCTCATGGCGCTGCTTGAAAATGAGCCGTCCCCTTATTTCGGCGCCAAAGGCTGAGGGAGGCTACTACCCTCTTAATCGGCCAGGCAGGCGCATCCAGCGCCTGAAGAGTACTCTCCGCCGCATGAGGCGGTTCGGCGGGTACCCCTTCTTCGCACTCTTCTTCTATGCGGGCTCTGCCCGCCCTTCTCTAATTCTTCTGCGATATCATGAACACCTCGAGCCGCCTCCTTGATTTCACCCCCAATCTTGTCTTGACCATGGCAGTTTTCGCACATCTCTGCGAAAACTTTGTGAGAATCCACCCAAGCGTAGCCCTCTTCCGTCACATCTTCATGCCCGCGTTGAGAGAGAGAGAGCCACTTGCGGAGGGATTGCTTGGATCTCAGGGTTGGCAGAAAAAAGCCTATCTGGAAGGAAAGCTCCGCAGACAAGTGGGAGGTGGAGAGCGATTGGTGTTGGATTGTTGAGGAGAACCATGCCCTTCACACTTGGCGCCAAACTCCCATAGTGCAACAGCGATTGGAGCAACTTGGCGCGGAGGATGCTAGGTTGAAGAATTCTTGTGACCCGGATCCTGCGCCTCGAGCTTGCGGACTCACTTATGGCGCCGTTGGCGCAGATTTCCTGCCCGCCCGCGCCGGCTCCCTTGCGAGAGAGGAGAGACCTGCTTGGGAGTTCCAAAATCGGCGGACATCAGCAGAGCTGCGCCGGGCCTCAACTAAATTTCACCGTCTTGGAGTTGGATGCGATCTTTTTGGAGCTGTTCAAGCCGACCCGATCACCCAGTGGTTTAGGTTGCGAGAGTCGTCCCATTAATGCAACAACTCTTATTTCGACCGCATCCGCGCCATGATGCCGTTGTGCGATTCGCGTAGGATCGTCCCATTGTGCGGCGAGTTCTTGACAGCTTGGAAGAAGTGCGATCCATACTGACGGCAGAAGTGGCTCACCGCGACACCACCGCGCGAGATACGGCGCGCTCCGTCACGAGCTAGGAGGGCGGCAGCAATCTTGCATTGGCGGTCAGGTTCACCGTGGAGGCGAGAGGCAGCGATGGCGGCAAGCCTTGCGATCGAGAGGAGCTTGCGGCGAGAGGGCAGGCCGAGCCGAAGTTGAGCCCGATCGGGTGCTGTCGGCGCCTCCTCCACACCTTCAAGTAGCTTGCGCGGCGGAGGCCCACAGCTCCACCAGAAGGCATCTCCGCAAGGCGGGGAAGTGGCCCAGGCGGCGGGCCCCAACAGCCGCAGGCCCGTGCGGCCTTCGCTCACCGCCAGCAAGCCATTGTTGCAGCGTGAGCACCCCACCGCTCGACAAGCCTGGCGGGATCCTCTCGAGCCACGCTGCCACCCCCGCCAGCGGTCAAGAAAACTACTCCTCCGCCTCTTCCATGCCGAGGCGAGCAGGTGATCTCTCGGCGCTCAGCTCAAGCGAAGAAAAAGAAAAGTAAAGCTTCTATCATGCTTTATGTTCTTCAATTTTGTTGCTTTGTCTTGTATCGATTTGCTTCATTACGAACTCTTTCCTTTTCAGGGCGCTGGCGGAGAGGCGTCGAAAGCAAAGAACACGGTGGTTGTCGCCGAGGATGATCCCCGACGTGGCAACATGGTAGCGTCTGAGACCCCCTTGCGGACCGGCAACCCTTCCTCAAGCAGCCCCGGCTGGCCCCAGCATAAGTATATGGTTTACTTCTTACGGTTAGGTGTGCATGGGTGCTCCTTCTTTCTTGATATCGACTTGTTGATTTGTGTAGGAATGGAGCAGCCTCATTAGGAGTGCCGGAAGCCGCTCCGAAATACCATCTGCCCGACTACGCGCGAAGGAGGAATTCTCCGGCAAGGGGCGTTCTGCGGCAAGGAGACTTCTCCGGCGAGGGACAGCACCGATGATCCTCGGTTGATCGAGACCATGGCTGCAGGATCCCGCCAGCGGGTAATCTTCTTGCGAAAAATTCCCTTGGGTTCTTTTCTTGTTCTTCTTTTTGAACATTTGCTTGTTGTTCTTTCTTTTTACGATTATCGAGATCCATACGCATGAGCCAATGGAGACTGGTCGCTTGGCGATGAGGGCGGCAACAACAACGGCAGCGTCGCCACCATGGAGAAAGGCGGCGCCGATGGGTCCGCCCGAGCGAAGCCGCCAAGGCTGCCGCCGCAAGGTGGCGAAGTGCAGCGTCGTCTTGGCGACCTAAGGCGCAGGGCGCCCGGCGCTTCGCCCGACCGCCCGATCCCTCGCCACCGATGCAGCGTCGAGCTCGAAGAGCCCCAGCCAGCGCCTATCGAAGGCGGCAGGCGTCTTCATCAAACTCCCACAGGCGTCGAGCTCGAGGCGTCGGTCGAAGAGACCTTTGACGAAGAAACTGCTTCGCCTCCCGCTGAGTTGGCGCTGGTTGTGGCGTAAGCAACGAGCGTGGCGAAGTCCGAGGAGGGGCATTCTTGAAGAAACTCTTTGTCGCTCTACGGCGCCCGAAACAAGCCAAGTTGGAGTCTGGGAAGCACTTGTCGCGGCGGGGAGCGAACATGGAGAAGCCTTGAGAAGGCTCAGGGTGCCAACCAAGCTCTCGGAACATAGCGAGCGGGAGGCGACTTGCTGAAAAGCGCCTGGCCTTCATCCTTGAAAGGCTGAGGTCGAGGCAACAGCGGCTTGCTGCCTGAGAAGCTATCTTCGCCATAGGCGAGTTGGCGCAGCGGAAGATCAATCTTGACAGCTATGAGGAAAAGCTTGCGCTCGCGAGCAATCAATTAGCGGAGCTCTCAAGGAAGCAAAGATCCGCTGCTGCAGCTAAAGGGCCGCCAAGAAAGAGTTGGAAGCGAAGGTGGCGCAGGTAGAGGCCAACCTCGAGAAAATGGCGAGGAGCTTGCTGCTTGAAGCATGGCCTTGAAAGGGCGCCTACACTCTTGGCGAGTTGCGGGCCGTCTTGCTGAAAGGATCAAAAAGAGCTCGATGCCGCCAAAGAATCCAAGGCAGATCTTGGCTGGCTGACCACCACGATCACGAGGCGCTGGGCGGGCGCCAAGAGGCGGGAGGTGGCCCTATTGGAAAGATCAAGGCCAGCGAGGAGCTCTTTGGCGAGTGCTGGACTGCAGAACACCTTGGAGAGAACATGATGCCTTTGGGCGGAGGGTCTTGTGGAATCTGCTGTCGCCATCGACAAGGAGGCGATGGAGCTGGGAATGGTGGATCTTGGGTACTCCTCAGGCCAGCGTCTCAACCCAGGCGCCAAGCTCAGCTTGTTCCTCAAAGGCGTGGTGGCGGCTCTCCAGCTGACTCGGGAAGAGATCCCAAAGCAGCTGCCGAGAATCGCGCCCGGATCTGTCGGGAGCTCTCAAGAAGGTGTTGATGAAGGTGGCCTTCCGCAATCCAGGCCTCAACCTTGCGGCGTCCTCGGATCCACTCCGCCGGATGCCCGATGTGGGCGCTCAAAGCCCTTATCCGCACCCATTGTGGACAAGGTGGGCAAGATCAAGCGGGTTGATGGCGACCCGCGTAGATTAGGCCGCCAGTTTTATCTTTCCTTGTCGGCTGCTGATCATGTTTAGGAGAACAATTTATTAAATCTGCGACAAGCTATTTTGTAATATAACTCTATCTTAGGCAATGATGTAATGTTATTTCCTTTACTTGATTCCTTCCTTTGTATGTTTGTGCCCTCGCTTTTAGGGAAGTTGTCGGGCCGGGCACCTTTTGCATGGCTGAGTGCGGGCGTCAGCACTACTTTGGCGGTTCCGCTTCCGACAAACAACCTTATGCAACAAGTTGCAGCTCACTTAAGTTGTTGAGCCGACTCGAAACAAAGTAAGTAGCGACTAACTTCGAAGTTGGTTCCTCGCGCAGGTTTTCCATACAAAAGTACTATCGTTCGAGGAAGATAACTTAAAATTTAAAACTGATTGCTCAAACTTTGTAGCTTAGCTTTTTGTCGTTTGCTTCAGTGGCGACACTTCCTCGGCGGCTTGGCGGCCCACCATTATCTTCTCCTCCCCGCCCCCGATGTCGGGAGGCTGATCGTAACCCCGAACACCTATGGGACAGCCGGACCGAGCCCCTTCGGTTCGGTGGGGGCGGAATGCGAAGAAACGGATCGAAATGAAACACACGAGCAGTTTACCCAGCTTGGAGCTCTCGGAGATAATACTCCTCTGCTGCTTGTGCGATTGTATTGTGTTCTTTCTAGGGAGCACAAGAGCTACAAAACCTAAGCGTGAATGTCTACGGTTTGAATGAGTCGAGCCGAACCCCTCTCGTTGCGCATGGGCCTCCTTTTATAGGCTCAAGGGGTCACCAATAGGTGTAACGTAGACAAGGACAAAATGGGAAAATGAGTTGCGGTTGGTACAGCTACTTTATGCAGTGTATTCTACCTAACTCGTGACAAGGGACAAAAGCATTAAATACCGTCCATGTCGCCTAAGCAGTGCGAGAAAGGACCGTCGAGCGTACCGCTTACCACGATGGTACTCCTGTCGGCGCCGCTTACCGCTGCTCTCCGCTGGCTGCCTGACCTCTTGACCACGCTGCGCTGGAATGGTCCCATGGCGACCGTTGGTGGATGAGCTGGGCGGAGATGAAGAGTGGTTACTGCCAGCGCTGACAGCGCTGCTTGCAGCGGGCTGAATCCTGTCGGCGCCGGGAAGCTATGCGCTCACGAGCCTTCCAGCAAGCTCCTCTTGCCGGGGTCTTGTCTTCTGCGTGCCTTGGGTGGCCTTCGGCAAGCTCCTCTTGCGGGGCCTTGTCTTCTTGGCTTAAATACTTTGTTCTTGAATGGCTCCAAAAGAACCATGGAGGACCTTGGCGGTCACTAGGCAAAGCCTTGCAGCGAAGTGCCTACAACCGCCGATGCATGAGTTGGGATACTAGGGTACCCTACTCTAGTACACGACACGAGCCCTGCTCTGGCGAGGCCGTCCGGCGATTTTGGGCGCCGACACCCTGCCTGCGGGGAGGCGCGCCCGCCTCAGGCCCTCATAAATACCAGCAGCAGTGGGGCCGCGGAAGATGTGCTTTCGGCGTGCTCGAGAGCGCGCACCAAATCAGAACTTCTCTAGGGGGCGGCGGCCGCGGTGAACCGGCTCGGCGGGCTGCTGCGGCGAATCGCGTCTTGAGGCAGAAGGTTTGCGCCTTGCTGAGGAGGCGCAGGCTGAGTTGCCGTTGCCCTCGCGCGTCACCAGGCGTGACCTTGACACGAAGGCTGGCGTCCTTGGCGGCCTCGCGAGGCGCTTGCTCCCGGCCCGTCGAGGAGGCCACAGAAGCGGATCGGCGGTGCAGGGGCCGGAGGAGGCGTGCGTGGGAGCTCAAGCACTGGAGCAACTCTCTAGAGCAGCAGGTGGAGTTCGCCGAGCTGCACTTGCGTCATTGAAGGGCCTTCCGTCGACCAGCGGAGATTCGAAGCCTTGAGCAAGCTGCGATCTTTGAAGGCCGGCGCAACCTCGACCTTGGCGGTTAGAGGCAATGGGCGCTGGTGGCTCGAGCGAAGAGCGATAGCCACACGTGAGGCCCGAGCCCAAGAAGAGGTCGACCGCCATGTAGCGGAAGCTCGCTCAGGCCTCTAGCGCTAGTATGAGTTGAGGTTGGAGTTGGTCAGGGCCGAAGCTGAGGGCAGGACCGCGGCCCTCAAGGCCAAGCTGGACGAAGTGACGTGGGGTGCGGACTCCTCCGCAGCCGCCCTTCGTGCAGCGCAGGCAGAGCTGACCTCCTCCCGCGTCGAGCTGCTCCTTCTCCGACAGAGGATTGATGGCGCCGAGGCCACTACACGGCAGAACAAGGACGAGATTTGTCGGCGGCAGGTTCTGGAGCACGAGCACGCGCCCCATGCTCGGGGCTTTCGAGGAGTGGGCTAACAGCGACCCTAGGCAATATTTGCGAGCCGCGGCTGAAACGCCACGAGAACAACTCGCGGCAACCTCGATATTTGCAGATATGGTGGCGCTCACTGGAGAACCGCGCGAGGTCTCGTTGGCTTGTTGAGGAGAGGCGAGCCCCTGCTCGGCGGCGCTTTCTCGTGTCTTGATTATCTGCGGGACAGGGATCCCCACTGACCCGATGCTACCATCGCACGGTGCCCATAACCGTCCGGGCGACTGGCGCAATGGGTGGATGGTCCGTGGATGACCTTGTCGGAGAGCCTTCACGTCTGATGATGATGGCGTGATTGTGGCCGCCGATGAAGGCGGCGTGGTGGGCCAGTCCGCTGGCGGGAGTGTTGGTGACGGCAATGATGTCAGCGACGCCAGCGACGCCTCCGGGGGTGACCCAGAAGGCGCAGCAAGCGAAATGTCTGACTGATCGTTTGTCACCGTTGTTTGCCCTTTTGACCCTGGTGAGCCCGGCGGGGGCTGGTAGAACCTGGCGCCATATGTGTCTTTGGGTGAACCCGTGATCTCGATAACAACCTCCGGAGAGGGCTGGCGGCGGCCGTCCGAGGCTGTGGGCGTGGTTGGCCCGGCCCGCTCGCGAGGGGGCTCCGATGGGAGCACGACACTAACTTTGAATAAAGCGGAGGCGGAATTACGAAATTTCTCAAATGAGACTAAGCACCCCTTCCCTAAACGCACGCAAGGCTCGAACTCAAATCCAACTTAAATTCAAATCGAAGAAACTTGTGAACAAAGGAAAATGCAAAAAAGCAAAAGGCGCGTCCGGCACCTAGTCTAGTCTTGACGTCTTCTCACCAGTAGCAGACTAAGTGCCTGCTTTGGGCATGGGAGGAGCCCGGGGCACAGGCGGCGCTCTGAGACTACAGAGGTGCACACCCCACTCATTAATACGTGAGAGTGCAGCAGGCTGGCGAGCTTCCACGACCTTGAGGCCTTCTTCACAGTACCCGGCCTTGCTTCATGTCGCTGAGATGAGGCCCGCCTTGCGCCACACTCTACCGCCAGCGGCGGAGACCAGGGCAGCGCCAATGGGGTGACGGCGGTGCAGCCAGTTCCCCGGCGACCACGGGTCCTCTGCGAGGCAGGCCTGAGGCACCTCCCGGCGGAGGCCTACCTCACGAGAACATCTTGCGTCGAGCACCACGGGGCGAACCGAGATCTCGGCCCCTCTCCTGCAGCCCGCGATGCCCTCCTCCTGAGGGGTAAGGGGCTGCAGAGTTGGGGCAGCCACCTGCCGCGGCAACCTGTACCTCCTGCGGCACACGGTTAGCATAAGCTTGCTCCTGAGGAATTAACGGTACCAGATAGTTGCTGCCGCCGGCTCGGTCGTCGAGGCCCTCTTGGGGTCCCTGAAAGAGCTTAGCTTGTGGTGTCTGCTCGCCCCAGCTTGTCCCAAGGAACGAGCCATGGTCTTCTTCCTGGGCGCACTCTTGATCCATCATGCGGGGCACATAAGCTTTTGGGGACGCTGCCCCGTAGGTCTCGCTGTAGTGCCCCATGTGCCACGCAGTCCGGCCCGGAGCGCTATCTTGAGGGTGGTGGCGCGGTGGTCCGCCGAGGCCCAAGGTCACGGCTTGTGCTCCTTCGCCGGCCGGAGATGGTGTCCGCACGGCTTGCTGCCTGGTGCTGCCGGCCAGGTTGGCGTCGAGTAGGCCCTCGAGCCCGCTTGAGGTTGCATGGGCGCGCATGGGGCAGCCATACGGCTGCGCTTTCTGGGCGAAGGTGGCAGCCGGACGCAGAAAGGAGGTTCTCCCGTGGCGGCGGCGTCCAGGAGCTCGGCCACCCGCTCCAACAGCACGTCATGGCCGCCCTCTAGAAGTCGGCACCGTAACAGCTCTCGGGCCACCGTGAGTGCAGCCCCGGAGTTCGCTTTGCTCGGCGATGTACGACACCGTGGCAGCAGCGTAACAAGGCTCGGCGCTGGCGCACTACTGCCGGCGTGAGGGCAAGCGGTGTCGGCAGCGTCGCGCCCGCCCATAGCGCCTTGCGGGCCGAGCTGCTGAGGTGCAGGTTGAGGTCGCCTGGCGGCACGGTGTGTGAAGCCCGCCCGCCCAGCCGGTCGGCGTCGGCTGCGGGTCGCTTGACATGGAACGGCGAGGCGATTTAAAGCGGCGGCGGAGGAAGGATTCCGTTGACCCCTACCTGGCGCGCCAAATGTCAGATTTTGGGTTCCGGCAGACCCTTGAGGTTCGAACACTGGGGTGCACGCGGAGATCTTTCCCCTACCAGCTCATGCGTGAATGGTTAGCGAGGGATCTAAACTAGGAACGATGAACAACACAAGACATAAGGTTTATACTAGTTCGGGCCACCGCTGTGGTGTAATACCCCATTCCAGTGCGTGGTGTGGTGGATTGCCTCAGGGGCTGATGATGAACAGTACAAAGGAAGAACAACCCCTCAGGCGCTGGTGCGATGGACTGCTTGGGTGAGTCCAGTCGCTTCTCTCTCTCTCCCTTGTGAATATCTCTCTCCTATGCGTGATCTCTCCTTCCCTCTCTCTGTGGTGGCTAGTCCTATTTATAGAGGGAGGCCTTGTGCCTCTTCCCAAATAATGAGTGGGAAGGGCGCCAACAATTGGCCATTTTGAAGGGGAACATCTAGTACACTTATCCTGACTAAAGTTGGTCTTCGGCTGCCAAAGGCTCTGGCCAGTGGCCGATCACAGGCTCCTAATGACCTGCTTCCTGCCACTCTGCTGGTCTTGGTCTTGTTGCACCGAAGTGGTAACCTTTGCCTGATGCCTTGGCATGTGCTTGCCTCCTTTGCACCAAAGGGAAATGAAGACATGCTTCGCGTGGGCAGGCGCCCGCCTGAGTCTCGTCGTCATGGCTTCGTCACGGGGCACCCTTGTGAGGTACCTGCCTTGATCTCTCCGCCTCCTCGTGAGCCTGCTGTGAGGCTGCTCCGAGGAAGGTCCACTCGTCCGCCTCAGCAATCTGGCCCCTCATGAGGGTCTTGAGCTTGGGCTGATGAAGCTGGGCCACGCTGGGCCCCCACTTGAGCCACGCCGCAAGCCGCAGGCAGGCATGTCTGGGGACCCCCGTTCCCAGAACGCCGACAGAGTTCTTCTCTGTTGTCAGCATGTTGGATGAAAATCTCGAAAGCAAAGATGTCAAGGTCATTATGAAGCAATGAATCGGCATCCTCGAGAAGGGTGATTGGATCATGAAGTTTGTGCCAGTTCCATGTCCCCTCTCTCTTATTACCTCGCGTCTTGAATCTCAGGACGAGATTCTTATTTAGTGGGGGTTGAATTGTCACAACCCTAGGTTTTGCTCGTAAATAGTTGCATCAGAGTGCATCATGCATCATCTCTAATTTCAAGAAATTTGGAATTGAGGGAATTTTCAAAGACTCAAATTAAATATAAGGGCAAAGAACCCAAAAATCTCATTCATTGTTACCAAAAATTCCTTCATTGATGTTCGACAAATTTGGCAAGGGTTTTGGTCGAAACCAAAATTACTGAGCATTTTTAAGGATTTTTTGGGACTTTGAATTTAAATTAATAACTATTTGAATTTGAATTATATTCATGTAATTAGAATATAAATTCAAATGCCACTGAAATGTTTTATGTGCTTCGGAAAAGTCCATCTTGCAACATAAAAATATTTCAGAGGAGTTGGCACTGGTTTTGAATCTTGTTTGAATTTAAAACAGTGGCCAAAGAAATAAAAAGAAAACAAACAGAAAATAAAAAGAACAGAACAGAAGAACTCAGCTGGGCCAGCTTACCTGTAGCAGCAGTCCACCTGGAGGCCTAGCCCACCAGGCGGAGCCTCATCTTCTACCTCTTGCCAGTAGGCAGAGGAGAAGCTGCCCACGGCGTGCCCGTGCAGGTGCCACGTCGCACTTGCCTGGCTGCTTCCCCGGCTAGCGCGACGAGTGGGATGCGATCACCTCTGCCGTTCGATCCCTCCGCCCCCTCGCTCACTCTCCCTCTCCCTCCCTAGCTCTCCCAAGCGATGGCCGAAATGGTCGCCGAAGCACCGTCTTGAACCACCGCGGCCACAGCCACCGCCTCGCCTACCCAACCCGACCTCGAGCTTCGTATCCTCGCGCCGAACCTCTCCGCCGACCCACGCAAGCTCGGACGACCCCAAGACGATGCCGTGACCTTCTTCCCCATCTACGGCCGCCGGATGCCGTCGCTCGATTCGCCGGCTTCAAGTCCTCCCCGAGACCACTGACCACCTCTGCAGACACTACTTGAGCTCACACTCCTCGCCCCTCTCCTCTAACATCCGCGCACGAGCTCTAAGAAGCCCATCCACCCAGCCCGTGAGCTTCACGCCGCCGGCGAAGTTGTCACCGTGGCTAGAGCAAGCTTAGCTTGCCCCTGAGCACGTCATCATTCTCGGGCTGCTCCCAGGAGAGCAACTCACCTACTAGCTCGCCTTCCTGTGTGCTGTAGTGAGTAGCCGGTCCTTCCCGAACTCCGGGTGCTGCTTCCATCGTTTCTGCCATCTCTATAGGCCACCCCAGCTCCTGGCGCTTGCCCTAGAAGATGTGCCGCACTGCCAGCTCGCCATAGCCGCAAACCACACACGAAATGGTGCTCTGTAGCGCCGTCCTGAGCAACTCCAGTGCGCCATCTCCGTGATTTTGGTCGTCGGCATCAACCGCTGACATGGCCGAGTTATTTAGCCACCTAATCACGCGATTTGTTTAGCACCTAGTCACTGACATGTGGGACCCCTGTTGTTAATAACACGGGTTAAGTCAATAAACCGCTACTAACTCTCTGCCTCACTGACATGTGGGCCCTAGTGTCAGGTTTGACCTGGACCGGCTCCTGTTGACTTGCTGACCTCACCGTGACTTAGTGCTGACGCAGTTAATCATTTTTTGGATTTAAAAGAATCCAGGAAATTCCAGAAATTAGTTAAAACTTCAAAAATCATAGAAATTAAACCGTAACTCTAAATGAAATAATTTATATATGAAAAATTATCAGAAAAATCCAAAGAATCTATTTATGGCACTTTCGTGCATGTTGGAACAGCTTATAGTTGCTAAATTGGACAAATCAAATGAATGGCATTTGAAATGCCTTATATGGAGTTTAAATTTGAACCTTTGGTTCAAATCAACTTCATTTAGTCCTTTAGAAAATTGCATTAACTCAACGAACAACATATTGCCATGTCAAATTCTTGCATCACATTGTTGCATTTCATTGATTGTGTTCCTTCTCTGTTGCCGGTGTTGTTCCCTCTCGGTAGATGTTGTTCCGACGATGTGATCGATGACACCGATGAAGACACAATGCTATCTTCAGAAGTGCCAGGCAAGCAAAATCCCCTTGTTCATTCCGATACAATCGCACTCTCTCGCTTCTGCTCTCTTTTACTGCATTAGGACAACAACGCTTCAACTGTTACCTGCTGCGGTAGTTGAACCCCTTTCCTCTGCATGACCTGTCATTGCCATAGTAAATAGATGAAACCCACTAGCATGAGTAGGATTTGTTTCATCCCTGATGTGCCTACTCATTCATGCTTGTTATTGATGCCTGCTACTGCTTAGAGTTGAGCCAGGTCTGATTCATCGGGGATGAATTGGGTTGTGGTGAACATGTCTTACTGTTGAGAGCTAAGTGTGCGAACACGATTTGGTAAAGGTAGCGGTGAGAGGCCATGTAGGAGTACATGGTGGGTTGTCTCATTGAAACCGTCTTCAGGAACTGAGTTTTGTATTTGTGATCCATGAACAGCTAATACCACACGTAGAAATGCTTAAGTGCCCTTCTCGACTTATTAATTGCCTTGATCTCCTGTCCAGGAGTTGCAACTAGTTTTTGGTGTTTGTAGGATATGTGTTGGGGGACGTGCGTAGCGCTGACCCTAGGGGTGGGCTATGATGCGGTAGAGACACGAGCACGGTGTACAGGGACGCCCATTTGGTGCCTCGGGAACCCTGCTCTCATCGTTTGGGGCCGTGAGTGAAACCCCGGCTGGATCTCCTTGCGCATGGAACCCGAATAGGCAATAAACCTGGACTAGAGACTTGTGTGGTTAGTCAGGTCATGGCCAACACCCTCGGTGGGCTTCTGCTTGAAGGTTGCCGAGTACATGTCGTGTAAACGGCAATAAGTGGTGAGAGCATGTGTGAAGAAGTACACCCCTGCAGGGTTACCATGATCTATTCAAATAGCCGCGTCCTCGGTAAAGGACCTCTGGGTTGCCTATACAGTTCATCTGGACTCGTGTGCGCCACCTCAAAGAGTTACTTGTCGTCGTAGTTCAGGATAGCCACTGAGTCAAAGCTGGCTTGCTGCAGTTAAACACCACCACCCCTTTGTTGATACCAATGCATATGTAGTGAGTTCTAATGTAAGTCTTGCTGGGTACATTTGTACTCACGTTTGCTTAATTTATGTTTTTGCAGAGAGACTTCAGTCTCACTAGTAGTTCCACATGGACTTCGGCGTTTAGCTTGTTACCTCAGCTATGATCTTGTGCCCTCGGCAGGGTCTTGTAGATAGTCAGGCTTCTCAGCCTTTTCATTTGTAGTTGTCTGTACTCAGACAAGTTAAGCTTTCGCATGTGCTTGTTGCTTGTATGACTTGAATGCTGGTTCATCAGAACCATGTTTGTAAATCTGGCTCTGCGGAGCCTAATGAATAAATACTTAAGTTGTAGAGTTTTGTTGTGATGCCATGTTGTATTTGCACATATCGAGCATATTGTGTGTATGATTTGAAATGCTTGGTATGTGTGGGATCCGAAAACCTAGTTATTTATGTCACAACGCTAGTTCTATTAATACCTAGTGCTAGCATCTGCTGTTGCATCATGTTTAAAATTTCAGTTAAACCTGAAATGGGGATTTCCTAAACCCTAGCATCAAAGGAATCCACTAGGTTCAACTAAAATATTCTCAGTGAATCCAAATGGCTTTAAAAAATGTTCATCATTTTTGGAAAATGCTAGAAACATTAACCAGAGGTGTTGCACCTTTTTCCATGTCATATTTGGGCTCTGGATTAAATCATATGCTATTTGCAATTGGGCATTTAAATGCTATATAATATTTTAAATGCTCAATTAATTCTGAACTTAAGTGAGGGCTGTTGGGAATATTCCAAAAAGAGCCCATAATTATTTTCAGGATTTTTGAAAGCGTTTGATATTTTAAATAAAGCCCGAAGTTATAGAAAATAGAAAGCAGAAAACAATTTAGAAAGAGAGAGAGAGAACGCCTATCTGGGCCACTTACCTAGCCAGCCCACCTGGCAGCCCACTACTCTGCTAGGCCCAGCCAGCCACCGCACCGTCTTCAACCTCCTGCCAGTAGGCAGGAGGGTGTGTGTCCGCAGTGCCCGCGCCTTGTGAGCCACCTCCACCCTTGCTTGCTTGAACGCCTCCTTGACGCCACGCACTCCCCTGGACCCCTGCACCTCTCCTCCCTCTCCCTCGGCGCTCTTCCCTCCTCTGCCTTTCTTCCACGGCCGCGAGCAGCACGTGAAGCGCCGCCACAAACACCGCACCCACCAGCCACCACCTCGCCTCTCCAACGCGTCCCGAGCTCCGCCGTGCCGCCCTCGTCCTCCCGTCGTCTCCGCGACGGAGGAGTCCCAACGTCGCCATCGTCGTCATCATCACCAGCCGGTCACGGAGATCGCCACCGTCGCTCCATCGACCCAGCGCCTTCCTCGGTGTAGAACACTCCATCGGGCCGCTGTGAGCTCGGGTCACCTTCCCCCTCACCCGTGGCCTATTCCTCATCGTAGGCAGCTGATTCGAAGAAGACCGAAACTTCGGCGCCGCCGTGGTTCCTCACCTCCGTGGTCGAGCCACCGCACCTCGTACCCAGCGTGTCACCATGCTCGCAGCTCATGAAAACCAGCGCCACCTTCAGCTATCTCCCGGTAGCACGCAACATCGCGCCCGCTTCGAGCTCGAGCTCCGGCAGCCACCGCGAGCAAGGTTCGGTGAGCTCAGCCACCCAGCTCGATCGCCGCCACATTTGGATCTGTATGGCCTTGACAAGCCGTAGATGCAAACCGTTAAATCGGCCGTGCCTGTGCGGCGTTCAGTCGCGCCGCCCTATCGACCTCTGGCGGCTAGCGCGGCAGGTTGAGCGCATATGACCGCGGTGGATTAGCCCGGTTGACACGGGATTTGACCTCCCCAGGGTCTATGACATGTGGGCCTGCCCGTTAATCAATCTAGTTTGGGTGTATACTTAATTAGTTTGACCTAGGTTAGTGCTAATTAAACTAGGTTAGTTTAGTTGAACAACGACACGGGCCCCACTGGTCAGTTTGACCTGGGCGCCCGATTGACTCGCTTATGTCATCTTTGATCTTTGTCTTTGAAGCAATTATTCATTTTGGAATTAGTTTAATTCTAGATAATTAGAAAATCGAAATGTGCCTAAACTTCAAAAATTCATAGAAATTCAACGTAACTCCAAATAAGATAAATTATATATGAAAAATGACCAGAAAAATCCAATCTATCCATCTGTACCATTTTCATGCATGTTTGAACAAGTTAAGTTGCTGTATAAGACAATTTGAATTAATGGCACTTGAAATGTCATATATGGAGTTTGAATTTGAAACTTGGATTCAACCCAACTCCATTTAACATGTTCTAGCTTGCATTAGCCCAAAACACATTCATATTGCCATGTCATGATCATGCATCATATTGTCGCATTGCAGTGATTGTGTTCTTCCTCTCTTGCGGTGTTGTCCCCTCTCGATGAGCAGCGTACAAGCGATGAGTTCGATGACACCGATGAAGAACTATATTATCTTGAAGTGCGAGGCAAGCAAAACCCCTTGTTCATTACGATATAATCCCACTCTCTCGCTCCTGCTCTCTTTTACTGCATTAGGACAACAACGATTCATATGTTACTTGCTGCGGTAGCTGAACCCCTTTCCTTTGCATGACTGTCATTCCACGGTAAATAGATGAAACCCACTAGCATGAGTAGGAGTTGTTTGAGCCTGTTGTGCCTACTCATTCATGCTTGTTTGTCATGCCTGCTACTGCTTAGAGTTGAGTCAGGTCTAATTCATCGGGAATGAATTGAATGGTGTGTGAACATGTAAATGCTGTGTGTGAGCTAAGTGTGTGAACACGATTTGGTAAAGGTAGCGGTGAGAGGCCATGTAGGAGTACATGGTGGGTTGTCTCATTGCAGCCGTCCTCGGGAACTGATTTACGTGTTTGTGATCCATGAAGCAGTTACTACCACATTGGGATCCTTAATTGACTCTCTCGGTTTCTTAACCACCTTGTTCTCTGTCGGGGAGTTGCAACTAGTTTACGGTGTTTGTAGGATATGTGTTGGAGGCGTGCGTGGCGCTGATCCTAGGGGTGAGCTATGATCACGGTAGATACCGTGGCGGGTGTACGAATGCCCGTTTGGTATCTCGGGAACCCTGCACACATCGTTTGGGGCCGTTATTGGAAACCTCGGCGGACTCCTGCGGATGGAACCGAATAGGCGATAAACACTGGACTAGGGACTTGAGTGTTTAGGTAGGCCGTGGCCGACACCCCGTTGGGCTTCCGCTTGAAGGTTGCCGAGTACATGTCGTGTATGTGGACGGTAAGTGGTGAGGCGTGTGTGAAGAAGTACACCCTGCGGGGTTAATATGATCTATTCGAATAGCCGTGTCCGCGGTAAAGGACTTCTGGGTTGCCTATAACAGTTCATAGACAAGTGAAAGTGGATACTCTAAAATCGCAAGATAGCGTGAGTGCTATGGATGGCGTTCTCGTAGGGAGGCGCGAGCGGGTCCATAGTGGTTTATTGATATGGTGAATATGTGGACTCGTGTGCGCCACCTCAAAGAGTTACTGCGAGTCGTAGTTCAGGATAGCCACGAGTCAAAGCTGGCTTCTTTGTAGTCAAACTCCACCACCTCCTTTGTTGATAATGATGCATATGTAGATAGTTCTGATATAAGTCTTGCTGAGTACGTTTGTACTCACGTTTTCTTATTTTATGTTTTGGAGAGAGACGTCAGTCTCGCTAGTAGTTCCGCTTGGACTTCGACGTTTAGCTTGTTACCTCATCTACGATCTTGTTCCCTCGGCAGGATGTGGTAGATAGTCATGCTTCTCAGCCTTCTTCATTTATAGTTGTCTGTACTCAGACATGTTTAGCTTCCGCATTTGCTTTGACTTGTATGCTCTGAATGTTGGGTCATGAGACCCTTGTTTGTATTATCTCGCTCCTCGGAGCCTAATGAATAAATACTTGAGTCGTAGAGTTATGTTGTGATACCATGTTGTATTTACACATATCGAGCATATTGTGTATATGTTTGAAATGCTTGGTATGTGTGGGATCCGACAATCTAGTTGTTTATCCTTGGCAGCCTCTCATATGGGGAAATGTAGTATGGTGCTTCCTGAGCGATAGTAGTCCGCTACAGCCCGGTTCACCGGAGTCCTGCTAGCCCAGCACTACTGCTCTGGACACTTATTGGCCGGCATGTGTTTCCGCCGTTCTGTACATCCCTTGAAATGTCTGCGGTGACATCGAGTCTGCAGCTGCTACTGCCGGGTTACCCGAGTCCTGTTAGCCGGGCTACAGCCAGTTCATCGTTGATGACCGACATGCTCGATGTGATTCATGTATGCCTGTCCCCTTGGGTTAGTGCGCTTTGGGTTCACGACTAGCCATGTCGGCCCGGGTTCTCTGTCATATGGATGCTAGCGACACTATCATATCGTGAGCCAAAAGGCATAAGCGGTCCGGGCCATGGTAAGGCGACACCCGTGGGAATACCGTGCGTGAGGCCGCAAAGTGATATGAGGTGTTACCGGCTAGATCGATGTGACTTGGAATCGGGGTCCTGACAATTTATCCTTGGTAGCCTCTCTTACCGGGAAATGTCTCCTAGGGCTTCCACTAAGCCATGGTAGCTTGCTACTGCTCCAGACACTTAGGCTGGCTGGCATGTGTTCTTCTTCGTTCCTGTGTCTGTCCCTAAGGGGAAATGTCACGCGGTGTCTACCGGAGTCCTGTTAGCTTGCTGCAGCCCGGATTCACTTGCTGATGACCGACACATTCGTTGTTGGGTCATTGATGCCCGTCCCTATAAGTGAGTGCCACTTTGGGTTCACAACTAGTCATGTCGGCCCGGGTTCTCCGTCATATGGATGCTAGCGACACTATCATATACGTGAGCCAAAAGGAGCATACGATCCCGGGCCAGGTAAGGTGGCACGCGTGGGGATACCGTGCGTGAGGCCGCAAAGTGATATGATGTGTTACATGCTATATCGGCGTGACTTAGGATCGTGGTCCTGACATTGTTGATGAAGATTGGCCGTACCAGGCCGCTGGATGAGCGACACCCTGGGCTGCAGGCAGGCAAGTCCAGGTACCCCGTTCCCGGGGCTTGATAGAGCCCCAGACTAAGCGGCGCTTTCGGACTTGGCTTCGTGGTGAAGCCAAGGGGCAAGTGCAAAGCGCCGCGGGCCCCAATAGCCTACGGCCTTGATTGACATGTGGTGACTGACATGACGTGGGCGTCTCCGCTTTCCCATGCTGCTTCGGCAACTGCATGACTTGACGAGTCCCTGCTGCATGCGGAAAAACCATCATTACCTGCGATCATGGAGGCCGGCGGTTGGCCTCCCTTTGGCTATAAATGAGGAGAGGGGTAGAGCCCCAGTCTTTCATCTCTTCCGCCATTCCGCCCGCTTCTTATTCTTCCTCCTTGCCACGACACTCATGGCACCTATCTGAGAGGTTCTGCTTTCTTTGAAAAGGGAAGGCTCCCGCAAGAAGGCGGAGCCACTCCCGCCGAGGAAGAGGCTGGCCCGCTCCTGCGATGTCGTTGTGAGGCCGGAGGTGACGAGTCCTTGGCATGAGCAGCCTCCCCCAGGCTACCCGTTGCCTTTGTACGCCCTGGCAGAGGGCTCCGGAGGAGGAGGCAGCAATCGGTGCTGATCGCGTCGTGGCCGCGGTGTCCGTGTCGCGGTGGTGCATGTTGCCACCCTGGGAACCCACACCAAGGGCCCTTGCGTGAACTTGTGATGTGGGCGGCGATGGCACTGCGCTCTTGGATTCACTTCCCGCAGTTCTTCTCCGCAGAGATGCCGCCGAGGGGCCGGTCAAGCTGTGGCTGCAGCATGCCGAGTGCGACGCCTTGGCGACTGGGGCAGAGGTTGAGGTCATCTCCCTGGGTAATATCTTCATGACCCGCAGATGGTGCGAGGTCGCCCGAACTTGCCGCGCGGAGGGCGTCCTCACCATCCACTTCGAATACGATGGTGCCTCCACGATGTTCTTCAAGGTCTTCGACGAGGAGGGCTGCCGCCTGGAGTGCTTCCCTGGAGGGCGCCGTCGGGATGGCACTGCTGTAGGAGCCGGGCCCGCCACTAGCCTTGCCGGCAGCTCCTCCGACAGCATCAACGACGCTTGGGAGTCCAGTGACTCTCCCAAGCCCTACGAGACTCCAGAGACGAGCGGCGATAGCTACGTGCCACCGAGCTCTCGCCGTGCCCGGAGCGCAACAGCGGCATCCGCCCGTTGCCGTCATTGATCTGGATGGGGTTGGCGCCGGCCCCCGTGGCCCACTGTTGATGATGGCGTCGGTGGTGACGCTTGTAGGCAGGGCTCCTAGAAACCTTCTCCTTTTGTTCCCTGCAAGGAATCGAGATGAACCCCATGGGGGCGTGTAAAGGATCTGTAGTGCCTTTTGTTAATATTATCCTTATTATGAAGATCTACGACTGCTGTCATGCTTCGGCTCAGTACCCCCTTTCCCAACCTCGCGGTAGCTTGGTGCTCAATGCTGATAGGTCCCGGTCCCCAGGCAGGCTGCAGCCGTCATTGGTATGCGAGGTTGCAATGCCGTGGTCAAGGCCAGGAGGTGAGCGGCCCGAGGTCCAGTAAGAGCTCCTGGGGCGCGATCCTCAAGAGGTCCCCTTTAGCGTGCAAGCGAATACCTGAAGGCAAGAAAGGAAGGCAACATCGCCGTAACAAGGTTGCAAGGGATGAGAATCCTGTGTCGCAGCGCTTGGCTGATCCGAGTGCGAGACTTATCTTAGCGGTCCAGAGTCGATCCCTTGTGCAGCGCCAGATTCGCGCGTCAATGTCTATAGTGTATCCAGGTTAGGCCCATGCGAGCCTCCCTCTCTTTTTCACGCTCTTCTATGTGCTCTACATCCTCGGGTTCCGGACCTCGAGCGAGCTCAGCCGCCACTGGTATGCCAGGTCGCGGTGCCATGGTCAACGCCATGAGGTGAGGGCTGGAGAGTCAGTAAGAGCTCCCGAGTCACGATGCTCAGGAGCCCCCTTTAACGTGCAAGCGAATTACGTGAAAGAAGAAGAAGGAGTTGTGGTGCCGCCCGCTATCAGCCTCTAGAGGTTCCTGCAGGTTAGTGCAAGGAGGGATATAGATTGTAGCCGCGCTTTCCGGTCTACCACTGGTCGTTCCGCAGGAAGATGAAGGCGCTGAGGGCCCGGTGAGGTGACGTGCGCGTGGCGTGCCGTGAGCTAGAGCTCGACCGCTCAGATTTGTCAGTGTTGTTGGGACGGACCCGAGCACAAGCACCGTGCCAGCATGAGCAATCAAGCAGGCGATAACCGTGAGATGACTTAAGCAGAGAGGAGGGTTAGCTTAGATAAATGCAAGAATGACACATGCCACTAGGACGGACCCGAGCGGCTTGGGAAGATGCAGCCCGAGGAGCGCTCCCAGCAGAGTAAGCTAAAGATGCAAAAGGATACACGTCGCAGGGACAGACCCATGCGACCTGGGGATAATGCTGCCCGAGGGGCGCCCCCAACTGAATGAACTGGAAAGAGTCACCTGATACCGTAGCCGGAGCGATGTTGGTGTAGGTGCAGATGCATGTCGAAGAGTTGCTCCTCATGAGCCGCCAGGGTCCTGAGCCTTAGGAGGCTCCGCGGGCCCAGGTGGCTCCTGGAGAACCTTCGCGATCTCCTCCAGGATGGCGTGATGTCTGGCCTCCTGAGCCACCAGGATGCTCCACAAGTGGCGCTAGAAGGTGACAGCCGCGTTCGGCAAGCCGAATGGTATGCGAACGTAGCTGTGAGCTGGACCCTCGCATCATCCAACGTGCGAAGGCCAGAAACATCCCAGAGATGCAGCCCTGTTGAGCCCTGGAATGTCGACGCAGACGCCCAGCCTGCCGTCCTCGCCAGGATGGGGAGCTGCGCCAGGTGGTGGGACGCGGTCGCCACGTATGTCCCTTGCTTCCTGAAGCTCCTGGATCACCTTGGTGATGAACTCCCGAGCACTAGGTGCTCCATGCCTCGTGCCCTCCTAAGGGAAACGTGCAGCGAAGGACGCCTCCACGTGGTGCCCGAGCGCCTCCCTCATAACATTGGCTAGGTCTGAGGTCCTCCGAAAGAGAGCCCCCGAACCCAGCTTGAGGAGGGCGTCGGGCGCCCCATCCTATGCAAGGGAGGGAGGCGCCTCGACTGCGGGCGTAGATCCTGAGGTGGTGCCAGATGAGATACCGCTTCCTTGAAGCGCTGGGTGGTGTAGCTAATTCTTCTTCTTGGGGATGGCCTCAGGAGGATACACAATGCTTTGTTATGTGGGTTTTCGAGTGCTGCTGACTGGTAGGTGCACTCGAGGGAGCACACCGTATCTCTTTCTTCACATGGGACTGTGATGATGCCGCCGCTTCCTGGCATCTTGAGGACGTTGTAGCCGTGGTGGGTCACTGGCATAAACTTGGCCAAGGCTGGATACCCAAGGATGGCATCGTACGGCAGGCGGATGTGGGCAACGTCAAAGTCGATGAGCTCAGTGTGGTAGTTGTCGCGCTGGCCAATGTTGACAGGGAGGAATACCTGCCCTATCGGGGTGGTAGAGTCGTCGGTCACTCCTGAGAAGGGCTTGGTAGGCTGCAGCTGATCATATGGCACTTGAAGGTTGTCGAACGTCTCGATGGACAGGACATTGAGCCCTGCACCGCCCTTGATGAGGGTCTTGGTGACTTGGACGTTGTTGATGACGGGTGAGCAGAGCATCGGGAGGCCGCGGCTGTTGCCGCGCACTTGAGCTGGTCTGATGAGCTGAAGGTGATGGCGCACTTGGACCACCTGAGCGGGCGCATGGCCTCGAGTCTCGGAAGGGCCACGTTCACCTCACGAGCAAATGCTTGAAGATACGCTGAGAGGCTGGGGCTTGGGCGCCACCCAAGATGCAGGCGATGGTGCGAGGCTCTTGGGAGCCCCTAGCCCCCTCGTCCTGATAATGGTCATCGTTCCTCCTCGGTGGTGGCGGCAGCGGAGGGAGCCCAAGGTTGCACTGAGGGCGGTCCTCACGGGGCTGGTCTCTCTAGGCGCCCTTGCGAGGTGGGTCTTGCCAGCGGTCCTCACGAGGCTGGTCGCGCCAATCCTGGCGGGGGCCGCGATCATCACAGCGTCTCCCACTTTGTCCTCCTCCTCGTCTGTAGCCCCGGTCGTTGCGCTCGGGGCGTCGACCGAAGCACCTAATGGCTGGCCCTGAGCTCCTGACAGTCGCTGGAGTTGTGGATGTGAATGTTGTGGAAGGCACAGAACGGGCCATTGGCCTTGGAACACTCGGGGTGGTCGCGGCCGCGCTTCATCTCTGGCTCTGCCGCGAGCACGACAGCCCCCTTGCGCTTCACGTACTTGACCTTGGCCTACTTGTCCTCCTGGTCGGCAGCTAGGAGCTCGAGGAGGGAAAGGCGCCCTTCCTCAGCTCTTGCGCATTTGGTCGCCATGTTAAACATTTCCAGGGCCGTGCATAGCTCCTCGTGGATGGCGAGCTCTTCCTTCATCTTCAAGTCGCGGACGCCATCGAAAAACACGGAGATGATGGCTTCGTCCGTCACCTTGGGAATCTCGAGGCGAACGATGTTGACGCGCTGGATGTACTTCTGCAGGGTTTCCCTTGGCTGCTGCTTGATGCACCGCTCACGAAACGCTCATGCCTCTCGTCCTAGGAGGAGATCGATCCCGCAGGCAGGTTCAGGAGCCACGAGCGCGCGCCATCTTTGAGGGCCATAGGGAACCAATTCACCATGACCTTCTCATCGCCGTTGGCTGCCTCCATGCTCAGCTCGTAGTGCGGAGGCAGGTCTGTCTTGAACTTGCCGGGCCAGATGATGCTGTGTAGGTCAGGAGTGAAGGCACCTCCTCCTCTCGTCGTCTTAGCGCGCGTGAGCATGTCCCTTGGCTTCACCTAGTCGTCACCTATCACCTAGACCCCGCTCCCCCTCCGGCAGCTTCCTCACCGGCGCAAGCCACCGCGTGCCCACGAGCGCATAGTGGCGGTTTGGCTTGGTTCGTCGCCGTCGTCATCCTCCCTGCGCCCCCTTGGCCTCCTCTGTCCTGTGAGCCTGCCCGCTGCTCCTCCCTGTGGTCTACCGACCGAGATCATGCGCATGCACATGCGTGCGCGGCGCCGGCCACGTGTCCGCGGCGACACCAGTGCGGCTCCCCCTCCCCTCGGCTATATAAGCCACCCGAGCTCCCTCGACTGCACCAGCCTCCTCACCTCTCCCCGGCCACCCAAACAAGCTCGAGGAGCTATCGTTGCCCTCCGATGGCCGAAGCTTCGCCGCGGTGCTCCGCTCAAATCCGGCCGATCCGAGCCACGCCTCCACTCCCTGATCTCACACTCGTCTTCCACGTGCTCCTGCGAGTCTCCTCAACCCCACGCATTGCCATCGGAGCAGCCACATCGCCATACCCGCATCTGCCCGAACCGTCGTCCGCCGGAGTTCGTGTCGTCATCGCCTCGGTCCATTCTGGAGCCCGTGACCTCCACCTTCGGGTGCGGCTCCTCCTGCTGAGCTCGCCCATAGGTCGAGCGAGGCGAGGGATGGCCAGAGCCGGTCGGACGATCCCCTGCGCCGGCGACCTCCCTCTGCTCCGCGGGCACGAGTGAGGTACATGAAGACGATGACCCCCCTGCCAACTAGCCGCGGGCCCCATGCGACATCGACCCAGTGCCCGGCCCCGCCACCGCCACGCTGGATAAGTGGAGACGTACTCCAGGGAGTACGCCTTCACTTATCAAAAGCGCATTCCGCTTCTACTTCAAGCCAAAATACGCTTTCCTTTCTGGAAAACGTATTTCCTTGAGAAGGTGCTTTCAGTTTTTCTATCAAGGGCCTGTCTGTGAGGATTTTATTCCATAAAGGTCCCTAGCAGAAAAACATTCATATCTTTTTGCTCGCAACTCCGTTTGAGGTGAATCCAAAGCCCACTTCTTCGTTTGTCGAGCTCGTTCTGATGGAATCATTTTCACCATGTTTTTACATTCTGAAAATGACCATTTTGTCCCTGCCCATATTCAGCCCCCTCCGAGAGAGTACGTTTTCTGGCGATCCTTTCCGCGAGTTTCTCGTACTTTGTCCCGGTGATTTCTTCCACCCCAGGCAAGCCACACCCTCCATTTGCATCACTGTAATGCAGTGACATGGTTTAATCTATTTGAACTTGTTTAAAATATTGCTTTAGCTACATGACTTTGTGCATGGCATTTTCTGGGAGTATTATGTTGATCTTGTTGTTGCCATGCTATAGTTTGGATTACTAGGAGTTATGCTTGCAGTTGATGAGTATCATGTTGTCATTGGAGTATTAGTGGTTGGTATTATGATTATTTCCATGATGGTATCTTTTATTATATTTTGGAGTATTACTTTGGATATCATGCTTCCTTTGGATTATTAATGGTTAGTATGATTATTTTTCATGATGCTAGTTGATGTTCCGTTGCTTGGAGTATTATTTTCGGAAATGATGTTTACATGTGGATCTTAGCCGAATAGCTTTATTCTTGTTATTGAAATAGTAGGATTATTGTTTTCGGATCCATCATGACAGTTGTGTTGTGCTACCCTTGGAGTATTTTGAGATGATGATATTATGCTTGAATTATTTGTTGGATATGGCGATGATTTGGATTATAGTTTAATAGTTGATATCGGAGTATCTGTTGCCACAGTTATATTTTTGGGGATAATTTCCGTCATTAAGGTTGTCAGGTGCCACCGAACCGGGCTTTCTCTTGTGCAACCATATTTGCCTTTTTGGGAAGGCCCTAATGCGGTCTATTGTCGTGCCTCTCGCCGGTGCCTCCAACTAGGGAAGGTTATAGGCATGCGTACCCTGGCCCTGGTAAGCAGACATAACCTTGTGTGCCCTTGTTGTTGTTGTACCCGGGTTGTCCCTGTGTGGGACCGTTTATTGTTTCGGCCACGACCGTGGCCATTGATGTCTTTGGTAGACACGGGGCCACCCAGGACTAGCCCAGTGGGGAGTGAGTCGGGGTGGCCGGGAGAGTCTCATGGCAGTAGCTCGGTTTTTGTCGGAACGTCGTTGGTCCACCCGAATGGGAGTGCGAGGCCATGGGTTCTGTGGTGTGGGTACAGTGCGCTACCTCTACAGAGTGTATTTAATCTATCGATATTCGTGTCTGTATTAGGTCCCACTGTTCGATCAACACTCACATGACGGAATGACTTATAGGTGATTTATATGATGTTATGTTGATATATTGTGAGCAGTAACAGAATCGCAGGATGTTGATGATGATGTTGGAGACCAAGTGTTGGTCATGGTAGTGATCGCCGGAAAGATCACGTTTGAGACCAAGTGTTGGTCATGGTTGTGATCACCGGAATGATCAATATTTGTTTTGATTGCGAGGTGATCGAGATGGTATATTGCTTGGCCGGTAAGCCAAGAGAGATATGGTTATGGAGATCTGAGATGGTAATTTATCAGTATTGTAGTAGTTTCATGTCATGCTTAGTAGTTGTTGTTGTATCATGGTAGCTGTTAATTTAATTAACCTGCTTAATGCTATGTTGTTGTTGTCTTGCCTTGATGTTTTTGGTTGTTGTGAGCTTGCAAGTACATTCAATGTACTGACCTGACATGTCATGCCAGATTGCAGGTGATGCCGCGATTGCTTGATTGCTTGTCGTGCTTTCCGTTCGTGCGAGCTAGATCGTGTCCCAGCTAGAGTCCCTGCGGAGTGGAGTTCACCACCTTCGTTGTTGTTCTGCTGCTAGAAGTTTTCCGCTGCTACGAGATGTTCTGCTGCTAGCATAGAGCAAGTGTAGTATCACAGGCGTAGTGTCGCCATGCTGATGTGATCATTGTAACATCAGACCCATGTAATTATTATTCTTGTAATAAGAGCTGACTTGTTCTATGTCAAGCAGTGCTGTATTCTAGAGACTTCTCCTTGATCTCTGGGATGGAATACGAGGCGTTCCGGTTTCTCTGAGCCGGGGTGCCACAGGCTTGGTATCAGAGCAGGTCTGGCTGTAGGACGCCCTAGTCAGCGCGAGCGGTAGAAACTGGTAGAAATCGGTAGTTTAAAGTCCGGCTTGTTTATTGCATTTGGTTGCTGCATTTTTTTGTTGCATAGCATGCATATAGCCTTATTATTTTGTTACTAGCGGTTTAATCTGGTGAGTGTACATGGCATCGGTCCGGATCCACTACATCTCAGTCTTTTCATTTCTCCAGTTTTCTTTTCTTGCTCATTCTTTGGTGTTTGGTGTCATTTCTGTCCCAGCAGAGTGATGCCAAGTGATCGCGACACTGTTTGCAAAAATGGTGCTCAGGTATCGCGTTGAGTAATTTCCTTCAGCCCCACCTTTTGTTTCGGTGGTAGACATGCTTCTATCATGGATCGTCCTTTTTCTTGTCATTTTGGCAACCCTTAATGGTCGTAGTTATTAAGAAAGGGCAATGTCAGCAGCCTCAGTTTTTCCCCGCTATCCTATTTCTTGGACGAGTACGGACCTTTTTTCCGTCCGCTTGATAATAATGTGGTTGCGACCTTCGTGTCCCACTACATGATTACCGAGTGCGTCCTCACCTCCGAGCTAGTACAGGCTGCTACCTGGCTAAGCTAGCACTTGGTGTAGCGCTGTTTCCACCAATTCTTCCACACATTTATTCGTCCTCGTGCACACCGTCACAACATACTAGATCGTAGAACCGGAGATCACGCGAGATTTGTGTGCTTAAGTAGGCATGCATATTGTGTGACTAGCAGTAAAATGCGACATTGATTGTGTGTGAATTGATTTTTGTTGTGTGTTTTTGTTTAGTTGAGTTTTCTTTTGCTTCTTTCTTTTCGGGCCCCGGTGTCACATCATTTTTCCCCTATAAAGAGTTGCTCATCAACTGACACCGGACTCGAAGAAGTAATAAGTATTTCAAATATTTGGAAGAAGCTCAGATAAACATTATGGCCTTCTCAGTCAACCACATGATACAAGGAATATCTGCTCAGAATACCAATGGTGTCTTGGATTGATTATCCGCATCAATTCTACAACAGTAATGATCCAGCCAGCAGACAGACAAGTCAGATGCTAGACGAACGGTATATTTTTCAGTCAAAGGTATGGATCATAGGCAAATTTTTGTCTCAGCAATAAATGATACTTGAAATATGTTATACTCCAAGATAAAATCAGGATGTGATATGCTCAACGAAGACAGTCAAACAAATTTTCTCATGCAAATGATCAGCCGCAAAATATTATGGACGTGTGAATGGATTTCAGTCTGCATGTCAGTATGAAGTTTTGGATATAAGAAACACAGCATTATTCCACACGCTATCGGAAGAAATTTATGAGGCAAGGCTCCTCAATTTTTCCTCAGCATGATATGTGAATGATTTTCGGCCCACGGTACCCGGTCTTTCTCAACAAGATACCTCGGTAAAACCTTCTGACAGACGGAAATGAATTTTTCTCCACAAGCAAACCCGAGGAGAAGCTTCTCATGTACGGAACTCAAGCTTCTCCAGCACAATAATCCAACCAAGCTTCGTGTGTAAGCTATCGAGATTTCTTCTGCATGCTATCCAGACAAAAGACTTGAGCAGAATCTAAGAGCCTTCCTCCGCAAGCTACTCGGATGGCTTCCCTCGTAAGCCACCCAGTCCGCGTCAGTACCACCCTATGCACCGTCCTCAGATATTATATGATGAGTTGGCAGTATATGGCAGTACATCTCAAGGATCAGATATGCAATAATTTTGTCAGCGGAACGATTCAGTCAAACATATGCCTGCCGCAATAATATGGTATTCAGTTGCATATGATTATTATACATAGGGTACGCATGTATCCCGGGTCAGATCGGTCACTCATACGAGATGCGGCAAGGATCCAACAGATATACCTGAGGAAAGTAAGGATCCAACAACCTCATGAATCAGGCAAAGGAAAATTAGCAGAGAGACATCTCATGAATTGCAAGGATCGACAAGATTTGGGGATGACCTCACAGAATCCACAGTCTTGATGAGGGTCATCAAGATAATTATTCCCGCACCCGACAAGGTGATATCATGAAACCCTATCACCTTTTTGTATGATTGGCCTCAGCAATGAGTTCCGCACAGCTACAAACCCCGGGTATATGTCATACGTGAGCGGACCCAGGTCAGAAAACATGCACAAGGTATAATGCCTACAATATTGCACTAGCCACAGTCATGGTCATACGAAGAATCAAGGACATGTGCGGCCAAGTTATTTCAGTAAGGTATCCTGACAAAGAGAAAGTTGACCATTAAAGGGTGAGACTGAAAACAAAGGTATGATGTATTTTGCACTGCCATCAGGGTCCGGATACCCAAACCAGTTGGAGGCCATAATTCCATATGGATCCACAAAGACATACACCTTCAGCGGCCTACTCTATTTACAAGGATTTTCATATCCCGCTGACCCGCTTGACATGGTTAGTGTGGAATATCCAAGTCTGTTCTGTCAGATCCAAGATTCCTTTGCAACCTCAACAGTTTGACCTCAACGACAGAGTTAAAACATATCACAGCGTATTGCCAAAAATGGGTGTACCGACAAAATGAGAAAGTCAAAAGCCGAATAATCAGCTCAGACCCGGTATACTCGCCGACAGAATCAAGTACCCGGTCAGTCTGTCAGGAAAAGCATTTGTCCGTCAGCCCTTGTCGGGCAAAGTCTCAAGATGTAAATGTTTGAGGTATGACATAACTATAACTCCATACACGGTTATATTGCTCACGACAAAAGGCAGTCAAATCTCTGGTATATGCCACATGCTCGAGCCAAAGGAAATAAATCAAGCTGAATCAGTACCACCTATGAGCAGTCAGATCCCGTCAGAAGATGGCCATGATTAATTCTAAGCATTTATTTAACCCAAAAGGCTTGCATTTATTTGAGGCAACCCCATGAAAAAAGAAAATTTATGCTCAGATCCGTTGGCTATCACCGCAGAGATGAAAGAATCAACATCATTAAAAGATTTGGTATATGAGCAAAGACCCATCAAATTTTGGGGAAAGGTGAAGCAAGCCACCCCAGAGCAAGGTAAGTTGATCATCTGAAATTCTTGGGGGAACATAAATAAAGGAAAAAGGATATCCTTGGAAACGGTATCCTCAAGTCATAATTGTTCCCAGAGCAACTAAATCTCGAGGACGAGATTTCTTTAAGGGGGTAAGAGTTCTAACAGCCTGGATTTTGGCCCTTTTCTTTTTTTCTTTTGATTTATTGGTTTTTGCTCTGCTTTTCTTTTTGGAGTGGTTCTGTGGCCTGGCCACCTGGGAAATCATCCTGTTTTTCCCTCCCAGGTGGCTCTTCATTTTCAAAACCCTGCCAAGATCATGTCACTTCACTGCTTGACCAAACCCTAATTTCTTTTTCTCGGGAATATTCCTTTTTCTATTAAAGGAATAACCCTGTCTGCCCTAGGTTGTGAAGCAACCTTTATTTCCATCAGTTCTAAAATTCTCAAATAATTCTCATAAATTGTTTGGGTCATATCTTTCTCAAATATGGCAAAATATTTCATTTGTCATGTTTATCATCTTACTCAATTAATTCATTTCCTATTCTGTCCTGAATGGCAGAATGTGAAGCAAGTGTCATTTATCTTTGCCCAATTGACCTCAAACTCCTTGGATACCTATTCATGCCCATATCATTACCACATGCCAAAGTGAAACCTCATTTGCCTAGTAATTAATTAATTATGATTTTCCAAAGTTCCTGTCTAAGGGAAGTAGTTGTGAAGGAAGTACAAGCTAGGCATATCCAAATGAGTTGCCATTTTGCATGGTCCCTCATATCATCATATCATAGCCCTCCACCAAAGTAGAGCTCATGTCATGCCTCCATTTGAGCTCACCTTCAATTCTTTGATTCTTCCCAAAATTTCAGTTTGTGAAGCAAGTATATTTTATCTTGCTCCATTATGGCTGCCAATTTTTATAGGCCTTCTATTATTCATATAACCTACCTCAACCCATTTTGGGCATGTTTCATCAAGCCATTTTTCCTCTAGAATGTTTCCAAGTTTCTGGTCAGCAAGGATGTTTCTGAAGCAAGTACCATTTTGGTGAATCCAATTGGTATGAAACTTATACAACATCGTTATATGATCAAATCATGAATCCTTGCCAAACTTGAGCTCAAGTGGCCACACCATTTGAGTGCATCATCCAAATCTCATTTCTAGACCATTTTGGTCAGTTGCAAAGCAACTATGATTTATCTTGATCCAATTCTTCTCCAGGTTACCAGGATGAAAGTCCTTGTTTACCTCAACCTCGCGGACAACTCCATTGGATCCAAAACCCTTCCTGTTGATCACTAGTGCTCACCCCAAGTTTACTGCAGTAAACTTCAGAGGGTTCTCACCATTTTACCAGATCACTTTTAATCGAACTACCACCATAGTTGAGACCTACCCTAGATGAACTACCCACTAGACAACATGTTCAAGCCCATCTCCCCCGCTACATGTCAGTGCACGCGGTGACCACGTTAATGGCATCACTGTGCACGCGCTCTGTGTGCAGTGGCCACGCCCAGTGGCTGTTTGTGCTTCGGCACCTCCTCCTCTCGTCGTCTTAGCACGCGTGAGCATGTCCCTTGGCTTCACCTCGTCGTCTTCGATCACCTGGACCCCGCTCCCCCTCCAGTAGCTTCCTCACCGACGTAAGCCGCCGTGTGCCCACGGGCGCACAGTGGCAGTTTGGCTCGGTTCGTCGCTGTCGTCATCCTCCCTGCGCCCCCTTGGCCTCCTCCGTCCCGTGAGCCCTACAAAAAAAAAACACATCCATGACATTTTGGGCCGAACGAATTTTTTTTCTGTCATACATATGACACTTCTATGATGATAATTGTGAGAAAACCCGGTATCATAATAGATGTGGTGGGCTCCTACTTCTATGACAAAAAATCATGACAGAAAATGGGCTTTTCGTCCTGGGCGGGCCGGAGACGCAGCTGCATGACATTCTTTGGGTCGTCCATGATGGAAAAAACCGTGGTAGAAGCGAGGGGGAGGAAAATTTCGGGGAGTTGCCGGTTACGGTGGGAGGTCGGGGCAGAGCGATGCGTGTTTCTCTCGTACGTACGCGTGTGTGTGCGAGGCGTTGGCTCTAACTTAACCCGAGCGAGGCGTTGGGCTCTAACTGAACCCGAGCGATTGCACTGCAAGCTACACATTACTGTGAGGCTGCCGTCACCGCAGGGCCTGGCCAGCGGTGGGAATAGTAGGGCGGTGAGGCCTCGCGGCAAAGACACCCGCCACGGAGGCAGGAGCATGCGGCACAACCGCCGCTGCTTTGGGCGGCTTGAGCAAGAAGACCAGAGGTTGAAGAAGCACTACGGCCATTGGATGGACATCGACGATCCTTTGGAGCTAGAATCGTTCATATTGACTAAAGTTGACAAAGGCCCCGCCCGATCAACTTAGTAGGCCCATTAAGTCAGCCTCCCACCATGGTGGGTCCTAGCTAGCAAGGGGGGTATTCATTTTTTTGTGCGTAATAAGGAGGTACTTCCGGTGGGTCCGAGCTGACATCGCGGGGAACGTTTTTTTCGCGAAATACGCTGGCCCGTCCGGTGGGTTCCAGCAGTCAGGTGGAGGAATAATTATTTTGCGCGTAATAAGGAGGCACTTCCTTGCGGCCGCCTGGACTCAGCTGTCAGCCTCTCCACGTACAGTACTCTTCCGATGGAAGTCGGTCGTTGACCACGTTGACCACGCCGTGCCGAGAGCACCAGGGCGGTGGTCTGGACGACGGCGAGGCCTAGGAAGGGGACGACGCGGAGCCGGGGAAGACGCAACAGTCGTAGCCCACGCGGAGAGGAGTACGAGGGTTCACTAGTTCGGCTGCGGCGTGAGGCTGCCGTCGCCGCAGAATAACAGGGGGTGTGGGTGAGTAGAGGGATACCCTGGGCCAGCAGTGGGAGTAGTAGGGGGGTGAGGCCTCCGCGGCATCACAGCCGCCACAAGAGGCAGGAGCACGCGGCACGACAGGCGCTGCTTTGGGCGGCTGGAGCAAGAAGACCAGAGGTTGAAGAAGCACTATGGCTGTTGGATGGACATCGTACGGTGATTGGAGCTAGAATCGTTCATATTGACTAAGTTGACAAAGCCCTCCGTGTCGGATTTCGGGTTCCAGCAGACCCTTAAGGTTCGAACTCTGGGGTGCGCGCGGAGATCCAACCCTCCACCGTCTCGTACCTCGCCGAATCGCAGGGACCTAAACTACTCGAAAGAACAGCACAAGAGACACCAGATTTATACTAGTTCGGGCCACCGTTGTGGTGTAATACCCTACTCTAGTTTGTGGTGTGGTGGATTGCCTCTTGGGCTGATGAAGAACAGTACAGGGAAGAACAGCCTCGCGAGGGTCTGTCCTTGGTGGGTGTGATGAACTACTAGGTGGTGTCCCGTCGCTCTAGCTTGAGGATCGGGCCTCTATCTCTCTCTCTGGATTCCAAATGCCGGATCCCCTCTACTATGGTGGCTAGCTCTACTTATATAGACGAAGGCCGTGGGCCTCTTCCCAAATATTGAGCGGGAAGGGCGCCAACAATTGGCCATTTTGAAGGGGAACAGCGGGTACGCTTATCCTGACTAAAGTTGGTCCTCGCCTGCCAAAGGCTCTGGTGATGACGCCTGCTTGGGCTCCACGATGACTCCCTTCCAGCCGTTGGGGCTGGTCTTGGTCTTGTTGCACCGAAACGGATGCCTTTGCTCGATGCTCTCGCCTGCGCTTGCTCCCTTTGCACCAAAGAGGAAAGGAGGACGCTGCGTGGGCTGGCGCCCGACTGGCGCCCTTGGTCGTCATGGCTTGCATCATGGGCACCTCGCGAGGTACCCTGCCTTGAACTCTTCGCCTCCTCATGAGCCAGCCTGACGAGGCTGTGCACGAGAAGCTCCTTGTAAATGCCTCATGAGGCTTGCCCTCGCGAGGGTCTTGAGCTTGTGTTGATGAAGATGGGCTGTCTGGGCCTCCTTTGAGCCACGCCGCGGGCAGCAGTGAGCAAGTCTGGGACCCCGTTCCTGAGCGCCGACAATGTAGGCCTCTGCAATGGAACCCTCGGGTCTAGCTCTGTTCCTAACATAGCCCTTGAAAGTGCCTAGCCGCCTTTCGATAGGGTACATCCAGCCATCTTGTCTTTGGACCTCTAAGTAGTGCCTCATCGGTAGATGAACAGCCAAATGCACCATCACATCAAAGAAGGCTAGAGGATATATCTTCTCAAGGTCGCATAGGATAGTTGGTATCTTGTCTCTAAGGCGCTCCAAAGCATCTATCCTAATATTTCTCTGCAAAGTTCCTGAAGAATTGTCCCAACTCTTGCAACTGCTCAGTATAAGTCGTATGCCCAATCCTCTAAGGATACAGGTAAAACCCTTTGAAGTAGGGCGTGGCAGTCATGAGTTTTCAACCCTTGTACCTTGTTTCCATCTGCACCGACTCTCCTTTCGGGGTTGGAAGCAAATCCATGTGGGAATCTCACACGTGTGAGGACCTCGCATGAATTCTTTTCTTTTACCTTGTCCAAGGCGTATACATCGGTGCCATATCCCGTGGTTTATCTTCATCTTGCACCTTCAAATCCTTTACGATACCGGTGTGTCAAATCAATCCTAGATTTTAAGGTATCTTTCATCTTCCTTCAATGTTAAGAAATGTGCCGATAATGCTGTCACATATATTTTTCTCGATGTGCATCACATCAAGATGATGCTGCAGATCCAAATCTTTCCAATACTCCAAGTCCCACAAAGTGGACCTGCGGGTAAACAATAATCTCTCTTCTACCGTACACGCTTCCTTTTCCGCTACCATTACGGGATGGTTTCACGTGTAATATGCCCTGACCTTCTCTAATTTCACTTGCAACTCATCGGCGGTGAGCCTCTTTGGCGCATCACGGTTTTCATGCTTTGCATCGAACACATGTCTTCGGTATTTTCTAGGATGCGGCTTGTCCTTGGCAAGGAAGCGGTGGTGTCAATGTAACAGATCTTGCTAAGTATTGCGTGATGACAGCGGATTCTGTCTGGCGAACACATGCATTGTAACCATGTGTTGTTCGACCTGACATAGTGCCCAAAGCCGGATAATCATGGATGCACCAAATTACAATAGCACGCAGAAAGTAATCAGCTGGTGGGCTGCTATATAGGTCTCGAGTGAGAACACCCTTCCATAGTTGTTGAAGTTCCTCCACCAGAGGCTCCATGAACAAATCAAAATCCTTTCCAGGACTTTTTGGACCTGGGATGAGCAAGGCCATCATGTAGTTTGATTCTTTGGTGCAGACATTTGGAGGCATGTTGTAAGGATAACAAGCACCGCCACATGCTATATGTGGCGCTCTGTGGCCAAATGGGTTAAATCCATCGAAGCTAAGCCAAGTCTAATGTTTCTCGGGTCAGTGACAAACTCTTTGTGTTTATCATTGAATCTTTTCCACTCACTACCATGAGATGGATGGCTCATTACATTCGATCTCTGTACTCTGGTTCCTAGAATGCCACAGTACATCCTCTCTTGTTTCAGCATCATGAAACAATCTCCGCAATCTTGGTGTAATTGGAAAATGTCTCAGAACATTATGAGGAACCCTCTTCACAGCATCGCCATACTTCCATCTTGATGATTTGCATTTCGGGCATTCACATAAGTTGGAATAATCCTTCCGGAACAAAAAACAATTATTCTTACAAACATGGATCATATCATATCCAATTCCAACTGCACGAAGGAAATTCTTCATTTTACTGTAGGTGTGTGGTAGCTCAGATGCATCTGGGAAAGATTTGTGGAAAGCAGCCAACATCCATCGAATGATTTGTTGGTCATCCGCTTAGATGTCTTGACCTGAAGAAAGGTGACCATAGCTGAGAATACTGACAGCTTATTTCCTGGGGTGACAGCAACGTTGCATTGTTCCAACATGCAGGCCCACCGTTTTTCTTCTGCAGTTGAAAGTTCATGGAATGCACGAGCATTTCGTAGCATTGTTTCAATGTTGGTCAAACTCACTAGCTCCGCCACCACCACCTCCTCCTCCTCTTCCCCCTGAGCATCAGGCAGATCAAGATGGTGATCTGCTGCTTCCACGTAGTCAATAACATTGACGTTCATAGCTTCACCATGATGAACCCACCTAGTATATGTGACCGACATCCCATACAAGTGTAGATGATTTTGCACAGTTGACTGGGGTCTTGTAACTGAATTCATACAACTGCTACACGGGCAGAGCACATCTCGTTTCGGACCACCGTACTCAGCTCTGATAAAGTTCATTAAGTTTTCAACCCCCTCGACATATGCAGCGAAGAATCTTCGAGCAGAAGTTATCGGAGTCATGTCCATCTGTTAGACATACAAATTAGTTCTTCTACTAGATATTACAGGAAAAACTTATATGCCTTTTTATGAAGTCCAGAAACAAAATACCTAGGTCGATGTCTAAAGCTATGGCAAGATATTTGGACGAGCAGATCTAAGTAACGAAATATATGTAAAGCTAATTCAGCAAACAGATTAGAGTGCTAAATTATGGCAGGCTATTTCAGCAGTCAATGAGCCCGAGCACACAGCCATCGAACTATCGAAGGCCATCGCAGCAACAAAGATCGAGTATAAAACGGTGTAGAGCTATTTCACCTAACAGATTGGCTACTAGACCATGGCAATCTACGTCACAATAAATATATGGCAGGATATTTTAGCAACTAATCGGCCTTGGCATGCCATCTCAGCTAAGCAAATTGAGTGCAGAACAGGGCAAGGAAGCTTCTTAAGCAGAGCATATTGGCAGTAAACTACTTCGGCAAACAGTGAGATTAACAACGTCTATCAGCTAACATTCAGCGCTACACCGACATGAACGGGGCCTCAGTCTAGAATGCGCATACCGTGGGAGAAGCTGACCGTCGTGCGTCTCCACAGGAACGTTGCCAGCGGTGGCGGCGTTGGCCGCCATGTGCCTCCACAAGAATGTAGCCAGAGGTGGTGGCGCGGCTAGAGGACGACAGTCTACGAGAGCGTACTGTGGGAGCGAGAGGATCGCCGTGCGTCCCCTCGACGAACCGCGGCGCCGACGTATCGGTGCAGCGGGGAGGGCGGCTTTGGCGGAGTGAATGGAGTGGAGGGGGACGGGGGGTTTGGGGAATATTTTGCGGAAGGGCGGTTGAATCGGATTTGGGGGGGATTTTTGTGTGTGTGTGTGGGGGGGGGGGGGAGGATTTTCGCTCGATGGGCGGGGGAGTTTGGCGCATGGTCGGTTTCTCCAAGTGCAGTCCCACGTGTCAGTGAAGAGGCAAGCCGAAGCGCGTTCCGTTTGCGTGAACCGTGTGCAGGACCGAATGTGTGTGGGGTGCAATGCGACCGCGACAGGAGTGCTGTGAGTGTACCGCCTTTTTTCCTTTTAAACTAGGTGCTTCGCCCCTTCAAAAAAATGTTGCTTCGCGCGATCCAGCGATACTACTACTAGTAATCCGGTAATCCCGACTAAAACGACGCGGACGGGTCTTTTCCCGCGTGATATGCTGGGAGGTTGGCTTAGCTGGGTTTTTTAGATTTGTCTCGGTTCTATAAAAAGCAGAGTTGGTGATGATAATGTTCCTGTCATCCTGCAATATAGGCCGTCCGATCTATATCTAACGGATAGGAAGGAAATTATGACAATTTACCCGCACTCCTCTCCACATTTGCAGATAAGGCTTTCCCTCGTTCATCCTTTTCTCCCACAAGATCTTGATCTTCCGTGCACTAGTACTCCTACAATATGTATATTATTGTGAAAGTTCATATACAACGGCCGAGATTAATGCAAACACGGCAGATTTTCATTACATTTCAAACTTTTATAAGACAGAAAAATAAAAGAAACCCGACCCTAAACCTATTCTACGGCGGCGACCGACGTCCTCCATCTGCGATCTCTATGTACGGGGGCGGGGTTCAAGACCCGTGAAGTGAATGTGCGGTCTCCAGCGAGGAAGAGTAGAACACGGGATACGGATCGGCCAGTTAGCAAACCATGCCCTGCCGCCTCCCATGCCCTACTCATCCTCGGAGGAGTCCCCGACCTCGGCGGTGCCAGACGTTGGACGGCGGCAAGTAGGACGCGTGGTTGACGGTGCTCCCGTTGTCGGCCGCCAGCGTGGCCACCGCTTGTGCGGTCGCGTCCGCGTCCGGCTAAGCCGCGATACGTCACGAGAGGCGACTTGAGCGAGGGCGGCGACCTCGAGCTTCATCCCCGAAGACAAGCTCTACCGCAGAGCGTTCGCACTTGCGGTCATGGCGAATGTGGTGTCAGGTAGGAGGAAGATGCGCTATGGTGTGGAGGTTAGCTGGGCGTTGCCGCTGTAAGTAGCGCATTCCGATGAGGCCAAGCGTCCGGGTGCGTCATTAAGTCGCCGGAAATGGTTCCTCGGGCACCGAGCCTCTTAACGACGACATACGAATGGACGACATGAATGCGGGCAGCTGGCGCCGGCTGGGAACGCACTGTCGTGGTTCTAAGCCTGACAGTAGAATGGGGGGTAGGTATGGAAAGGCAAGATCCTAGCTATGGAGCAGTTGTATACGCAAGATGTTTACGAGTTCAGGCCCTTCTCGGAAGAAGTAACAGCCCTACGTCTCGGAGCCCGGGGGCGGTCGACTCTATTATGTGCGTATGAGTTACAAAGGTGCGAACCCCTGGCACTGAGGAGGGGGGTGGCTTATATAGAGTTCGCCAGACCCCTCCGGCCCTCAGTTATGCAGGGTTAAAGGTACATTAAGATAGGGGGTTACTGGTAACGCCCACATAAAGTGCTATGATGACCATAAAAGCTACTTAATGACCGACCGTTTGTGTGCAGACTGGCTTTAGATCTCCTGGCGGTCGAGTGGTTTGGCTTCATGGTCGAGTGTCTTCCAGTTGGTCGAGTGGAACCCTTCCTGGTCGACTGAAAGGTAGTTTCTTCTAGAGATGTCCTTGGGGAGGGTGTCTTAGACAGGTCCATGACCCTACCCTAGGTACATGACTTCATCATTAGCCCCCGAATGGATCGAGGTTTGAGTGGGGAAGGAGTTGAACATACTCCCGACTCATTCTTGTGCTGCAATAGTGTCTAGTCTTGGATCAAATGGACTTAAATGACGGCATCAACTTCTTTTTCAGTCGCCTTGATCCATTCTTTGTATCCGTCGAGTGCGTTTTCTGTACTTGGCAATTTCCGAATGGCAGGACGAAGGGAATCTTTTGTCTGTCGATTTGCTCTGCGGCATGCGGATTTAGCGGGATTTGAATCTTCGGGAAACGAGTGGGGCGGAGAGAGAACCGCAGTAGTCGGACGCGATAAGGCAAGGATACCTCGATCTTCACGCCACCTTTTTCGCCACGTATCGCGTGGGCGACTGTTGCGGGATTTGACAGGATCGCCTGGGCCTACCGGTCAGTCACTCGGAAACAACCTCATATAAGGCCCATGACTGGGGTTTTTTGAACAGTGCATTCCCCTTTCCTCCTTTCTTCCTCAGATTCATCCGCCGCGCCTGCCTCCACCTCTGAACTGCTGCTCCCCGCGCGTTCCGCTGGCGACAATGGTGAAAGAAAAGACAGCGGCCTTGGAACGGACGAAGAAGGCGACGGCGAAGGCGAAGGGGAGGGCGACCAATCTGGGCGGATCCTCGTCGCGGGCCGGTTTGCCGCAGGGTTGGATCCAGGGCGACTGGATTCGCTCGACCATCCGCCAAAAAGATCTGGATGACATAGCCAATGAGGGACTGGTCCCTTATGGATCAGCGAGGCTTCCGGGGATGGAGTGGCAGCCGTAGCCTTAGGAGGGTGAGTGTGTCCTCTTAGCCACTCACGTCGACCGCGGGTTTTCTTTGCCACCCCACCCTTTCTTCCGAGGATTTCTGAACTTTTTTGGGGCACAACTCCACCACTTCACACCCAACTATATCGTGTATCTCGCCGCTTTCGTGTCTTTGTGTGAGAATTTTTTGGGTTGTCGGCCGCATTGGGGCCTCTTCAAACACATCTTCACCTGTCGCTCCCAGACGGTGAAAAAGGCCAATCCGAGTAACGAGAGAACCCAAGTGATTCAGATGTGTGGGGGTCTTGGGGTCCAAATGAGAGGTAAGAGCTCTTTTCCAGCCATCATCCTTCCTGAGTCGGTTCGAGGGTGGCAGTCGACCTGGTTCTCTCGCCAAGACCAGCCGACGCCGGCAAGCGTCGATTGACTCCTCCTTTCTCCATGGATCGAGTGAGCAAGCCGTCCTCTCTCAAGGTGATCCCGGAGGAGAAGGCTCAGGTCAAGGTTTTGGTCGAGCGTGTAGTCCAGCTCATCCGTGACGGGGTGACGGGTATGGATCTTCTAGAGGTTTTTCTTCGACGGCGCATCCAACCACTTCAGTATCAAGACAATCTAATGTGGATGTATTCTGGCACTGAAGACACCACTCGGGTCCACCCGGAGGAGGTCGAGAATGCCACACTAGAGAGATGGATGACTGCCATCACTGGGAACAAAGATAACCCCCGAGGAGCCAGGAGAATCCCTCCACTCGACAAATCGTACGAGCCAGACAAGGTTCAATCCCGTATCTTTGACCCTGACTCTGCTTACTCCATCTTGTTTGCTTAAATCGGTCGACTGAATTTCGTCTTGTTTGTCTTCTTCCAGGTCACCACTGAGATGTATTCGATGCCCAACGGGGCGCAAGAACAAGTTGAGGAGGAGGAAGGGAGCGGAGGCGAAAGCCAGGAGGAATGGCAGTCTGACGGTGGGGGAGACGAAGATGACGACAGTTCCGACAAAGAGGAGGAGGAGGAAGAGGAGGAAGAAGTCGACCCTCCTCGCGTGGAAAGGCGGTCCAAGCTCACTCATGACCCCGCGGTCGAGCGCGGCAAGGCTATCGCGCCTGCCGGTCAGTCGACGAAACATCCTCGGATGTCCTCTCTAGCGCCGACTGAAAAAGCGCCGAAGCAACCCCGAGCGACGCCACCGAAGCCGACAAAGGTTTTGCCCAAGATGAAGATGGTTATCCGCACTATTTCCGGGTACAGCAGAACTTCAGCTTTTTTGTTCAACGCGAACATACTTTTGGTCGACTTGTTGACTGATCAACTAATTTCTGAAATCTGCAGCGCCGCCACCTCCGAGACCTCAGTCAGGAACGAAGACCAGGAGATGGAAGATGCTGCTACCTCTAACCTTGGTATGATCGCTGCAATTTTGCTTTTGGTCGATTGGATTTCCGTTTTTAACTTTGAATCTTTCCTGTAGTCCCTCCTCATGTCATTGATCTCCCTGATGATGATGATGAGGCGCCGTTGAGGCGGAGGAGGACTAAGAAGGCACCAGCCGGCAGGACTGCTCAGGTTGCATCGATGCCTGAGGCGCTGGTTCATGAGGGTGGCAACACCACTCGGACTTCTGTGTCTTTCGCTGTGCTGCTGACGAGTATCCAGCCTTCAACGCGACAGCTGATCCTCCTTCCCTTTTCGCCACGCACCACGTCCCGGAGGACCAAGTGGGTGCTGCTAAGGAGGCTATACGCCAAGCGGGGCTCATGATGGAGCATATGAAGGTGGTCTGGGAAGCCAGCCAAGCGGCCTATGATGCCAGTTCAGCTCTTCAGAGCAACGTCCAGGTTAGTTGATCACCACTTGTTCTATTACGATATGCTACCTGAAAAACTATTCTTTCTGAAGACCTTCGTATCTATACACCCACTGGGTGTGTCGAGTGAATTTTCGGACTGGTGGGGGCATGCTGAGTGCACCCACTGGGTGTAGTCGCTGAGACTATGGTGGACTGCTGGCAGTCGACCGTAGTCTTTATACTTTGTATCTCTTTGATAACTTCTTCACTCGGTCTCTTTCGGTCGACTGATCGAACCGAGTTGGTAGGATCAGTGGGGGCATGCTAAGTGCACCCACTGGGTGTAGTCCCCGAGACTACTGTCGAATATTTTGATTCGGCTGTAGTCTTAGAAACGCAATGATTTTTCTTGGTCACTCGAAAGTAACCCATCTGTGACGTCTGTCGACTAATTCTTTGTAGAACTCTTGCGAGCTTTTGGCTCGATACACTAAATTGGAAAACAAATAGATCCAGCTCAACCTTGACTTGAAGCTTGCATAGGAGAACTTGCAGAAGGCGAGAGACGAAGCAAAAGGTATGGCTGGTGAGATCTTGACGATAGTTTTTGTTTTTCTGTCCCTTCCTAATTCTGACCTCACTGTTATTATGGAGACAAAATGGAGGAGGCTCTGAAGAAGAAGGATCATGACCTTGCCGAGGCGCAACAAACGGCTTTGAATAAGACCAAGCTCGCGGAAGAGAAGTTGTCTTCAGTCGGAAAACTTGAAGAAGAGAACACAAATCTGAAAGCTGCTCTTGATGCGGCCAACAAGGAGATTAGCCGACTGAAGAACGACAAGATAGCTCTGAGCGACAAGGTTGGCGAACTGGCGGGGAAGAGGAATGATCTAGAGGATTATCTGGGAGGGCTCGCCAAGAAGCTATTCCTCATGCTTGAAGGTAATTTCTCTTATCCGACTGACTTGTCATCATCGACTCATCATAGAACTATTAGCTTGAACTCGAGTCGTGTTTGCAGAATTCTGTCAAAACTTCGAGGAGGAGACTAGTCGAGTGGAGACAATTTTGGACCCCATTAACTCCCCCGTGAAGGATGAAGCTGCCATGAACGTGCTCCGACTGGAATCTCGTGTTGCTGCTGTGGTGGACTACCTCGCTCGACTGAAGGTGGCAGTGTCGCGGATCGACTCAACACTCTGGCCAGGCGAAACACTTCAAAATGACCTCGAGTGTTTAATGACTCGACTGAATGATGTTCCAAGTCGAGTGCAGGAATGGAAGAAGTCTTCTGCCAGATGTGGTGCTGATGTCGCTCTGTCCCTGGTCCGCGTTCATTGCAAGGAGGCGCGAGAGGAAAGGTTGGTGTCCATCAAAGTTGCCAATACCAAGAAGTACGACTTCTGATCTTTCATGGAGACCTTCATTGGTGCTGCCACCCGAATCGCTGATGGGATTGACCTGGACCAGTTCGTCGCGCCTTCCAGTCCTCCGCCTGAGGAGTAAAAACTTCTATGATTCGTCTTAAATTTGCCTCGAATGCCGAAAGTGATCCTCAGAATCGATAAACTTTAACAGGCTTGAGGCCTGGGTACTTTCGCATCCTTAGGATGTTATCCGAACTTTAATTATCGTCGAAATATGCTTTTGTTTGCCTTCGAGTGAACTTTGCTCTTACTCGGATTATGCTTCAATGCTTGAGATGCAGCTCTGAGGTGGATCCAGTCAACCTACACTTCGTTGTTCTTGCAGGCGCAGGAGAAGGAAACAGTCGACCTGTACCTCGTCGTCCTTGTGGATCGGGAGGGAGTACACGTTGTACTTGTGGCGCAGCTCCGAAGGAGAAGGCAGTAGTTGACCTGCACCTCGTCGTCCTTGCGGATCGGGATGGAGCGCACGTTGTACTTGTGGCGCAGCTCCGAAGGAAAAGGTAACAGTCGACCTGCACCCCGTCGTTCTTGCGGATCAGGATGGAGCGCACGTTGCACTTGTGGCGCAGCTCCAAAGGAGAAGGTAACAGTCGACCTGCACCTCGTCATCCTTGTGGATTGGAATGGATTTCGTACTTAGGCGAGTATTGGACTGCTGCTAAGCCTCTGAGTGGGAGGGTTGCTCTCCACTCGGTAGGATTTTTTTTAAACTTAGGCGAGTACTAGACTGTAGCTAAGCCCCCGAGTGGGAGGTTTTCTCTCCACTCGGTAGGATTTTTCAAACTTAGGCGAGTACTGGACTGCAGCTAAGCCCCTGAGTGGGAGGTTTGCTCTCCACTCGGTAGGATTTTTCAAACTTAGGCTAGTCTTGGACTCATAGCTAAGCCCCGAGTGGGAGGTTTGCTCTCCACTCTGTAGGATTTTTCAACCTTAGGCTAGCACTGGACTGCTAAGCCCCAGTGGGAGGTTTGCTCTCCACTGTGAGGATTTTTCAACCTTAGGCAAGTACTAGACTGCAGCTAAGCCTCCAAGGAGGATTTTTGTGTCGTGAGGTCTAAAGAGGAAGGCAACAATGACCTGTACTCGTCGTCCTTGCAAAGTGCACATTGTATTAAATACTTAGGCGAGTACTTGGACTGCAGCTAAGCCCCCGAGTGGGAGGCTGGCTCCTCACTCGGTAGGATTTTTAAACTTAGGCGAGTACTTGGAGTGCAGCTAAGCCCACGAGTGGGAGGCTGGCTCCTCACTCAGTAGGATTTTCAGATACTTAGGCGAGTACTTTGGACTGTAGCTAAGCCCCCGAGTGGGAGGCTGGCTCCTCACTCGGTAGGATTTTCAGATACTTAGGCGAGTACTTGGACTGCAACTAAGCCCCCGAGTGGGAGGCTGGCTCGCCACTCGGTAGGATTTTCAGATACTTAGGTGAAACGGATTCGCAGCTAAGCCCCCGAGTGGGAGGCTGGCTCTCCACTCTGGAGGGATTTTTTTACAAACTTAGGAGAAACAAGTTCGCAGCTAAGCCACCCACTGGGGGAAATTTCTTATTTAAACGAAAAGTAATAACAATCACTGGGAGAATTATAACATTCTTGTCTTTGATAAACAAACTACAGAGGTACTTTTATTACATCTCACCCGAGTGAGTTCTTAAGTGTAAAAGGGGCGGAGCAGCTCCGCATTCCAGGCTCGAGGCTCATCTATCTGGTGTTCAACTTTGTAAAGATGATAAGCTCCATTGTGGAGAACTCTGGTGACGATGAAGGGACCTTCCCAAGTGGGAGCGAGCTTGTGTGGTTTCTGTTGATCCACTCGGAGGACCAAGTCCCCTTCTTGAAAGAGTCGGCTCTTCACATTTCTAGCATGGAATCGACGCAAGTCCTACTGATAGATGGTCGAGCGGATCAGGGCCATCTCTCTCTCCTCTTCAAGGAGGTCGACTGCATCTTGCCGTGCTTGCTCTGCTTCAGCTTCAGAGTAGAGTTCGACTCGGGGCGCATTGTGAAGCAGGTCACTCGGCAGAACTGCTTTAGCTCCATAGACCATGAAGAATGGAGTTCTTCCGGTCAACCGATTAGGAGTGGTCCTTAATCCCCAAAGAACCGACGGAAGTTCGTCGACCCACGCTCCTGCTGCATGCTTGAGATCACGCATCATTCGAGGTTTCAGTCCTTTGAGAATTAGACCATTTGCTCGTTCTGCTTGTCCATTCGACTAGGGGTGAGCAATCAAGCATAGTCGACTCAGGTTCTCGAGAGGCTAAAAGGCTTTGAACTTGTCGGAATCGAAGTTTGACCCATTGTTAGTGATTATTCTGTGCGGAACTCCATATCTGAATATCAACTCTCTGATGAAACTAATAGCAGTGCACGCATCAAGGATCTTGATAGGTTTAGCTTCGATCCACTTCGTAAACTTGTTGACTGCCACAAGCAAATGAGTGAAACCGCTCCTGCCAGTCCTCAGTTGTCCAATCATATCCAACGCCCAAACAGCAAAAGGCCAGATGAGTGGAATGGTCTTCAATGCTGAGGCGGGTTTGTGTGACATGTTGGAGTAGAACTGACATCCTTCACACTTGTCGACTATTTCCTTTGCAATTTCATTTGCTTTTGGCCAGTAAAATCCCGCTCGGTATGCTTTAGCCACGATGGTCCGAGAGGACGCATGGTGACCACAGGTCCCCGAGTGGATATCATCAAGAATTATCGACCTTCTTCTCGTGTTATGCACTTACGGCTGACTCGATCACGCTTTCTCGAATAACTGTCCCTTGATCACAAGAAGGCCTTGGATCGGCGGACGATCTGTCTAGCCTCTTCTTTGTTCTCCAGGAGCTCTTTCCTCAGGATATACGCGATGTACGGTACTGTCCAGTCGGGAGTGATGACCACGACTTCCATTATCAGGTCGACCACTGCTGGGACCTCAACTTCAGTCGGATCAGTGGCACTTTTTGTTTGTGGAGCTTCTTCAGTGAAAGGATCCTCTTGAATCGACGGTGTGCGGATGTGCCCCAAAAACACATCACTGGGAATCGCTTCCCTCTTGGACCCTATTTTCGCCAAATCATCAGCAGCTTGATTTTTCAGTCGGGGTATATGATGGAGCTATAACCCCTCAAACTTCTTGTCTAGCTTCCTCACTGCATTACAGTAACCAGTCATGGCTGGACTTCTGACGTCCCACTCCTTCATCACCTGATTAACCACTAGATCTGAGTCGCCATAAACCATGAGGCGACAGATGCCGAGTGAAATGGCCATACGCAACCCATAAAAACAGTGCTTCGTATTCTTCTTCATTGTTGGAAGAATCAAATTGAATCTGGAGCACATATCTGAGCTTATCTCCTCAGGGGGAAACCAATACTACCCCAGCACTGGAACCATTCAACATCTTGGAACCATCAAAGAACATAGTCCAGTGCTCTGAGTAAACTTGAGTCGGTAACTGTTGTTCAATCCACTCGGCGATGAAATCTGCTATTGCTTGGGACTTGATGGCTTTCTTTGCCTCAAACTTGATATCAAGGTGAAGAAGTTCAATCGCCCATTTCGCCACTTGACCAGTTGCATCTCTATTGTGCAAAATCTGTGATAATGGGGCGTCGCTGACGACTGTAATGGAATGATTAGAGAAGTAGTGAGCAACCTTCTTCGCGGTCATATAAATCCCATACACAAGCTTCTCATAATGAGGGTATCTTTGCTTTGACGGGGTTAATACTTCAGAAAGATAATATACTGGGCGCTGAACTTTGAAGGCCTTTCCTTCCTCTTACCGCTCGACTGTAAGTACTGTACTGACGACTTGTCCTGTGGCTGCAATGTAAAGCAGCAACGGCTCCTTGCTGATTGGGGCAGCAAGCACCGGTTGGTGGAGAGCGAGCTTTGAGCTCAGAACGCTGCATCAGCTTCAGAGTCCACTCAAACTTGTCTGACTCCTTCATCAGTCGGGAAAGAGGCAATGCCTTTTCACCGAGGCGAGAGATGAATTGACTTAAAGTGGCGAAGCATCCAGTAAGCTTCTGGACATCGTGCACATGCACAGGGCGTTTCATTCGGAATATAGTGCCAACTTTTTCTGGGTTAGCATCGATTCCTCGTTCAGAAACGAGAAAACCGAGTAACTTTCCGCCAGGAACTCCGAATGTGCACTTTGATGGATTAAGCTTGATATCATATCTCCGAGATTGGCAATGTCTCAGCAAGGTCACCAACAGGTCGGAACCTTTCCGTGACTTGACCACAATGTCATCCATGTATGCTTCCACATTCCGACTGATTTGAGTGAGTAAACACTTCTGAATCATCCTCATGAACGTGGCTCCGGCATTCTTGAGGCCGAATGGCATGGTGACATAACAGAAGCACCCAAATGGCGTGATGAAAGCTGTTTTGATTTCATCGGGTCCATACAGACGTATCTGATGGTACCCGGAATATGCGTCTAAGAAAGACAACCGCTCACATCCCGCAGTCGAGTCGACTATTTGGTCGATGCGGGGGAGAGGAAAATGATCTTTCGGGCAGGCCCGATTGATATGTTTGAAGTCGATGCACATGCGCAGTGAACTGTCCTTTTTAGGGACCATGACAACATTGGCGAGCCACTCGGAGTGGTAAATCTCTCGGATAAACTCTGTTGCTAAGAGCCAAGCCACCTCCTCGCCAATGGCCTTTCTCTTCTGGACGGCGGACCGTTGAAGATGTTCTTTGACAGGTTTAACTTTTGAGTCAACTCGCAGACAATGCTCAGCCAGTCCCCTAGGAATACCCGGCATGTCAGCAGGCTTCCATGCAAAGATGTCCCAGTTCTCACGGAGGAACTGGATGAGCGCTTCATCCTATTTGGAGTCGAGTGTTGTTGAGATATGAGTCGGAGCAGCATTGCGATCAGTCGGATGAATATGAATCGGTTTCGTCTCCCCGGACGACTGAAATGCTGACTCCATGGCGGGATTCTTGGCTCGCAACAAATCACTCGGGTCTGCAGTTTTCTGGTACTCTTTCAGCTCGACCACTGCCATCTGAGCATCGGCGATCTTAGAGCCTTTCTGGAAACACTCTTCTGCTTTTTCCGATTGCCGTGGCGGTGATCACACCTCGGGACTGGCATCTTCAGCTTGAGGTACACATAACATGTTCGAGCCATGAAACGCGCATATGCTGGCCTCCCCAGGATAGCGTGATAAGCGCTCTGGAAATCCACGACCTCAAAGGTCAACTTTTCCATACGAAAATTCCTGTAGTCACCAAAAACCACATCGAGAGCAATTTGGCCGAGTGACTCAGCCTTCTTTCTAGGAATGACTCCGCGGAAGCTCATGTTGCTGGAGCTGAGTCTGGACATCAGAATGCCCATCCCTTTCAACGTCTCTGCATACAATATGTTCAAGCCATCGCCACCATCCATCAAAACCTTAGTTAGTCGAAAGTGCCTTCGACGACCGGGTCGACCATCAACGCTTGCCACCCAGGGGTGGCTATGTGTGTTGGGTGATCAGACTGGTCGAACGTGATGGCGGTCTGCGACCATTTCAGGTAACTAGGTTTTGCCGGACCGACCATATTCACTTCGCTATCTTGCTTTTGCTTTCCACGTCAGCAAAAATCATCAGAGTGGAATTGACCTGAGGGTACGCACCGTCACTATCTTTCTTGTCCTCAACTTTGTCCAACTCCTTTTCCTTGTCCTTGGGCTGCTTCCCCTGGAACTGCTGAATCAAGAGTCGGCACTGTCGTGTGGTATGCTTTGTGTAAATAAGTTTACCCTCTTCATCTTTCTTCGTGTGAATGTGACACGGCAAGTCCAACACATCATTTCCATCTTGGTATTTCACTTTCTTGGGGTTCCAAGGTCCCTTGGGTTTCCCCTTGAACTTTCCTGGAGTCACGGCCAAGGCTTCTCCAGGAGCAGCTGGCTCGGCTTTCCGCTTCTGTTTCCGACTGGAGTTCCCTCCACCGGTTTCATTAGCGGCTGACTTGTACTTGCCACTCCGGAGCTGTTCCTCTTCTACACCATTGGCGTACTTGGTGGCAATCTCCATCATTCGACTCAGGGTCATGTCTCCTGTCCGACCGAATTTCAGACTCAACTCTTTGTTCTTGACTCCTTCCTTGAAGGCACAGACTGCCTGATGATCAGATACATTCTCTACTGTGTGGTGCAAAGTGATCCATCTCTGGATGTAACCTCTCAGAGTTTCATTCGACTTCTGCACACACGACTGCAACTCTGTCAACCCTGCTGGTCGCTTGCAAGTTCCTTCAAATGTCCTGACAAACACTCGGGCCAGATCTTCCCAAGTGTAAATGTTGTTGGGTGCTAACTGATTCAGCCATGCTCTGGCCGATCCCTCCAACATAAGTGGCAGGTGTTTCATGGCCACTTCATCGTTGCCTCCGCCGATCTGAACAGCCACTCGGTAGTTCTCAAGCCAAGTATCTGGCTTTGACTCACCGGTGAACTTACTGACTCCAGTTGCCAACCTGAAGTTGGGAGGAATCACCGCGGCTCTGATGGCTCTGCTAAAACACTCTGGTCCTAAGACGTGTACTCCGCCGCTGATGGGTGCATTTCTGTCATGACCTTCACGGTTAGCTCTGTTCCTGTCGACCAGACCTTGAACGATGACAGATCTCGCATCAAATACTGGTTCCCTGGGGTTGACTGGAATCCTTCGCCCAACACTGTGCTGGCGTCTGTCATCTTGTTGCCGAGGTGCAGATGACCCACCCCTTGGGGGAGGAGTGGGCACTCGACGTCGATCATCACGATCGAATCGGTCCTCATACTGATCAAGCCGGCCTCCATGTCCCTCACGCCTCAGGGGCGATCTTGGGCTATGTGCCGACTGGACTGTATTCGCAGCGATGGATCTGCTGTGAATCTTGTTCCGTGACTGCGATACAGCTGAATTCTGATCTCCTGCTGCGCGGAGCAAATCTCTGATCTGGAGTAAGCCCCTACCAGCCTCCGACTGTGAAGGCTGAATGGACTCTGCTATACGGGCTGCAGCTGCTAGATTCTGAATGGGAGTTCGGTATACCTGAGTTGGTTGTGGAAAGAGTTGACGTCGAATGGACGACGGAACCCGTTGTTGCGCTCGTTCATCCAGCACTTGCTGGAGATTTTCCAATCAAGTGCGCTCAGCCAAGTTGGCCAAACACGCATCTTCTAAGGCACGGGCCTCGGGGGTTTCTCCAACGATAGGAGTGTGAAGCTCATCCATGTTCCGGCGGCGGAGCTCCTCCCTCTGCAGCGAAGTGAGGGGCTCGGGTTGGTACTCTTCGTGAGCCTACGCCGGCTCGCCTCCGCCAACGCCTTCGTCAGTGCGGGGGAAACCAGGAGGACTACGTGGTCCGTCAACCATCAGAACCTCCGTCGCTGGATCGCTGCTTTCGCACTCGGATGCAGTCTCTGCGGAGCCAGTCGACAAATCGAACAGTCAGAGAGATTAATCGGGCTCGATTGCCGCGACTTGGGAGGGCCGATGGCGGGCCACCGCGTGCCTCACCCACCGCTGAAGTCTCGATCGACCGGAGCGCTTGCGCCGGAGCGAGACCGGGAGGGAGGACGGCACAAGAGCCGACCGATACTGGGTCGACGGCTGCCGCAGGAGGACGCCGCGACGACGCAGCGAAGTGTGTCGCCCGCGGACGGGAGTGCGTCAACGCCGAGTGGAGCCTCCTCGCAACCAAGCGGAGTCGCCGGCGATGAACGTGAGCGCCGAGACGGATCTCGCGCCTCAACCAACACTCCGCTTGAAACCATGATGAATGGGATCGGAAAAAATGCAACTTCTCCAACAAATCGCTAAGACACCTGCCCCACGGTGGGCGCCAACTGTCGTGGTTCTAAGCCTGACAGTAGAATGGGGGGTTGGTATGGAGAGGCAAGATCCTAGATATGGAGCAGTTGTATACACAAGATGTTTATGAGTTCAGGCCCTTCTCGGAAGAAGTAACAGCCCTACGTCTCGGAGCCCGGGGGAGGTCGACTGTATTATGTGTGTATGAGTTACAAAGGTGCGAACCCCTGGCACTTAGGAGGGGTGGCTATATAGAGTTCGCTGACCCTCCGCCCTCGCTATGCAGGTTAAAGGTACATTAAGATAGGGGGTTACTGTTAACCCCCACATAAAGTGCTATGATGACCATAAAAGCTACTTAATGACCGACCGTTTGTGTGCAGACTGGCTTTAGATCTCCTGGCGCTCGAGTGGTTTGTCTTCATGGTCGAGTGTCTTCCAGTTGGTCGAGTGGAACCCTTCCTAGTCGACTGAAAGGTAGTTTCTTCTAGAGATGTCCTTGGGGAGGGTGTCTTACACAGGTCCATGACCCTACCCTAGGTACATGACATCATCACGCACCGCGTGACAGCGCGAGGGACGAGGGCTTTGGTGCGCCAGGGTAGTCAGCTGCGGTCGTGGCAACGTTGGAGATGACCTTTGCTCAAATGCGATCCCCGCATGTCATTGAAAAAGCAAGACGACCCACTATGGTCTCAGGTCCAAAGGATGCAGTTGGCCGCGCTACACCACTCCGCGGACGCGTCGCGGTGCCCCATGCATCCGCGACGAGCCGGGTGTTTGGGTGTGTTTGGATTGTGGCCAAAGTGCACCTTACCAAAATTTTGGTCATGACCCAAAGATTGGTCTTTGTTTGGATGGTTGCCATTTATTTGGCATGCCAATGAACTCTAGCCAACTCTAGCTCATTTTTCTTGCCAATGTCGGCCAAATCATGGGCAACCAATACCTCAACCAAAATTTTGGCTACCCAATGCTTTGATGGGGCAACCTTGGCACAAACCAAACATACCATTGGTCGTGCCACAGCACAAACGCCACCCTTGGCACACTAAAACCGACCATGTCTATCCACGATATGAGCGTGTCGCTCACCGCGGTCGCCGTGTCTAGAGGCAGTGCTGGAGCTGCGCCCCGTTGTTGGCCCCAAAGACCCACATGAACAGTTGTCGATGGCGAGGAGGTCGTGGGCCAGCTCCTCCAATGGACTAGTCTGTGCTACGTCGTCTCGACGGGTGTTCCCCACATGTTGGTTTCCCTGTTTTCCCGGCCATATACGAGCATCAGTGCTCCGCGTTGCGCATTAGGACTTTCACTATGTAGGCCATGCGAGACAACTTATTGTTTATTTGAGCCGTTCAAGTGTAATCATGTGGCGTTTGCTTATTTCTCATTAGTCTCCAACCCCTCTTCTCCATCGATCGTGTCGCCCTCCAGTCGAGTCCATCCTCCGGCATGCCTCATTTGAACATTCCGCCGAGTATCATTCGCATGAACCCACCCTAGTCCTCTTTCAATAGATCTCCGGACCCCGAGATGAAATTTTGAACCGGTGATCATAGCATTCCGCAAATCATATATAAAGGGTATTCAATGTTCGTTTCGTTTTTGAACATACAATATACTCCCTCCTATCCTTTCTACCTTACATATAAGTTTTATGTGTAGTCAAAGTATCTCTACTATGATAAAAAAAGTATCAAGATTCAAGAACGCCCAATCAATATTGTTAGATTAGACGCACTCTAGATTTGTACTTAGATGGTTTCCAATTTGACTATTGAAAAGATTAATGGTACTCCTTTCACATAGGTGAGTAAGTCATCTTAGGCTGTGCACCGTGACCAAGGAGGAGGGGAAAACGAGAGACATTAATGTTTATTTGCTAATTAATAGTATTGCATGCAATGAACTAACCACTGCATGTCATGTTTGATAGTCTCAGGTCATTAAAAGCATGCACACCCTCATCTCTTATTGGTTCATATGTCAAGAAACAAGAAACGAGGTAGAATTTAATGCACCGTGCCTACGTGTTTTGGGATTATTTGGTTTTCGTAAGATGACTTACACACCTAGACGGAGAGAGTACATGAGATGTATGAAAATTATATCATTGGAAACTCCTTTCACATACGAAATTGACCATATGCTTTGTGTAAGTTTCATGTCATATATTATTACTCTAACATTTGGTCAAAGTTAGCCTCGAAAAACGCATTAGACCCTGTATGCTTTGTGTAAGTTGCATGTCATATATTATTACTCTAACATTTGTGTAAGTTGCATGTCATGTATTATTACTCTAACATTTGGTCGGAGTATAGTGGAAGTGGATCCTCTGACGTAGGTATCATTGCCTTACCCTCCCTTTCGGTCACTTACTGGCGGACCCCATGCTTGCTACGCCCCGCATGTCAGTTACTCAATGGGTTCGGCCACGTCAGGGGATCCTCATCCGTAGTATACTCCCTCTGTTTTTATTTACTCCGCATAAAATGGAGGGAGTAGTGGTATAATAAATGACGCGGGCGGGGGAGGGGGAGGGATGTCAGTTTGCTCTCAACTGCGGTCCCACAAGCGAGCGAAAACACAAGACGAAGCGCGTCCATTTGGTGAGCGACGTAGAGGGTCCAGTGTGCCGGGTTGCAACGCGAACGTGACAAGAGCGACGTACAGTCAAAACCGATTGAACGGTCGTCCCCGGAACCACTATTCACACCAGAACCTTCGCTGCTCGGCCTACGCTGGCCACTGCCCTAAAACCACACCAAATCTCCAGCCCATTCCCCCACCTTTCGATCCCCTAGCCCGCATCAAGCGTCCCCTAGTTTGCCGGAAAGCCATGGTGCGCCGCAAGATCACTTACTACAAGATGTCGATACGGGCGCCGCGCAGAAATCGCGGCGGGTTGGCGCCACGCACTGTTCCCAAGCTCGCTTTGCAGCGGGCCAATCCCCGAGTTCTCTGGAGCCAAGCTACGAGGAGGAGGAAGCCGATCCAATGTTCACCTGCGGAGGTCGCGGCGCAGAAGGCCCCCGATGGGTATGAGACGATGGACGTCGACTTCGTGCCGGCGCACGAGTCCCCATGGTGCCAGGCGGACCAGCGGTTCAACATGGCGATACTAAAGGAGGACCGAGAGGCGAGGCTCAACTCGACGCGAGCGCTGCGCATGCCGCTGCCATCGAGGCTCTCCGCAGCGGAACCGGATGTGGTGGATGTGAACCAGCGGCGGAGGCTCAACTTGAGATGGAGCGCGGATGCCGCTGCCATCGAGGCCCTCCGCAGCGGAACCGGACGCCCCGGACATGAATCGGGCGGCGAGGCTCGACTCGACGCAGAGGTGTGGATGCCGCTCATCGACGCCTCCTGCGGGCGGAACCGAAGTCCTGGACTTGAACCGGGCGGCAGAGGCTCGACTCGACGCGGAGCACGCGGATGCCGTCTCATTGACGCCCTCCTGCAGGCGGAACCGGAAGTACTAGACTTGAACCGGGCGGCGGAGGCTCGACTCGACGTGGAGCGCGCGGATGCCACTGTCAACGAGGCCCTCCTGCAGGCGGAACCGGACGCCCTCGACTTGAACTGGCTGTGCTCTCGTCCGCAGAGCGCGCCAGACGCTCTGCTTGAATGAGTAGCCGGAGGCCGAGGACAACCACGGTGCGGAGACACACGCCGGCACCGACGGCTGGTTCAAGGCCGGCAGCCAAAGACGACGAGGCCGCCTCTTTCCGCGAAAGCAAGTGATAGTTTTTCTTTATGTTGTTGTTTTATTATTATGGATCTTTTGCTGTGTAAAACATACTATTTGTTATGCAAGTCGCCTAAGTCTACCATTTCAGCGGTTGGATGAATATCCCACGATCCTAACCCTTCTTTCCTTCTTCCTCACCTCTTCTTCTTCCCCAACAGACCACCGCACGGGCCGTACGGATACTCCGGTTGGATAAACATACTCTATGAACGAAAATTATGTGTCAGCGATAGGTTGGCTGAGTTTGGTTTGTTCACATGTGACAGCACGTGTCAGTGAGGGTGCGTTCCCTTGGTTGGGTTTGCGGCGTGCAGGAGCGAAGTGTGAGGGTGCGGTGCGACCGCGACGTGCAGGAGCGACCGTGTGAGGGTGCGGTGCGACCGCGACAGCCGTGCGCAAGTGTACCTCCTTCTCATTTTGAAAACTTTAGGCAAGCTTGGCAAAAATGTGTGCCGAAGTTTGGCAATGCAAGGCCTAGACCCAAACAGGATAAGTACGTACTACCTCTGTCCGGGTTTATTGGTCCCCATTGTATTTCGTGCCAAATTTTGACCATAGATTAAACTAAGAAAATGTCCACGCATGTCACCAAACATTATATTTTTCAAAACTATGTTCAAATACGAATCCAATGAGATAACTTTTCTTGACATGCATTAACATTTTGTTAGTTAAATCATTAGTCAAAATTTGGCGCAAACTATAAAAGGGACCTATAAACCAGGACGGAGGTAGTACGTACTAGGAGTACTAGTGTTAAAATAGAAAGGCGGGGTTTTCCTTCGATACAAATCCTCGTGTCACGTGTCAATTAATGCATATTTTTTTCTCGAAAGACCAAAGAGCTAACCATCTCACTCCTCATCGCTTGATTAATGCAGCGCCATGCAAACAAACCTTCTCACTTCCGCATGCATGCAGGGGATATTAATGTCCTTGGTTCCTAAACCCATCAATTTTGCCTCAATTAGTGTTAGTGGCCCTTTGCAAATTGTAATTTTGATATACTGGCCTTGTGTACAAAAAATGGAGGTAGTAACTATATTTGAATTCATTGCCCATTGCGGTGACGTCAACGACTTTTTTTTGTGGTTTGGCGAAGTGCATTCGACCAAGAACACCATTGAGGGAGACCACGGTAAGTCGTTCGCAAGTGCCGACTGCAAGCCGAGACAACCGCCTTATTTGCATCCAGGAAGTCCTTTACTAGTACTACTACTAGGAGTACTAGTGCGGTGAGATGTTTTCTCGAAGAAGACGATGGAGAAGCGGAGTCAGCGAAGAGTGAAATGATAGTTGCTTCGTCCGTGCTTTGTGATTTGACGCCTCACTGCTTTGTGATTTGTGATAGAAGGGACAGGGGAGTAGACTCTATGCTCTATAATGTACTACTCCTACATGCGTCCAAGCATGGGAGAAAGAGGAGAGACGTTGAATTTTTGTATTCCTTCAATCAATCAATCAGGGAGCTTCGGTTCCATCTTTTTGGCTTTGGCAACGCCGTCCACAATGGTTCCCACGATGCCAAAAGCTATTTTCACATTTGGCTACACATTGTGGATGCCCTTAACCGTACCACTTGGTTTTGCTCCTGTGTGCTATCTATACAAATCTCAATTATATTGATCTAAAAAATTATAGAATCAAAGATTAGTAAAAAGGAGGTGATTTTGCCGCACGGATGGCGGAGGAGGTTTCTTATTTTTGGAGGATGTTGTCCTGGCAGTTTGCTAACATGCGGTCCCACGTGTCAGTGCTTTATCAAGCTGATCCGCGTCCCACTTGAGGCAGAACAACGGCAGAAGCAACACGTGGTTAAGTTGAAGAAGATGAGGGAGAAGCGACCAAGCTGATCCGCGTCCCACATGAGGCAGAACAACGGCAGAAGCAACACGTGATTAAGTTGAAGAAGATGAGGGAGAAGCGGATTCAGCAACGAGTGAAATGATGGTTGCTTCGTCTCTCCAACTTCTTTTTAGCATTATTACTTCGTCCCTCCAACTTAACTGCGGGAAAGGTGCAACTTTGTGATTTGACGCCTCATTGCTCATTACTACGCCGACGCCATAACTGGGGTGCTTCACCCCGGCTGCTCTGCACTGTATTCCGGTATGGCACGTGGACCCGGTAGCTTGATGTCCCACATCTCGGCGAAAGGGACTAGAAGATTTATGAAAGCGAGCGCTCCACTCTTACGAAGGAGGAGTAGACGACACGACGGCCCTGATCTGTCACTTGTACTGTATAGTACTATAGTTTTGTTGTTTCGCACGATCCATCGATACAAACCCGATTAAACAGGAAAGGGCGGGATTTTTCCCATGTAGATGATAATCGCCATACATTTCAAAGGCAATTTTAATGTATGCAAACTGAATAATTATAAGTAACAATATGATATCTAGTAAAACTAAAACACATATGATTTATTGTGTTAGAGTGTAGTAGTAGTGCTGTATTGCATAGTTGTTAGATGTAACATACGAGAACGTGTAGAGATGTAGTTTTGGAGGGCCTACAGAGAGAAAAGCGTAGTACGGTCAGGAACTTCAGAATAAGCTGATTACGGTCACTATATACATTTTGCGGTGATTATCCGGTCACTTGCTCACAGTTCAGCATCGGATTGCACTCTGTTGACCGGCCAAATAGTCTGCGTGGCGCCATGTTGACTAGTTAAATTGACCTCATTCCTTGTGGGTCCCACCTATCAGTTCGCATAGGGAAAAGGTCAAATAAACACAAATTTACGCAGACGCGACAAGGCTCCAACCCGTGCGCGGGAATCACCTGGTTGTGTATGTGTCTGCTCGGGGCTGATGTGTGCGCATGCACGTAGATTGAGCACTTGAGCGTGAGAGTGTGTGTTGGTCGTGGTGGTGTCTTGGTGTGTGCATGCATGCGTGCGTGTGTGCGTGTGAGTGTTGCGTGCGTGCGTGGCTGCGTGTGTACGTGTGAGTGTTGCGTGCGTGCGTGGGTGCATGTGTTTGTGTGAGTGTTGCATGGATGGAGTTCGTTTGCATGCGTGCGTGTGTGTATAATCACCACACCAGCTCATGTGTGTTAAAACAGACGGCTCAGCATACCAATACAAGGCCACCTTGTCCGCTGTGCCCGCAGTCATGACTTCGCACCACCGTCAAAATATTTTTTTGTTGTTTGTTTTCATTCTTACTAGCAAGATGCTGGCCTTATTTGAAAATGTGGAGAGGTGTGTGGGTACCTTTTTGCAAAACTGCCATAGTTTATTTCCTATCCGTTAGATATAAATCGGACGGCCTATATTGCAGGATGGCAGGCACACCATCATCACCAACTCTATTTTTTATAAGAGTGTATTTTATGTATTTTATAATAGTGTAGATGTAGAGTAGATACAAGTCGGGCACGATGTTAGTGAGATAATGTGATTCAACACTAGATTAGGTGCCACGTGGAGCGTTCAACTGGTCAACTAGTCATGTCATGAGCAAATACAAAGTTGTACGGTGAGCCCGTGACTGTATAATAACCACTAAATGTAAACGGTGACCGTAATGAGTGGATTATGAAGTCCAATGTATGTATCGTGCTTTCACTTCAAATACAATGATCGCATTGCATATATCGCGAGAGAAAGATGAAACACGCGTGAATTTTCTGGGGCTTACTTTTAGAGGACATGGAGATAGTTTTGTGTGCATACGTGAAAGGGGCGCATGGGGGGGTATGCAATGGAGAGAGAGATGCTCTTCGCTTCTCTTTATTATGACTAACTTTGTATATAGTATAAAATATACAAATTCACAATGGAATAAATATCATTGTGGGCACAATGCAATGCAAATTAGAGTCCGTACTCCTCCATATAACTTTGTAATGTTGTATATATGTAGAAACTCTAAAATAATTTTTTGGCCACACTTTATTCAAAAGGAATGTTGTATGCAAAATAAACGTGAAGAGAGGGCTTTTTAGATCAATGGGGTACGTGATGTAACATGTGTGAATGTGTAGTATTACGTATTCGAGAGAGGCATGGATAGAGGGGCCGACGGGGGGTGGGAGAAATAGCACGAGAAATGAGGGTGGTCTAGAGAGAGAGAGAGACAAATATGACGTCACGACAAGAGATTCCATTCCCTTGAGTGTGTATATGCAAGGGGGGAGGGAATAGAGGCACCAGGAGAATTTTTCTGTGTGTGTGGTGTTTGTGTTGTTATGTGTGGGTGTGAGAAGATAATGAGAAGTGGGGGCAGAGGGTGTGTCACTCCGTGAGGTCCGGTGGGTCGAGGTGAGGCCCTTTGTTCGGTTCCGTCCTGCGCCACATTGGTCGGCCCATGACACATTTAGGAAGACCCATGGATGACTAGTCGTACAAGAAAAAGATAGCAGAATTGTGAAGGACTCTGTGTCCACTGAGAAAGCCGGCTAGGATTTGTAACCCTAGGTTCTCGGACTAAGGTAACCCTCTATCTCTGATATTACTATTCATCCAACCTAACTTTAAGGGCATCCTACAGAATGCTCGCTAGAATCATACTAAATCGATTAGGAAGAGAGGTGTGAGATAATGCGTGAGAGACAAAGCGTAAAGATAATGTGCGTACATGAGACACGAGGCAGGTCCATGTATATAGAAAGGGTCGATGAGGATTGTGCATGTGTATGTTTGCGTAGAGGAAGAGTGCTTGTGATAAAGGTTAGTGAAAACAGTTGTAAATGGTTACGGAGGGAGGGAGGGTTATATCTAGAGAATGTGTGCAAGAAAGACACCTCGGAGAGAGTGTGTGAGCATGTGTGAGAGACCACCGATGGAGAGTGAAACTACACGTAAAAGACTGCTCTACACATTGATTAAAGATATAAATTGTATCCAAATATTAGGATGGGATCATGATATTTGCAATTAGCGTAAGGAGCGGTCATTGATCCATCGTACATCTAGATTCTATCGAATTTGAGCATGTCTATGTTATTATTCGACACAATTGATCCACATAGTTAGTATTTTGAACTCCGGATAATGCATCGCTTTAGCAATCGAATATAAACGTGAGTATAGTTCATGTTGTGTGTGTAAAGCACATTATACATAATGAAAGTTACACAATGGACATTTATAAATAGCTACCTATGAACTAGTATACATTTGAATTCAACCTAAGGTGGTTTAAAAAAATCGAATTCAACATGAAGTCCATTCAATTATTTGAATTTGATATCATGGCATTTGTAAACCATACCTAAACTATGGGGGTACCAATGTTTGCTCTGATTTTGTACATAATAGCATATGTAGTCGTGTACAAAATAGATTCAAATTTAGCTCCTCCATTCCAAAATAATCGTAGTTATAGGATTTTCAAGTGTCAAAATTCAAAAGGAAGCGGATAATTTAATGAGGTTTTCAAACATACAAGGTCAATTATAACGTTGTCTATTTAGGTCAATCCTCATAGTTCAAGAGTACTTTAAACGTGAATGCTTGTGTTTCAAAATTTCAAACGAAGCACCAAAAGAGCCTCTACTCGCCCGAAAGCGCGTGAGACCAATGTTTGGTAGTACAAGGAAATTACTTTTCTAATAACTCCGACCTATGAAACCTACCGGCCCGACGTCCAAAGGTCTAAACCGGGGTAGGTGTGTCGCTTCATCTAGACGCCACGCAACCGCCTCCGAAAAACATTCATACACAATGGCCGCCTAAGCACACATGCGTGGTCAAATCGCCCCGCCCACTATTTGGGACACAGGATTACCATCCTTTCCCGACCCGCAGAGGTCCGAATTTAAGAGGGGGCAAAGTTTGTACTTTCCCAAATTTCAAACAAGCGCCCCATCTTCTGCTCAAAAAGCCAAAAACAAGTGCGCCCTGCATCAAACATGGTTCCCCCACCCGTCCGATTCCCCATTCGCATCCGTGGGCGCCAAAACTACCTTCCACCAGCCAAGAAACCCGGCGCCCTCCGTCCGCCACCCCATCCCACCCATCAACCGCCGCCCTCCTCCATCACGCCGAGCCAATACCCGTCGTCGCCGCCCACCGCAACCTCAACCGCAACGCCTCCACGGCTAGTAGTTGAAGCCGAGGGCGAGCCGTCTGCATTCGAGCCAGTTCAACCACGCCGTCCTGCGCCTCACGGCTGCCGCCCAACTCGCCACCTCCACCGCACCGAGCTGTTCCTGCTACGCCGTCCTTCGCCGCCTCGGATCTGCTTCCCCTCCGCCGACATACAGCCACGGCAACACAGTCAACAATTTGGCCATGGGTTCATCCAAGCCTGCACCCTCCAGAACATCGGTTTCCCCGGTAAAAACAAGAAGATCGGTGTGACATGTGGAGGTGACCACACCGGCAACCGAAGAAGGTACTCATCTTCCCTTATTCGTGCAAATCTTACGTCTCTGCTTTCACGGTATTCATCCCACAGAAGACACTAGTTGACTGCTTCTTCTTGATACTAGATGTTCCTAGTAACTCGCGATGCACAAGATTTCTCCTCATATACTATTTCACCTTAGCTAGAGGTCCATCGCCCCCCTGAATTTCAATTTCTGGCCAGTTGATTCCCAATTAACGGAAGCATTCCCCGGCATAACAGGCGCTAGTATGCCTATTACACCGGGGAAGCAGCGCATTGGTGTTTATCTTAGGGGCGTGTGCGGCCTAGAGCTACTGGCGCCCGATCTGGAGGTCGGCCGGGATTAAAGGGATGGCCTAGGGGCATTGCCAAGCACGGCGGTGGTATGAGGTAGATGGGAGGGCAGGGCGGCGGAGGCAGGGGTCTGGGCCGGTGGTCGCTGACGGTTCGAGAAAGATCGTCAACAGTGACTGGCGGGAGGTAGACGAAGGCCATCTGCCCGTTCCTTATAGATCGGACGGTTCATTAAAAAAATCGATCGACCTATTTATTTTCAATGATCGTTATCTTAGATATGACCACATGTGGTGGTGTCTTTGGAGGAGTACCTGCATTTCTGTGCTCATATATTACAAAGTCATGCGGAGTAGAATCTAATTTTGTTTGCCATGCAATGTTGTAGAGCTATCATATGTCTCCTGTCATTTATTTTTCAGCCACCGACATCTCGCTACTTTTACAAAGGCACTAGTTCTACACACACTTCACCCTTACTCTCACTATTGTGTTTATATGCAAGGGTATTTCAGAAGACAAATAGCTAGTCAGGGCACTGGCCGAGCCAGTGACAAGCCCAGCAAAGATAGGCATCACCTGGAAGCCAACTAAAAAGCTGCGATGGTGGCGAAGCAGCCCGCCTCCCACCAGGCTCTCAGGTCCTAGATGATCATGCTCACCACTCCAGCCGGATGTCTAGCTTGCATTGCTTCCAATTTGGTTAAATTGCATCTGCTTAGCTTACACATTATACCTTTGAATATGACATGCCTTTCTGTTTTTGGTACATACTAGTACATCTGTGTATTAACCATGTTCTTACATCAAACTAATGTTCTTGTGGATCCCTCATCAATCACTTATGACGAGGCAGGCAGGCAAGGGGACTACTCCTCATTTAAAGAATGCAGCGTCAGCCTCCCGACATGATTCTCAAGAAACAGAAATGCTAGATGAAGATAGTGAACGTAGCTCAGAGTTGATTACAACATTTCCCCTACACTAGCATTGCAGGTGCTTGCTCTAACTTGGCAGCGTGATATGTGGTTGCATGTTGCATATGGTGTCTAGATTGTAATTCTTCCAATCTGGTTAAACTGCATGTGCTAGTCTGCTTACCTTATACTCCTGTAAATGTAACATTATACTGTAATGTGACATGCCTTCTGTATTTAGTACATAGTACATCTGTCTATTAAGCATGTCCTTACATAAAACTATTGTTTTTTGTATCCCGCATCAATCAATATGACGAGACACCTTTAGTATATGCAGTGCGATATTAGTTGCATCTTTCATATGATTTATAGCATGCGCTGCTTCTAATTTGTTGAAATTCCATTTATGATGGGACGCTTTTAACTTGGCAGTCATATTGGTTGCATCTTTCATGTGGTGTCTAGCTTGCATTGCTTCTTATTTGCTGGAATGGTTTCTGCTTAGTTTACACAAACAGTTGTGAACATGCCATGCCGTCCTGTTTTTCGTACATATTCCATCCTGGTATCATGTGTTTGCCTTACATCAAAGTAGTGATTGTCAGTATCATGCATGAATGAGTTCTGAAGAGAGAATTTTATTGCTTTTTCTTGTCGGTTTTACTTGACAATTCAAAATCAATAAAGCGGAAGGAAGTTAGCAAGGCAGCGGATAAAGGTGCTCCTTCCAAATGGAGGGCCTCTACAGTTTCTACTCCTCCACACCCCCAAGATGATTTCCAAGACAACACATGCATAGACACTCAACAAAGCTGTGTTTATGATGAGCACGTCTCCCCTAGTGCAGCATCATTGGTGCTCCCTCTAACTTGGCACTGTTATATGTGGTTGCATGTTATGTGTGATGTCTAGCTTGTATTGCTTCTAATTTTGTTGAATTCCATCTACTTACTTTACACATTATACTTGAATAAGACATGTGTTCTTGTTTCTAGAACATACAATATCTGTCTATCACACCATGTTCTTACATCAAATTACTATTGTTGTGTAACCTTCAACAATCACTTATCATAAGACACGTTTGACTTCGGAGTGTGATATAGGTTACATCTCACATTCTTTTCTAGCTTGTACTACTAATTTGTTGAAATGGCACTTAGGACGAGACAATTTTAACTTGGTAGAGTGATATTATTTGCATCTTTCATATGGTGTCTAGGTTTCATTGCTTCTAATTTGTTGAAATGCCTTCTCCTTAGTTTACAGATCATAAGTTGTGAATATGCAATGCTGTGAATATGCAATGGCACTAATGACGAGAGACCTCTAACAAGGTAGTCTGATGTTGTTTGCATCTTGCATATGATTTATTTCTTCTACTGCTTCACATTTGTTTAAACGCCATTTATGCTTTGAGACTTCGTTAACTTTGGCAGGAGAGCGATATTTGTAGCATCTTTCATATGTTTTCTACCTTCCATTGCATTGCTTCTAATTTGGTGAAATGTCGTCTTCTTAAATTTTATTCGTTTTCTTGTCAGCTTGACTTAACATGGCATAGAGAAAGAGGAAGAAACCGAGAATGGCAGGGAATGAGAAGCGGATGAATCCTGTAGATTCTGCTGGTACTGATGGTGCAATAGAAGGTGAAAGTCCAGCGGAAAATTCTACAAACACGACATCCCATGCTACACGAACTGCAAAAAATCCAAACAGAAACAAATAGCTACCACCAAACAAGCAGAGACAGCCCTAGTTCTTGCAACACCTACCACAAGATTACCACTGCACGACATACTGCAAGGCCAACCGAGCTAGCAAGACGTTCCCAAGCTCCTTGCCACCGACACTACTTCCCAAGCACTTTTGACACAAGACGAGTTGGCAATATCGATGAACCTTGTGAGCTTCAACAGCAAGAAGGTAGTTCTTTGGAGTCAAGTTACGCTTGCATGCTTCTTTATATGTAGTCTCACAGCTTGATGTACACTAACACTTCCTATGTTTGTTGTTGGACTAGCACCTAGGCACAAGAGAAACAAACATCGGGATAATGCTCGATAGGTTAACTAAATCTAGAGGAGGAAGAATGGAGATCCGTTTTGAGGTAGGTTTAAAAGGCCACATGATGCTACTGAGTCAGCCAAGTTAGTATCGAGGCAGCGGTTGCCGTTAGGTGTCATGTACGTATCCTCCCAACATGGATTCAAGACAGGAATGACAAAGACGAAACCCAGTTCAACACCTTCCTCGACCATTTATCCGTAAGTATGGTTATGTATGGAAACTAGTAATATCGCCTTGCTCGTCCCATACTTTCTAGGTTCTCGATAATGAGACTCCAATAATTTTCGATAGATGAGGTTCAAGTTGATAGCCAAGATGATGCAACCTGACAAGCTTGCACCCATGTTTTCAAGTCTACTCATGACAAGATCGGTATAACTTGAGGAAAACTCACTTTGAAGGCAAGGCTAAAAGTGAACTTTCCCAAACATCTCCAATGGAAAATATATCGATGAAGACCGGAGGGCCTTGTTAAACACTGGTATGATCCGAAGTATCAGGTACATTATATATATGTGATCAGATCACATGTTGAAGTCCTATTGACGCATGTGCCACACAAATCTATCTTCTTGTAGGTGAACTGTTCAAAGAACAAGGCCAACTGCATTTAAAGTGAAATTCCACAGCATTTACGTGATCTCGTAGCTATATGGCACACTGCGAGGCTCTTGTAATTAGCTGTTGTTTCACTCTTTTCGCTGTACCATATTATCAGATCTATATTGACTTGTTCGAAATGCAGAGGAAAGCCCGCAAGGACCAAAAAGTACCTGAACCAAATGCTGTGGAAATCTTCAAGGACTGTCACACTAGCAAGAAGAAGGGCATGACTACACCAGTCAAAGCCGCTGTTGTAAGTCCTTAATCCTCATGCCTTTTAACTACTACTTACTCTGACTTGTGCCTTGAACTGCATGGTTTGCAGCCAATGTCTATTACTCTTTTCAATTTTATACACAATTGTCTTAGCATATCATTGCACCTTACAAGGTTTAAAAGGGAGGAGTGATGTTCCTTTGATCTTGACCCGTAATCTAGTTCCGTGCTGGACTTGCCCACACAACGTTACAATTGCCTGTTTGTCTGTTCTCAGTTGTTTTGTGATATGAATGATGTCATACTATGCTTACCGTATTATAAACTATGTCTCTTTATCCTTAGCCCTCAATACAATGTGAAGAAATAGACAATACATTAGGGATGGTACATGGTCATATGTTTGGAACCTGGTTTTATTATGTATTTTGCAATAAAATACAACTAATATTTTACATGGGTTCACCAGAATAAGTTCTGTATATAGACCAAAGCTATTTTGTTTGGTTTTGTTGCCTCCTTAATATCTTCTGTTATGGTACTACTAATGTAAAACCTCAACTTTTCAGTGAGCTATGGAAAAAATGGTGGAACCGCCACCTTCTGAAGGTGGCGAGGCAACTATAACCGCAATGTCAGCTCTTGCTGCAGTGGGTCAAGACTGTCCACTAACAAAGTGCTAAAAGCACGCTCTCTGCGTATCTTGGGTTGGTTGTTAAGGCAATGTAGTCCAAACTGCCTCATGATCAAGATATGCAAGCTCAAAGCAATGTTGCATCTGCGCTCCAGACACAAGGCCATTCCCTAAGGGAGGCCCTTTGTGAGAAAAGGAGAAACATTGCTCAATGTCGTCAAGATATGCATGGTTTTGAAACCAGACTATCAGACGTTTGCTATGTTGTTCAGGAGCCTAGGGGAAATGAAGGTGAGGGTTATGGTGTTCCATTGGACAATATAGCATGAAAACGTAACAGTCAGGTCAAATGAACCGAGATTTTGAACCTCTGGTGGTGCATTTATCTGCTGGACTGTTAAGTTTTATGCAAACCTTCCTTTTGTTATATAGATGTAATAATTTTGTGCGTTACAAAATTTATTCTTAACGTGCATCCACCGGCTGAAGAAAATAGCAAGCCATTTTTGTTTAGTGTAGGGTGTTCCCTATATTTGCACAGGTGGCGATCTTTGATGCCGAGTGGATGTAATCTGTGTAATCGCCTTAATAGCCTAGCGTTAGTTTGGGCCTTATTTATTTCCTAGTCTTCTTTCCCTGGTTTGCTAGTGGCTGCAACTACCCATGGGCCATATACGGGCCGTAGGATCCATGCGTCTCCTACGAGCCGTCGATAAATGGGCCTGTACTCGGTGGGCCTCGGGCCGTCGATAAATGGGCCTTGGGCCGTCGGATAAATGGGTCTACATGGGCCGTAATCGGGCGTAATTGGTATCGGCCCAGCACGGTAACGGGCCCGTTAACAGGGCGTAGGACTGCAAAAGCATAATTCTGTCACAGGCATAACGGGTCGTTAATGGGCCAAAATATAGGACGGTCTGGCCAGAAACGGGCCGACTCTTGCCATGGGCCGAATTTGGTCCATTAGGGTAACAGGCCAGTAACGGGCCGACTCTTGCCATGGGCCGAATTTGGCCCATTTGGGGAACATGCCAGTAACGGGTCGACTCTTGCCATGGGCCGAATTTGGCCCATTAGGGGAACAAGCCAGTAACGGGCCGGAAGTAATCGAGGGCCGAAAAGGAGCCCAAGAACGTATGGGCCGTCAATAGGCCGAAAGCTAACACGGGCTGGAAACGGCCCATGTAAATCACAGGCCGTTAACGGGTACAAAGAAAATTACTCTTCATTATGGGCTAGAGTCACCGTGGGTCTGTAAAGGGCCGAAAGATACGAAGACCTCATATGGGCCGAAAGACGTCGTGGGCCATACATGGGCCGAAAGTGAAATGGGCTGGTGTTGTATTCGACGGGCCACATGACATTGTTGGGCCGATTTCCTTTAGTGCCTAACGGGCCGTAAAATAGGCTATTTGCGAAGAGACCGTTAACAGGCTTTTCATGGGCCAGTCCGTTAACTTTTGACCAAGTCAAACGGGCTGGGTTTGTAAGCTAAATGGGCCAGTGGTGGGCCGTGGCACGTGTCGACATATCATAGGCGCCTATCTGACCCACTGACGAGCTGACACGTGTTTCGTCCGGCCAATAAGAATTTTACACGTGGAAATTTCCAATTGGTCGGGGTTGTTAACGGGTTATCGAATCCAAAACCCGACCCGATAGCTTAACGGCGTTCCGTTACGGTGGATGCCACGTGTCGGTCACCCTTGATGAAAGCACTTCTATGACGCGCGATTTATCGTCATGGAAGTGGACACTTCCGTGATGATAATTTTGGTAATGTCATGGAACACTTCTACGACAGCACAGGTATGACTATCTTGATTCTGTCATAAATTTGTCATGGATGTACATGCATGACAAAAAATGCGACCTACTATGACAAACACGTAACATCATGGAAGTGTATTTTTTTTGTAGTGGAGCCTGCCCTCTTCTCCTGCCCGTCATCTACCCCCCGAGCTCATGCGCGTGCACACGCGTCCGCGGCGCCGGCCACGCGTCCACAGCGACGCCAGTGCGGCTCCCCCTCCCCTCGGCAATATAAGCCACCCCGAGGTCCCTCGACCGCACCAGCCTCCTCACCTCTCCCCTCTAGGCCTCCCCGGCCACCCAAACGAGCTCGAGGAGCTCTCATTGCCCTCAAATCCGGCCGACCCGAGCCACCCCTCTACTCCCTGATCTCACCCTCGTCTTCCCCGTGCTCCTGCGAGTCTCCTCAACCCCACGCCTTGCCGGCGGAGCAGCCACATCGCCATACCCGCATCTGCCCGAACCGCCGTCCGCCGGAGTTCTTGTCGTCGTCGCCTCGGTCCATTCTGGAGCCCGTGACCTCCACCTTTGGGTGCGGCTCCTCCTGCTGAGCTCGCCCATAGGTCGAGCGAGGCTAGGGATGGCCGGAGCCGGTCAGACGAGCCCCCGCGCCGGCGACCTCCCTCTGCTCCGTGGGCGCGAGCGAGGTAGATGAAGATGTCGACCCCCCTTCCAACTGGTCGCGGGCCCCATTCGTCATCGACCCAGCGCCCGGCCCCGCCACCGCCACGCTGGATAAGTGGAGGCGTACTCCAGAGAGTACGCCTTCACTTATCAAAAGCGCATTCCGCTTCTTCTTCAATCCAAAATACGCTTTCCTTGCTGGAAAACGTATTTCCCTGAGAAGGCGCTTTCAGTTTTTCTGTCAAGGGCCTGTCTGTGAGGATTTTATTGTAGAAAGGTCCCTGGCAGAAAAACATTCATGTCTTTTTGCTCACAACTCCGTTTGAGGTAAATCCAGAGCCCACTTCTTTTTTTGTCGAGCCGGTTCTGATGGAATAATTTTCACCATGTTTTCACGTTCTGAATATGAACATTTTGCCCCTGCCCTTATTCAGCCCCCTCCAAGAGAGTACGTTTTCCGGCGATCCTTTCCGCCAGTTTCTCGCACTTTGTCCCGGTGATTTCTTCCACCCCAGGCAAGCCACACCCTCCATTTGCATCACTTTAATGCAGTGACATGGTTTAATCTATTTTAACTTGTTTAAAATATTGCTTTAGCTACATGACTTTGTGCATGGCATTTTCTCGGAGTATTTGTTGATCTTATTGTTGCCATGCTACGGTTTGGATTACTAGGAGTTATGCTTGCAGTCGATGACTATCATGTTGTCATTGGAGTAATAGTGGTTGGTATTATGATTATTTCCATGATGGTATCTGTTATTATATTTTGGAGTATTACTTTGGATATCATGCTACCTTTGGATTATTAGTGGTTAGTATGATTATTTGTCATGATGCTAGTTGATGTTCCGTTGCTTGGGGTATTATTTTTTGAAATGATGTTTACATGTGGATCTTAGCCGAATAGCTTTATTCTTGTTATTGGAATAGTAGGATTATTGTTTTCGGATCCATCATGATAGTAATGTTGTGCTACCCTTGGAGTATTTTGAGATGATGATATTATGCTTGAATTATTTGTTGGATATGGCTATGATTTGGATTATAGTTTGATAGTTGATATCGGAGTATCAGTTGCCACTGTTATATTTTTGGGGATAAATTCCGTCATTAAGTTGGTCAGGTGCCACCGAACCAGGCTTTCTCCAGTGCAACCACATTTCCCTTTTTGGGAAGGCCCTAATGCGGTCTATTGTCGTGCCTCTCGCCGGTGCCTCAAACTAGGGAAGGTTATGGGCATGCGTACCCTGGCCCGGTAAGTAGACATAACTTTGTGTGCCCGTTGATGTTGTTGTACCCGGGTTATCCCTGTGTGGGACTGTTTATTCTTTTGGTCACGACGGTGGCCGTTCGTGTCTTTGGTAGACACAGGGCCACCCAGGACTAGCCTAGTGGGGAGTGAGTCGGAGTGGCCGGGAGAGTGTCATGGCAGTAGATCGGTTTTTGTCGGAACGCCGTTGGTCCACCCGAATGGGAGTGCGAGGCCATGGGTTCTGTGGTGTGGGTACAATGCGCTACCTCTGCAGAGTGTATTTAATCTATCGATAGTAGCGTCCGTATTAGGTCCCACCGTTCGATCAACACTCATATGACGGAATGACTTATAGGTGATTTATATGTTGTTATGTTGATATATTGTGAGGAGTAACAGATTGGCAGGATGATGATGATGATGTTGGAGACCAAGTGTTGGTCATGGTAGTGATCGCCGGAAGGATCACGTTCGAGACCAAGTGTTGGTCATGGTTGTGATCGCCGGAATGATCACCGTTTGTTTTGATCACGAGGTGATCGAGATGGTATATTCCTTAGCTGGTTAGCCAAGAGAGATATGGTTATGGAGATCTTAGATGGTGATTTATCAACATTGTAGTAGTTTCATGTCATGCTTAGTAGTTGCTCTTGTATCATGGTAGCTGTTAATTTAATTAACCTGCTTAATGCTATGTTGTTGTCTTGCCTTGATGTTTTTGGTTGTTGTGAGCTTGCAAGTACATTCAATGTACTGACCTGGCGTGTCATGCCAGATTGCAGGTGATGCCGTGATTGCTTGATTGCTTGTCGTGGTTTCCATTCGTGCGAGCTAGATCGTGTCCCAGCCAGAGTCCCTGCAGAGTGGAGTTCACCAACTTCTTCGTTGTTCCGTTGCTAGAAGTTTTCCGCTGCTACGAGATGTTCCACTGCTAGCATAGAGCAGGTGTAGTATCGCAGGCGTAGTGTCGCCATGCTGATGTGATCATTGTAACATCAGACCCGTGTAATTATTATTCCTGTAATAAGAGCTGATTTGTTCTATGTCAAGCAGTGCCGTATTACAGAGACTTATCCTCGATCTCTGGGCTAGAATACTGTCGGTGTACTAGAGTAGGGGTACCCTAGTATCGCGAACTCGTTACGGGCGATCGCAAGCACCTCAGCTGCAAGGCTTGCTGGTGACCGCCAAGGTCCTCCGCGGCTCCATTAGAGCCATTCAAGAACAAAGTACTCAAGCCAAGGAGACAAGGCCCCGGCAAGAGGAGTTTGCTGGGAAGGCCAACCAAGGCATTTAGAAGACAAGGCCCCGGCAAGAGGAGCTTGCGGGAAGGCCCGATGAGCGACAAGCTTCCGGGCGCGACAAAGCAACGACATGGCAAGGCGCTTTGCGGCGACTACCACTCCATTCCTCCGCTCCAGCTCATCCACCAACGTGTCGCCATGGGACCATTCGGTAGCGTGGCAAGAGCTCTGTCTTGCCAGCGGAGCGCGGTGGTAAGCGGCGCTGACAAGATCGCCATCGTGGCGAGCGGTGGCGCCCCTGACGGTCCTTTTCTGCACTATTTAGTCGACTTAGACGGGCATTTAATGCCTTTGTCCCCTGCCGTCAGGGTTAGGTAGGTGCATTGCACAAGTAGCTATACCAACCACGACTCCTTTTACGCTTCGCCCTTGTCTATGTTGCCACCGTCGGAGACCCTTGAGCATATAAAAGGAGGCCCATGCATAGCGTAGAAGGGGTTCGGTTCATTCAAAACCAGAGAACACTCACGCTAGGTCTTGTAGCTCTCAGCGCTCCCTAGCAAGAACACAATACAATCAGACAAGCAGCAGTAGGAGTATTATCTCTCGGAGAGCTCCGGTTGGGTAAACTGCTCGTGTGCCGCCTCGATCTGCTCTTCAGGCGACCTCCGCCCCCACCGAACCGAAGGGGCTCGGTCCGCCGGTCCCATAGGTGTTCGTGGGCCCGATCAGCTTCCCCGACATCTTTGGCGCGCCAGGTAGGGGGCGTCGAGGCTTTGTGAACCTGATTCGGCGTTCACACGAGCTACATCTTCATCATCTTCATCGACATGCCACCGAAGAAGTAGGCTTCGGCGGCAGCGGAGCCGTCCACGTCGATCCCACCACCACCGGAGCAAATGGGTGGTGGGGTAGACACCGGCGGAAGAACGGGCGCCGCCGAGGGAGCTCATGATGCTGCCAAGTCCAAGGACAAGGCTGCACAGACCTCGGCGTCCGTACACGCACCGCGCCCATCTCAGGAGGCGCGGGAAGGTATTCACAGTACCATACGCTCGTTGGATCAAGATCGAGCTGGTGGATCCCGAGGCCCTCAAGACCAGCGTGCACGCCAACATGCTGGCATGAGCGAGGCACGGTCGCCTGGACGGGATACTGCTCCTTCTAACATAGTTAGAAGTCCGAGCATATCCCGCTCCTCGCGCCGTTCGCCACTGCCACCCACCACTCCAGCAGAAGCTTTGGCGAGCTCAATCGCTCCTAGATTACCCTCCAACAGCCGACAAGGTCGATGAATGGAGGCCACCATCCATAGTCTCATCGGCTTTGCCAACGGCGACACTCCGCGGCAACCGACTACATCGCTGCCGCGGCAAGGCGACAAGGCACGAGCCGGTGGCGACGAAACCTGTGGGGGTGCAACCACCATGCACTCTCCACCCCGAAGGCCAAGATCGTCGACTCGCCGGATCCACCTCAACAGCGACTCCACCGCGTCATCGGACCCACGAGCTCGTCGCGATCAGCGCCAAGTTCTTCACGAACGACAGCAAGAAGACGCTCGAACTCGCATCGAGCGCCGAAGAGAAGCGCGACGTCAATCCGACCAGCGCGCTGGGCCCTCTGTCGACATGCATGCGCCAGGGGAACCAGGCGACTTGCCGACGTGATAGGATGCCCTGCGCTCACTCGTGAGCTGCGGCAAGTCCAAATGGCCCAAGAAGAAGAATTCAAGCCAGACATGCCGAGAAGTACGACGGCAAGACGATCCGCCGAGTTCCTCAACATCTACACCATTGCGGTGCAAGCTGCCGGGGGGCGAGACGACAAGATCCTGGCCAACTACTTCCCGCTGGTACTCAAGCCCAATGTCAGGTCCTGGCTCATGCACTTGCCGGACAACTCCATATCCTCTTGGGGGGATCTATGCCATCAGTTTGTTGGCGCCTTCACAGGCGGTCACAAACCCCATGGCCAAGAGAGCGACCTTCATCTGCTTGCCCAGAAGGAGGGAGAGCCCCTGCGCAAGTTCATTCAGAGATTCAGCCGTGTACAACACAACATCCCAAATGTCCACCCTGCCGCAGTAATCAGCGTGTTTCATCAGAACGTGCGGAACCGCAAGATGCGGGAGGAGATGGCGATGTGCAAGATCAAGGACGTCAGTGAGCTATATGCCCTGGCCGACAAGTGTGCACATGCTGAGGAAGGGAGGAGACTCCCCGGAGAGAATGTAGAAGCAGAAGTAGGATCTGATAGTTAGGAGGCTGCCCCGGCAAAGAAAAGTCGGCGGCGAAGCAATAGAAAGAAGAAAGGCAGAGATGTGCTAGTTGTCGAGCAGTTCGGCAACGGAGGTGGCGCCAAGAAAGCCAAAGTTGGTAGCTCCGGCAAGGAGGTTGCAGCGGGCACCAACTGCCAGGCTGTGGCGGTCGCTGACAAGCAGGACGGCTCCAACAAACAGTATTGCAAGATCCACCGCACCAAGGGCCATGACCTCCAGAGCTGCAAGAAGGTCGAGCGGCTTGTCGAACAGCAGAAGGCTGAATACGAGTGGCGCGACAAGGAGAAGGCTCAGGAAGGTGCTGGAGGACCTAGCAAGAAATGCCCCGGCCGGGGAGGACGCCGCGGCAAGGCCAAGCAGCGGCAAGGAGACAGACCTCCTCGCGGCCGCGACAAGGATGAAGATGACGACGACGATGAAGACATGGAAAATGATGAGACCGACGAGCAGGAGTTCCAGAAAGCCACAGAGGTCCTGTGCGTTGACGGTGGTGCTTCTCTGCATACTTCACACCGCCAACTAAAGCAGTGGATGCGGGAAGTCAATGCGCGTAACCATCCATCGAGTCACGCAAGCCTTTGAAATGGTCCAAGACGCCTATCATCTTTGATATTGAGGACCACCCGATCGCATCATCTGCGGTCGGTGCTTGCCGATGTTGGTTTCACCAACTATCCGCAACCTCAAGGTCACTAAGATGCTAGTTGACGACGGGGCCGGCTTGAACCTGATCTCCTCCGCGGTACTCCAGAAGCATCAGATCCCTGATGGCGAGCTCGAAGAGACAGGCACATTCCAAGGAATCAATCCGGGAAGGAGCAAGCCAAATGGAAAAATCACGTTGCCTGTGATGTTTGGCAGCGAGTTGAACTTCAGGACTGAGAGGGTCACTTTTGACGTTGCTGACTTCCCATTGCCTTACAATGGGATACTTGGTCGTCCAGCACTTGCCAAGTTCATGGCAGCCTCTCACTATGCATTCAATTTGCTCAAGATGCCAGGCCCGATAAGTGTCATTTCTGTCCCTGGCGACAAGAAGGATGCTCTTATCTGCGCCGAGAAGATCTACCGGGAAGCAGCAGCTGCAACAGATAGCAAGTCACTTGCCGCTGAAGCTCCCGGGGGGAAGAAGAAGACCAAGTCCGGCAAGAGCTCTGATGCCCACTCCGGCAAGCGCACCTCTCCGGAGTGCTGCTCTACCGTCGAGGACGCACCATCGAGCTCCACCGGCAAGTGTAAGAAGACGATGGCAGCTCCACCAAAAACCAAGAAGGTGTCCGCCAAGGAGGACGGCACTGGTGGTACCATCACCATCAGTGCCGCTCTCGACCCTAAATAGGAAGGCGCGCTCGTTGCTTTCCTGCGGGCGAACGTCGACGTGTTTGCGTGGCAACCGTCTGACATCCCTGGTGTTCCCAGGAAAGTAATTGAGCACCATCTTGCCGCTCCGTCCTCACGCGCCCGTCAAGCGAAAGTCGAAAAGCGGCGGTGGAGCGCCAAGAGTTCATTGCAGAAGAGATCAAGAAATTGGAAGCAGCAGGCCTTGTCAGAGGAGTTCTCCATCCTACGTGGTTAGCCAATCCTGTAGTCGTGCGTAAGGCAAACGGAAAATGGAGGCTTTGTATCGACTTTACCGATGTTAATAAAGCTTGTCCCAAAGACCCATTTCCCTTGCCACGCATCGATCAGATTGTTGACTCCATGGCCGGATGTGATTTGCTTTCATTTCTTGATGCATACTCAGGGTACCATCAGATCTTCATGGCAGAACAGGATGAGGAGAAAACCGCATTCATCACCCCATGTGGCACATATTGTTTCGTACGGATGCCTTTCGGTTTAAAGAATGCTGGTTCAACATTTGCAAGAGTAGTCCATGACGCTTTTGAGCCGCAAATACACAGAAATGTGGAAGCCTACATGGATGACATAGTGGTCAAGAGCAAGGACAAAGCAACTCTGATTCAAGATTTAGATGAAACCTTTGCAAATCTGCGCAAGATGAACCTCAAGCTCAACCCCGAGAAGTGCGTGTTTGGAGTCCCCTCCGGCAAGCTTCTCGGGTTCTTCGTGTCTCAGCGAGGAATTGAAGCCAATCCCGACAAGATCAAGGCCATTGAGCAGATTGAAGCACCAAAGCGCGTCAAGGATGTACGAAGACTTGCCGGTTGCGTGGCTGCTCTCAGCAGGTTTATCTCTAGGGCTGCTGAACGCACCCTGCCATTTTTCAAAATTTTGAAAAAGGCAGGTCCAATGAAATGGACTCCGGAAGCGGAGGCTGCGCTGCGGGACTTAAAGAGATACCTGTCCTCCACTCCAATACTTGTCGCACCTAAGCCACAAGAGAAGTTGCTGCTATATATAGCGGCAACCAATCAAGTGGTTAGTGCTACGTTAGTAGCGGAGAGGGAGGCGGATGATGAGCCGGCAACCATGGCAGAGGCTTCCAGCGACAAGCAAGGCACTTCACCGGCAAGCTCTGGTCTCGACAAAGGTAGGTCTGCGCAGGCGTATGAGAGGATCCAGAAAAGGATGGTGCAGCGCCCAGTTTACTTTGTCAGTTCCCTTCTGTAGGGGGCTAGGTCAAGGTACTCTGGTGTGCAGAAATTGCTTTTCGGCCTTCTCATGGCCTCGAGAAAGCTGCGCCATTACTTTCAAGCACATGAGATCACAGTCGTCAATCGCTTTCCGCTGAAGAGGATACTGCAAAATCCAGAGGCAACAGGCAGGATTGTCGAGTGGGAACTAGAACTATCAAGCTTTGGTCTCAAGTTTGAGAGCACCTCAACTATCCAAAGCAGAGCGTTGGCGGAGTTCATAGCAGAATGGAAGCCAACACAGGATGAAGAAATTCCAGAAACGAGCATCCCCTTCAAGGAAGCGAGCAAAGAGTGGCTGATGTACTTTGATGGTGCCTTCTCGCTACAAGGTGCCGGTGCTGGCGTGCTGCTTATCGCACCCACCGGAGAGCACCTCAAGTACATAGTCCAGATGCACTTTCCCAAGGAGCAAGCAACAAACAATACTCCAGAGTATGAAGGTTTGCTTGCCGGTCTTAGGATCGCGGTAGACCTTGGGATCAAGAAGCTCATAGTCAGGGGTGACTCACAGCTTGTCGTCCGCCAAGTGAACAAGGATTATCAGAGTCCGTTGATGGAAGCCTATGTTGATGAAGTGAGAAAGCTAGAAGAGCACTTTGACGGCCTACAGATGGAACATGTTCCAAGAGCTCAGAACGATATTGCTGATGGCCTGTCAAAGTGCGCCGCACTCAAGTTACCTGTGGAACCAGGGATTTTTGTGCTCAAGCTGACTCAACCGACTGTAACGCCATCAACTGGACAGAACAAGAAGAGGAAGTTGATTTATGGTGACTATTTTCCGGCAGAGCTTCCCGAAGCCGCCGCCAAGAAGGTCCCCAAGATCAACACTAAGAGTGCTGAGGAGCAGTCTGCTCCGACAAGCCCTAGGGTTTGTTTCGTTGAAGCAGACACTCCCGACAAGTTTTGCTCCGGCAAGCTTGTCGGGGAACATCAAGCTCCGGCTGAGCCGCAGGTTCTTGCCATAGAAGCGGATGTTCCCGCAGCAGCAGATGTGCCTTTAGTCCTTGTTGTCGAGCCGCAAGCTCCAGCATGGGCGCAGCAGATTGTCCATTTCCTTCAGACAGGAGAACTTCCCGAAGAGCAAGAAGAAGCGGAAAGAATAGCCCGGCAGTCAAGTATGTACCAGTTTGTCGACAACACACTGTACAGAAGAAGTCTCAACGGTGTGAAATTGAAGTGTATTCACCGGGAAGATGGACAGAAGCTGTTGGCAGAGATACACGGAGGCATATGTGGTCACCACATTGGCGCAAGAGCACTTGCCGGCAAGGCGTTCCGGCAAGGTTTCTTTTGGCCGACAGCCCTCCAGGATGCAACTGCACAAGTAACCAAGTGTGAAGCGTGCCAGTTCCATTCCAAGCAGATTCACCAGCCAGCTCAAGCTCTCCAGACGATCCCTTTATCCTGGCCATTTTCAGTATGGGGGCTCGACATCCTTGGCCCTTTTTCCCGAGCAGTCGGGGGCTTTGAGTACTTGTACGTTGCGATCGACAAGTTCACAAAGTGGCCGGAAGTGGAAGCAGTGAGGAAGGTGACAGCACAGTCAGCAGTCAAGTTCTTTTGGTCGATTGTTTGCCGTTTCGGGATTCCTAACAGGATCATCACCGACAACGGCACGCAATTCATGAGTCGCACCTTCATGCAATACGTCCAAGATCTTGGCGCCAAGGTCTGCTTTGCTTCCGTTGCTCATCCAAGGAGTAACGGTCAAGCGGAGAGGGCAAATGCTGAAGTGCTGCGTGGGCTCAAGACCAGAACTTTCGACAGGCTGCACAAGTGCGGAAGAAACTAGATTGAGGAGCTGCCGGTGGTTCTTTGGTCGATCAGGACGACGCCAAATCGAGCCACTGGCCAGACACCTTTCGCTCCAGCCTATGGGGCAGAGGCAGTTCTCCCCACGGAACTCGTATTCGAATCACCTCGAGTGCTCGCTTATGATGAGCTTGAGCAAGAGCAGTTGCGACAAGATGACGCGCTGCTCCTTGAGGGGGACCGTCTTCAGGCCGCTGTGCGAGCTACTCGATATCAGCAAGCTTTGCGCCGCTACCATAGCCGCAAAGTTAATGCCAGAAGTCTCGAGGAAGGCAACCTTGTTCTTCGGCGCGTTCAGTCGGCCAAGAATTCCAACAAGTTGACGCCAAAGTGGGAAGGCCCTTATCGGGTGAAACGAGTCACTAGGCCTGGCGTTGTCCGCCTTGAGACCGAAGATGGCGTTCCGGTGAGCAACTCCTGGAACATCGAGCATCTTCGTAAGTTTTACCCATAGGGCGCGGTTGCCGGAACCTGTTCCGGCAACCACGTTTTGTACAAGTCTTGCCGATGTTGCATGTAATCCTTTGTAGAAAGCCGGGCATGATCCGTGCATAAGTAAAGCTCATGTTAGCCGCACAACTTGTCAATTTCATGCTTTCATCATTTTATTGCATGCATTATCTGACACCTTGTGCAGCACCTACCCCGGTAAGCAATAACGGGCCGCAAGGCTCCATAATTTTATTTTCTCTTCTTTCCCTTTCTCAAAGAAAGGAAGGCTCCCTCGCACACAAGTTTGCCGGGGGGGGGGGAGGAGAAGATAATGGTGTGGACCAAGCGTCGCTCAAGGAAGTTTCGCCTTACCGGGAAGCAAAGGACAGAAAAGCTAAGTTGCTAAATTTTGAGCAATCAGCTTTTAAATTTTTAAGTTATCTTCCTCGAACGACCGTGCTTTGTATGTAAAACCTATGCGCGGAGGAACCAACTCGTAGCTAGTCGCGCCCTTACTTTGTTTCGAGTCCGCTCAACAACTTAAGTGAGCTGCAACTAGTTCCGACAAGGTTGCTTGTCGGAAGTGGCACCGCCAGCAGGCTGCTGACGTTCCGCACTCAGCGCTCGCGGCAAAGGTGCCTGCGCCGACAAGTTCCCTAAAAGCGTAGGGAAAAAACATACAAAGGAAGGAGTCAAGTAAAGGAAATAACATTGCAATCATTTCCCGAGATAGAGTTATATTACAAAATAGCTTGTCGCAGCTCTAATAGATTGTTCTCCTAACATGACCAGCAGCGACAAGGAAAAGATAAAATTGGCGGCCTAATCTACGCGGTCGCCATCAACCCTCTTGATCTTGCCCACCTTGTCCACAATGGGTGCGATAAGGGCCTTGAGTGCCTCCACATCAGCATCCGGCGGCAAGGACTTGAGGACGCCGGTGAGGTTGAGGCCTGGATTGCGGAAGGCCACCTTCATCAGCACCTTCTGGAGAGCTCCCGCACAGATCTGGCGCGACTCCTCGGCCAGCTGCTCTGGAATCTCTTCCCGGAGTCGCTGAAGAGCCGTCACCACGCCCTTGAAGAACAAGCTGAGCTTGGCGCTGGGTTGGAGGTGCTCATCGGAGGAATATCCAAGATCCACCATCCCCAGCTCCGCCAGCTCCCTGTCGATGGCGGCGGCAACGTTCACGAGACCCTCGGTCCAGTGCTCCACATTCTCTCTGAAGGTGTTACAGGCGGCAAGACACTCGCGCAAAGCAGCACCTCGTCGGTTTTGATCTTCTCCAACAAGGCCACCTCCCGCTCCCTGGCGCCTTCCAGCGTCTGAGTCAAGGTGGTCAGCTTCAACTCGAGATCTGCTTTGGAGTCCTTGATGGCGCTGAGCTCCTTGCTCCTCTCAGCGAGACGGCCCTGCAGCTCGCCAAGAGTATAGGCGTCCTTCTCTCGCTCATGCTTGAGTGCAGCAAGCTCTTCACCGCCCTTCTTCAGACTGGCCTCCAGCTGCGTCACCTTCGTCTCCAGCTCCTTCTTGGCGGCCTCGGCAGCTGTGGCGGCATCCTTTGCTTGCTTGATAGCCCCGCCAAATGTTTGCTCGCGCGCGGCAAGCTCCTCCTCATGGCTGTCAAGATTGATCTTCCACTGCGCCAGCTCGCCTTCTTGCGCAGACAGCCTCTCGGCGGCAAGCCGTTGTTGCTCTTCAACCTCAGCCTTCTCGAGGATGAAGGCTTTGCGCGCCTCGACGATTTGCTCCCGCTCCTCTGCCAAGGCCCGGAGAGCTTCCTGATTGATGCCCCGGAGCTCCTCCGCGCGTTTCTCTATGTCTGCTCCCACCTTCGCGACAAGCGCTTCCCGGGATTCCAGCTTGGCTTGTTGGGTGCGGTAGAGCGACAGCAACTTCCGCAACAGCTGCTCCTCCTCAGACTCGCCGCTGCTGCTGCTTGGCGCGTCGACCAGCGTCAGCCCGGCGGAGGCGAGCAGCTCTTCGTCAAAGGTTTCTCCTTCGACCGGCACCCTGGAGCTCGACGCCCAGGGAAGCTTGATGAAGACGCCATCGCCAGCCTTCAAGTAGGCGCCGGGCAGGGGCTCTTCGGAGCCTCACGCTGCGGCAGCGGCGGAGGGATCAGTGGTCGGTGTAGCGCCTGGCGCTCTTGCGGCCTCGGGGCTGTCAGTGCGATCGCCGGACCCCTCGCCAGCTTCTGCGGCGGCAGCCTTGGCGGCCTCCTCGCCGGCGTGCTCGCCAGCGCCGGCTTCTCCCTCGGCGACGACAGCATCGTCAGCATTACCGCACGCGTCCTCCTCGCCGGCGACCTCAATCTCCATCGGCTCTGCGGCGGATGGATCTGACGACCAGAAAAAGAAAGAACAGTCAAGCAAATGTTCAAAAAGAAAATAAGAAGAAAAAAAACCCAAGGGAAATTTTTAGGCAAGAGGATTACCTGCGATGGGATCTGCAGCCGTGGTCTCAACCACCGGAGGGTCACTGGCGCTATCCCTTGCCGGAGAACTGCCCCTTGCCGGAGAAGCCTCCCTTGCCGGAGAACGCTCCCTTGCCGGGGGATCCTCCTTTGGCGGTGTAGTCGATGCAGATGGCACGTCCGGAGCGGCTTCCGGGCACTCTTGGTGAGGCTGCTCTGCTCCTACACAAACCAACAGTCAGATATCAGTCAGGAAAGAGCACCCATGCACGCCCAATAGTAAAGAGTAAACCATATACTTACGCTGGGGGCTGTGCTGGTGGCTGCTTTGAGGAAGAGTTGCCGCGTCCGGCAAGGTGGTCTCGGACGCGCCTCCTGCTGCCGTGGGGGGATCGTCCTCGATGACAACCACCGGGGTCTTGGCTCTCTTCGACGCTCTCTGAGCCAGCGTCCTGAAAAGGAAAGAGTTCAGAATGAAGCAAATCAGATACAAGACAAAGCAACAAAATTGAAGAAATACAAGTACAACACAGAAGCTTACTCTTCTTCTTCCTCGTCGGAGCTGGCGGAGAGATCAAGTCTGGCTCGCCCGGTGCGGCGAGGCGGAGAGTGGGTTCCCTTGATCGCTTGGGGGAGTAGCAGCGGTGGCCAGGAGGCCCGCTCCGATTCTGCTTGCGCAGCGTGAGGTGCTCAGCAGCAAGGTGCTTGCCGCGGTGGTGCTGCGTGCATGTGCGCGGGCGGCTGTTGGTCCGTCTGCCGCCCTGTTTCGTCTTCAGTCTTGCGGAGACGCCTTCTTGGTGGAGCTGGGGGCTCCGTTCGTGGCAAGCTGCTAGGTGGTGGGGAGGAAGCGCCCTCGGCGGGCTCGCTTGACTCGGCTTCAGGTTCGGCAAGCTCCTCCTCGCCGGCAAATTCCCTTCGCTCGACAAGGCTTGCCGCCTCTGCTGCCTCTGCCTCCTCCACGGTGAACCCGAATTCACCAGCGGCAGCAGCTGCTGCCGCCTCCTCCAGCCTGGTGGCGATGCGCTGCATCTCGTCATCGGTGGTGTCATGGTGAGCCCTTCGCTCATCGGGCGGATCGGCACTTCTTCCAAGCTGTCGAAGAACACCCAGACGACGTCATCTGCAGGCTCTTGCCAGGTTGGAACAATTCCATGCGAGTCGCACAACGGCATCATTGCACAGATGCGGTCGAGCGAGGAATTGTTGCACAATGGAACGACTCCCCTCGGCAACCTGAACCATTCGGGATGATCAGCATCGTGCTTGAACAGCTCCAGGAGCATCGCATCCAACTCCAAGACGGTGAAGTTGAAGTTGAGGCCCGGGCGCAGCCTCATGATATCCGCCGCGACGGAACTCCCAAGCAGGTCTTCTCCTCTCCTGCAAAGAAGCGTCTGCGCGGCGAAGGAAATCTGCCAACGGCGCCTCTGATGAGTCCGGCAAGCCCGAGGCGCAGGATCCGGTGACGGCAATCTTCAATCTAGCATCTTCCGGCGCCAAGTTTCTCCAATCGTTGCCGCGCACTATTGGAGTTTGGCGCTGAGCGGTAAAGGGCTGCGGGTTTTCCTCTAAAATCCAACACCAATCTGCCCTCCATTCCTCCCACTTGCTGCGGAGCTCTCCCTCCAGATAGGCTTCCTTCTTGCCGATCCTTGAGATCCAAGCGATCCCTCCGGCAAGAGGCTCTCCTCTCTCTACTCGAGGCATGAAGAAATGGCGGAAGAGGGCTACGTTGGGATGGACTCCGACAAAGTTTTCGCAGAGATGTGCGAAAACTGCCATGGTCAGGACAACATTGGGGGTGAAATCAAGGAGGCGAAACCCGTATGTGTTCATGATATCACAGAAAAATTCAGAGAAGGGCGGGCAGAGCCCGCATAGAAGAAACGATCGAAGAAAGGGTACCCAGTTGGGGCTAGTTCGAAGCAGCGGTGGGAGTACCTTCAGGCGCGGATGCGCGTCGTGTCTGCGTCGACCAAAAGAGGTAGTAGTTCTCCCTCAGCTCCCTTGCGGCGAGCTGGGGGGGGGGGGAGGGGGGGGGGAAGATGGCCCGCTCCTTCCGCAGTGCCGCAAGCCGCTGCGCCTCGGCCGACTTCACGCCCTTCCCCTTGTCGGCTTTCGGAGCCATGGCAGGGCGGTGGGGGAGACCGACGGCGTTGGTGGTACTGGTGGCGATGGGGGACGGAGCGCTGCTCTCTTCAGACTTGAGAAGAAGGGGGGAGCAGCGGTGGTTTTTTTTCGAGATTGGACAGCAAATGGCGAGGTGGGCGAACTTCCCCTGCTTCCTCTGCTTATAAAGAGGGAGGGGGCGGACGTTCCGCTTTTCCTAATAAAGGAACCCCCCACGATCTGTCCCACGATGCTGCAATCGATGCGTGCCGTTCGTGGGGGACGTGGTGGGACCGGAGTGAGTTACGGCGTAACCAAGGCAGCGTGCCTGCAGATTGTTTTGGGCCTGGCCCAAGCAGCTCGGCACGTGTGTGGCCCAGAGCCGGGGCTCTGTCGGTGTACTAGAGTAGGGTACCCTAGTATCCCGAACTTCGTGCGGCGATCGCAGACACCAGCTGGGAAGGCTTGCCTGGTGACTGCCAAGGTCCTCCGCGGCTCCATTAGAGCCATTCAAGAACAAAGTATTCAAGCCAAGGAGACAAGGCCCCGGCAAGAGGAGTTTGCCGAGAAGGCCAACCAAGGCATTTAGAAGACAAGGCCCCGGCAAGAGGAGCTTGCCGGGAAGGCCCGGTGAGCGACAAGGCAACGACCGCGGCAAGGCGCATGCCGCGGCAGACTACCACTCCATTCCTCCGCTCCAGCTCATCCACCAACGTGTCGCCATGGGACCATTCCAGGCGCGCGTGGCAAGAGGCTGTGCGGCCAGCGGAGCGCGGTGGTAAGCGGCGCTGACAAGATCACCATCGTGGCGAGCGGTGGTGCCCCTGACGGTCCTTTTCTGCACTGTTTAGTCGACTTATACGGGCATTTAATGCCTTTGTCCCCTGCCGTTAGGGTTAGGTAGGGTGCACTGTACAAGTAGCTGTACCAACCACGACTCCTTTTACGCTTCTGCCCTTGTCTACGTTGCCACCTGTCAGAGACCCCTTGAGCATATAAAAGGAGGCCCATGCGTAACGTAGAAGGGGTTCGGTTCATTCGAAACCAGAGAACACTCACGCTAGGTCTTGTCGCTCTCAGCGCTCCCTAGCAAGAACACAATACAATCAGACAAGCAAAAGAGGAGTATTATCTCCGGAGAGCTCGAAGCTGGGTAAACTGCTCGTGTGCTTCGCCTCGATCTGCTCTTCGTGCGACCTCCGCCCCCCACCGAACCGAAAGGGGCTCGGTCCGCCGGTCTCATAGGTGTTCGTGGGCCCGATCAGCTTCCCCGACAAATATGGGGCATTCCGGTTTCTCTGAGCCCGGGTGCCACATATTCGATGTAATTTTTTTGCGGTGTGTTTGTCGAGATCCGATGAATTGTGGGTTTAAGATCAATATTATCTATGAACAATATTTGAATCTTCTCTGAATTCTTTTATGTATGATTTGTTATCTTTGTGAGTCTCTTCGAATTATCATTTTTGGTTTGGCCTACTATATTGATCTTTCTTGCAATGGGAGAAGTGCTTAGCTTTGGGTTCAATCTTGCGGTGTCCTTTCCCAGTGACAGCAGGGGCAGCAAGGCACGTATTGTATTGTTGCCATCGAGGATAAAAAGATGGGGTTTATATCATATTGCTTGAGTTTATCCCTCTACAACATGTCATCTTGCCTAATGTGTTACTCTGTTCTTATGAACTTAATACTCTAGATGCATGCTGGATAGCTGTCGATGTGTGGAGTAATAGTAGTAGATGCAGAATCGTTTCGGTCTACTTGTAGCGGACATGATGCCTATATACATGATCATGCCTAGATATTCTCATAACTATGCACTTTTCTATCAATTGCTCGGCAGTAATTTGTTCACCCACCGTAATACTTATGCTATCTTGAGAGAAGCCACTAGTAAACCTATGGCCCCCTAGTCTATTTTCCATCATATAAGATTCCAATCTATTTTTACTTTGCAATCTTTACTTTCAGTCTATATCATAAAAATACCAAAAATATTTATCTTATTATCTCTATCAGATCTCACTTTTGTAAGAGGCCGTGAAGGGATTGACAAGCCCTTTATCGCGTTGGTTCCAAGGTTCTTAATTGTTTGTGCAGGTGCGAGGCGACTTGTGTGTAGTCTCCTACTGGATTGATACCTTGGTTCTCAAAAACTGAGGGAAATACTTATGCTACTTTGCTACATCACCCTTACCTCTTCAAGGGAAAAACCAACGCAAGCTCAAGAGGTAGCAGGTGGCCCAGCGCTCGGCACGGGCTCGGTGAGCGTCTGCCATAGATCCGGTGGAGCAGTGGAGCGGGGATCGACAAAAGAAAGGCTTCGGCGCACCCCTACCTGGCGCACCAAGTGTCGGATTCTAGGTTCCGGCAAACCCTCGAGGTTCGAACACTGGGGTGCGCACGAAGATCTCGCTCTCTCTCTCTCTCTCACACACACTCTCTCTCTCTCTCTCTATCTATCTCTCTCGCTCGCTCGCTGTCGCAATGATCTGAAGGCTAAACTCGACGAACCCAAAGAACAAGAGACACAAGGGTTTATACTGGTTCGGGCCACCGTTGTGGTGTAATACCCTACTCCAGTGTGGTGTGGTGGATTGCCTTGAAGGCTGATGATGAACAAGTACAAGGGAAGAACAACTTCCTGAGGAGAAGTGTTCTTGAGCTCGGTGAGCTTGTGTACTGAGGATGGTCTGAATGATCCGTCCCCTTGCTAGGGTGGTGGCTAGTCCTATTTATAGTGGCCTGGGTCCTCTTCCCAAATATTAGGCGGGAAGGGATCCCACAACGGCATATTTGAAGGGGGACAACTAGTACAAGTTATCCTGACAAAAGGTAGTCTTCACCTGACAAAGACTCTCGTGGTGACGCCATCGTGGGCTCCGTGGTGACCTCCGTCCTGCTGGTCTTGATCTCGTTGCACCAATATGGAATCCTTTCCCTGATGCCTCATGACTACTCGCTTGTGCTTCCCCTTTAGCACCAAAGAGGCAACGAGTACTCTGCGCCCGCTGGCGCCCGCCTGGCCATGGTCGTCATTGCTCACGTCATGCGAACCTCGCGAGGTACCCCTTGCATAGATATCTCCGCTCCTCGGGAGCCAGCCTAGGGAGGCCGCCCCTGAGGAGGTCTTGTGTCGTCCGCCTCGCAAAGCTTTGCCCCTCGCGAGGGTCTTGAGTGGTTGTTGATGAAGATGGGTCGTACCAGGCCGCTGGATGAGCCACGCCCTGGGCTGCAGGCAGGAAAGACTGGGTACCCCCGTTCCCAGTACGCCGACACACCCCTAGAGCTCCCCGTCGTGTCCCTCCCCCACTGGTGGCCTCTGGCCACGGTCCCCATCTCTGGCCGAAGCCCTTCTCTGCTGCGGCCAGTGTTCTCCTCATTCCCGAGCTCCCCGGCGTCCTCCAAGTCCGGGAACAGGTACTTCTCATCCTCCCGAGCATCTGGGTAGGTCGCACGCCGCCTATGGTGGCCGGACGCGCCGTCAGTCGCCGTCGGGGCGGCCGGCCTCACCTCTGCTTCGTCCAGCGCAGGAGGAAGATGAAGCTAGCTAGGCAGGCCCCACACTCACGGAACCCGCTCGTCAGCGAGCCAGCACCCGGCCCCGCCTCTGCCGTGTGGGTTAAGTGGAAACGTATTTCCACGTATACGTTTTCGGTAAGGAAAAGCGTAAAGTCCCACGGCCTCTGTCCAGAACACGTTTTCCCCGTTCGAAAGTGTATTCCATTTCCACTGCGTCTGAATGTGCGCTTTCCCTATGCAAAAGACCTATACCCTCAAAGGTATTTTCGTTTGCTCATTCAGGAGCCTGTTTGTGGAAATCATTTTACAGATTTGTCCCTGGACTTCGTCGGGCTATAACTTTTTGCTCGAGACTCCGAATGAGATGAATCCAATGCCCACATCTTAGTAACATGGAGCCCGTTCCGTTAACCTCAATTTCACTATGTGTTCAAATTTTGAAAATGACCTTGATGCCCTTGCCCTAATCAGCCCCTCCGGGAGAGAAACTTTACCGGCGATTTGTTCCGCGAGCTTCCCGCACTTCTCCCCGGTGCGGTCTTCACCCCCAGGCAAGCCAGGACAACCACATGCATGATAGTCATGCAGTAGCCATGGTTTTCTACTTGAAAATTTAATAAGTGCTTGTTTGTCTGCAACTGTTATCGGTGTTTCGTTAATGATTATAGTTTCATGTTCATCTTCAAGTCATGTTCGGATGCACCTGATTATCATGCCTTCTTGCTAGTATGACTTTCTTATGCCTTGTTTAGTAGTAGTAGTACATGTTGGTGGTCATGATGGCCTTCGGTGCATGACTATCGTCTGTTCTGAGTACGGTTGCTAGCATGTTCCTTTGCATCTAGTTGTTTAAATGCTTGCATGGTAGTATTATCGTTATGATATTGCATGGTATTTATTCTCGATGCTAGTGGTCATGATATGTTGCTGTGTGGTGTTATACTCGTGATATTCATGCTCGTCAGTATGCCATGCCCATCTAGATAAATGATTTAATGTTGTTGATATGCTTGATGATTATGTTACTCATCCATGCTTAGGTTGATATGATGCTCCTGCATTATAGTTGCATCATGTTATTTTAATATGGTTCGGCTTATTGCATTCAAGTTTAACCAGATAATAATGAACTTGAACAACTGTGGGCTGACTCATGGTGCCACCAAATCGAGCTGATCAGTGCAGCCACACTTACCTTATGGGGGTGGTCCTAACTGGGTCTATTGTGATGCCTCTCGTGGGTGCCTACAACGAGGGAAGGTTATGCGCGGGCGCTACCTTGGTCGGGTAGGACGGCATAAGCCTTGTGTGCCCGTGGTTGGTTTTGAGCTCATGTCCCCATTTGGGACCGTTTATTGTTTTGCCACGACGGTGGCCGTTGGATGTCTTTGGTAGACATCGGGGCCACCCATGACTTAGCCCAAAGGGGAGTTTGTCGGAGTGGCTGGGAGAGTGTCATGGCAGTAGAGCGGTTTTGTCGGAACACCGTTGGTCCACTCGAATGGGAGTGCGAGGCCATGGGTTCCGTAGTGTGGGTACAGTGTGCTAACCTCTACAGAGTGTATAATCTATCGATAGCCGCACCCACGGATATGGGCCCAGTTCGTAGTCGGTCATAGTATGGGTCAACAGTAATAATAATAATGTGCTTAATAACAACCCTGGTTCGATGATGAGAGAAGTTGATATCTTTATGTGTGCTATTCGCAAACCAGATTGCATATTTTTGTTCACACATACTGTAATGAGATCAATTGTGTGTGCTACTTCTATGATATAATGATAATAATAACAAAAACCAGTTCATATTCATCGCCTGAGCTGACAGCATATCAAGGTCAACATTTTAACGGTTCTTACATCAATAGAGACCAGGCATAACTCACAAATTCAGTACACGCGACAGTTCTAAATTCAACGAATTAAGTTGCTGGGTAGGCATAAAGACTAGTCTTACGGCTTAATTCCCATGTACATGGGGGAACTGGGATCACTATGTTGACCCCGAATGAACTTGGGTTTTCGGATGATTTTACGCTACTCTGTTGCACGAGTGCGTGATCCCTTGGCTGGCAACTCAGCAAATTCATCGTACTCGTCCTCATAGGCAACATCCTCGACACCCTGTACCCTCCTCTTCTGATGCATCACTACATGCCAGTTCTTATGCAAGGGATCTTCCGCAAAGAAAACCTGGGTAGTATCGTTGGCAAGAATGAACGAGTCCACGTGATATGCCATCGTTGTCCTGTTAACACAGGTCTTCCTGTACTCATCAATCAATCCATGCGCACCTGAATAATGCCACCTTAACTTTCACATAGTCAAGCTCCCAAATCTCTTTGATGGTTCCATAGTATACCCTTTTACCAGCTTCATATACAGTCATGCATTCTATTCGAACAGGGTTGTTCTTATATGAGGTCTTCTAATCACATTCGTAGAACGTGTATCCATTTATGTCATATGCTTGGTACGTCAACATCGAAGGTGATGGCTTTTGTGCCAAGCACATAGCAATGTCATCGATGGATCCTTGTGCCAAATGATTCTTCAGCCATTCGGGGTAGTTCTTAGTGTGCTCCTTCATCTCCACATCTGATGAAGGCACCATTGGTAAGAAGCTTTGGTGTATCTCCACCAAGTGTTCTTCGGCATAAGCGGTGACAACTGGGTTGTTAAGCAGTACCGTCAAATGGGCTTTCTCTGCTAATTCTCCGAGTGCAGCCATTTGCGTGCGAGCAAGGACTGGCTTACCTTTCAGCCTCGCCACATGGCGAGAGAGGGGCAAACATATAGGTCTTTGTGTCATGTATTCGGTGCAAAACTCAACCACCTCCTCTGCGGTATAACCTTGTAGGATGCTTGCCTTAAGATGGTTTCAGTTCCAACAAAAGTGCTTTAGTATTCCCATGAACCACTCGAAGGGATACATGTTGGGAAGAAACACAGGACCACAATACTTTATTTCGTCGACAAGGTGGACAGTGAGATGGATCATGACAACAAAGAATGACAGTTGGAAAAACATCTCAAGGTTGGACAATATTGTTGCAATATCATGTTGCATATGATCAAACTCTTCAGGATCTACAACTTTCTACCATAGTTGGTTGAAGAAATCACAGAGCTCAATGAGTGTGTTTCTTATATCTTTGTCCATCAGATTCCTGATGGCCACCAGGAGGATTTGTGTCAACATTACATGGCAATCATGTTACTTCATCTGTCCCACCTTCATTTTACCTGAGCTCACATCCACGAGACTTCTAATGTTTGCGGAGTAGGAAGAGTGTGTCTTAACTGCCAACAAATAGGTGAAGAATTGTGTTGCTTCTTTTGTACTAAAATTGTAACTCTTGCGAGCTTTGATGAATTTTTCATCATCTTCTGCTTCACTCATGCGGTTTGATTGATCAGCAAGCATATCGAGCCGTGTACCGTCACCATCCTTTCTTTTACCTTTAATCTTGAATAGAGTACCAAGGATGCTTTCACATACGTTCTTCTCTACGTGCATGACATCGATGCAGTGATGTACATATAGAATCTCCCAGTAAGGTAATTTCCAGAACATCGATTTCTTCTTAAACACTTGACCCTTGGGTCTTTATTTCACCGTCAAAGGATGGTTCTTGCCAAGCACAACATTAATTTGTTTAGCCAAGTTGTGGACCACCTCCCCATCATAGGGTCTTGGGCCCACACCTACCTCTATCGTAGCATCAAATTCTGCTTTCATATTTTGTTATGGGTAAGTTTTCCGTAAGAACCTATGATGACGCTGAGGGAGTCCTGGATTAGGGGTTCCTCAGATAGTCGGACTATATCCTTTAGCCAGACTATTGGACTATGGAGATACAAGACTGAAAACTTCGTCCCGTGTCCGGATGGGACTCTCCTTGTCGTGGAAGGCAAGCTTGGCAATACGGATATGTAGATCTCCTCCCTTGTAACCGACTCTGTGTAACCCTAGCCCCCTCTGGTGTCTATATAAATCGGAGGGCTTAGTCCGTAGGACATGAACAACAATCATACCATAGGCCAGCTTCTAGGGTTTAGCCTCTACGATCTCGTGGTAGATCAACTCTTGTAATACTCATATCATCAAGATCAATCAAGCAGGAAGTAGGGTATTACCTCCATCGAGAGGGCCCGAACCTGGGTAAACATCGTGTCCCCCGCCTCCTGTTACCATCCTCCTTAGACGCACAGTTCGGGACCCCCTAATCGAGATCCGCCGGTTTTGACACCGACATTGGTGCTTTCGTTGAGAGTTCCATTGTGCCGTCACCGTAAGGCTTGATGGCTCCTTCGATCATCGGCAATGATGTGATCCAGGGTGAGGTCTTCCTCCCCGGCAGATCTTCGTATTCGGCGGCTTCGTACTGCGGGCCAACTCGCTTGGCCATCTGAGCAGATCGAGAGACATTGATCTTTGACGGATTCGAGCCCATGTCAGGTGCCCCGCACAGTCACGATGAACATGATTTAGCTCTGCCATCGGACAGTGCTCGGGAGATCACACCTGTGACTACTCCGACCCTCAAACCGGAGCAGATTGCGTCATCCGAGGGCGGGTGGATGGACCCCGCCTCGGAGGCTGCACACTCAGTGGCGATAGAGCCGAATACCGACTTCACCTCCTACGAGACCTGTGTTGCCGGACACTGGGATTCGTCCCCGGCCACGGGCTCCGAACCGCCTGCGTCCGTGCCTATCGAATCAGATTGGGCACCAATCATGGAGTTTACCTCCGCGGATATCTTTCAGCACTCGCCCTTTGGCGACGTGCTAAACTTGTTGAGGACTCTCTCCTTGTCAGGAGACACTTGGCCGAACTATGTTCGGCTAGAATGGGATGCGGACGACAAAGAAATTCGCTACCCACCCACCACCCACTTAGTAGCCACAGTCGACAATTTAATTGACATGCTCGATTTCGGCTCCGAAGACATCGACGGTATGGACGACGATGCAGGAGACGAACAACAACCACCGCCCACAGGGCGCTGGACAGCCACTTCATCACATGATATATACATGGTGGATACACCAAAAGAAGACAATGATGAGGAACGGGAGGATGCAGCGAAGGATAACCCCCTCGCGAAGCTACCAAAGCGACGACGCAGACGCCGCTCCAAATCCCGCCTCGACAAAAACAGCGATAACAGCGCAAGAAAGAATGAGACTCCGGTCGACTCCAAAGCAATAGAGCAGGACAGTCAAGCGGACGGTGAACATAGTACGTTGCCACTATCCAATCACGGCGACGCAGAGGGTAGAAATCATCAATCCATCTCCAGAGAGGAGAATAGTCGGATGACAATGCACACATCATCCCGGAAAGGAACTTGGAACAAGAGAACCTCCACAGAAGGCTTATTGCCACCGCGACGAGTCTTAAGAAGCAGAAACAAAGGCTTAAGGCCGCGCAAATTACACTTATCAGTAGATGGAACAAAGTGCTGGACACTGCTGAAAAGTTACCCAAAGCGTTACCCAAAGCGCAAGCTGTTGCCTGAATTCGATGATGAGGCCTTAGAGCCTACACAGCCGAAAAATAAAACGGCCGACCGGTCGGATCGACCACCTCGTGGCCGCGATAGGGCGGCTAACAAGGCCGCACATAAGTCAGCACACGATTCACGTGAGGATTTGCATCAAAAATACGGCATGACCAGATCCATATACGGATCTAGGAAGCGCGCTCCAGCTCAGAATCAAAACCAAACACTACAATCGTCAGAACGCGACGATACATCCAAATACAGGGGTGCCGCACACCCCCTATGCTTCACCGATGAGGAACTGGATCATGAATTCCCAGAGGGATTCAAACCCGTGAACATAGAGGCATACGACGGAACAATGACCACAGGGTGCGGATTGAGACTTTATCCTTCACATCCATATGGCTCGCGGAGACGACCTCCACGCCATCAAATATTTGCCCCTCAAGTTGAAAGGACCAGATCGGCACTGGCTGAAGAGCCTCCCCGAAAATTCAATTGGAAGTTGGGAGGAGCTTGAGGATGCTTTTAGGGCTAACTTTCAATGGACCTATGTCCGAGCTTCGGACGCAGACGATTTAAGTCATATAATTCAATAGCCCGGAGAGTCAGCCCGAACGCTTTGGAACAAATTTCTCACTAAGAAGAATAAAATCGTCGACTGCCCGGCGTTGAAGCCTTAGCAGCTTTCAAACACAGCATCCGAGACGAATGGCTCGCCAAACACCTCGGCCAATAAAAACCGAGGACAATGTCACCCTAACAAGCCTCATGACCCGCTTTTGTGCGGGCGAAGATAGCTGGCTGGCCCGTAGTAGCATCAGCGACCCAGGCACATCTGAAGCCAGGGATGGCAATGGAAAACCACGACACAGAAAAAGCAAGTGTCAAAATAACAAAGACAACCCAGACAACACGGTGGTAAACGCCGGATTTAGGGGCTCTCGACCCAGTCAGCGGAAAAAGCCTTTCAAAGGCAACATAGATGGACGGTCCAGCCTAAACAATATTCTAGACAAATTATGTTAGATTCATGGCACCTCCGATAAACCTATAAATCACTCCCAAAGAGAATGTTGGGTCTTCAAGCAGGACGGCAAGCTAAACGCCTAACACAAGGGGAGGGAGACACCAAGTGAAGACGAGGATGAGCCTCGCCAGCAAAACACTGGGGGACAGAAAAAATTTGCACCAGATGTCAAAACAGTGAACATGATTCACATAACAAAATGAAGGAGCAAACATGCACTCCGAGACATATGCGCTGTAGATCCTGTCACCCCTAAGTTCAACCCTTGGTCGGCTTGCCCGATCACTTTTGATCGCAGGGATCACCTGACAAGTATCCGGCACGGAGGATTGGCTGCCTTGGTGCTAGACCCAATTATCGACGGATAACACCTCAGCCAAGTCCTCATGGACGGCGGTAATAGTCTTAATACGATATATCAGGACACAGTCCGCAAAATGGGAATAGACCCGACAAGAATCAGCCAAAGTAACAATACCTTTAAAGGGGTAATACCAGGCCCAGAGGCCCGCTGTACGGGCTCTCTAGTACTAGAGGTTGTATCTGGTTCTCCCGACAACTTCCGAAGTGAAGTGTTAACCTTCGACATCGCTCCATTCCAAAGCGGCTATCAAGCACTACTCAGAAGAACAACCTTCGCTCGTTTTAATGCGGTACCGCATTACGCTTCTATTAAGCTTAGGATGCCCGGTCCACGTGGCATCATCACAGTTAGCGGAAATATTGAGCATTCCTTACGCGCAGAGGAATGTGTGGCGGCTTTAGCAGCTGAACACTAAACGGCCTCTCCAACCAGAATAAATGATCAGTCGTCAAGACCTCGGACACGGCTAGACGAGTCCGGCGCACCACTAGCTGTAATAGCTTAGATAAAACTGAGATTGGTATGATGGATATACCCCCACAGGCAGTACCAGGGGCTTCCCGCATGTAAAAAGGACTACAGTTCGACTCGACCTTACTTATCTTGAATTTTAATGGTTTATTGAGAATAACCAATTTTTCGCACAACAACTTTCACCTAAGTTCTTCTCTATTACAGATGATAATTGTGCTACACCCTTACAGGATACGGCACAACGGAGACACAGGCGCAGACTTGCAGCAGGGCCCCGCTCAAAGGTTTCTTTTTAGATTAAGACCCTGTGTAAACCTTTTTTACTGTCTCTTGTTGCTTCACATCCGCCGGATACTCAGCATAACCGAGAGGGATGCTGACGTTATTGGCATTTCGCCACGTTAGAATGATGCACGTACCTGGACACTTAGGGTTCATTATCAACGGCGTTACTCAGCCCGATATATGTTGTAAAGACCGAATACCTTAGGGAGTGTTCGGCGTCGTGAGTTTGGCCTTATATGCATCAGCTCCGAATCATGTCTTTGGTCAAGTGTTGGGTTTGCCCGGCTCCCGAGTTTTGCTACCTTACGTTCCGCTCTATCGGCTAAGGTGGCACCGGAGAACTACTGCGATTGTGCCCTGGTTCATCCGGATGAGCACCTCAGTAGAGAAAGCCGAAAACTGACTGTCATGATAAAGCACGAGACTCGTCAACCACTCGATGACTTAGCGGAATCTTCGGGATTCCTCCGCATTAACGAAGGGCCGGTTTTCCCGGTCATGTACGTACGCGCCCCATACTCGGATGAGCGCGGAAGTACCAGGGGCTATATAGTAGCCCCACTGTCAAACTCCTATGGTTAAGTGAAAGTGTTAAAGCAATATAGTCTGATTGCCTCGTTCGCCATGCTACCACCTCCTTAATGGACCAAGACGTTGAATCAAATGTGAACACGCACTTTTGTGAACAGCCCCGCATTATATGCGTGGGGGCTGAAGCCGACAACTGCAAACTTTCAGGTTATATACATATATACATAAACGGCCGCAATGGAGGCATCATAATACTTTCAGGCAAAAGTATAAACACAGCCTTTATAATTTAAATAGCATTGTTTTTACAATCGGGATACATGTCACTCGAACATGACACTCTTCGTGCACTGAGCCTCTATTAAACGAGCACCTTCTAGGACTTCTTCAAAATAGTGCTCGGATGAAACCTGGCCAACGGCCGGATTCTGGGTTGCAATAGCGGTGGCCTCCATCTCTGCCCAGTATGTCTTGACATGGGCAAGAGCCATCCGTGCACCTTCTATGGACGCCGACCTCTTTACAGCGTCGATATGCGGCACGTCACCAAGGAATCATTGCACAAGACCAAAATAACTATTCGGCCTTGGTCCTTCCTGCCAGAGACGATCCACGACACACCTCATGGCAAGCCCGAATAACCTATGGAGCTCTGCCCACTCGGCCATTTGCTCATTTAACAGCAGCGGACGCGTTGGAGCATTCAACTGCGACCAAAACAACTTTTCCACTTCGTGATCTTTTTGATCTTCGCAAAACTTGGTCGCATCAGCAGCACTCGCTGCCAAATCCAGCTACGCGTCCGCAGAACTCCATAATTGATCCAGAAGGGCATACTTAGGATCTCCGAACTTCGTCCACAACAAAAAGGGCTTCCCAGCCGTGATATTTCCGGCTTGACGTAGCTCCTCCTTCGTCGCTCTGATTCTCGAGCGGGTTTCCTTGGCTGCTAGCATGGCTTTCTCCAGGTCTGCCGTCTTCGTTTGGCTTTTCCTTTCAAGAACACATAATGGTCGGCTGCACCCTTCAACTCAACAGCCATCTTGGCTATTTTCTCTTTGCTCTCGCAATGCGCAGCCTGTTCGGCTCTTAATTCTTCGACCGCCTTTAGGGCAGCCGCATCACTCCTCCTAGCTTGTTCCTTGGCTTGGGCGAGCTCCGCTCGAAGGGTCTCCATGGCGGCAGCTCCATCTGCAGTCACAACATATTCTAGATACTAGCATCATGCCCCTCTTAATATATGTTGACCATCGGAGAATGCATACCCTGTGCCTCGTCAAGCCGCCTGTTTACAAGCACGATGCCAGCATCCGCCGCATCAAGTTGCCGCTTCAGTTTGGCAAACTAACCAGTCCGGCTCGCCACCGGACCTGTCGTGGTTTTGTCACGGCAGATGTCCTTGTGAAAGGACTTAGTCGTGGAGCCATCGCTACTAGTTCGGCCCCTTACAATGAAGGTAAAAGCCTATGTCTAGTTGTGATGGAATTGATGGGGTTTCGAGTACCAGGGAGCGAATACGCTTTGCCTGAGTCTCGAGTTGTTGTGTGTTGTCCTGATCTGCCGCCGGGTCGTCCCCTAATATACATGGGTGACACCCGTCGGTTTACAGAGTCCCGAGACCGGCTCATAAACGTGTCCGGTTCGGTCTCTGCTCTTTCTATCTTACTATACAAGTTACATACCAATATCGGTTCACGGTTGCAGGCCTTGAACCGGTTCTGGGCCATGGGCCCCTATCTAGCGTTCCTATCTGCCTTCATGGGCTTCTAGCATACTCAACTACTGATGAAGTTAACCCGGCCTATCCCGGCCGGTTTACGGTCAGTACTAATATCCCCAACATTAGGCCCCAGATTGATTTGAAAAGGTTCATGTCAATCCTTAACAGAAACTTCGTCTTCAACATCTTCTCATAATTTGGTAAACCGCCATGACGTCATGTTTTTGGATCTTGGCAAACCGTCGTGACGTCATCTGTTATAAAGAAATTGTATATGATATATCCTCATTAATAGGTCTCCAACAATCGAGGCGACAGCTGCGCCTCACTTCCAAATTCGCGGCCCCTTGATTTTCACGCCTGACACTTATCTCCTGCCTTTATAAACAGGACCGAAGGGTCATTTACTTTTCCCCCTCGTGCCTCTTCGCGTCGTCCTCCTTGCGTCGCTCAGCTTCTGGAGCTCCGCCGCCACCTTCGACCACCGACCGTCGTCTCTGCTCCAACCTTGGCCGCTGCATCACCCTGAACACATCAAAACACTGCGGTGCTCTTCCGCTTCTTCCTCAGCTCCGGTAAGTTCTCTGCCCTTTCCGCCACAGATCTGTTCTAGGGTTCCCAAGTTATTCGGTGTTCATCAATGGAGATCTTTGTTCATATGATAATTCTGATAAACTCCTGAATATCTGCTCTGTATAGTGGTAGCCTTTAGCCTCTGTTTCCATTTATGCATCTCAAAATAGTAGATTTTATCCGAACCTTCGCTCATTGGTCCGGTACTGCTTTTTAGGTTTTGAATATATTTCCCCTTTCTGACATGCCTCAGATCCGAAACCACAACATAATCTTGTGAAACCTATTTTCATTCACTTACTCATACGTAATCTTGACTCTTCAATGCTTAGACTAGGCGGTTTAACTATACAGAAAAGTTGACAATCCGGTATATACCATTATCCCCTTGTTGAACCGCCAATATATTTCCACTTATCACCTCCACTAGTGTACTGACTCTGGTTTAACAATATACTTTCGTCTTGTATCACTGTATAGCTGTCCAACATGAATCTTAAACCGGAATTTATTATATTGTAGATCTTCAATGCCATGGTCAAACAAGTGTATGAATGCAATTGGGTCCCTTCTCGAGTAACAAAGGAACAACTAGACAATCTTGTCAAAACGGGTGCCTTAAACAAGAAAGATGTCATTCACTGGAGGGTCCCTAGCCCGGAATGTCCTCCTACTCCCAAAGACGGAGAAGTTGTTGTTTTTGCCGATCACTTAAGCCGGGGTTTCAACCCTACCGGTTCAAAATTCTTCCGGGATGTACTTGCCAACTTCCAACTGTGCCCACAAGATATTGGCCCTAACTCTGTTACCAACATTTTCCACTTTCAAGTGTTTTGTGAGGTTTACCTTCAAGAGGAACCTTCAGTAGAGCTATCCAGGGACTGCTTTCATTTGAACCGCCGCAAAGAGTTCAAAGATGGGCCTAACACAGAACTGGCCTGGATGGCAATTCAGAAAAGGAAGGAAGTCACCTTTCCTCACGCCAATCTCCACAGTCACCCCAAAGATTGGAACCATACCTGGTTTTACTGCAAGGACACGTCTCCAATTGATGAAAACCCCCAGCCTGGTTACCGTCCTGAACGTCTGAGCAAGACACACCCTTTTCCTCAAAGGCTGACTGCTAAAGAAAGAAGAAAATATGCTCCTCAACTATCCAAGCTTAGGGCCTTTATGGCCAACGGTTTAACAGGAGTTGACTTTGCACGCCGCTGGATAAGTTGGAGCGTTTTGCCTTTGAGCCAACGCCCCGGTTTGATGTGCGAGTATACAGGAGAATTGAATAATGCTCAGCGGCACATTGATATTCAGCTGACAGATGACGAAGTCACTGAGGCTGTAAAAAAGATGCTGAATGAACCGGGGCTACCAGTGCTCAAACCAGACTCCCCCCTTTCTGCATCATCAACAAACCGCCACCCGTAAGACTCATACTATTCGTTTTATCTAAAATTGCTTCTGTCCTGATGTATTCTGAAAATGTGCTGACTTTTTGGCAGGACAACGATCCTTCTGGAACAAGAAACCTCCGCAAGACAAACCGGTGAAGCCAACCCGCCAAAAGACCAAAGCTATGAAAAGACCAGCTAACTGTAAGAGAACCACTGCATTCTCCGACCCAGCGGTTGATGATGATGTGGGTAACTTGGATTTTGAGGTAGAACTTGACTCACTTGGTTTATTTTTCATACACCTTATTGATGATGATTATTGTCAAGACGACGCTGAAGTCAGTCATGCCGATGCTGTAGAGGTAATCATCCTTTCCTCCGATTCAAACCCTTTGCCTTCACTAAAAATCCATTGGGCAAACCGGAAAGTTAAATTTTCTCATCCTGTTGCTTATTTGGACCCAAATTTTCTTGTGAAGACACAACAGCATGAGGCCCGCCGCACAACTCGGCATAGCGGCCAGGTAGTTACCTCCACCGGTTTACGGAACAGTCTGGTTTGGAAACGCCGTTCAGAGGTCTCTAATTCTCTTGCCACTTCACGCCCTAAAGCGGGTTGTTTTCGTCAACCTCTTAATCCGTCTGATTCCAATTATCAGGGTTCATCCTCTGGCGAGTCATCAGCCACCAAGCTTCCACCCCTCAAAATCGTGCTTGGGTAAGTCATATTCCATCTTATATCTTTAACATATTATTTTAACATATGTTGTACTGATACTTCTTAATTTCTCTCAGAGCATAGCCCAGACCAAGCAAAAAAGCTCGCCTGAATAAAAGGACAGAGGAAAATATCGCTCCTGAACCGGACAAAATACCAGACCCTGAAGAGGCCAATCTTGATGATGTGCTGAATGACCCACCACCACAAGACCATGACTTTGTTGCTGAACAAGCAGAGGTTGACACCACAAGTCCTGTTGATCAGCCGACCAGCTCTATCCGGACTGATAAACCAGCTAGTCCAACAGAAAGTACTGACAAACCGGCAACCCCAGTACATACCGATGAAGAAAAAAATGATGATGTCCTTATTACTGGCGTTGGCCGTTCTGAACTGAGTAATCTTGTTGCTTTGTCAAAACATACTGCAAAACAGGAATTGTCTGTTGTTGGCAAAGGCGAATGGAGTACTGATTTGTCAACATATGTCGCTCTGGATGCTGAAGATGTCCATTCCGGCTATCTGAACCGGCTGTACACCAGCCGCGACTATGAAGCCGGTCTAGTAAAAATGATGAAGGAAAAATATGAGGTAACTTACTATATGCTTCACTTATTGTATTATTCGGTAGCTTTATTAACTCCAATAGCCCCCAAGTGACGGTTTAAGATGTCAACTTAAACCGGGACTTGAGCTAGTTTTCAATGTGATCCTCAATCTGAACTTTGCTGCCGTAGCCCCCAAGGGCCAGTCCAACTGTATGAAGTTAAACGGGACTTTTATAGAAGAAAAATTCCTGTAACAATAGTCCTTGAACAAACAGCCATTAGCCCCCAAGTGCCAAGTTGAATACTTGTATTGAGCTTGGGACTTTGTAGAAACTATATGATGTAGAGAAAATATGCATTAGCCCCCAAGTACCAAGGGCATAACTTTTTATGTGGTTGGTACTTCAAATTTGTACTATCATTTCATCATGTATCTATCTCTGTACAGGCTGTATTTTGTAATTATCATTGTTCTCCGAGTTGAACAGATCTTGTTATGTAGCTGCCGGTTTACTAACCCTTGCAATGATACAGGAACTCGTATCGGCCACTTGGGAACGGATGTGCGGAAGAAGTTAAAAGCTGCCTATACTTTGATAGAGCAATTGTACACTGGTGCACAACGGATCATCTACACTGCTTCCCATAACAATCCGCCGCCCACCTTGATCCAAGATACCATTAATAGGTTGTCTATGCTCCCTGCCCGGGTTGAAGAGCTGAAGAAATCTGCTGCTAGAACGGGTGCTTTGACCGCCCTAATCTGGGCCAAAGCCTGGGTGCCTGACTTTGATCCCGTTGAAGCAGCCCAAGGCTATCCCATCCTGAAGGAAGACGGGACAGAATTTGATGAAGAGGATCTTCGAGCCATAAACCGAGAAGTCTGCCCTCTGGCATGTCAACTGGTTGAAGAGGCAGATCTGTCCCACTATCAAGCCCAATATGACAATCAAAACAAGCGAGTTGTTGCACCAATTCCTGAGGTTGAGAACCTTATACCACCAATTCTTAAGCATACTTACGCTCTTGATATTGAACCGTCGTTGCTGATTAATGATGAAGCTGTGTTTCAAGCGTTAACTGGAATCGACTTGGCAACTGTTGATTTCCAGCCACTGGGTAGGGAGGAAAATGCTGAACCGGCGCGAGATGATCCGCAACCGTCAGGACAAGCCGGTGACCAAGCGTGAACTGGAGGCCGGTTTAAACCACTACATGCTGTGACATGTAGTTGATAAAAAAACAATTATCTTTTTGGGCACTGGAACGCCTTGTAATAAGATAGTTGATATACTTTGTCTGGTATGCCTTCGCGCATATTTATCTTGAACTGATGCTTGTTTGATTCATATTTATCCCAACTGTTTCTGCAGTCAAAAAGGTGTAAAACGCCCTGGCGGTTTACCACCGGGCGGGTCAATACACCCACATATACAGAAACAAGGGTGATAACTTAGGTTGGAATATATAACCAAATATGGAAATATACCATACCTGCCACCGTCGGGCACGATGTTGGCTGACCAACCTCGTAGCTGGGCTGCTAACCCAAACTGTGGAGGAGAAACAACTCCTGTTAATATAAGACTGATTTACAATGTAAACCGTTCCGGGTTATGATAAACACCGGTCTACTCCATAATAGGATGGTAACAGAAAATCAAACCGGGCAAACATTCTCCGGATTAAGATTTGACTGTGTTTCGTCAATTTGTAATTGACAGTCGAACCGGACTAACAATGTCAGTTTGAAAACGCAAAAAAGTAATGTTTATCAAAAAAGAAAAAGAAAATTCAAGCAAAGGCAAAGATAAATCCATTGCAAATGAGGCTTTAAGCCGATCAAGAGGCATTACCATGGTCTAACACGACCGAGCCCCCAAAAAGGCGTAGCTTTGGTTCGAGTCAGTCAGGTCCCCAAATGATGCTTTGGCATTACGCCGATCAAGAGGTGTAGCTATGGTTCGGGTTCGACCAAGCCCCCAAGTAATGTTGTGGCACCAGGCCGATCAAGAGGCGTAACTATGGTTCAGACGTGACCAAGTTCCCAAGTGATGCTATGGCATTGTGCCGATCAAGAGGCGTGGCTATGGTTCGGATACGACCAAGCCCCCAAGTGATGCTATGGCATGACACCTATCAAAAGGCGTAGCTATGGTTCGGATAGGACCAAGCCCCCAAGTGATATAATATAAAGCCTTTGAGAGGCCAAAACCAAGGGGTAAACCGGACGCCGCTTTATCAACGAAAGCTCCATGTAACCACACATGATGTAAGAAAGCAACAGATACCCCGCTTTAGCTGAGGTTCCGGTTTATTATATTAATCATAATATATACATAGGCATAATATGTACAAAAGTAGAGCCTATAGCTCAAGTATAGTAAGGCCGAAGATGAGCAATATTCCACGGCCGGTTGGTCTCCTGCTCCGATTTACGTGAGTCTTTGCACTCTCGAACATCGATCAGGTAGTATGACCCGTTGTGTAGATTCTTGCTGACCATAAAAGGTCCTTCCCAAGGTGGGGATAACTTGTGCATATCCGTCTGATCCTGGATGAGCCGAAGCACCAAATCTCCTTCTTGAAAGGTTCTGGTCCTAACCCGGCGGCTATGATAGCGACGCAGATCTTGCTGATAAATCACCGAACGGGTGGCCGCTATGTGACGCTCTTCATCTAACATGTTGAGTGCTTCTTGCCGTGCCTTCTCGTTGTCCGCTTCAACATATGCCGCCACACGAGGTGAGTCATGACGGATGTCACTAGGAAGAACCGCCTCCGGTCCATTAACCATGAAGAACGGTGTGTATCCTGTCTACCTATTGGGCGTGGTGTTGATGCTCCATAATACTGAAGGTAGCTCCTCGACCCAACAACCCGACGTCTGTTGCAGGGGAACCATAAGCCGAGGTTTGATGCCTCTCAAAATTTCTTGATTGGCCCTCTCCGCTTGACCATTGGATTGTGGGTGATCCACTGATGATACGTCAAGCCGGATGTGCTCACGTTGACAGAACTACTTCATGGCACCCTTGGACAGGTTGGTACCATTGTCAGTGATAATGCTATGTGGAAAGCCAAACCAGAAAATCACCTTTTTGATGAATTGAACCGCCGTGGCCGCATCACACTTGCTAACGGGCTCGGCCTCTACCCACTTTGTGAACTTGTCAACCGCCACCAGAAGGTGGGTCTTCTTGTCTTTGGATCTCTTGAAAGGCCCAACCATATCCAGCCCCAAAGTTGCAAATGGCCAAGTAATTAGAATCATCCACAATTCTTGCGCCAGCACATGAGCACGTCTTGAGAACTTCTGACAGCCATTACATCGTCTGACCAAGTCCTCTAAATCAGCATGAGCACTTAACCAATAGAAACCATGACGAAACGCCTTGGCCACCAAAGATTTTGAACCGGCGTGGTGACCACAATCTCCTTCGTGGATTTCACGAAAAATTTCACAGCCTTCCTCAGGAGACACACAGCGTTGAAATGCCCCTGACACACTGCAATGATGCTACTCTCCATTGATAATAGTCATGGACTTGGACCGCCGGATTATCTGCCTGGCCAGAGTCTCATGCTCTTGTAACTCACCCCGGTTCATGTACGCGAGATATGGAATTGTCCAATCCAGGATGACATGAAGAGCCGCCACCAATTGAGCTTCCGGATCAGGAATAGCCACATCCTCTTCACCAGGGAACTTGACGAACGGATTATGCAGAATATCCAAGAATACATTAGGCGGAACCAGTTTACGTTGAGAACCCAATTGGCTCAAAGCATCCGCCGCTTCGTTCTTCCGTCGGTCCACGTGATCCACCTGATATCCTTTAAAGTGACCTGCAACAATATCCACCTCACGACGATATGCTGCCATGAGCGGATCCTTGGAATCCCAAGTGCCAGACACTTGTTGAGCCACCAGGTCCGAGTCACCGAAGCACTTAACTCGGCTTAGATTCATCTCCTTAGCCATCCGAAGACCATGGAGTAAAGCTTCGTACTCAACTGCATTGTTAGTACACGGGAACATTAAGAGGAGAACATAACAAAGCTTATCACCTCGTGGGGAAGTTAATACGACTCCAGCCCCCGAGCCTTCCAATTGCCTGGATCCATCAAAGTGAATAGTCCAATAAGTGTTATCCGGCTTCTCCTCAGGTGCTTGCAGTTCTGTCCAATCATTGATGAAATCCACAAGTGCTTGAGATTTGACCGCCGTCCGAGGTACGTATTTGAACCCATGAGGCCCAAGCTCTATAGCCCACTTGGCAATCCGGCCAGTTGATTCCCTGTTGTGGATTATATTTCCCAAAGGAGCAGAGCTGACCACCGTGATGGGATGACCTTGGAAATACTGTTTAAGCTTCCGGCATGCCATGAAAACTCCATACACCAGCTTCTGCCAATGCGGGAACCTTTGCTTGGACTCAATAAGTACCTCGCTGATATAGTAAACTGGACGTTGAACCGGATATTCCTTGCCTGCCTCCTTGCGCTCCACCACAATAGCCACGCTGACTGCCCGAGCATTAGCTGCCACATATAACAGCAATGGTTCCTTGTCAATCGGAGTAGCAAGAACAGGTGGATTAGCTAGCTGCCGCTTTAAGTCCTCAAATGCTTCATCAGCGGCAGAACTCCAGACGAAGTTATCCGTTTTTTTAGCATCTGATACAAAGGAATTTCCTTCTCACCGAGGCGGCTGATAAACCGGCTCAAAGCGTTAATCCGACGTGCCAAGCGTTGAACGTCATTGATGCACTTCGATTTAGCCAAGGAGGTGATAGCTGTGATCTTTTCCGGATTAGCCTCAATGCCCTTGTTAGATACCAGAAAACCCAATAACTTGCCTGCCGGTACACCAAAAACGCACTTGGCCGGATTGAGCATCATCTTGTAAGACCGCAGGTTATCAAAGGTTTCCTTCAAGTCATCAACCAGAGTCTCCTTCTTACTTGACTTGACCACAATATCATCCACATAGGCATGAACATTACGGCCTATTTGCTTATGAAGACAATTCTGCACACACCGTTGATAAGTCGCCTGGGCACTCTTGAGCCCAAAGGGCATAGGTACATAGCAGAAGGCTCCAAAGGGGGTTATAAAGGCCGTCTTCTCCTTGTCCTTAACTGCCATCTTGATGTGATGATAACCGGAATACACATCCAGAAAGCTTAAACGCTCGCAACCCGCCATAGCATCAATAATTTGATCAATACGGGGAAGGGCAAAAGGGTCAGCTGGGCAAGCTTTGTTGAGATCTGTGTAATCCACATACATACGCCATGTACCATTTTTATTAAGGACCAGCACCGGATTAGCCAACCATTCAGGATGGAAAACTTCAACGATAAATCCAGCCGCCAAGAGCCTGGCTACTTCTTCCCCAATAGCTTTGCATCTTTCTTCATTGAACCGGCGGAGAAACTGCTTCACCGGTTTGTACTTAGGATCTACATTAAGAGTGTGCTCAGCGAGTTCTCTCGGTACACCTGGCATGTTCGAAGGCTTCCACGCAAAGATGTCCCGATTCTCACGGATGAACTCGATGAGCGCGCTTTCCTATTTCGGATCCAAGTTTGCGGCGATCTTTGAACTGCTTGGAAGAATCTCCAGGTATGAAGTCAACAAGCTTAGTCTCAGCAGTCGATTTGAACTTCAGGGTCGGGTCGTGCTCGGTAGTTGGCTTCTTCAACGGAGTCATATCTGCCGGATCAACATTATCCTTGTAAAACTTCAACTCCTCTGCGACACAAACTGGCTCAGCATAAGCCGCATCACCTTCTTCACATTCCAGAGCGATCTTGCGGCTCTCATGGACAGTTATAGTTCCCTTGTGACCCGGCATCTTGAGCTGAAGATAGACATAACAAGGCCGTGCCATAAACTTAGCATAAGCTGGCCGTCCAAACAGGGCGCGATAGGGACTTCTGATCTTCACCACTTCAAAGGTTAAGGTTTCTGATCTTGAATCATGCTCGTCCCCAAAAGCCACCTCCAGAGCTATCTTGCCAACAGGATACGCTGATTTACCAGGCATCACACCATGGAAAACCGTACTGGACGGTCTAAGATTTTTATCTGTTAACCCCACGCGACAGAAAGTTTCATAATACAGGATATTGGTGCTGCTCCCTCCATCCATGAGTACCTTTGTGAACTTGTAACCTCCTACCTGAGGTGCCACCACCAACGCCAACTGACCCGGATTGTCAACCCGAGGTGGATGATCCTCCCTGCTCCAAACAATCGGCTGCTCAGACCACCGTAACTAACGGGGCACCGCCGGTTCAACGGAGCTTACCGCTCTCCTATGAAGCTTCTGGTCACTCTTGTCCAAGCTAGTGGTAAAGACATCATACTGCCCACTATTCAACAGCTTTGGATTGCTCTGGTAACCCGACTGCTGCTGTTGACTATTGTAACCACCTTGGTTACCCTGATTTCCTTGATTTGTATGTCCGCCCTGATTACCATGGAAGCCTGAACCGGAATTTCCTCCGCCATAACCCGGCCCATGAGACCCGCGGCCTGAACCGTCACCCGGTCCGTGATCATACCGAAAGTCATTAGAATTTTTGAAATCTTGCATGGTTTAGATGTCCTTCCAGAGGTGCGTGGCCGGCATCTCCTTCGTCCCATGTTTTGGGCAGGGCTGGTTCAATAGATAAGACAAACGGTCCGGGTTAGGGTTAGGTGCCCCATTGCACCGGGGCGGTTTACCCTTGTGCCGTTGGCCTTTATCCTGCGCACTAGCGTTGGCCACAAAGTCCATGCTCTGGTCCGCTTTATGTTTACCGCTGTTTCCGTGACACGCTGGGCTGTGGTGCTGCCCCTTGACGTTGCTGCTCTTCTTTCCCTTCCCTGCCTTATCATCATCCGACTCGGGATCCTTGGTACTATCAGAGTCAGCATACTTAACTAAAGCGGCCATGAGGGTTCCCATGTCAGTGCAATGGTGTTTCATACGTCCCAACTTCAACTTCAGAGGCTTAAACCGACAATTACCTTCCAAGGTTAGAACTGCGGTGTGAGCATTGATGCGGTCCGATGAATGCAAAATTTCCAAGACCCGGCGCACCCACTGGGTTGTTGATTCTCCTTCCTCTTGTACACAGGAAGCTAAATCCACAATTGACATGGGCTGCTTGCATGTATCTTTAAAATTCTGGATAAACCGGGTTCTCGACTCGGCCCATGATCTGATAGAATTAGCAGGTAGACTCTTTAACCAAGTACGAGTCGTCCCTTCTAGCATCATGGTGAAGTACTTCGCACAGGCTGCATCATCCACATCCAGCATCTCCATGGCCATCTCATAGCTTTCAACCCATGTCTCCGGGGGTAAATCGGCAGTGTAATTTGGCACCTTGGCGGGCCCTTGAAATCCTTGGGCAGGCGTACATTGCGTAACGCCGGGACGAGACACGACACCCCCAAAGAACTAGAGGTAATTCCTGGCTCTCTCACCGTGGTTGGAAGAACCGGAGTAGGCTGATGGGCTTCATACCGCGCTGCTAACTTGGCCTCCCTGCGTGCGCGAGCCCGGTCCACCACCTCTTGAGCATCACCGGCACCTCCTGTCGGGTTGTGGCCACAGGGCGGTTCGTGGTTTCCCGCATTGCTTGACACGGCTGGTTCATCCATACGCCTGCTATAACTCCGGCTTGGAGGAAGAGTGGAATGAATCCGATCACGGCTGTATGAATAAGCCTCCTGTTGCTCCAAGGCTGTCCGAATAAGTTCTTTAACCCGACGCGTCTCGATTGCCGCCGGAGAATCGCCTTCAGTCGGGATAGCTTCCAGCCGTGAAGCGGCGGCAACAAGATTGTTTATTGGATAGAGTAATGACCCGGTGGTATTGGAACAGGCTGTTTCGAGTTGTTGTTTTGTCGAGGCAGACCCATCAACCGGGGCTAAACCTGCGCCCCCGCCCCAGGTGCCTACGCCCGGTTTACTACCGGCGGGTTACTGGTCCCTGCATCTATGGTGTTAAAGAGGTTCCTAGCATCACAAACCGGAGGCAGGCGAGACCAATATGTCTTCTCTTTAGGACTTCGTGCGATGCATTCTGATCCAGCATAAGCCGGTAAGCCTGTGCATCTAAAGCGGCCCGCTCTGCGGCCATCCTGGCATCCTCAGCTGGCAAATCGGCCTTGGCCTGGGTAATCTGATCCCTTACCTTCGCGACTTCCGCATTGTGCGCATCCTGATCCGCCGGGTTAGCCTCCGCCATTAGTGTTGCCAACGCATCAAATAGATCAGATAAGACCTGAGCCGGCGGCCGCACAGGGCCTCCTGCCCGGCGCCGCTGCTGCTGCGGTCGAAGAGTGGAGCGCCGGCTGTGTACCGGCCATGAAGATTCCAACCCGGTGTGGCAGATCAGAGGGGTCCGGAATACTGTCGCCATCGGAACAGCCTCCAATCCGGCCATCTCGTAGTTGATATAACGACTCGGTCTCTCCGGTCGATGACTCGTCGCCGGAATAAACGGCGGTCTCACCACCGAATTCCGATATGTCCTCGTACTCCCCTCCATGGATGACTCCCACGAAGGCACGCTTCATGGCAGGCTTGACCCGGGTAGATCGCGCATGCTGAGCTGTTTTGACGAGGTCGGTGCAGATATCCGGCTCAGGGATCGGTTCGCCGATCTTGCCAATGAAAACGTGTATGCCACAAAAGGGGACCCGGTACCCGTACTGAATTGAGCCGGCCTCGGGGCCCCATCCTGCATCGTCGATGTAGAGCTTGCCGTGATGACTCTTGGTCATCCGGCCCACAGTGTAACCCTTGAGTCCTTTGAAGTTGCCCTCCAAGAACTTGAAACCATCGTGCGATAGCCCCACGGTGGGCGCCAACTATCGTGGTTTTGTCACGGCAGATGTCCTTGTGGAAGGACTTAGTCATGGAGCCATCGCTACGGGTTAGCTTAAAGGGGTTAAAGCGGAGAAGGGACGCAAGAGAGTTTTATACTAGTTCGGCCCCTTACGATGAAGGTAAAAGCCTACGTCTAGTTGTGATGGAATTTATGGGGTTTCGAGGACCAGGGAGCGAATACGCTTTGCCTGAGTCTCGAGTTGTTGTGTGTTGTCCTGATCCGCCACCGGGTCGTCCCCTTATATACATGGGTGACACCCGTTGGTTTACAGAGTCCCGAGACCGGCTCATAAACGTGCCCGGTTCGGTCTCTGCTCTTTCTATCTTACTATACAAGTTACATACCAATACCGGTTCACGGTTGCAGGCCTTAAACCGGTTCTGGGCCATGGGCCCCTATCTAGCATTCCTATCTACCATCATGGGCTTCTAGCATACTCAACTACTGATGAAGTTAAACCGGCATGTCCCGGCCGGTTTATGCTCAGTAGTAATATCCCCAACAGGACCCTCAGCCACCTGCACATGAAGGCGGCATGATTATTACCTGGGACTATGATCCTGTGTTTGCCGCCTTTTTCGACAGCAACCAGAGTCTCAGGGGCTACTATCCGCATAGGGCACACCTAGCTTGTGTCGTACCGTCAAAAATATACATATTACTTTGTGTCCCTCAAAGCCTCTCAGCAGGCTCATAAAAGCTTCATGCAACCCGCTTTCGGCGGATAAAATCCTTTCAACCACTGTACCCATTAACGTATGATGCGCCTCTGAGATAGCCGCTTGCTCCAGAAGACTCATCAATGCGTCCGGTCGCGCACCGGGCAGCCCCGGACTCTTTCCGTTGCTCCCTTTAGGAGCCGAATACTCCGGACTTCGGGAGGCCGAAGGATTAACTTCTGGCCTTGGCGGTCAAGAGAAATCCTCTGTGACGACACCTCTGGGTCGCCCGCCTCATGAGGCGGGGAGGCATGGGGAGGTTTTTCGCTCTCCATCATCTCCGGAAGAATATCGCCTGACGACGAACTATGTCGACAAGGGCTACGATCCGAACTACAAGACATACACATCGGTTATTGTCCTTGGAAATAAAGCAGGATATATTTACTATAGAGTACTTTTGTTTACTTACAGCTCGGTGGAGGGCTGATCCCCTTGCGGGCACTGTGTGGTAAGGATACCCTCCCGGGTAGGGCCCCCTGACAGAGATTTCTTCCCTCGTTTGGAAACCATTGTTTCCAAGCCTTCAGAGGCAGTCCTCTCCCTTCCTTGGGGAGAGGGGATTTTAGATCCTTCTCCCCGGTTATCCTCCTTCGCGGAGGTACTAATTCCCCCGGTTTGGATGAATAATGTGTGAGGCCCTCTTTCGACTTCTTTATTCCTCCCTTTATCTTCCCCTGATGGCGCTTGATAAGGCGCGAGGTCAAGCATTCTGGCCAGTACTGGATCCGTTGAGCCTTCGGGAAGGGGGGCCGAACACCTGATCATGTTCGCCTTTTTTACCCAGTCCTGGTCAAAGAGCGACTTTTCAGAGTGATGTTGTGTTAAATAAAGAGACAACATGTTAGGCCAAAGAACTACTTACTTGGGTGTCTGGACGATTGCAGTTTAGACCCGCATCCACGGTGGTGTCCGGACACTTTATTCGTGACCGAAGAACAATCTGTACATCTCTTCGAGCGTCAGCCGAAGAAGTGCTAAACAGTACGCGGTCCTTCCGGGTTGAACTCCCACATACGGAGAGGTCGACGTTTGCAAGACAGGGCTCGACGAACTAGCATGACTTGCATTACCTTGACAAGGCTGACATCTCTCTCGAGGAGATCTCGGATGCAACTCTGCAATGTCAGCACATCATTTACTGTCCCCAGTCCAGCCCCTTGTTGACCCATGACGCCAGTTGTGACGGGGGGCCCGAGCAGAAGTTAGTGCGGCTACCCACTTAGTACCTCGGGGAGCTGTGATGTAAAACCACTCCCGTTGCCATAAGCTAGGCACCTCCGGGAAGGAACCCTTTGGCCATGGAGCATCGGCGCCTTTGCTTATTATGGAACCTCTGCACTCTGCGTGTCGCCCATTAATCATCTTCGGCTTCACATTAAAGGTCTTGAGCCATAAGCCGAAGTGTGGGGTGACGTGGAGGAAGGCCTCATACACGACGATGAACGACGAGATGTGAAGGATGGAATCCGAGGCCAGATCATGGAAACCGAGCCCGTAATAGAACGTGAGCCCTCTTACAAAGGGATCTAGACTAAAGCCTAGCCCTGGGAGGAAGTGGGAGACGAATACGACACTCTCGCCGGGTTCGGGAGTGGGAACGACCTGCCCTCGAGCAGGCAGCCTGTGCGATATTTTGGCGTTCAGATACCTGGCTTCTCTTAGCTTCTTGATGTCCTCCTCTGTGACGGAGGAGGGCATCCACCGACCTTGAAGGTTGGACCTGGACATGAGTGAAGGTCCGAAGCGCCTAGCCTGAGCCTTGGGTGTTGGAACCCAAGGTGGGGGAAGGATCCGATTGAGTGCGAGAAGAAAAGGACAGGCCTTGGCCCCTTTATAAAGAGGGTGAATATCAAGCCTCCTCCGCGTGGCCATTCAGAACTTGCCTAAAATTGAGGATTCATACAAACAGGCATGCTTGGGTTACCCATACCCGTATTGATGAGAATCCCGTGATAAGGGGAACACGATCTCTGCTTCGACAGGACGTGCCAATAAGACCGCCTCGCGAAACGTGAAGTGGTAGGCTGGGAGAAACGGTTCAAATAATGACCAGGTCATGGTGTGATGTCACGTTATGAAAAGTTGTCAGTAGATTAGACTATCCTTGTGTTCAAAATATTCTATGACATATTTGAAGGAGGAACCCGCCTTGCAATGCCGAAGACAATCTGCGCACCGGACTCATCGTCATTGAAGCCTGGTTCAGGGGCTACTGAGGGAGTCCTGGATTAGCGGGTCCTCGGACAGTCGGACTATATCCTTTAGCCGGACTGTTGGACTATGAAGATACAAGATTGAAGACTTCGTCCCGTGTCTGGATGGGACTCTCCTTGGCGTGTAAGGCAAGCTTGGCAATACGGATATGTAGATCTCCTCCCTTGTAACCGACTCTGTTTAACCCTAGCCCCCTCCGGTGTCTATATAAACCGAAGGGCTTAGTCCGTAGGACAGGAACAACAATCATACCATAGGCTTGCTTCTAGGGTTTAGCCTCTACAATCTCGTGGTAGATCAACTCTTGTAATACTCATATCATCAAGATCAATCAAGCAGGAAGTAGGGTATTACCTCCATCGAGAGGGCCCGAACCTGGGTAAACATCGTGTCCCCCGCCTCCTATTACAATCTGCCTTAGAGGCACAGTTCGGGACCCCTACCCGAGATCCGCCGGTTTTGACACTGACAGACACAAATACACGGTTTTGTGTGCCTTGGGAAGTCTTCTGCTAGCTGTCTATCCATGCATGTGACACACCCTACATCTCCCTTTGTTTTCTGCCTAATGTGTTGCCTAATGCCGGCATATCTATGGTGTGCACCAGCATCGCATGTAGATCGAAAATCTGTTAGCATCATAACATTTTACAGCAGGTGCATCTATCCACACTTTTAGCAGTTCTTCTACGAGTAGTTGAAAGTAAATGTCAATGTCATTTCCAGGTTGCTTTGGGCTTTGGATAATCATTGACATCATAATGTATTTTTCTCTATAGATCTATTCGAAAGCAATCTACCATTGTTCTTCTTTGTTGTTTTTATGTGGGCATCACCACTTGGTATAGATTCGTCCTTGATATGATTACCGATGGAAATTTCTTGATGTGTCCCTCTCTTGATGCTTTTAGTGCTACTGGAAATTTAGTTGGCTCACCTCCCCTTATGATTAATGAAACAACTTTGACTCCTGAGCATGTCAGGGAAAGATTAGATGCTATTGAAAAGAAAATGCTTACTGAAGATCATGTTGTAAATTTGGATAAAAAGATGCATAATTTTACCAATAAAATTGGGAAAAAGCGGGGGAAGTTTTTAAGTTGTTAAAAGGAAAGGGAACTATAATTCATGAAAGAATTGAAGAGAGCCCATCTTAGATTGATAAACTGGAAGAAATATTTAGTAATTTGAGTACGGCTTTTGGTTCCACTAAAATTGTTGAGGAAAGTCCCGTAAAAATTGGCAAAACTACCCAAGTTACCAAGAGCAAGGGTGCAACTTCTAGTAAAGAGGATCTTAAGATGATTAGTATCCACCCGGATTTTGTTGAAGTTATAAGAGATCCTTTTGGCAAGAATGAATTCCTTAAATTTGTTCCTAGGATTATTGTCATTGAAAATCTCTATGCTAAATCTCTAAGGAATTCTAAGTGTTTGATTGAAGTGTTGAACAAAGATGACAAAACTTAGACCCTTGCCTTATGCATAGCTAAGGGCATAAAACTATAGCGCTTGTTGGGAGGCAACCCAATGACTAAATTTATTTTTGCTTTTTGCTTTCTGTTCTTGAGTGTTTGCACAATTATGCTACAGTTATGATTGTATTTTTTATGTTTTAATTAGTGTTTGTGCCAAGTAAAGCCTTTAGGATCTTTTTGGGTGATAGTTGTTTGATCCTTCTGAAAAACAGAAACTTTTGCTCTCACAAAAACAATTCTCATTTTATACCAGAGCGTGCTAAAATGCCAATTCTTTTTGAAGTTGATTAATATACAAAAATTGTTCAGCTCGTCCTAATTTTTCATAATTTTTGGAGTTCCAAAAGTTTTCAAAATAGTCAGATTGCTACAGACTGTTCTGTTTCTTTGATGAGTTTTTCCCATAGAAAAGTTGGAATACAGTAGATATAATGCAAAAACAAAATATGAGTTGGTTTGGTACAGTACTTATAGTAGTTATTTGCTTTCTTTTAATAACGGATCTCACGAAGGTTTTGTTGAGTTTTGTGTGATTGAAGTTTTCATGTTTTGGCTTATCTTACGATGGATGAAGGAATAAGCAGTAAGAAGAGCCGAAGCTTGGGAATGCCCCAGCATCCCAAGCTATTACCGAAAAGAGAGCAAGCAACTGAGCTTGGGGAAGCCCTGAGTGGCATCGCCTCTTTCTTCTAACGACCACCGGTATTTTACTCGAAGCTATATTTTTATTCGTCACATACTATGTGTTTTGCTTGGAGCGTGTTGTATGATATGAGTCTTTGCTTGTTTTATTTTGTGTTTTAAGTCTTGATTCCTTGCTGGACACACCTATTTGAGAGAGCCAAAATTATGTCATGATTTATTAGAATTGCTCTATATTCTTTACTTAAATTTTTATGAGCTATGGACTTGCTCTAGTGCTTCACTTATATCTTTTTTTAGCACGGTGTGCTTTAGTATTTTTGAAGAAATGCTCTCTTGCTTCACTTATATTTATTTGATAGTTACTAAAATTTTCAAGAAATTCTCTCTTGCTTCACTTAAATTAATTTGAGAGAAAGAAAAAAATTATGCTCATGATCTTCACTTATATTTGTTTGAGGTTGTCAAAAGCAAAATATGAAAATTAGTTCCAAAGAGATAGATATCCAAGAAGGATATAATAAAACTTTCATGAAGATCATTGGACAAGATACACTTGATTCTTAGTAACAGTTTTGAGATATAATGATGTGATATGTGAGTTATGTTTATGAGTAATTATGCTTTAGTAAGAATATTGGTGTTAAGGTTTGTGATTCCCTATGCAAGCACGAAAGTCAATAATTATGTAATGGAATTATATCCTACTTGTGGTGCATTATTCAGTGTTAATTATGCTTAATCCTCGCTTATGAGATTATTTGTTTCTTGGTTGGTCGCTTCTCAATCTTTTGCTATCCTTCATTTTGCACAAAGTATGATCACTACTTGTGCATCCAAAAACCTTTAAACCAGTTTTGCCACATGAGTCCACTATATCTACCTATATGCGGTATTCCTTTTCCGTTCTAAGCAAATTTGTATGTGCCATCTCTAATTTTCAAAATAAACTTCTCTATTGTGTGTTCGTTTCGCTCGCGGAGCGGTGAGGGGTGGCTAATATTTTCCATGCTAGATGTGTTATTCTCATGATGACTATTTATTCACTTGTCATGGCACGAGAGTAAGGCAAAGGTATTAGGGATGCCCAGTCCCGAAATGAAAAATGAATTTACTTTATGTTGTCAAATAATAAATTCCTTAGAAAGTGTTGGTATCGAAGGCAACCGTGGATACGGCTAGCCATGGAAAGTGAAAGTATGGTTGAAAAAGGAATAAACTTTATTTTCTATTTGGGAACCACCTATGATATATCTAGCCTGGAAAGTGAAAGTCGTTTTCATTGGTGGTAAGGATACACCTCCCAATTTTTTTTACCTCTTAGTTTTTCGCTTTGAGCTCTGGCACCTCTACAAATCCCTACTTCCCTTTGCGAAGGGCGTTTTTTTTACTTTACACAATTTTTATTTTTGAATTTGAGTCTCCATCTTTTCTTATAAAAAGCACCAACTAGGAGGCAATATGATCATACTTGAGTATTGGGTGTAGCTAATATGCGAGTGTGTTTCACGAATGGATCAACGACTGAGCATAATGGGCTAGGGATAACTTATTTTAGCATTGATATTTTGAAAACATGGTTCCTTGTTGATATGGTTGAGTATTTAAATTATCATGTCAAAACTAGACTATTTCTTTGAACAATATAAAAGTCCAAATGTCCATGCTATAAAGAAAATAATATGATATGACATGATAGGCAACATTGCACATCAAAAATTCTGTTTTTATCACTTACCTACTCGAGGACGAGTAGGAGTTAAGTTTGGGGATGCTGATACGCCTCCAACGTATCTATAATTTTTTATTGTTCCATGTTGTTAGATTATCAATCTTGGATGTTTTATAATCATTTTATATCATTTTTGGTACTAACCTATTGACATAGTGCCATGTGCCAGTTGCTATTTTTTGCATCGCAAGAAATCAATACCAAACGGAGTCTAGATGCAACGAAACTTTACAGAGAATTTTTTGGACCAGAAGACACCTAATGGTCCAAGGCTGCGCCTGGGGGTGCTCCGAGGATAGCACAACCCATCAAGGCACGCCAGGAGGCCCAGGTGCGACCTGGTGGGTTGTGCCCACCTCGGGTGCCCCCCCGGACCGCCTCTTTGCTCTATAAATACCCCAATATTCTAGAAACCCTATGGGAGTCAAGAAAATCAATTCCTGCCACCGTAGAGTCCAGAACCACCAGATCCAATCTAAACACCATCTCGGATGGGGATCACTGCCTCCATTGGTGCCTCTCCCGTGATGCGTGAGTAGTTCTTTGTAGACCTTTGGGTCCGTAGTTAGTAGCTAGATGACTTCCTCTCTCTCGCTGAACTCTCAATACAATGGTCTCTTGGAGATCCATATGATGTAACTCTTTTTGCGATGTGTTTGTTGGGATCGGATGTACTTTGAGTTTATGATCAGATCTATCTTTTTATATCCATGAAAGTATTTGAGTTTCTTTGATCTCTTTTATACGTGATTGCTTATAGCCTCGTATTTCTTCTCCGATATTTGGGTTTTGTTTGGCCAACTTGATCTATTTATCTTGCAACGGGAAGAGGTGCTTTGTAGTGGGTTTGATCTTACGGTGCTTGATCCTAGTGACAGAATGGGAACCGACACATATGTATCGTTGCTACTAAGAATAAAATGACGGCATCTATCTCTACATAGATAGATCTTGTCTACATCATATCATCGTTCTTATTGCATTACTCTCTTTCTCCATGAACTTAAGACACTAGATGCATGCTGGATAGCGGTCGATGTGTGGATTAATAGTAGTAGATGCAAGCAGGAGTCGATCTACTAAGCTTGGACGTGATGCCTATGTAATGATCATTGCCTGGATATCATCATTATTATTTGATGTTCTATCAATTTCCCAATAGTAATTTGTTTACCCACCGGTTGCTATTTTTCTCGAGAGAAGCCACTAGTGAAACCTACGGCCCCTGGGTCTCTTTCTCATATTATTTACCTTTGCGATCTATTTTCGTTTGCTTTTATTTTCAGATCTACTAAACCAAAAATACAAAAATACCTTGCTGTAAATTATTCTTATTTATTTTATTTGGCGTTCGATCTATCAATCTACTACAATTTTATTGGACATCCGTTTGCCTATCTTGAGGCGCGGCTACACGAAAGGGACTGACAACCCCTTTTACACGTCGGGTTGCGAGAAGTTGTTATTTGTGTGCAGGTGTTGTTTACGTTGTGTTGCTTGGTTCTCCTACTGGTTCGATAACCTTGGTTTCACATTTGAGGGAAATACCTACCACCGCTGTGCTGCATTATCCCTTCCTCTTTGGGAAAATACCGACGTAGCTTCAAGCTGCATCATTCTGTCTCATCGCAAACGGTTCGTATGGATCAACCGTATGCCCAACGTCGCACACCCAACTAAAATATGAACTGTGTTTGATGTATCATTCATCGCAAACATTTTGCATCTTTTTTGATGGTTTTTTACATCACTGTTTGCGATTAATGCATCGCACACAGTTTCGTCAAAGGGTCTCTGATCATAGTGTCGCGTTAGCAGCAACCTGCATTAGTGCATGCATGGTCCTCAATTCAATATTTAAAATGAATAGGAAACTGAAACATGAATATTAAGTCTAGTACTACATACATGCAAATGTTGTGTTTAGGTCTCTCCATCGAGCCCCAGCCCCCCCCACACATACTTCATGTATCGATTGTGTTAATTTCCTTGTTAATAGAGCTACCGGTATCCGACACATGCGCGCTCATTATGGCTCTTCATGTTTCCATCTCCATTTATGTCATTCCCACTCTCACACTATCAACAAATGTATTTCTCACACACAACCTCGCTGTGCCCTCCATGACAAACACTCCCTCTCTCTCTCTCTCTCTCTCAAGACACATGTGTTGCCTTTGTAAAACACGTTCTCCGTGCACGCACATACAAAGTCTATCTAGGCCACTCTCTCGGTAACTATCCCCCTCCAGCCCTCACCACAGCTTTGCCGCACGATATCTCAGTGTATAGTTTATAACATTCGAGTGTACGCTAGGCCACACTCCCTCGATCTCTCACTCTATAAATGACTTGATTGACCTCACTTTTTCACATCGTCTCTCTCACACATAGATGCTCGCACTACACCTCTTGCATAGGAGGAGCTATGTAGACTGTCAGGGGTTACTCCCTCGACCTTAGATAAAATTGTGAAGCTCTATTCAGGATTGTTTAGATTATATTTTTTGAACATTATGTTTGTCCCCACCTTCCCGGACACCGATTGGTTGTGCACCCTCCCTCCCCGGGAGAATATCATGTGCCCCCAGACCTTAGATGCTAGACGTTACAAGTTGCTTGGAGCTTGTAGATCTGAGATATAGCAGCTCATAGGATGTTGTCGGAGTAATTGGCCATGGGTAGCCTCATCGTCCCCCATGGCACTTCAAATCATCGGGGCCGACTGCGCCCCTCAAGAATCAAGACCAAAGCAATGCCCTTCCCGCTGTCGGCTGGTCCAAGCAGCCGGCTCCCTGAAGACGGCAAGGCCCAGCAGGCGGCCACGAGGTGGGACAGCTCCTAGAAAGCGGCCTCCTGAGGGGCTGGCTCCTGGCAGGCGGCCCCAAGCGTCCTCAGAGTCTGCGCCCACATAAATACAATGAGACGGGGCATGGCTACAACACGCCCTGCCACCCCCAAATCCAGGGCCGAGCATGGCCACAGTGCACCATGCCAGACAGGGATCTCCCGTCTGGCACGACACTATTGCCACTCCGCCCATGACATCACCCATGGCAGAGAAGGCCATGCCTTCAGTACGGGCTGTCGGTACGGCCCACAGGCGGCCCCCTCCTCCTTCTGGATGTTGGAGCCATCCCAGGTGCCGGAGTTCGCCTTGTCGCATGCCATAAGTGCTTGGAGCACGACGAAGGCGCGAGCCCGCTGTGGAGCAAAGAAGGCTCGAGAAGAAAAATCTCAACAACGACGGCGAGCCGCTGGAGCACTTCGGTAGAGCACGGAGTGTGGAGGTGGCGAGGAAGAAGAGGAGGCAAGAAAATGGCGAAGGAGAGCAGGGCGCGCGTGCATCTGTCGTTCCCCTCCTCCCCTACTTATAGCCCCTGGCTATGAAGCCGAGGGGACGGGGCGTGGGATCGTGGGATGTAGCGACCCGACCTCAGATGGTCAAGTCTTTGTGTTTCAATGTCATCCCTGGATCAGTAATGCTGACACACACAGTACTCGAAGGATTTATAACAGAGTAGCAATCACACACTTATTACATCGAATGTCTCAAAAGAGAACTCATTACAGTAATATGGCTTAAGGCCATCTAATACGATAACAGCGGAAGGCTTGGAAGATAAAGTGAGTCCATCAACTCCAACGGCATAGCTGAGCTGCACGACAACGACCTATCGAACCTTACTCCTCGTCTGAAAAGTCTGCAACATAATTCGTTGCAGCCCGAGAACGGGTCAGCACATGGAATATGCTGGCAATGTAACACAATAGAGCAATAACAGAATAATGCTACCACTACATGCATATTTGGTGGTGGAAAGCTCTATGGTTACAGTTTTTGCGAAAAGCCAATTTTTCCCTACAACAAAGGAATAAATTTTTATTTAACTATCAAGGTGGTTGAAACATCATTGAGAAGGTATAACCCCAACTCAATCCCAATTAAGGTAATTAACATCCCAGCAATATTAGTTAAGAGTGATGAGATACATGTGAATACTCGGTACTAGATACTCGAATTGTCCATAACCGGGACACGGCTAACCATGATTAGATTGTACACTCTATAGAGGTTTATGCACTTTTCCCCACAAGACTCGATCGCCTCCGTTGATTTCTCGCGACTACATAGTGTTTGAGAAGCGGATGAGCGAGACACGATCTTTCAGAAACATTAACTCTCTACTCCGGGTAGATCATACCAAACCTACAAAACCCACTACCTGCTGATCTACCTCTTCAAGAGCTTCACGTAACTTACTCAACTATGCTAGAGCCCATAATAGCTTGTGGCTGCACACGGAAGTTTCTAGCATGAATAATCTCAGTTCCTTTGAGCACTGGTGGCGGTCCATAGGAAGATCACACGGGTTCCCAGGATTTCAAAATAAAAGCAGACAACACTTTGGGTTCCCCGGTGCCTCAATCCACCAGATGTGTATTAGAGTTGCCACCTTAAGTTAAAACTTTAATTAACAATCTCACATCTGTCATGGAAAACACTCAAACCCAATCCACGTCTACGAGCATAGCATAGCAATATAGGAAATACGTAGAAGTAACTCCCAAGGGTTTGACAGTAACAGGGCAATAGGTTCCTACCTCATCATCTACTTCCCAACCCACAAATTAATGACATCCTATCCATGCAATGTTTGAGCGTTGAAACTAATGCTTAAAAACTGGGTATGAAAAGAGTATGATCAAAGTGTTACTTGCCTTGCTGACGATCCGTGAATCCTAGAGACTCGTAGTAATAGGCTTCACACTACGGGAGTTCTATCGCAAGCATACAATACATACATAAGCAACAAGCAAAGATGCACAAACGAAACTTCAACTGAAAGAGGCCGACCAGAAAGTTCAAATTAAGAACTCCGGTTCGCAAAAAGAATCAAACCAAACGGAGCAATGAAACTCAAACGACGAAAGAAAAACAATTCGTTTACTAATCTGAACTAGGGTCAAATTTTACAGAGACAAAAACTTGTTTGAGTTGATTATTTGGAAAGAGGGTTTCGAGATGAAACTCCAGGCGCTTGAATCGCCTGATTCCGATAAACGAGCGAAAAATTATACTAGTACGAACATCGGATCAGAAATCTCGATCAGGAAAATCGCGGAATAAATCCGATAAAAAGAAAAACGACGAACGGCTTAATGAACGAGCGTTCGTTAGCAGAAACTAAACGACGAACATGTTCGTTAAAACGAACCAACGAGCGAACGCTCGCTAATTAAATAAACCGGAGAATAAAACCGATCTATAAAAAACGAACTAGGGTTTTTCTAAAAAAAACCGAAGGGGTTTCTCTTTAAAAAAAACGGGCGCCGGGGCGGCTACCTCCGGCGAGGTCGTCCGAGGCGGGCGACTCAGTGGGCGGTGAGGGCAGCGGGCTCGGCGAGGGCGTGGGTGGCGGCGGGAGGCGGCGGCTAGAGGCGGCGGCGGCGCTAGGCTGCGCTTGGCGTCGGCTCGGGGCTCGGGGCTCGGCCCGAGCTCGGAGGCGGCGGCGGTGGTGGTGGCTAGAGGTGGCGGCGTATAAAAAAGGGCGGGCGGCGACTTGGAGGAGGGGGCAAGCTGGCGGCGGAGTCTGGCTCGGACTCGAGTCCGAGGTCGGCGGCCGGCGGCTGGGCCGGCCTGTTCGGCTGGGCCCTAGGCCCAGTCGGGCGCTGGTCTCTCTTAAAAAAAACGTTCCGCTGAAACCTAGAAAAAATCCCAGAAAAAATAAATAAAAATCTAAAAAATACCAAAACAAGTTTTCTCCGTCTAAATGAAATATTTAGAACAAGATGAACTTTTCTTGGCCCCTCAAAATGCAAATTTTAAAACATGCAAATTTTTCTAGGGCGAATAAAATCAAATAAAAACCAAATAATGATTTTAACATTTTTCCTCCGATATTTCAATTATTTTGGAGAAGTCATATTATCTCCCCTCATTTATTATTTTAAAATGAAATATTTTCCGGAGAGAAAATAATTAAAATCAAAATCCTCGTCTTCATTATTTGATAAAATTCAAATATGAAAATTCGGAAAATCCCCAACTCTCTCCGAGGGTCCTTGAGTTGCTTAGGATTTCGAGGATTGCAAATGAAATGCAATAAAAGATGATATGCATGGATGACCTATGTATAACATGCCAAATTGAAAATTTGGGATTTCACAAACCTACCCCCCTTAAGATGAATCTCGCCCTCGAGATTCGGGTTGGCTAGAAAATAGGTGCGGATGGTCCTTGCGAATATCCTCTTCTCGCTCCCAGGTGGCTTCTTCCTCGGTATGGTGGCTCCACTGAACTTTGCAAAACTTGATAACCTTGCTGCGAGTGACTCGGCTGTCAAAATCAAGAATCTTTATTGGCTTTTCCTCATAGGTCAGATTGCTATCCAGTTGAATCACCTCCAAGGGCACTGTATCATTTAACGGTATATCTGCCATCTCAGCATGGCACTTCTTCAGCTGTGATACGTGAAACACATTGTGAACTCCTGACAATCCTTCAGGTAACTCCATCTTGTAGGCAACTTCTCCCATCCGTTCCAAAACACGATACGGTCCTACAAATCTTGGGGCTAACTTTCCCTTAACTCCAAAATGTTTCCTCCCCTCAAGGGTGATACTCATGATAGGCTCATCTCCAATTTCATAGGTTACTTCCTTGCGTTTTGAATCTGCATAACTCTTCTGTCTGGACTGAGCAATCTTTAGTCTGTCTTTGATAAGTTTAACCTTCTCCTCTGATTCCTTGATCAAATCTGGTCCAAACAACTGACGGCCTCCTACCTCATCCCACATCAATGGTGTTCTACATCTGAGTCCATACAGGGCTTCGAACGGTGCCATCTTCAAACTGGCCTGGTAGCTGTTGTTATATGAGAACTCTGCGTACGGCAAATTGTCATCCCAACTAGATCCATAATCTAGCGCACAGGCTCTCAACATGTCTTCCAGAATCTGATTGACTCTCTCGGTCTGTCCATCCGTCTGTGGGTGGAAAGAGGTACTGAACTCAAATCTGGTACCCAAGGTCTGGTGTAGTTGATGCCAAAACTTTGAAGTAAAATGCGTTCCTCTATCTGATACGATGCTCCTCGGAACTCCATGCAAACATACGATCTTGGACATATATATCTTGGCCAACTTGGCACTTGTATAAGTTGTTTTCACTGGGATGAAGTGAGCTACTTTGGTCAAACGATCCACAACTACCCATATTGAATCATATCCTGCCTTGATTCTGGGTAATCCGGTAATAAAGTCCATGCCAAGTTTATCCCACTTACATTCGGGTATCGGCATAGGCTGTAACAGTCCTGCTGGCTTCTGATGCTCTTCTTTCACTCTCTGACATACATCACACACGGCTACATACTCGACAATATCCTTCTTCATACCAGTCCACCAGAAACGTTCCTTCAAGTCCAAATACATCTTGGTGTTTCCAGGGTGAATCGAGTATGGTGAGTCATAGGCCTCCTAAAGTATTAACTTCCTGATCTCCGAATTGTTGGGCACGTAAATTCGGTCCTCAAACCACAAGGTATCGTGCTCATCCTCGCGAAAACCTTTGGCTTTACCTTCGCCCATCTTCTCTCTTATCTCAGCAATCTCTTTGTCCTCCTTCTGAGCTTCTCGAATCTTGTGCAACAATGTCGACTGAACCTCCAGGGTTGCAATGAAACCTCTTGGAACAATTTCCAACCGAAGTTCCATGATCTCCTCAGCTAACTCCTTTGGCAATCCTTTACTTTCAAGGATATTAGCATAACTCTTCCGGCTCAAAGCGTCTGCTACGACGTTGGCCTTTCCTGGATGATAGTGTTGTTGGGGAACGTAGCAGAAATTCAAAATTTTCCTACGTATCACCAAGATCTATCTATGGAGAAACTAGCAACGAGGGAAGGAGAGTGCATCTACATACCCTTGTAGATCGCTAAGCGGAAGCGTTCATGTGAACGGGGTTGAAGGAGTCGTACTCGTCGTGATTCAAATCACCGATGATCAAGTGCGAGCAGACGGCACCTCCGCGTTCAACACACGTACAGCCGGTGGCGTCTCACGCCTTGATCCAGCAAGGAGAGAGGGAGAGGTTGAGGAAGACTCCATCCAGCAGCAGCACAACGGCGTGGTGGTGGTGGAGGCGTGGCAATCCCGCAGGCTTCGCCAAGCACCAAGGGAGAGGAGGAAGAGGAGAGGCAGGGCTGCACCAAGAGGAGAGGTTCTCGTGTGTTGGGCAGCCCAAAACCTCAAGTATATATAGGGGAAAGGGGCTGCGCCCCTTTAGGGTTTCCACCCCAAGGGGTGCGGCCAGCCCTAGATGGGACTTGGGGGCGGCCAGAGGGGAGGAGTGCCTCCCAAGTCAAGTGGAGGCCCTCCCCTTAGGGTTTCCCCTCCCATGCGCATGGGCCTTGGGGGCTGGTTCCCTTGGCCCATTATGGCTAGGGCGCCCCTACAGCCCATGCTACTGTATTGGACGTGGTGGAACAATTTCCGGACCTCCGGACCCCTCCGAATCCTCCGGAACCTTCTCGAAGCTTCCGGTACAATACCGAAAAACCCGAACTTTTCGGAACCCGAACAACAACTTTCCATATATAAATCTTTACCTCCGGACCATTCCGGAACTCCTCGTGACGTCCGGGATCTCATCCGGACTCGAACAACATTCGGTAACCACATACAAGCTTCCTATATAACCCTAGCGTCACCGAACCTTAAGTGTGTAGACCCTACGGGTCGGGAGACAAGCGAGACATGACCGAGGCGTTCTCCGGTCAATAACCAATAGCGGATCTGGATACCCATGTTGGCTCCCACATGTTCCACGATGATCTCATCGGATGAACCACGATGTCAAGGACTCAATCGATCCGTATACAATTCCCTTTGTCTAGCGGTATTGCACTTGCCCGAGATTCGATCGTCGGTATCCCGATACCTTGTTCAATCTCGTTACCGCAAGTCTCTTTACTCGTTCCGTAACACATCATCCGTGATCAACCCCTTGGTCACATTGTGCACGATATGATGATGTCCTACCGAGTGGGCCCAGAGATACCTCTCCGTTTACGAGTGACAAATCCGATCTTGATCCGTGTCAACCCAATGGTCACTTTCGGAGATACCTGTAGTGCACCTTTATAGTCACCCGATTACGTTGTGACGTTTGATACACCAAAGCACTCCTACGGTATCCGGAATTGCACGATCTCATGGTCTAAGGAAAGATACTTGACATTAGAAAAGCTTTAGCATACTGAACTACGATCTTTGTGCTAGGCTTAGGATTGGGTCTTGTCCATCACATCATTCTCCTAATGATGTGATCCGTTATCAATGACATCCAATGTCCATGGTCAGGAAACCGTAACCATCTATTGATCAACGAGCTAGTTAACTAGAGGCTTACTAGGGACATGGTGTTGTCTATGTATCCACACATGTATCGCTGTTTCGGTCAATACAATTATAGCATGAATAATAAACGATTATCATGAACAAGGAAATATAATAATAACTAATTTATTATTGCCTCTAGGGCATATTTCCAACAGTCTCCCACTTGCACTAGAGTCAATAATCTAGTTCACATCGCCATGTGATTAACATCGATAGGTCACATCGCCATGTGACCAACATCCAAAGAGTTTACTAGTGTCTTTAAACTAGTTCACATCACCATGTGATTAAGTCTCAATGAGTTCGGGGTTTGATCATGTTTTGCTTGTGAGAGAGGTTTTAGTCAACGGTCGAACCTTTCAGATCCGTGTGTACTCATAATTCTCTATGTCATATTGTAAATGCTGCTTTCACGCTCCACTTGGAGCTATTCCAAATGGTTGCTCCACTATCGTATCCGGTTTGCTACTCGAGTCACTCGGATAGGTGTTAAATCTTGCATCGGCGTAACCCTTTACGCCGAACTCTTTATCACCTCCATAATCGAGAAACATGTCCTTATTTACTCCAAGGACAATTTTGACCGCTGTCCAATGATCCCCATTCTGGATCATTCTTGTACCCTTAGTGACTCATGGCAAGGCACACTTCGGTGCGGTACACAGCATGGCATCTTGTAGAGCCTACGTCTAAGGCATAGGGGCGACCTTCGTCCTTTCTCTCTTCTCTGCCGTGGTCGAGCTTTAAGTCTTAACTTCATACCTTACATCTCGAGGCAAGAACTCCTTCTTTGGTGATCCATCTTGAACACCTTCAAGATCATGTCAAGGTATATGCTCATTTGAAAGTACCATTGGCGTTTTGATCTATCCTCATAGATCTTGATGCTCAATGTTCAAGTAACAATACAGGTTTTCACTTGAAAACACTTTTCAAATAACCCTATATGCTTTCGAATTTCTACATCATTTCGATCAACAATATGTCAACAACATATACTCATCAAAATTCTATAGTGCTCCCACTCACTTCTTTGGAAATACAAGTTTCTCATAAACTTTGTATACACCCAAAATCTTTGATCATCTCATCAAAGCGCACATTCCAACTCCGAGATGCTTACTCCGGTCCTTAGAAAGGATCATTGGAGCCAGCATACCTTTAGCATCCTTAGGATCGACAAAACTTTTCGATTGTATCACATACAACCTTTCCTTACGAAAACTGGTAAGGAAACTCATTTTGACATCCATCGCCAGATTTCATAAATGCAGCTTATGCTAACATGATTCCGACGGACTTAAGCATCGCTACGAATGAGAGAATCTCATCATAGTCAACTCCTTGAACTTGTGAAAAACTCTTTGCCACAAGTCGAGCTTCATAGAAGGTGACATTACCGTCCATGTCCGTCTTCTTCTTAAAGATCCATTCATCTCAATGGCTTGCCGATCATCGGGCAAGTCCACCAAAGTCCATGCTTTGTTTTGATACATGGATCCTATCTCGGATTTCATGGTTTCTAACCATTTGTCGGAATTTGGGCCCACCATCGCTTCTCCATAGCTCGAGGTTCATTGTTGTCCAGCAACATGACCTTCAAGACAGGATTGCTGTACCACTCAGAAGTAGTACGCATCCTTGTCACCCTACGAGGTACGTCAGTGACTTGATCCGAAACTTCATGATCACTATCATAAGCTTCTACTTCAATTGGTGTAGGTACCACGGGAACAACTTCCTGTGCCCTGCTACACACTTGTTGAAGTGACGGTTTTGTGACCTCATCAAGTCTCCACCATCCTCCCACTCAACTTTTCGAGACAAACTTTTCCTCGAGAAAGGACCCGATTCAAGAAACAATCCCCATTACTTTCGGATCTGAATTAGGAGGTATACCCAACTGTTTTGGGTGTCCTATGAAGATGCATTTTATCCGCTTTGGGTTCGAGCTTATCAACCTGAAACTTTTTCACATAAGCATCGTAGCCCCAAACTTTTAAGAAATGACAGCTTAGGTTTCTTTAAACCATAGTTCATACGGTGTCATCTCAACGGAATTACGTGGTGCCCTATTTAAAGTGAGTGCGGTTGTCTCTAATGCCTAACCCATGAACGATAGTGGTAATTCGATAAGAGATATCATGGTACGCACCATATCCGATAGAGTGCAACTATGATGTTCGGACACACCATCACACTATGGTGTTCCAGGCGGTATTAATTGTGAAACAATTTGCACAATGTCTTAATTGTGTGCCAAAACTCGTAACTCAGATATTCATCTCTATGATCACATCATAGACATTCTATCCTCTTGTCACGAAGATCTTAAACTTCACTCTGAAATTACTTGAACCATTCAATAATTCAGACTTGTGTTTCATCAAGTAAATATACTCAATATCTACTCAAATCATTTATGAAGTAAGAACATAACGATATTCATCTTTGCATGCCTCGGCACTCATTGGACTGCACACATCAAATGTGTTACTTCCAACAAGTTGCTATCTTGTTCCATCTTCTTTGAAACCGTGGCTTTTAGTCATCTTGCCCATGTGGTATGATTTGCATATCTCAAGTGATTCAAAATCAAGTGAGTCCAAGCGATCCATCTGCATGGAGTTTCTTCATGCGTATACACCAATAGACATGATTCGCATGTCTCAAACTTTTCAAAAACGAGTGAGTCCAAAGATCCATCAATATGGAGCTTCTTCATGCGTTTTATACCAATATGACTCAAATGGCACTGCCACAAGCAGGTGGTACTATCATTACTATCTTATATCTTTTGGCATGAAAATGTGTATCACTACGATCGAGATTCAATAAACCATTCCTTTAGGTGCAAGACCATTGAAGGTATTATTCAAATAAATAGAGTAACCATTATTCTCCTTAAATGAATAACCGTATTGCGATAGACATAATCCAATCATGTCTATGCTCAACGCAAACACCAAATAACAATTATTTAGGTTTAACATCAATCTCGATGGTAGAGGGAGCGTTCGATGGTTGATCACATCAACCTTGGAAACATTTCAACACATATCGTCACTCACCTTTAGCTAGTCTCTGTTTATTCCGTAGCCTTTTATTTGAGTTACTAACACTTAGCAACTGAACCGGTATCTAATACCCTGGTGCTACTAGGAGTACTAGTAAAGTACACATTAACATAATGTATATCCAATATACTTCTATCGACCTTGCCAGCCTTCTCATCTAACCAAGTATCTAGGGTGGTTCTGCTCCGGGGTCTGTTCCCCTTATTACAGAAGCACTTAGTCTCGGGTTTGGGTTCAACCTTGGGTTTCTTCACTAGAGCAGCAGCTGATTTGCCGTTTCATGAAGTATCCCTTCTTGCCCTTACCCTTCTTGAAACTAGTGGTTTCACCAACCATCAACAATTGATGCTCCTTCTTGATTTCTACTTTCGCGGTGTCAAACATCGTGAATACCTCAAGGATCATCATATCTATCCCTGATATGTTATAGTTCATCACGAAGCTCTAGCAGCTTGGTGGTAATGACTTTGGAGAAACATCACTATCTCATCAGGAAGATTAACTCCCACTCGATTCAAGTGATCGTTGCACTCAGACAATCTGAGCACAAACTCAACGATTGAGCTTTTCTCCCTTAGTTTGCAGGCTAAGAAAATCGTCGGAGGTCTTATACCTCTTGGCGTGAGCACGACTTAAAATCCCAATTTCAGCCCTCGAAACATCTCATATGTTCATGACGTTTGAAAACGTCTTTGGTGCCTCTACTCTAAACCGTTCAACTGAACTATCACGTAGTTATCAAAGCGTGTATGTCCGATGTTGAAACATCCACAAGCGGCGTTTGGGGTTCAGCACACACTGGCGGTGCATTAAGGACATAAGCTTTCTACTATCCGCATAATCGCTCATGTCAACTTTCAACTATATTTTCTCTAGGAACATATCTAAACAGTGGAACTAAAGCGCGAGCTCACGACATAATTTGCAAAGATCTTTTGACTATGTTCAGGATAATTAAGTTCATCTTATGAACTCCCACTCGAGATAGACATCCCTCGGTCATCTAAGTGATTACATGATCCGAGTCAACTAGGCCGTGTCCGATCATCACGTGAGACGGACTAGTCATCATCGGTGAACATCTTCATGTTGATCGTATCTACTATCGACTCATGCTCGACCTTTCGGTCTCCGTGTTCGAGGCCATGTCGCACATGCTAGGCTCGTCAAGTTAACCCCAAGTGTTTTGCTGTGTAAATCTGTCTTACACCCGTTGTATGTGAGCGTAAGAATCCATCACACCCGATCATCACGTGGTGCTTAGAAGCGACGAACTGTAGCAACGGTGCACAGTCAGGGGAGAACACTTCTTGAAATTTGTGTAAGGGATCATCTTATTTACTACCGTCGTTCTAAGTAAACAAGATGCATAAACATAATAAACATCACATGCAATTATATAGTAGTGACATGATATGGCCAATATTATATTGCTCCTTTTGATCTCCATCTTCGGGGCTCCATGATCATCATTGTCACCGGCATGACACCATGATCTCCATCATCATGATCTCCATCATCGTGTCTCCATGAAGTTGTCTCGCCAACTTATTACTTCTACTACTATGGCTACCGGTTAGCAATAAAGTAAAGTGATTACATGGCGTTGTTTAATGACACGCAGGTCATACAATAAATAAAGACAACTCCTATGGCTCCTGCCGGTTGTCATATTCATCGACATGCAAGTCGTGAATCCTATTACAAGAACATGATCAATCTCATACATCACATATCATTCATCACATTCTTCTTGGCCATATCACATCACATAGCATACCCTGCAAAAACAAGTTAGGCGTCCTCTAATTGTTGTTGCATGTTTCTGATGGCTGCTATGGGTTTCTAGCAAGAACTTTTCTTACCTCACGCAAAACCACAACGTGATATGCCAATTGCTATTTACCCTTCATAAGGACCCTTTTCATCGAATCCGTTCCGACTAAAGTGGAGAGGCGGCACCGCTAGCCACCTTATGCACCAAGTGCATGTCATCGGTGGAACCTGTCTCACGAAAATGCGTGTAAGGTCGGTCCGGCGCTTCATCCCACAATACCGTCGAAACAAGATTGGACTAGTAACGGTAAGCATATTGAACAACATCAACGCCCACAACTACTTTGTGTTCTACTCGTGCAAAGAATCTACGCAATAGACCTAGCTCATGATACCTTTGTGGGGAGCGTGGCAGAAATTCAAAATTTTCCTCGTATCACCAAGATCTATCTATGGAGAAACTAGCAACGAGGGAAGGAGAGTGCATCTACATACCCTTGTAGATCGCTAAGCGGAAGCGTTCATGTGAACAGGGTTGAAGGAGTCGTACTCGTCGTGATTCAAATCACCGATGATCAAGTGCGAGCAGACGGCACCTCCGCGTTCAACACACGTACAGCCGGTGGCGTCTCCCACGCCTTGATCCAGCAAGGAGAGAGGAGAGGTTGAGAAGACTCCATCCAGCAGCAGCACAACGTGGCGTGGTGGTGGTGGAGAGCGTGGCAATCCCGAGGCCGCCAAGCACCAAGGGAGAGGAGGAAGAGAGAGGCGGGGCTGCACCAAGAGGAGAGGTTCTCGTGTGTTGGGCAGCCCAAAACCTCAAGTATATATAGGGGAAAGGGGCTGCGCCCCTTTAGGGTTTCCACCCCAGGGGTGCGGCCAGCCCTAGATGGGACTTGGGCGGCCAAGAGGGGAGGAGTGCCTCCCAAGTCAAGTGGAGGCCCTCCCCTAGGGTTTCCCCTCCCATGCGCATGGGCCTTGGGGGCTGGTTCCTTGGCCCATTATGGCTAGGGCGCCCCCTACAGCCCATGCTACTGTATTGGACGTGGTGGAACAATTTCCGGACCTCCGGACCCCTCCGAATCCTCCGGAACCTTCCGAAGCTTCCGGTACAATACCGAAAAACCCGAACTTTTCCGGAACCCGAACAACAACTTTCCATATATAAATCTTTACCTCCGGACCATTCCGGAACTCCTCGTGACGTCCGGGATCTCATCCGGGACTCCGAACAACATTCGGTAACCACATACAAGCTTCCTATATAACCCTAGCGTCACCGAACCTTAAGTGTGTAGACCCTACGGGTTCGGGAGACAAGCAGACATGACCGAGACGTTCTCCGGTCAATAACCAACAGCGGGATCTGGATACCCATGTTGGCTCCACATGTTCCACGATGATCTCATCGGATGAACCACGATGTCAAGGACTCAATCGATCCGTATACAATTCCCTTTGTCTAGCGGTATTGCACTTGCCCGAGATTCGATCGTCGGTATCCCGATACCTTGTTCAATCTCGTTACCGGCAAGTCTCTTTACTCGTTCCGTAACACATCATCCCGTGATCAACCCCTTGGTCACATTGTGCACATTATGATGATGTCCTACCGAGTGGGCCCAGAGATACCTCTCCGTTTACGAGTGACAAATCCCGATCTTGATCCGTGTCAACCCAATGGTCACTTCGGAGATACCGTAGTGCACCTTTATAGTCACCCGATTCGTTGTGACGTTTGATACACCCAAAGCACTCCTACGGTATCCGGAATTGCACGATCTCATGGTCTAAGGAAAAGATACTTGACATTAGAAAAGCTTTAGCATACTGAACTACGATCTTTGTGCTAGGCTTAGGATTGGGTCTTGTCCATCACATCATTCTCCTAATGATGTGATCCCGTTATCAATGACATCCAATGTCCATGGTCAGGAAACCGTAACCATCTATTGATCAACGAGCTAGTTAACTAGAGGCTTACTAGGGACATGGTGTTGTCTATGTATCCACACATGTATCGCTGTTTCCGGTCAATACAATTATAGCATGAATAATAAACGATTATCATGAACAAGGAAATATAATAATAACTAATTTATTATTGCCTCTAGGGCATATTTCCAACAAGTGTAGCTTCATATAATAATCCTTTATAAGTTCCAGCCATCTCCTCTGTCTGAGGTTCAACTCCTTCTGTGTGAAAATGTACTCCAAACTCTTATGACACTTGTACACATCACAACGGTTTCCAATGAGATAATGTCTCCAGGTCTTTAATGCATGCACTACGGCTGCTAACTCCAAATCATGCGTGGCATAGTTCAACTCATGAGGCTTCAATTGTCGTGAGGCATACGAAACAGCCTTTCCGTACTGCATAAGCACACATCCAAGTCCCAAGCGTGAGGCGTCACAATACACTTGAAACTCCTTATGTATATCTGGCAATGTCAGCACTGGGGCTATAGTCAACCGTTTCTTCAACTCCTGAAAACTGGCCTCACAATCTTCTGTCCATTTAAACTTAGTATCCTTCTTTAGCAATTCAGTCATTGGCTTAGCAATCTTGGAAAAATTCTCAATGAATCTCCGATAATATTCCGCCAGTCCAAGGAAACTGCGGATCTCGCCAACTGAAGTGGGTGCCAACCATTCGGTGTTGATTGAACCTTCTTTGGGATCTCTTGCTATACCCTCTCCCGATATAACATGCCCAAGAAATCCAACTTCCTTCAACCAAAACTCGCACTTGCTGAATTTGGCGTATAAGCGGTGTTCCGAGTTTCTCGAGAACCAAGCATAAGTGTTCGCGTGCTCCTCTTCGTTCTTTGAGTATACCATAATATCATCAATAAACACCACAACAAACTTGTCCAAATACTCCATGAACACCTTGTTCATCATACTCATGAAATAGGTAGGGCGTTAGTCGGTCAAATGACATGACCGTATACTCATATAATCCATACCGTGTGGTAAACGCTGTCTTTGGTATATCTTTCTCTCGGATCTTCAACTGATGGTATCCTGATCGTAGATCAATCTTCGAAAACACCTTAGCTCCTTGCAACTAATCAAACAGATCATTAATCATCGGTAAGGGATACTTGTTCTTCACCGTTACTTCATTCAGAGCTCGGTAATCAACAACCATCCTCAGGGATTTATCCTTCTTCTCCACCAAAAGTACTGGGGCTCCCCAAGGTGATGAACTTCTACGAATGTAACCCTTCTCCAATAACTCCTTGATCTGCCTTTTGATTTCCTCCAGATCATTTGCGGGCATCCGGTAGGGTCTCTTGGATATTGGCCCTGTACCTGGCAATAGCTCTATCAAGAACTCGATGTCTCTATCCGGTGGCATGCCCGTAACTCTTCCGGGAAAACATCCAGGAAAATCTTTCACTCTGGTACTTCCTCTGTACAACTCCGTGAGGGTATTCACTTGGCTCCTCCTAGGCACATGCCTAGATACATACTTAATCCTTTTTCCCTCCGGGTGGTAAGATAAATTGACTTGCTCGCACAGTCAATACTTCCTCCATACTTCGACATCCAGTCCATACCTAATATCACATCCAATCCTTGTGACTCCAGGATGATTAGGTCAGACGAAAAAACATGCGTGCCAATGGTTAGGGGTATCTGGGTGCACCATCTGCTAGCCATGTACTCTGCTCTAGGCGAGCTCACTAAAAGAGGGGTCCTAAGGGTTTGGGTTGGTAACTTAAACTTTTCCACAAATCCCCTTGATACGTATGAATGCGATGCACCAGTATCGAAAATAATAAGAGCGGTAAATGACTGAACCAAAAACTTACCTATTACCGCGTCCGGCTACTCTTCGACTTCCTCCACGTTAACGTGGTTCACTTGTCCTTTGTTGAATGGATTGGGCTTCTTCCCAGCGCTCCCATTTCCGTTTCCATTCCTTCCTTCAGGGCAGTCATTGGCATAGTGCCCTGTCTTCCCGCACTTAAAGCAAATAACTTGGCTTAAGTCCCTCTTGGCGGGTGTAGATGGGTTAGAGCGATTCTAATTATTGTTGACTCCATTCCCATTCCCGTTCTTCGCACCATTTTGATCATGCGATCCTCCTCCAGATTGGTTATGACCTCCATGGTTATGAACAAGTCCTCCTGAGTTCGGGGTTAAGCGAGGCTTCTGGTGAGCTCCTAAGTTGTACTTCCCTTGTCCATACTTCCTCTTACAGCTCTCAATTTGCTGCTGCTTTCCTTCAATCATTAGGGCCTTATCTACCAACTCCTGGTAGTTGTTGAAAGTTGCCACCATGAACTGCATACTCATCTCATCATTCAGCCCTTCCATAAACTTCTCCTGCTTCGCGGCATCTGTGGCCACATCATCAGGGGCATAGCGTGATAACTTACTAAACTCATCCACATACTGGGCCACAGTACGGTTCCCCTGGCGTAAGTTGCAAAACTCACGCTTCTTCATCTGCATGGCTCCAGTTGAGACATGGGCCGTGCGAAAAGCTTGTTGGAACTGGTCCCAAGTGTCATTGGCTATAGGAAAAGTAGCCGTGTAATTCTCCCACCATGCGGCTGCTGGTCCATCCAATTGATGTGTGGCAAAGCGCACCCTCTCAGCATCCGTGCATCCTGCGGTGGTTAAATCCCTTCCAATACGGCGTAGCCAATCATCAGCAACTATTGGCTCGGTGCTACTGGAAAACACCGGCGGTTGTAACCTCAGAAAACGGGCTAAATTGTCCACTGGCGGTGGGTTGTTGTTGTTGTTGTTGCCTTGGTTCTGAACTAGCAATTGCATCAAGGCATTCTGCTGCTGGATCAACTGGGTGAGCTCTGGTGGGAAAACAAAACCGGGGTCACGTCTCGGAGGCATCTGAGGGTTTTTTAGATGGAAGAGATTAGAATAGAAAAAGGTCTAGGGGAGAAACACTACCCATATGCATATGAGGCAAACACAAACATTCATTCAATCAATCAAGCAAGGGCATACAGACGGTCTAGGACTATCGCAAAAGTTCTCAACTACTACTAGTTACATGGGGGAATACTACTATTATATGGTGGTCATCTAGAAATTTTGATCGGTGGAAGACTCCATGATGTCAGCTCCAGCTTTGTCTTCATAGTCATCATCACTTGGATCGGAAACGGTGTCGTCGATGATGATGTAGTTGTCTGGACAAGTGGGATCTTCTTCCTATTCTTCCAGTGCTAATCCTCCCATGAAGAATCCGATCTTCTTGACTAGGTCGTCATTCTTCTCCAGTAGTGTCTTGATTTCCTCATCATATCTATCACGTGTAAACTTGAGTTCTTCCTCCAGCTCGATGATCCTAGTTTTCGCCTTCTTCATCTCCATCATGTGTGCGCACATCTGGTTCTCCTGACGTCGAATGTGCTGGTTTAGCTCTTGGATGTAAGCTAGAATGGATCTATCCTTCTTGGTGCTGATTACTTCCCATTGCTCATCTCGGCGCCCACATATTTGGTACATGATGTCTTTAAGCTCCCTGTTGTAGACTTCTCCAATGCGTCCCATGGTAATGTGAGCTGCCATACTCTTGCCAAGGCTCCAGGTGGGTGATTCGAAAGAAAACTCTATGGGCTTGGAAGTTGGCGAGACTGTCCTTCCTGGAACTTGTACTTGAATCATCCAGCGCTCTTCTTCAGGTAAAGTGGCGTTGTACGTCCCGGTGAAGCCTGGTATTCCAATGTTCAAGTACCTAGTGACTTCCTTCAAGTGCCGTCCAAAAGGTGTGTCTTCATCCGGTTGTGCAAACTTGTTCTTCATCTCAGTCATCCTAAAGAGTGGAAAAATGGAGAGGAGTCAGAAATGAGTAGAGAAGAGTGACCTATGGTTTATCTTAGTGGTCGTGTCCTACACTCAGCGTGTGCTCTGATACCATCTTGTAGCGACCCGACCTCAGATGGTCAAATCTCTGTGTTTCAAAGATGTCATCCTCGGATCAAGAATGTCTTGACACACACAGTACTCGAAGGATTTATAACAGAGTAGCAATCACACACTTATTACATCGAATGTCTCAAAAGAGAACTTATTACAGTAATATGGCTTAAGGCCATCTAATACAATAACAGCGGAAGGCTTGGAAGATAAAGTGAGTCCATCAACTCCAACGGCATAGCTGAGCTGAGCTGCACGGCAACGACCTATCGAACCTTACTCCTTGTCGAAAAGTCTGCAACATAATTTGTTGCAGCCCGAGAACGGGTCAGACATGGAATATCTTGGCAATGTAACACAATAGAGCAATAACAGAATAATGCTACCACTACATGCATATTTGGCTGGTGGAAAGCTCTATGGTTACAGATTTTTTGAAAAGCCATTTTTCCCTACAACAAAGGAATAAATTTTTATTTAACTATCAAGGTGGTTGAAACATCATTGAGAAGGTATAACCCCAACTCAATCCCAATTAAGGTAATTAACATCCCAGCAATATTAGTTAAGAGTGATGAGATACATGTGAATACTCGGTACTAGATACTCGTAATTGTCCATAACCGGGACACGGCTAACCATGATTAGATTGTAGACTCTGCAGAGGTTTGCACTTTTCCCCACAAGACTGGATCGCCTCCATTGATTTCTCGACTACATGGTGTTTGAGAGCGGATGACCGAGACACGTCTTTCGTAAACATTAACTCTCTACTCGGGTAGATCATACCAAGCCTACAAAACCCACTACCTGCTGATCTACCTCTTCAAGAGCTTCACGTAATTTACTCAACTATGCTAGAGCCCATAATAGCTTGTGGCTGCACACGGAAGTTTCTAGCATGAATAATCTCAGTTCCTTTGAGCACAGGTGGCGGTCCATAGGAAGATCACACGGGTTCCCAGATTTCCAAAATAAAGCAGACAACACTAGGTTCCCCAGGTGCCTCAATCCACCCAGATGTGTATTAGAGTTGCCACCTTAAGTTAAACCTTTAATTAACAATCTCACATCTGTCATGGAAAACACTCAAACCCAATCCACGTCTACGAGCATAGCATAGCAATATAGGCAATACGTAGAAGTAACTCCCAAGGGTTCCTACCTCATCATCTACTTCCCAACCCACAAATTAATGACATCCTATCCATGCAATGTTTGCGGGTTGAAACTAATGCATAAAAACTGGGCATGAAAAGAGTATGATCAAAGTGTTACTTGCCTTGCTGACGATCCGTGAATCCTAGAGACTCGTAGTAACAGGCTTCGCACTCCGGGAATTCTATCGCAAGCAAACAATACATACATAAGCAACAAGCAAAGATGCACAAACGAAAGTTCAACTGAAAGAGGCCGACCAGAAAGTTCAAATTAAGAACTCTGGTTTGCAAAAAGAATCAAACGAAACGGAGCAATGAAACTCAAACGGCGAAAGAAAAACAATCCGTTTACTAATCTGAACTAGGGTCAAATTTTTCAAAGACAAAAACTTGTTTGAGTTGATTATTCGGAAAGAGGGTTTCGAGATGAAACTCCAGGCGCTTGAATCGCCAGATTCTGATAAACGAGCGAAAAGTTATACTAGTACGAACATCGGATCAGAAATCGCGATCAGGAAAATCGTAGAATAAATCCGATAAAAAGAAAAACGACGAACGGCTTAATGAACGAACGTTCGTTAGCAGAAACTAAACGACGAACATGTTTGTTAAAACGAACGAACGAGCGAACGCTCGCTAAGTAAATAAACTGGAGAATAAAACCGATCTATAAAAAACAAACTAGGGTTTTTCTAAAAAAAACCGAAGGGGTTTTTCTTTAAAAAAACCGGGCGGCGGGGCGGCTACCTCCGGCGAGGTCGTCCGGCGAGGTGGGGCGACTCCGGCGGGCAGTGAGGAGGGGGCTCGGCGAGGCGTGGGGTGGCGGCGACGGCTAGAGTCGGCGGCGGCGACTCGGGCGGGCGGCGTCGGCTCGAGGCTCGGGCTCGGCTCCCGACCCGGGAGGCGGCGGCGGTGGTTGTGGCTAGAGGGGGGGTGGCGGTATAAAAAGGGGCGGGCGGCGACTTGGAGGAGGGCAAGCCGGCGGCGGAGTCCGGCTCGGACTCGAGTCCGGTTCGGCGGCGGCGCGGGCGCCACAGGAGGAGGCGGCGGCGGCGGCGGGCCGGCCTGCTCATTTGGGCCCTCGGCTCGGCCCGGGCGGTCTCTCTTTAAAAAAGCGTTCACTGAAAGCTAGAAAAAATCCTAGAAAAAAAATAAAAATCTAAAAAAAACCAAAACAAGTTTTCTCCTCTAATGAAATATTTAGAACAAGACGAACTTTTCTTGGCCCCTAAAAATGCAATTTTTAAAACATGCAAATTTTTCTAGGGCAAATAAAATCAAATAAAAACCAAATAATGATTTAAACATTTTTCCTCCGAAATTTCAATTATTCTGGAGAAGTCATATTATCTCCCCACATTTATTATTTTAAAATGAAATATTTTCCGGAGAGAAAATAATTAAAATCAAAATCCTCGTCTTCATTATTTGATAAAATTCAAATATGAAAATTCGGAAAATCCCCAACTCTCCCCGAGGGTCCTTGAGTTGCTTAGGATTTCGAGGATTGCAAACGAAATGCAATAAAATATGATATGCATGGATGACCTATGTATAACATGCCAAATTGAAAATTTGGGATGTCACATGGGATTAACTGCGCCCACGACCCCGCGACCCCGCGTTTACCGCGTAATAACGTCGCGTGGTAACGGCGCGCAGGATCCCAACTGCCTGCCTTGGCCGCAGTGGATCCGCGCACGTGCCGAGGTCTGGTAGTGGCGGTCCCGGCCTACAGCGACGTCCCATCGCGCGTGTGGGTTGCCAGGTCAGCCTGTCTGGCAAGCACCGCATGGCGTGCGAGCGGCGGGCGGTTAGCCTAGATGCTTTGCTAGCACTCCACCTTGCTCCCGCCAAGGCATTTCAAAAACCACTAGGCGGCCCTTCTGGTTTTGTCCGGCTCCTGGCAGTCGGCGCGCCGAGAGATGGACAGAGCAAGAATCAAATGAAGTACTCAGAGTAGAAGCTGCCGAGGCTCCTTCCTTTCATCAGCCGTGGAGCCTCATCAGCTTCAGGGACTACTGTCGGAGTAATTGGTCACAGGTAGCCTCATCGGCCCACCATGGCGCTTCAAGACATCGGGGCCGGCTGCGCCCCTCAAGAATCAAGACCAAAGCTCCGCCTTTCCCGCAGCCGGCTAGTCCAAGCAGCCGGCTCCCTAAAGATGGCAAGGCCCAGCAGGTGGCCACGAGGTGGGTTGGCTCCTAGCAAGCTGCCTCCCGAGGGGCCGGCTCTTGGCAGGCGGCCCCAAGCGTCCTCAGAGTCTGCGCCCACATAAATACGATGAGACAAGGCGTGGCTACAACGCGCCCTGCCACCCCCAAATCCAGGGCCTAGCGTGGCCACAGTGCATCATGCCAGACGGGGATCTCCCGTCCGGCACGAAACTGTTGCCACTCCGCACATGACATCACCCATGGCAGAGAAGGCCATGCCTCTAGTACGGGCTGTTGGTACGGCTCATAGGTGGTGGGCCTTACCTGTCAGAGAGAAGCCAGAGGGTGGCGAGCACGGACTAGTCAGCGGGAGGGGAGGCCGACACCTACCAGGCGACCCCCTCCTCCCTCGAAGTTTGTGCGCCATTAATCAGAAGAGATGGGGAATGGCTACAATGATCACCCACCAGGCGGCGGCACTGTAGCCACGCCTCCACCGACAAAGTACGCATCATTACCAGCATCGCTACAGTACTGAGCAGCCGGCTAGACCCGCAAGCGACGGGCACGGCCTGTCGGCCAAGTACGAGACAGCCAGCGGGACCCACCAGGCAGCGGGCCCCATCAGCCAGCGGAGAAGCCGGCGACCAGAGACACTGACAGCCGGGTCCTACACCCGGCCAGATTACCTTTGTACCCCTGGGGGGTAGGCCTATATAAACCCCCTAGGGCACCCGTGCAAAGGGTTCAGACTCTATTTCATCCACACACCCATATAGAGAGAGGAAGCTAGGGCTAGACTTGCTCTTCTTCCCCTTCTAGAGAAACAACTCAAGGAGCAAGCGTGTAGCCACCATTGTTGGATGAGTGATCATGCGGAGACCCCGCAGAGCAGGACTAGGGGTGTTATCTCCTAGGAGAGTCCCGAACCTGGGTAAGATTCGTCGGCGTGCATGTCTTCACCTCATCCCGTTTCCTGGCTCCGGCGACGTCTTATTAGCCCCCTCCATGATAAGCCATCCTTTGGCATATGTCGCATGACACCTCCGACATTTGGCGCCCGCCGTGGGGCTAGGTGCACTGTCGTCCGGAGATCTGTTCTGGATGGGAACACTCTTCCTCCCGAGCGAGCGTGGCCAGACTGGCACACCCGATGGCGTTTGCGCCGACGCGCTGCAAGGCGCTGAGCTCGCCTATGCGGGGAGCTACCTCGCCGACCTCATCGGCGAAGTCCGCCTCTCCGATGACCCCGCGCCCGATGCGGGAGGAGCTAGCTCAAAGAGCTGCCTCCTTGACCTCCTTGGCTAGCTCGACATCGCCAACGAGCCTGCCTCCGACTTGGAGTCGATCAGCTCCACCGACCCCGATGCTTGTCGACTCCGACACGGCGTCGCTCGACGCCTTCCCCACCAACGTGGTGGTCATCAACGACCCTCTCCCTCGCGCCGATAGCGGCGGAAGCACCGTCACGGAAGTGCTCGTCATCAGCCACGGTGGAGCCTCTGGTGGGGATACCCAAGACCCCCTCCAGGCGGCCGTGCGAGACCTATCTGCGCCCATCCCAGAGGACGCCGACACCGAGACGCTGGAGGCCCACCGCGTCTGGCTCGTCGAAAGCGGCAATAAGTTGGCCACCATGCGACGCCTCTCAGAGGCCTACCAGCGCGAGATCGACCGCGCTGTTGGCGGCACGCCAGCTGCCGGCGGACCCAGCCGCATTGGCATGGTCCAGCAGCGTGGCGCTGCCATCGCCAGCATGTTCGTGGCAGACTGCCTTGTCTATGCCACGCCCAAGGAAAACATACGAGCTGCCCAGGCGGCAGCAGACGAGCTGGACCACCTTGAGAGCGACAAGCATCGCTACATGATCGAGCGCGTGCAGTAGCTCATTGACGCGGCGGCCAAGCAGCAAGAAGCCGGCTGCCGCACCGAAGAACCTGAACAGCGGGTTAAGAACCCGCCCCCTTGCCGAGAGCATGGCGCGACCTCCCGGACACCGGCTGGTGCCGCCCGCGACGAGCGAGAGAAGGAGCTGGCTGCAAGCCGCAGCCGGACACGCGTTACCATTGAGCGCGAATGTCGGTGTCAAAACCAGCGGATCTCGGGTAGGGGGTCCCGAACTGTGCGTCTAGGCGGATGGTAACAGGAGATAAGGGACACGATGTTTTACCCAGGTTCGGGCCCTCTTGATGGAGGTAAAACCCTACGTCCTGCTCGATTGATATTGATATTGTGGATGTTTACAAGAGTGGATCTACCACGAGATCAAGGAGGCTAAACCCTAGAAGCTAGCCTATGGTATGATTGTAAGGGTTGTTGATAATCGTCCTACGGACTAGAGCCATCCGGTTTATATAGACACCGAAGAGGGCTAGGGTTACATAGAGTCGGTTACAATGGTAGGAGATCTACATATCCGTATCGCCAAGCTTGCCTTCCACGCCAAGGAAAGTCCCATCCGGACACGGGGAGAAGTCTTCAATCTTGTATCTTCATAGTCTTGGAGTCCGGTCGATGATGATAGTCCGGCAAAATGATAGTTCGGCTGATGATGGTAGTCCGCTATCCGGACACCCCTAATCCAGACTCCTCGGTAGCCCTGAACCAGGCTTCAATGACGATAAGTCCGCGCGTATATTGCTTGGCATTGCAAGGCGGGTTCCTCCCGAATGATAGAAGATTGTGAACACCAGGATAGTGTCCGGCTCTGCAAAAAAAATTCCACATTCCACCGTAGAGAGAATAATAGTATATACACAAGTTCAATCTGCTGACGTTTTTTGTGGCATGACGTCACACCACTACCAAGCCATTACTCGAATTGTTTTTTACTTTACCACCTCCGCGATTTAGCGGCGGTTTCTTGGCACGCCTTGTCAAGCGAGATCTTGTTTCCCTTAATCCGGATTCTCATCAATACGGGTGGGTAACCCAACGCGCCATTGATGGTGACGCTTGGGAGATAAGCGAGTTTTACCAGGCCGGTGGGGGACGCGTAAGACTTCGCCCGCCCATATAAGGGATAAGGATTTACCTTCTCACCTACGCCTTCTTCCTCCTTTGCTTATCCATCTCCGCTTTCGAGCTCCAGCGCCCAAGTTCGCAAGATCTCGTCTCAACCTTCTCCGACCATGTCCGGAGCGGGAGGTAAATGGTTGGCCTCCACCGTTAAGGAGGAGCACATCGCCAAACTTGCGGCGCCGGATACCTCTCCGGCGACATCGAGACCGGCTGCCCGACGAGGGGCAGCTCATCCCCACCCCCAGGCCCCATGAGAGGGTTGTCTTTCTTTCCCACTTCCTCGCGGACTGGGCTTTCCACTTCACCCCTTTGTCCGGGGCTCATGTTCTACTACGCCTGGATTTCCATGATCCGCGCGAACTTCATCCTCAACATCTCGGCGTTTATCGTCGTGTGTGAGGCCTTCCTTGCATCCAGCCCCACTTGACTTGTGGCTCAAGACCTTCAATGTCAAGCGAAGGTAGTGAAGGGCATTCAAGCGGAGTGCGGAGGCGCCATGTTGGGCAAGATGCCCAATGTCCTTTGGTTCAAGGGCCTTCGTGGAATCCGTCAAGGGGTGGCAATCGGGTGGTTCTATATCACCGAGCGTGACCCTAAATGGGCGGCGCCCCGAAGTTTAGATCTGGTATCCCCACGCAGCTCACCTCCTAGAAAGAGAAGGGCTTGCTGTGGGGTAGTTCGAAGGAGCTGACGGGACTCCAAGCCTGTATCAAGAAGCTGGTGAAGAAGCTCAGGCTGGTTAACGTGGTCCAAGTCATGCTCGTCCGCCGGATACTCCCATGCCAAGAGCGGGCATTCAATCTGTGGGAGTTCGATCCGGAAGAGCACCAGGCGCTGAACAAGCTCTTCGACACAACGTACGAAGGCGCCTGGAAGGTGCTGTTCAAGGGCGCCGAAGCCCCCGCATCCGCGATCAAGATCGCGGATTTCGCTCAGCGCCGCCAACCGACGAGGAAGTGATTCTACCCTTCTGGGACACTTGTTTTTCATAGTTTGACTCTATGCGGTTTTAATTTCCCTTTTCCTTTGACAGGACTCGATGAGGAAGGCGGAGCAGATTACCGTCCGGCTCCTATGCCGAAAAATCCAGAGACGCTCGTCTAGCGAGGTTGCTGGTTCCGCACCGCACGTGGTGCCGGAGAAGAAGGCCAAGAAGGAGGCCACGGGTGCTCGAAAGAGTGCCTGTTTTGTGTCCGACGACTCGGGCGGACTCCTCCCGAAAATGAGGAGGAGGAAGAGGACTCTCTCCCGAGGAGGGAGAGAGGAAGAGGAAGGCTTCCCAAGCGGGGAGGCCGAAGGGTCCAAGAGGGAAGGACTATTCCCGGACAGCTCCGCCAACATCAACGTTGGCGAGGAAGAATGGCCTTCAAGGGCCAGCCTCCGCGAGATCGTAAGTATCCGGATTCTGAATGATTTATAATTTCTTTTCGTGTCACATAGTGTCATTCTAATGCCGCATGCTGCCTGTAGTCCGCCAAGGTGATGATCTCCCCGCTTCATCGAAGCGGGTCGTTGGATCCGTCGGATGTAGACTCCATCCCGACCGCCCACCCTCGTGACACCGAGGACGCCGAGGTGGGATCCCAAGAAGGGACCCATCGGGGGGAGGCTCCGGAGGCGCCACAAGGCGTCCTCCCGGACTTTGCGCCGGACTCCACATCAGAACCCGCAGTGGTTCCGGAGTCCGGCCGGCGGCCCCTTCGAACGAAGGGCAAGACCGTGACGCGCGGCTTCCGCCCAACCGAGGCGCCGGGTAATTTGTTGGAGGCGCCAGAGCGCTTCCATCGAGGAAGAACACCGCACTATTATGAGTGCGGTGATTCGAAGGTGCTCGCCAAGGGCGGGCTGACCGAAGCTCGCAGAGCCTTCTATCGTGCTTTGAGGTAAGAAGTTAAAATATGCAATGTAATACCGCATAGACAGAGCCCCCGATGCTCGGTTCGGTGTTCGGAAAGAAAAGCCGGATGAGGATCTGAAAAAGATATACGCATGGTTGCTAAAAATTATGTCAATATGGGTTGCAGGCTGTCGCTGACCTCTGCCGCCAGACCGATCATGGAGGTCGGTGCTTGAAGCAGAGCTCGAGCGGTCCGAGAAAGAGCTCGGCCGCCAGAAGCAGCTCCAGGACAAAGAAGGTGAGTAACACCACTTTGAACTTGTACCTTACAGAAAAGGATTTAGGTTGCAACAAAAATAACAAGGATAACATGGGTACTGCAGGGCCACGAACGAGGTGGCGACACGAAGGAGGCCGTGTCCATGACGAACGCAATGCGCCACGGAACAGGCAGAGCGAGAAAAGCAAGAGGAGCGGGTGGCGGTGGTTCAGCAAGAGCTCCGTGCTCTCATGGAAAAGCATGAGAGTTTGGAGCGTGACTCAAAGACTCGAGTCCGAGCTTGCCTCGGCTCTCGAAAGTGCTAAAACTGCCAAGGCCGAGGCCCATAAGTCCCTTCAGAGATTGAGTTGATGAGGAAGATAGCGGCGGGTAAGGCATTTTTCATGCAAAGCAAGCATGTGAATGTAAATTACGTGTTACTTACCCGAATCGGAGCTCTCCAGGCGTTTGCAGATCTGCCTCAGAGCGTGTCTCGATGTCGCCGCATTCTACCGAGCCGAGGAGGGAGCTCAACGGAGAAGGTCTTCGGTCTCAATATCGAGACCGCCATCCGGTGCCCCTAGCGACCAGTGAAGCAGCTGGTCGAGCTTCACAAGGTGGCCGAGCAGGCCATGAAGGGCCTCATAGTCCGGTTGTGGCTCGGAGAGGCCATGCCCAGGAGCTACTTCGCCTCGGCGACGGCTGGTGGATGCGTGCCCTCGGGTGGAGGTTATCAAGCGCCCGCCTGTATTGAAGGTGCTCGTCGGGCCCTTGCCCGCGCAAAGGTGCATTGGGGCAAGCTGGATGCGGAGAAGCTAATCATCGACGCGCCACCAGCGGGCAAGGAACATCGACGCCCGAAATGTACTATAAGGCTGTCTCAAGGGTGCCCGCAAGATTGCGGATGAGTGCCCCAGGATGTAATTATTGAGTAAATTCACAATGTGTTATCCGTGCGCTGAAAACTTTGTTCATATGCGCTAAGCAACGCTTGTTAATTTAAAATATTACCTTCATGCGGCCGTTTATTAAATCGAGAGATGGCAAGTCGTCGGCTTCAGCCCCCATGCCACAGAGTTTGGGGTGTTCGGGATAAACTTGAGCACTCTAGTTCCCATTTTGGGTCCATCGAGGAGGCGCTCAACACAACGAACAAGGCAACCGGACTTATAGTGCTTGAACACTCTCACTTAGCCATAGAATTCTATAATTTTAAATTTGGTGAAGCCCTAGTATTCGGAGGACGAATTGGGCGCTATCCACGCCTTCGTCGGACATAATCCGAACTTCGCTCAAGCGGCGAGGTCTTTAAGGACCCGAAGGACCTCTCGAACAGCGACCAGTCTCTCGCCTTATCATGACAGTCAGTTTAGCTTTCTCCATCGAGGCGTTAACCTGCTCAACAGGGGCAATCGCGATGGTTCTCCCAATGCTACCTTAGCCGATAGAACGGAACGTAAGGTGCCAAACATGGGAGCCGGGCAAACCCAACTATTGACCCAAGACATGATTCGAGCCGATTCATATAATGCTATAAGTTCGGGTGCCGCACTTGTGAAAGTGTGCGGACTTTATCACACCATAATGCGGAGAACATAAGCCCTGGTGTATTTGGCCGCACCAAAGTGTACGGATGCAACATGTAAATAAATGAACATATATATATATATAAGGTAATGCAATTATAGGCAAAAAGTGCTGCATTTTATTCGAGAAGATATGCTATGAGTGCGGAATGATACAAATAGTGCGGAAAGCAAGGGATTGGGCGAATTAAAGGCGTCTCTCTCCGTGGGTAGGCAGCGGAATGTTGTATTTAACAAATTTAATGCTCGTGATGGAGACCACCGAGTGTTCGTCCGTGCCTTTGTCCTTCCCTGGCTGTTGCATCATGAGTTCGGCAGGTCGCCACGGACATAGTTCTGTATAAAAAAGAGAAAATATAAGAAAAAAGAGCGACACACTTGGGAGCCCCTGGTGTAGTCGAACCGCACTCTAGGTCTGTTGTGGTTGTGCCTCTCCCCCCATGCCCATGGTATCTCCAAGGCGTAATTATGTACGCGGAGAGCTTGTCTTACAATTTTGCGAGGGCTGGGGTTGAGGCCGCATTGCTACGCATGCTCGGAACGCGTGCCTGTGGTCTTGGTTGATGTTGCTCCGGCGCTGTTTGGTCGTGGTCCGGTCGCTTAACGGCGGACTCGAATTGCCTTAAAGGCTGCTCTGTATTTCCGCGAGAGCCGCTGTATGTTCCTCCGCTCGGAGGGCGCGCCGTGTTTCCATTGACCGTGATGACTCACGAGGGCCTGCATCTTGAGCTTAAGGTATGCATAATGCGGCACGCGCTGAATTTTGCAAACGCGGTTCGTCCGAGCAGAGCATGATAGCCGCCGCGAACGGGACTATGTCGAAGATTAACTCGCTCGAAATTATCCGGGATCCAAGACCACTTCAGATGTAATTGAGCTCGTACAATTGGCCTCGACACCTGGTATGACGCCTTTGAAGGTTGTCTTTGTAGGTTTAATCCTTGAAGGGTCTATGCCCATCTTGCGCACTATATCCGATAAAGCAGGTTCAGTTACTCGCCGCCGTCCATCGGGACTCTCGTGAGGTGAAATCCATCGACGATTGGGTCTAAAACCAATGCGCGAATCCGCCATGGCGGATCTTGGTCGGATGGTCTCTTTGATCGAAAGTGATCGGGCAAGAGGACCATGGGTTGAATTTAGGGGCGCCCGGCTCCATCGCAGATACGCCCCTTAGTGCACGCTCCGCTCCCTCTTGGGAATATGCGTTGCGTATATCATGTTTACCGTCCGAACTTGAGGGGGAATCCTTTTGTCCTCTGTTGTTCGGGCGGCGGGTCTCTTCCTCGTCATCTCTATGTAGCCCTTGTCACTGTTTTCGGCGATTAATTTGCTGCTTGCTTGAATACCCAACAATCTCTGTTGGTGTGGTTAGCTAGCTTTCGGGGTTCCATGTATTTGACAAGAGCGTCGAGTATCCGGTCCAAATTGGGACGGGCCCGGAGTGGTTCTTTTGAATGGCTTCTTCCGCTGACGGGTTTGGAGCCTCGAATCCGGCGTTGACTGCCGTATCCTCATTCTTTGTCGCCGTTAACGCGGCGCTTGTTTTTGTTTCGACGCAACCTGCCATTGCGGTCCTTGGTATCCGGACTGCCGCATTTTTGCCGAGGTTGTTGCTGCGAGCTAGCCAGCTATCCTCTCCCGCACGAAGCGGGTCATGAGTGATGTGAGGGCTGCCATGGATTTGGCTTCTCTGCCCTAGGTGCCGAGATATCGACGATTTGATTTTTCTTTGTTAAGAACCGTGTCCGAATTGCCCGCCGATTCGTCTGCTCTTGGATTATGTGGCTTAGGTCATCTGCGTCCGGTGGTCGCACATACGCGCTCCGGAAGTTGTCGAGGAATGCGGCTTCCGTGTCCTCCCAAGATCCAATTGACTCTGCGGGCAGGCTGTTAAGCCAATGCCGGGCTGGTCCTTTGAGCTTGCGCGAGATATTTGATGGCGTGAAGATTGTCGCGCCGGGCCATATGTATATGGAGAAGATAATCCTCAATCCAAACCGCGGGGTCTGTTGTGCCATCGTAGGATTCGATATTAACGGGTTTAAACCCTTGAGGATTTGATGATCCATTACTTCGTCGGTGAAGCATAGTGGGTGTCGGCGCTCAGATTGAGCAATATCGCGACGTAGCTCGAGCGAGCGTCTGCTGTGTTCGCCCGGCGGAGTAGTTATATCCGGCGTGACGGTATTCGCGTGGGTCTTGGGGCGCCACGTGATCCATAGATAGATCTGGATTGTCTTGCCTTGTCCTACAATATATCCATAAGTCCGGCGCGTCCCCCGTGGCTTCATGCTTTTTGAGCGATGCCGGAATGCGGTTTTGGTGGAGGGCTTGCACGCCTCTCCGCGCGCGCCATGGGGTGGCGGTCTACCGTGACAGCGCCTGGTGATGCAGGTTTGTATGCCTCCTCCTCTAATCGGGGAGCAACTTGCGTTTGGGTAACTTTTGAGGGGCGTTCGAGTTCATACTCTTGCCGCGAGGACCTCGGTCCATCCGCCGGCCAAGAGGTCTTGATCAACTTGAAGTTGTTGCTGCTTTTCTTTAGGCTGTTTGCCGTGGCTATTAGCCCGCGTCTGAAATGCTCTTGTTCGACGGGATCCTCAGGCACGACGAATTGCCGTCGTCGAGGCTTGCCTCGTCTCCGGAGGAGGTAAGTAATTGTCATCCTCAACCTCGCTAAATGCCGCCTCTCGTGGGGCTTGCTACTGCATCCTCCCGCGCTGGATCGTCTTTGGAGGGAGTTGTCTTCGGCACTTTCTGGGGTGTTATTATCTCCTGTGCCGGAATCTCCATTCTTCCCGTGGCGGGATTTAGAGCGGCGCCGCTGACGTCGGCGCTTGGGCTGTTTCTTTTAGGAATCGGCCTCCGCTGCTTCTTCGCCGTCCCCATCTTTTGGGGTGTCCACCATGTGTATGTCATATGACGAGGTGGTCTTCCAGTGTCCTGTAGGCACTGATTCTTGGTTGTCTCCGGCATCATCGTCCATACCGTCGATGTCTTCGGAGTCGTAGTCGAGTAAGTCGGTTAAATCGTCGACGGTGGCTACGAAGTGGGTGGTGGGTGGGCTCTGAATTTTTTCGTCGTTCGCGTCCCAACCGTCCTGGCCGTAGTTCGACCAGGGCTCTCCGGATAGCGAGAGACACTTCAGTGAATTTATGATATCGCCAAGGGCGAAAGTGCTGAAAGATGTCTGCAGCGGTGAATTCCATGATCGGCGCCCAATCGGATTCGACTGGCAGGGGCGCAGGAGGTTCGGATTCCGGCAGAGAGTCCGGCACCTCGGAGTCATGGGCTTTATGCGGGACAAGGTAAGTGTTTGGCTCCATCGCCGTAGAAGTTGCCGCTCCCGAGGTGGTGTCCAGCCATCCGTCCTCGATCCGAGCGATCGGCTCCGGACTATGGGTCGAGCGGATTCGCAGCGGCCTCCAAAGCGCTGTCCGCGGCAGAGTTAGGTCATGCCCATCGTGACAAAGGCGGCACGCTTCGTTGTGGCTCAGATCCATCGAGGATCAAGTCCCCGGATATCGGCCGTGAAGTTTAGGCTTCAAACCTGACTGACGGCCGGGCGTAGCTTTCGATCTGCTCCGGATGGCCAGCTGAGTTGGCCCTTGCATGCGCGGCCGCCCGAATCTGAAGATCTGTCCGGGAGAAAAGTCTCACCCAGACTGCGTCGTTGTTGATTAAAGAGGCCATCAAGCCTATCGGTGACGATACGAGGAACTCTCAATGAAAGCACCAATGTCGGTGTCAAAACCGGCGGATCTCGGTAGGGGTCCCGAATCAATGCGTCTAGGCGGATGGTAACAGGAGACAAGGGACACGATGTTTTACCTGTGTTTGGGCCCTCTTGATGGAGGTAAAACCCTACGTCCTGCTCGATTGATATTGATATTGTGGATGTTTACAAGAGTGGATCTACCACGAGATCAAGGAGGCTAAACCCTAGAAGCTAGCCTATGGTATGATTGTAAGGGTTGTTGATAATCGTCCTACGGACTAGAGCCATCCGGTTTATATAGACACCGGAGAGGGCTAGGGTTACATAGAGTCGGTTACAATGGTAGGAGATCTACATATCCGTATCTCCAAGATTGCCTTCCACACCAAGGAAAGTCCCATCCGGACACGGGGGGAAGTCTTCAATCTTGTATTTTCATAGTCTTGGAGTCCGGTCGATGATGATAGTCCGGCAAATGATAGTTCGGCTGATGATGGTAGTCCGGCTATCTGGACACCCCCTAATCCAGGACTCCCTCAGCGACCAAGACGGTCACCCTCGCGCAGTGAAACGAAGGGATGATTGTCTGCCTCCTCCCCCATCTCGGAGGGAGAGGCGTGTTTCCCTGCCGCCTATTGACCATCCGACTCTCGGCGACCGACTGCGCGGCCGGGAAGGAATCGGAGAGAATGATGCCCCCCACTGGGTCGACCGTATCAATCGATCCCTGGTGCTAGAAGAAGAAGACGCGCTGGGCCCGCCTTGTTTCGGCCCCCGCATCCGCGATGATCCCTTTCCCAAAGGGTTCACGCTTCCACGAGATACGCCCAACTACAACGGCTCTGTGAAGCCGGAGGACTGGCTGGTCGACTACTCCACAGTTGTCAGCATAGCGAACGGCAACAAGCGCGTTGCCGTGAAGTATGTTCCGCTCATGCTCCAGGGCACGACCTGGACATGGCTGAACAGCCTGAAGCCCCGCAGCATCAACAGCGGGGTAGATTTCACTGAGGTTTTCATCCGCAACTTCACCAGCACCTACAAGTGGCCTCCCAAGCCATGCCAGCTGTCGCTGTGCGTTCAAGGCCCCAATGAGTCCACCCGCGACTACCTGATGCGGTGGGCCGAGCTACGCAACTCTTGCGAAGGGGTGCATGAGGTCCAAGCTATCGAGTACTTCACTGTCGGGAGCCGAGAGGGCACCTTACTCAAGCACCGACTCCTCTGCGACGAGCCGACCACACTCGACGAACTGCTGATCATAGAAAAAAGTACACCACTTCCGACTCCTCCATGGTGGGCGAGCTTTGAGTGGACACTTCCGGAAACGTGCTCCCTCTGGCTCCTTGAACACCGACTGGAGACGATAGTCGGCGCCATCAGCCGAACAACAACAAGCGCAAAGCCCCTCAGCCGGCTTCCACCAGCCAGCAGGTGGCAATAGTTGAAGATCAACAACCTGAAGGGCAGCCACTCCCCAAGCGTCAGAAAGGCAGCAAGCAGGCCTGGCTTCCTGCTTTCTCCTTTGAGAAGACCCTCAATGCCCCCTGCAAGTTCCACAGCGGCGCGAAGCCGTCCAACCACACAACTCGGAAGTGTCACTGGCTTGTCCATATCGCAAAGGGAGAAGGATTGCCTCCTTCGCCTGCTGGCCTACCGGCTTCACCTCCTCAGCAGCCGGCCGCCCATCTAGCAGTCGGCCAAGTCCAAGATGATTACCCCGAAGAGCATGGTGCTTACGTTGTCTTCACCAGCATGGCTAGTGATCACTACAAAAATATGTCAACTTGTGACCCTCACTATTGGCCACTGAAAGGTCATAGTTTTTCATTTGCGACCTTTTTGTGACCAAAAACAGAAGGTCAAAAGCTGGCGGTCGTAAACTGAAATTAGCGACCTTCTTTGTGAGAAGGTCGTAGATGTTTACGATGAAAACAGAAGGTCGTTGAACCCATGACCTTTTGTTTTGGTCACTGGTTATCTGCCCAGGCCACGTCAGATCCGACGTGGCAATTTGACGTGGCAAAATTGCGACCAATTGAAAAGGTCACTGACAAGATTCAGCCCGGTCCAATTCGGTGTTTTACATGGGCAGAGCCCATTAATTCAGCCTATTTGTGTTTCTTTCCAATCAATTTTTTGTTGGGTTCATGGGCCTGGGCCATTTTATTTTCTAGGACGTAGCCTTCTATAATTCATTTCTTTTTTGGGCCTCGGCCCTTTTACAATTCAATCTATTTTGGGCCTCCACAACATGCATTTAGAAGCTTGACATCACAAGGGCAGATGGCTATTCTAGCTTACATCTCTGCATGTACGTATGTATCCAAACCATTTCATTTCTTTCAACACAAAGGATTCTTTCAACAGCCACAACAGTAGACAGTAGATACATTCAACAGAGACTGAGTTAACATAGAAATGAAGCAACAAAGGGCAGACCGAGTATAGGAACTACAGCTACATGGGACTACAGCTATCATTTCTATTTCTATACGCTTGCAAGAGAGGGAGGGACTACCAAGGAGCTAAACTAACAGCGGCCGATCATCCATCATTAATCAGTGACAGTAGCAATGAGTGGCAGCGGCGATGTTCGAGAGACACCCTCCCCCTGCTGCTGCTTGGTGTTCCTTCTACTGCTTGGTTTGCTGCATCACTAGCCGCCCTGCACACAACAAGAATTTTAGCTTTACATAAGGTTTACAGGAACAGGACCTTGATACATGAGATTGACATCCACAAGCTATTTGCATTTATATTTAGAACTGCGTCACACCATTTACATTACTAGTTATGTATTGACATACTTATCTAAAAGAAGATATATGGAATATGAATGGCACAAGTGCAGGTCCTAGTTACTGGCTACACATGTAACACCAATAAAATGGATAGAACAATAATGGGAACAACTCCAGATTACACACAAAGCTCTATCCATAGTGCCAGCTATGGGATAAAGTGAGTCCATCAACTCCAACGCATAGCCGAGCTGCACGGGCACACTCATCGAACCTTACTCCTTGTCCTAAAAGTCCGCAGAACATAATTTGTTGCAGCCTCGAGAACGGTCAAGACATGGAATATGCAGTAATAACACAATAGAGCAATAACAGAATAATGCTACCACTACATGCATATTTGGCTGGTGGAAAGCTCTATGGTTACAGCTTTTACAAAAGCCATTTTTCCCTACAACAAAGGAATAAATTTTATTTAACTATCAAGGTGGTTGAAACATCATTGAGAAGGTATAACCCCAACTCAATCCCAATTAAGGTAATTAACATCCCAGCAATATTAGTTAAGAGTGATGAGATACATGTGAATACTCGTACTAGATACTCTAATTGTCCATAACCAGTGGACACGGCTAACCATGATTAGATTGTAGACTCGCAGAGGTTTGCGACTTTTCTCCACAAGACCGGATCGCTTCCATTGATTTCTCGCACTACATGGTGTTTGAGAGATTTGACCGAGACACGCCTTTCGTAAACATTAACTCTCTACTCCGGTAGATCATACCAAGCCTACAAAACCCACTACCTGCTGATCTACCTCTTCAAGAGCTTCACGAACTTACTCAACTATGCTAGAGCCCATAATAGCTTGGCTGCACACGGAAGTTTCTAGCATGAATAATCTCAGTTCCCTTTGAGCCCGGGGCGGTCCATAGGAAGATCACACGGTTCCCCAGATTTCCAAAATAAAATGCACAACACTAGGTTCCCAGGTGCCTCAATCCACCTGTGATGTGTATTAGAGCCACCTTGTTAAACCTTTAATTAACAATCTCACATCTGTCATGGAAAACACTCAAACCCAATCCACGCCTACACGAGCATAGCATAGCAATATAGGCAATACGAGAAGTAACTCCCAAGGGTTCCTACCTCATCATCTACTTCCCAACCCACAAATTAATGACATCCTATCCATGCAATGTTTGCGGGTTGAAACTAATGCATAAAACTGGGCATGAAAAGAGTATGACTGGGCAACATTGCCGACGATCCGTGAATCCTAGAGACTGAGTAACAGCTTCGCGACCGGGAATTCTATCGCAGCAAACAATACATACATAAGCAACAAGCAAAGATGCACAAACGAAAGTTCAATGAAAGAGGCCTCACAGAAAGTTCAAATTAAGAACTCGTTTGCAAAAGAATCAAACGAACGAGCAATGAAACTCAAACGGCGAAGAAAAACAATCCGCTTACTAATCTGAACTAGGGTCAAATTTTTCAAAGACAAAAACTTGTTTGAGTTGATTATTCGGAAAGAGGGTTTCGAGATGAAACTCAAAGCGCTTGAATCGCCAGACTGATAAACGAAAGTAAAAGTTATACTAGTACTAACATCGGATCGTAAATCGCGATCGTGAAAATCGTAGAATAAATCCGATAAAAAGAAAAACGACTAACGGCTTAATGGAACTAACGTCATAGCGTAAACTAAAACGATCAACATGTTTGTTAAAACGAACAACGAAATAACGCCGCTAAGTAAATAAACCGGAGAATAAACCGATCTATAAAAATAAACTAGGTTTTTCTAAAATCAAGGGGTTTTTTCAAAAAACCGGCGGCGGGCGGTTACCTCCCATGAGGTCGCCCGGGCGAGGTGGGGCGATCCAAGTGGCAGTGAGGGGAGGCGGGTCGCGAGGGGCGCAGGTGGCGGCGACGTTAGAGTCGGCGGGCGGCGATCATGGGCGGCAAGGCTGGCTGGGTCTGGGCTCGGCCCGGCCCGGAGGCGCGGCGGTGGTTGTGGCTAGAGGGGGGGTGGCGGCGATAAAAGGGGCGGGCGGCGACTTGGAGGAGGGGCAGGCCGGGCGGGGAGTCCGCTCGACTCGAGTCCGGCTTCGGCGGCGGGCGGGCGCCAAGGCAGAGGCGGCGCAAAGTGTCACGGGCCTGCTCGGGCTGGGCCTCGCCCGGCGCGGGTCTCTTTTTAAAAAACGTTCAACAAAGCTAGAAAAATCCTAGAAAAAATAAAATCTAAAAAACCAAAACAAGTTTTCCTCTAATGAAATATTTAGAACAAGATTTAACTTTTCTTGGCCCCTAAAAATGCAATTTTTAAAACATGCAAATTTTTCTAGGGCAAATAAAATCAAATAAAAAACCAAATAATGATTTAAACATTTTTCCTCCAAATTTCAATTATTCTCGAGAAGTCACATTATCTCCCCACATTTATTATTTTAAAATGAAATATTTTCCCAGAGAAAATAATTAAAATCAAAATCCTCGCCTTCATTATTTGAAAATTCAAATATGAAAATTGAAAATCCCCAACTCTCCGAGGGTCCTGAGTTGCTTAGGATTTCGAGGATTGCAAACTAAATGCAATAAAATATGATATGCATGGATGACCTATGATAACATGCCAAATTGAAAATTTGGGATGTCACATGATTAATCGCGCCCACGATTCTCGCCGAATTCTGCTGCCATCAAGGTGAATAACGTCACAGTGGAACGGCGCCAGATCCCAATCACCGCTTTGGTCATAGGACCAAGGCGACGTTTAGGTCCGGTAGTGGCGGTCCGGCCCACAGCCGACGCCCCATCGCTAGGCAGGGTTGCTGTGTCACTGTCGCAAGCAATCGTGATGGCGCAAGGCGGGCGGTTAGCCTAGATGCTTTTAGCACTCCACCTTGCTCCAGGCATTTCAAAAACCACTAGGCGGCCCCTTCGTCCCGCTCGCAATGGCGCGCCGAGATGGACAGAGCAAGAATCAAAATGAAGTATCAGAGTAGAAGCTGCCGAGGTTCTTCCTTTCATCAACCGTGGAGCCTCATCGCCCTGTGGACTACTGCCGGAGTAATGGTCATGTAGCCCCATCGCCCACCATGGCGCTCAAGACATCGGGCCGGCCTGCCTCAAGAATCAAGACCAAAGCTCCGCCCCGCAGCCGGCTAGTCCAAGCAGCCGCTCCCAAAGATGGCAAGGCCCAGCAGGTGGCCACGAGGTGGGTTGGCTCCCAGCAGTTGCCTCCCGAGGGGTCGGTTTTGCGGGGCCCTAAGCGCCCCTCGAGTCTCGCCCCACATAAATACGATGAGACAAGGCTACAACGCCGCTTGCCACCCCAAATTCAGGCCTAAGCGTGGGCTATTGCTATCATGCTGACGGGATCTCCTGTCCGCATTTAAATCATACACGACATGACATCACCTATGGCGTAGAAGGCCATGCCTCTAGTAATGGCTGTTGGTACGGCTCATAGGTGGTGGGCCCACTCACGAGAGAAGCAGAGGGTGGCGTAGCACGGACTAGTCAGCCGGAGGAGGCCACACCTACCAAAGCACTCCCCTCCTCAAGTTTGTGCGCCATTAATCAAGAGATGGGAATGGCTACAATGATCACCCACCAGCGGCGCACCGAGCCACGCCCATCGGCTAAAGCACGTGATCATTACCAAAGATCGCTACAAGATCGAGCAGCCGCTAGACCAAGAAGCGATGGGCACGGCCTCGGCACAAGTACAGACAGATGGGCCGACCCACTGTGCAGCTGGGCCCCATCACCAAATGGAGAAGCCGCTACTGTAGAGACACTGGCTACCGGTCCTACACCCGCCAGATTACCTTTTGTACCCCTCGGGTAGGCCTATATAAACCCCCCTAGGGCACCCGCAAAGGGTCTTGCATCATTTCATCCACACACCCATATAGAGAGAGGAAGCTAGGGCTAGACTTGCTCTTCTTCCCCTTCTAGAGAAACAACTCAAGGAGCAAGCGTAGCCACCATTGTTGATGAGTGATCATGGAGACCTCAGCAGAGCGTGACTAAAGTATCTCCAGAGAGTCCCGAACCGGTAAGATTCGCTTGCTGCATGTCTTCACCTCATCCTGCTTCCGCCCGCGACGCCTTATTAGCCCCTCCATGATAAGCCATCTCTTTGGCATATGTCGATGACACCTCCGGGATTTGGCGCCTGGCCAGGCTAGTGCACCGTCAGTCCTGAGATCTGTTCCGATGGGAACACTCTTCTCCCAGCGAAGCGGGCTGATGGCACACCTGATGGCGTACCGACGCTGGCCGCAAGGCGCTGAGCTCGCTTATGCGGAGCTACTCACGACCACTTCCGGCCAAGTCCGCCTCGATGACCGCTACCGATGCGGGGAGGAGCTAGTCAAAGAGCTGCCTCTCGACTTCCTTGGCTAGCTCGACATTTAACGAGCCTCGCCTCCCGACTTGGAGTCGATCAGCTCCACCGACCCGGCGTTTGTCGATCCGACACGGCCGCCGGGACGCCTTTCCCACTAACGTGGTGGTCATCAACGACCTTCTCTTCGCCGATAGCGGCGGAAGCATCCGGCCACGGAAGTGCTCGCTATCAGCCACGGTGGAGCCTCCGGTGGGGATACCTAAGACCCTCCAGCGGCCGCAGACCCATCTCGCCATCCTGTGAGGACGCCGACACTAGACGCTGGAGGCCCACCGCCCGCTCTGCCGAAGCGGCATTAAGCACACTATGCGACGCCTCGAGGCCTACCATACAGATCGATCACACAATGTTGGCGGCACGCCACCGCCATGACCTACCGCATTGGCATGGTCTGTTACCGCTATCGCCAAAGATGGTGGCGATCGCCTGTTCATGCCACCATGAAAATACACGAGCTGTGCGGCAAGCAGACGAAATAATTTCACCTGAGAGCGGCTTGCATCGGGCATGATCGGTGCCGCAAGTAGTTTATTGACGCGCGGCCAAGAAGTAGTTGGCCGACCGAAAGAACTCGGTCAGCTGGTTAAAACCCGCCCTTGCCGAGAGCATGGCGCGACCTCCCGACACCGGCCGGTGCCGCCAGACGAAAGCCGAGAGAAGGAGCTGGCTGCGTCAGAAGCCGGACACGCTGCTAATATCGAGCGAATGTCGGTGTCAAACCGCGGATCTCGGTAGGGGGTCCCGAATCAAGGCCTAGGCGGATGGTAACAGAGACAAGGACACGATGTTTTACCCAGGTTCGGGCCCTCTTGATGGAGGTAAACCTCACGCCCCGCTCGATTGATATTGATATTGTGGATGTTTACAAGAGTGGATCTACCACGAGATCAAGGAGGCTAAACCCTAGAAGCTAGCCTATGGTATGATTGTAAGGGTTGTTGATAACGCCCTACTTGACAGAGCCATCCGTTTATATAGACACCGAGAGGGCTAGGGTTACATAGAGTCGGTTACAATGGTAGGAGATCTACATATCCGATCGCTAAGCTTGCCTTCCACGCCAAGGAAAGTCCCATCCGGACACGGGAGAAGTCTTCAATCTTGTATCTTCATAGTCTTGGAGTCCGGCCGATGATGATAGTCCGCAAATGATAGTTCGCTGATGATGGTAGTCCGCTATCCGACACCCCTAATCCAGACTCCTCAAGAGCTCAACCAGCTTCAATGACGATAAGTCCGCGCCAGATATTGCTTGGCATTGCAAGGCGGTTCCTCCTCCAAATGATAGAAGATTGTGAACACAGGATAGTGTCCGCTCGCAAAATAAATTCCACATTCCAACCGTGAGAGAATAATATATATACAAGTTCAATCGCTGACGCTTTTTTGTGGCATGACGCCACTACCAAGCCATTACTCAATTGTTTTTTACTTTACCAATTTATTTAGCGCGTTTTTGGCACGCCTTGTCAAGCAGAGATCTTGTTTCCTTAATCCGGGATTCTCATCAATACGGGCGTAGTAACCCAACCGCCGCATTGATGGTGACGCTTGGGAGATAAGCGAAGTTTTACAGTGCCGTGGGGACGCAGAAGACTCGCCCATATAAGGGATAAGGATTCACCTTCTCACCCACGCCTCTTCCTCCTTTGCTTATCCATCTCACAAGACTGAGCCCAGCTACCAAGTTCGCAGATCTCGCCTCAACCTTCTCCGACCATGTCCGGAGCGGAGGTAAATGGTTGGCCTCCACCGCAAGGAGGAGCACATCGCCAAACCGGCAGCGCCAGATACCTCTCCGCGACATCAAGACCGGCCGTTCCGACGAGGGGCAGCCATCCCCACCCCCAGCCCCATGAGAGGGTTGTCTTTTCCCACTTCCTCCGCGGACTGGGCTTTCCACTCCACCTTTGTCCGGGCTCATGTTTCTACGCCTGGATTTCCATGATCCGCGCCAACTTCATCCTCAACATCTGCTTATCGTCAGTGAGGCCTTCCTTCAGATCCAGCCCCACTTCGCCAGGCTCAAGACCTTCAATGTCAAGTCAAGGTAGTGAAGGGCATCTGCCGGAGTGCGGAGGCGCCATGTTGGGCAAGATGCCCAATGTCCTTTGGTTCAAGGCCTTCGGAATCCGCCAAGGGGTGGCAATCGGGTGGTTCTATATCACCGAGTCAAGGATCTTAAATGGGCGGCAGCCCCGAAGTTTAGATTCAGATCCCCACGCAGCTCACCTCCGGAAAGAGAAGGCTTGCTGTGGGTAGTTCAAGGAGCCGACGGACTCCAAGCCCGATCAAGAAGCTGGTGAAGAAGCTCAGGTTAACGTGGTCCAAGTCATGCTCGTCCCCGGATACTCCCATGCCAAGAGCGGGCATTCAACTGTGGGAGTTCGATCCGAAGAGCACCAGCGCCAAGCTCTTCACAACGACGTAAGGCGCTCGGAAAGGTTCAAGGGCGCTGGTCTTCGTGATCCGCTGATCAAGATCGCTGATTTCGCCGCAGCCCACGAGAAGTGATTCTACCCTTTACGACACTTGTTTTTCATAGTTTGACTCTATGCGGTTTTAATTCCCCTTTCCTTTGACAGATCGATGAGGAAGGCGGAGCAGATTACCGCCCCTATGCCGAAAACCGAGACGCCGCCTAGCGAAGGTTGCTGGTTCCGCACCGCACGGTGCCGGAGAAGAAGGCCAAGAAGGAGGCCACGGTGCTCGAAGAGTGCCTGCTGTGTGTCCGACGACTGGGCGGACTCCTCCCGAAAATGAGGAGGAGGAAGAGGACTCTCCCAGGAGGGAGAGAGGAAGAGGAAGGCTTCCAACAGGGGAGGCCAAGGGTCCAAGAGGGAAGGACTATCTCTCGACAGCCCGCCAACATCAACGCTGGCGGAAGAATGGCCTTCAAGGCCAGCCTCCGCAGATCGTAAGTATCCGGATTCTGAATGATTTATAATTTCTTTCTGTGTCATTCTAATGCCGCATGCCGCCTGTAGTCCGCCGATGACGCCATCGAAGCGGGTTGATCCGGCTTGATGTAGATCCATCCCGACCGCCCACCTCGCGACACCGAGGACGAGGTGGGATCCAAGAAGGGACCCATCGGGGGAGGCCCCGAGGCGCCATACATGCCCTTCGATTTTGCGCCGGACTCACAACAGAACCCGCAGTGGTTCCGAGTCCGCCGGGCCCCTTCAACGGCGGCAAGATCGGACGCCGGGCGAAGCCTGGCCCAACCGAGGCGCCGGCATTTGTTGGAGGCGCCAAGAGTGCTCATCGAGAAGAACACCGCACTATTATGAGTGCGGTGATTCGAGCAGCAGCTCGCCAAGGGCGGGCTGACGGCTCGCAGTAGCCTTCTATCGTGCTTTGAGGTAAGAAGTTAAAATATGCAATGTATACTGCATAGACAGAGCCCCCGATGCTCGGGTTCGGTGTTCGAAAGAAAAGCCGGATCGAGGATCTGAAAAGATATACGCAGGGTTGCTAAAAATTATGTCAATATGGGTTGCAGGCTGCGCCGCTGATCGCCAGACCGATCATGGAGGTCGGGGTGCTGTGAAGCAGAGCTCGAGCGGTCCGAGAAGAGCTCGTCAGGCCAGAAGCAGCCCAGGACAAAGAAGGTGAGTAACACCACTTTGAACTTGTACCATGTAAAAGGATTTAGGTTGCAACAAAAATAACAAGGATAATATGGGTACCGCAGGGCCACTAACGAGGTGGCGACTGGAGGAGCCGTGTCCGCGCCGAACGCAATGCGGCACGGAACGGGCAGAGCGAGAAAAGCAAGAGGCGCGGGTGGCGGCAGCAAGAGCTCCTGTGCTCATGGAAAAGCATGAGAGTTGGAGTGACTCAAAGACTCGAGAGTCCGAGCTTGCTCGCCTCGAAAGTGCCAAACTGCCAAGGCCGAGGCCCATAAGTCCTTCAGAGATTGAGTTGATGAGGAAGATAGCGGCGGTAAGGCATTTTTCATGCAAAGCAAGCATGTGAATGTAAATTACGTGTTACTTACCCGACCCGGAGCTCTCCAGGTGCGCTGCAGATCTGCCAGCAGCGTGTCCGATGCCGCCAGAGATTCTACCGAGCCGAGGAGGGAGTCAACGGAGAAGGTCTTCGTCTCAAGATGCTGAGACCGCCATCCGGTGCTTTCTAGCGACCAGCCAAGCAGCTGGTCGAAGCTTCACAAGGTGGCCGAGCAGGCATGAAGGGCCTCATAGTCCGTTGTGGCCTCGGAGAGGCCATGCCTGGAGCTACTTCGCCTGCGCGATGTTGGTGGATGCGCGTCTCGGGAGGTTATCGTCACCACCGTATTGAAGGTGTCGCGGGCCCTTGCCCACGCTAAAGGTGCATTGGGGCAAGCTGGATGGAGAAGCTAATCATCGACGCGCCACCAGCCGGCAAGGAACATCGACGCCCAATGTACTATAAGGCTGTCCTGGGTGCCCGCAAGATTGCGGATGAGTGCCCAGGATGTAATTTTGAGTAAATTCACAATGTGTTATCCCGTACGCTGAAACTTTGTTCATATGCGCTAAGCAACGCTTTGTTAATTTAAAATATTACCTTCAGGCGGCCGCTATTAAACTGAGAGATGGCAAGTCGTCGGGCTTCAGCCCCCATGCCACGAGTGCCGGGTGTTCGAGATAAACTTGAGCGCCTAGTTCCCATTTATGGGTCCATCGAGGAGGCGCCAACACAACGAACAAGGCAACCGGACTTATAGTGCTTGAACACTCACTTAGCCATAGAATTTCTATAATTTAAATTTCAAGCGGCCCTAGTATTCGGAGGACCAATTGGGGCGCTATCCACGCCTTCGCTTCGGACATAATCCGAACTCGCCAAGCGGCGAGGTCTTTAAGGACCCGAAGGACCTCTCAAACAGCGCACCGCCTTTATCATGACAGCCAGTTTTAGCTTTCCATCGAGGCATTAACTGCTCAACCGGGGTAATCGCAGGGTTCTCCCAGGCTACCTTAGCCGATAGAACGGAACATAAGGTGCCAAACATGGGAGCCGCAAACCCAACTATTGACCCAAGACATGATTCGAGCCGATTCATATAATGCTATAAGTTCGGGTGCCGCACTTGTGAAAGTGTGCACTTTATCACACCATAATGCGGAGAACATAAGCCCTCGTGTATTTGGCCGCACTCAAGTGTACGGATGCAACATGTCGAAATGAACATATATGTATATATAAGGTAATGCAATTATAGGCAAAAAGTGCTGCATTTTATTCGAGAAGATATGCTATGAGTGCGGAATGACAAATAGTGCGGAAAGCAAGGGATTGATTTAATTAGCATGCCTCTCCGTGGGTAGGCCGCGAATGTTGTTTTAACAAATTTAATGCTCGTGGATGGAGACCACCGAGTGTTCGCCGCGCCTTTGTCCTTCCCTCGGTTGTTGCATCATGAGTTCGTGGTCGCCGACATAGTTCTCAGATAACAAAAAGAGAAAAATATGACACTTGGGAGCCCCCGTAGTCGAACCGCACTCTGTTGTGGTTGTGCCTTCCCCTCATGCCCATGGTATCTCCAAGGCGAATTATGTACGCCGGAGAGCTTCTTCTACAATTTTGCGAGGGTGGGTTGAGGCCGCATTGCTACGCATGCTCGAACGCGCTGTGGTCTTGGTGATGCTGTTCGGCGCTGCTGGTCGTGGTCCGCCGCTAACCGCTTGACCGGAATTGCCTTTAAAGGCTGCTCAGATTTCCGCTGAGAGCCGCTGATGTTCCTCCGCTCGAGGAGCTGCCTGTTTCCATTGACCGTGATGACTCTGTGAGGCCCGCATCTTTGCTTAAGGTATATAATGCGGCACCGCTGAATTTTGCAACGCGTTCGTCCGGCGGCATGATAGCCGCCATGAACGGGACTATGTCAGATTGACCTCGCCGAAATTATCCGGGATCCAAGACCACTTCAGCAGTAATTGAGCTCGCATAATTGGCCTCGACACCTGGTATGACGCCTTTGAAGGTTGTCTTTGTAGGTTTAATCTTGAAGGGTCTATGCCCATCTTTGCGCATATATGCCGATAAAGCAAACAGTTATCGCCGCCGCCCATCAGACTCTCGTGAGGTGAAATCCATCGATGATTGGGTCTAAAACCATCGCGCGAATCCGCCATGGCGGATATCGATGGTCTCTTTGATCGAAAGTGATCGGGCAAGAGGACCATGGGTTGAGTTTAGCGATCGCTCCATCATCGCCGATACGCCCTTTAGTGCACGCTCGCCCCCTCTTGGGAATATGCTATATCATGTTTACCGTCTCAACTTGAGGGGGAATCCTTTGTCCTCCGTTGTTCGGGCGGCCGGTCTCTTCTCACATCTCTATGTAGCCCTGTCACTGTTTTCGCATTAATTGCCTCGCTTGCTTGAATACCCAACATCTCTCGCTGGTGGTTAGCTGGCGGGGTTCCATGTATTTGAAGAGCGCCGAGTATCCGTCCAAATTGGACGGGCCCGGAGTGGTTTTGAATGGCTTCTTCCGCTGACCGGTTTGAGCCTCGAACCGCGTTGACCGCCGTATCCTCATTGCCGCCGCCAGCACGCGGGCGCTTGTTTTTGTTTCGACGCAACCCGCCATTGCCCTTGGTATCCGGACTGCCAGCATTTTTGCCGAGGTTGTTGTCGCGAAGCCAGCTTATCCTCTCCGCACGTAAGCGGGTCATGAGGATGAGGGCTGCCATGATTTTCGCTTCTCCGCCCCAGGTGCCGATTACCGACGATTTGATTTTCTTGTTAAGAACCGTGGTCCGTAATTGCCCGCCGATTCGCTCTGCTACCGGATTATGTGGCTTAGGTCATCTGCGTCTCGGTGGTCGACATACGCGTCTCCGGAAGTTGTCGAGGAATGCGGTTTCCGTGTCCTCCCAAAGATCCAATTGACTCGGGCAGGTCATAAGCCAATGCCGGGCTGGTCCTTTGAGCTTGAGCGAGATATTTGATGGCGAAGATGCCGCCATGGCCATATGTATATGGAGAAGATAATCCTCAATCCAAACCGCGGGTCTCACAGCCATCGTAGGATTCGATATTAACGGGTTTAAACCCTTCGTGGATTTGATGATCCATTACGCCGCTGAAGCATAGTGGGTGCGGCGCTCAGATGAGCAATATCGCGACGTAGTCTCGAGAGAGCGCTGGTCAGTTCGCCCGCCGGAGTAGTTATATCCGGCGTGACGGTATTCGCTGGTCTTGGGGCGCCCACGTGATCCATAGATAGATCTGGATTGTTGCCTTGTCCTCCAATATGTCTCGCGAAGTCGGGCGCTGCCCCTCCGTGGCTTCATGCTTTTGAGCGATGCCGGGCACGGTTTTGGTGGAGGGCTTGCACGCTTTCTCCGCCGCGCCATGGGGTGGCCGGTCTACCGTGACAGCGCCGGTGATGGTGTTTCAGGCGCTCCTCCTCTAATCGGGGAGCAACTTGCGCTTTGGGTAACTTTTGAGGGGCGCTCGAGTTCATATTTCGCCGCGAGGACCTCGGTCCATCCGTCGGCCAAGAGGTCTTGATCAACTTGAAGTCGTTGTTGCTTTTTCTTTAGGCTATTTGCCGTGGCTATTAGCCCGCCGAAATGCTCTTGTTCGACGGATCCTCAGCACGACGAATTGCCGTCAGCCGAGGCTTGCCTCGCCTCCGGAGGGAGGTAAGTAATTGTCATCCTCAACCTGCTGCCCCGCCTCTCGGGGGCTTGCTCGCATCCTCCCGCGCTGGATCGTGGCCGGAGGGAGTTGTCTTCGCACTTTCGGGTGTTATTATCTCCGTGCCATCTCCATTCTTCCCGTATGATTTAGAGCGGGCGCCGACGCCATGCTTTCTTTTAGGAATCGCCTCCACGCTTCTTCACCGCCCCATCTTTTGGGTGTCCACCATGTGTATGTCATATGACGAGGTGGTCTTCCAAAGGTCCGTAGGCACCGGATTCTGGTTGTCTCCCGATCATCGCCCATACCGGCGGCGTCTTCGGAGTCGTGAGTCGAGTAAGTCGGTTAAATCGCCGACGGCTAACGGGCTGGGTGGTGGTGGGCTCTGAATTTTTCGCCCAACCGCCCCGCCGTAGTTCACCAGGGCTCCTGATAGCGAGACACTTCAGTGAATTTATGATATCGCCAAGGGCGAAAGTGCCGAAAGATGTCTCGCAGCGTGAATTTGATGATCGCCCAATCGGATTCGACCAGGGCGCAGGAGGTTCGATTCCGGCAGAGTCCGCACCTCGGAGTCATGGGCTTGCGCGACAAGGTAAGTGTTTGGCTCCATCGCCAGAGAAGTTGCCGCCTCGGTGGGCGCATCCCGCCGCCGCCTCCGCACTCGCCGACTTCTGCATCCTCGCCCTCGTCATCCTCCGCGGGCAGAAGGTTGGCGGGCCGTCAGATCTTGCCAAAGAGATGGAGGAGGCTGGTGAATCAGGGGCGGACAGGATTGACTGCTAGGGTGGGCAACGACGAAGCAGAGCACATGCCAGCCTGATCTGGTAGCTGCTGGGTTGGATCTGCAGGTTGGCGGCATGGCTGGTTGAGAGGAGGTCACCTCCGGTAGGTGGGATCGGGGGAGAGGATTGGATCGAATCATGGGAATCGGCCCCCGCAGCGACAACCAGCAGGAACAGCACGCGGCGACAACCTAGCCCCAGCACGGCAACGAGGTTGGTCAAGGACGAGGGAGACGAGGGGAGAGTGAGGGCGGTGGCGGAGGTGGGTGGCGGCGAGGTTCAGAGGGGTGGGTGACGGCGATGAGGGGGACTAAGGGGATCTGCATCAGGGGAGAGGGGAGAGGATCTGAGGGGGGGCAGAGAAAGAAAGAAAGAATTGAGGCGGGGGGTGCGTGGAAAATGTCCATGAGGACAGACCTAGGGTTACGGCTCGGGTGGGTTTGGGCCGTTGGATCGGGAAGCATCCCACGGTGGTTGATGTGTGATCCGTGTGATATGCTCATGGTCCAATCAGAACGCAGCAAACCATTTGATGACCTTATGACCATATAAATTGGTCGTGATCGATTCAAGATAAAAAATTTCATTCCATTTTTCAGTGCTCAAAATGAGTATTTTTGTGGAAGTCCTATCAAATATTTGTTCAAATGATATCATATTTTGCACAAGTTTACATCGTGGATTTGCAAACAATATTGACAAAGGGAGTTTTTATTTCCTTTGCACGAAAAATCAATTTTCCATTTTTCGAGTGCCCAAAATAAGTTTTTTTGTGAAGGACCTATAATATATTTGTTGCAAAATTGGACCAAATCATTTTTGTAAAATACTAGGCCATATTTAATGCACAATTGACCAAATGGTTGGGTGTAAAAAGTTTTTATCCACCTCTCATGAAAAAGACAATTTTTTACCGATTCAGCTACAAGCGGGTCAAATTTGAACTGTAGTTGCCTAGTAGTTTGCTCTTTTTTTTTCCAAAAATCATTTCTACGTACACAAGTATCTATTTAATCAGAGAAAGACAAAAAAAATTCTAAGATTCAACCACTAGCTAGGAACGGTTATTCCCGCCGTTTTGACCGCATTTTGAAATGTGCATAAAAAATTCAAAAAAAATCAAAAATTTGGGGAACAGTCGCATTGTGTCATTATATGTGGCCAACTTCCCAGGAAAAATAACAAACTTGTAATACAACAATTATTTTAAAAAAGTGTTCTCAGAAACGAGCTATCACGTGTGGAGATCGATGGCTTTCAAGCCAAATGATCAATCTTATAGCCACATTCATGGCATAGTTTGTTCAAATGATCTCATATTGTGCACAAGGGTGCATATTAGAACGACAAACAATGTTGCCTAAGGAAGTTTTCATTTTCTTTGGACGAAAAAACCATTTTCCATTTTTCGAGTGCCCGAAATGAGGTTTTTTTGTGAAGGACCTCCTAAATAATTGTTGCAAAATTGGACCAAATCATTTTTCTAAAATACTAGGACATATTAGATGCACAATTGACCAAATGGTTGGGTGTAAAAAGTTTTGATCCACCTCTAGTGAAAAAGACAAATTCCCTCCGATTCAGCAGGAAGCGGGTCAAATTTGAACTGTAGCTGCATCATAGATTGCTCTTTATTTTTTCCAAAAATCATTTCTAGGTACATAAGTATCTATTTAATCAGAGAAACACCAAAAAATTCCAAGATTCAACCACTAGCTAGGAACGATCAAGCCCGCCGTTTTGACCGCATTTTGAAACGGGCATAAAAAATTAAAAAAAAATCAAAAAATTGGAAAACCTTCGCATTGTGTCATTATATGTGGCCAAGTTACCAGGAAAAATAATAAACTTGTACTACGATAATTATTTTAAAAAAGTGTTCTCAGAAACGAGCTATCACGTGTGGAGATCAACGGCTTTCAAGCCAAATGATCAATCTTATGGCCACATTCATGGCATAGTTTTTTCAAATGATCTCATATTGTGCACAAGGGTGGATATTGGAATGGCAAACAATGTTGCCTAAGGAAGTTTTCATTTTCTTTGGACGAAAAAACCATTTTCCATTTTTCGAGTGCCCAAAAGGAGGTTTTTTTGAGAAGGACCTCCCAAATAATTGTTGCAAAATTGGACCAAATCAATTTTCTAAAATACTAGGACATATTTAATTCACAATTGAAAAAATGGTTGTGTGTAAAAAGTTTTGATCCACCTCTCGTGAAAAAGATAAATTTCCGCCGATTCAGTTGGAAGCTAGTCAAATTTGAACTGCAACTGCCTCATAGTTTGCTATTTATTTTTTGCAAAAATCATTTCTAGTTACATAAGTACCTATTTAACCATAAATACATGGTTTGGTGGCGATACGTCGAGGTTTGGGCGGTGGCCGAGGGCCCCAACTCTAGAGCGCCAGAACTCAAGATGTTCGCCGCATGGTCACCGCGTGACCGTGGCGTTGCCATGTGTTATGGGCTGCCTAGGCATGTCTATTTGGTTGGGCACTCCCCAGGTAGGTGCTAGGAAGGAAATTACAACATAAGATTCTCACGAGGAGACCCATCGATGCTCAAACATGAATTAGCAGCCAAGTGTTTGATTAGCGGTGCGGGAAATATACATGGCTAATGGGCGTGAGTTTTGGCTGAGGATGATTAGTTAGTAAGAAGACCGTCTTCACAAATTTTCAGCTCAAAAGAAGGAGCCTGGGTGGTACTTGCTTTGCAAAGTACCACACTGGACATAAATTCGAATGTTGAAGCTGGGCTCAAAATAATGAATGGATTGAGCTGGCATTTGGTGGAGGATGGTTATTTGGGCATAGGAAAGCACTATAGGAAATGGATACTATTTGGACATGTCAAAGTGGTACATCCTTCACAAAGTGTTGTTCTGAACAGAATAGGAAAATGAATATTGATGAATTATTTTTGAACTAGGCAAGGAAGGTTTTTTACATATTTGACGAAGATATGACCCAAAGAATTTATGAGATTTTTTTGGGAATTTTGGGAATGACAGAAATATAGGTTGCTTCACAACCTCGAGCAAAAAATGCCACATGGACATGACACATAGGCAAAACTGATGAGGTGGCGCCTAGTCATAGCAACCCACCACAATTTACAAGGTTATGACCATCTATATTGGTCGTGATCAGCCAGAAATAAGGCAGCGGACCAGTGCTATCTGCCTTATGACCATTTCGTGTAAGGAAATTACGACCTTTCTGACCAAAATGGAACAGCTTTTGACCAATTGTTCTGAAATGGTCATAGATCTATGACCAATTCTTCCAGGGTCACTAACAGAAGGTCACTACACTACTAGGGAAAACCTTATACACAGAAATTTAGCAACAGCGCGGGTCAAAAAAGGGCGCTAGTGCTAGATAGCAGTAGCGGTTGAGAAAAAACTGCGCTGCAGATACAATTGTAGCAGTAGCGCGTGTGGCCGTAAAAGCGGTACTACTAATATTCCCATTGGTGGAACGATAGGCTACACATAGTAGTAGCGGGCTTGGAGGAAGCGCGCTACCGCTAGGGCATGAGTAGCAGCGTGTTTCCTAAGAAGAGCGCTACTGCTAATGGAAATAAAATAAAATGAAAAACAAATAGAAAAGTAAATGAAAATGAAAGAAACAGAAAAAGGAGAAAGAAAAATAAAATAAAATGTAAAGCAAAATAAATGAAAAATCGAAAAAACAGAGAAAGGCATAGCAGTAGGCGTGTTCGTAAGAGGCGCTTATAGCTAACGAGTGAGCGCTTTCCTAGACCCCCGCTATAGAAACAGAAAAGGAAATAAAAAAGGGAGAACATTACATAGCTATAGGAGTAGCGCGTTTTGTAAAAAGTGCTATAGCTACATTAGCTATAGCACGTTTTGCGAAACGCGCTTCCGCTAATTTTGACTTCACACCAAAAAACCGTTTCCCCCCGGCCACCACTTGCCCCCCAAATCTCTCGACCCACCCCGCCGCCATCTCCCCTATTCGCCGTCGCCCCACTTTGCCGCCGTCTCCTGCCGATGTCGACGCCCCCGGAGCCACCAGAGCCATGCGCCGTCGACGCCATCGGAGCCGCCCACAATGCCACGGAGCCGCGCGGCCTCATCAACGCCACAGGAGCCGCCGTCGACGCCACCGGATCCTCCCTCGCCACAACTGCCTCCCTTGCCGTCACCGGAGATGCCCCTGCCTCCCTCACCACCATCGGAGCCATCCTCTGTAAGCTCCCACCCTCCTCTCTCTCTCTCTCATGCATAGGTTAATTATCTAGGTTATTTAGGCAAAAATTTAGTTAGGGCTTTGACAGAGAACTAGTCAGGTCAACTAGTTTAATTAGGTTAATTATCTAGGTTATTTAGGCAAGTTTTATTTTAAAGATGATCCCTTCCTAGACTTTTATTGTTGATTATATCTTTTCATTGAAGTGGTCATGTTATATCTTTTCATTGAAGTGGTTCGATTGTGCCCAAGTGGCTTTGTTGTTTAAATGAAGCTGAGTGGCCTATATATGTTTTGCCGGAATGTTGATTCATTTCCGTTCCGGCAAATTTTAGGTTCTCGATTTGTCCACTTTTTAGGAAAGGTCATGCCGAAATATTCCGTGAATTTCGGCATGACTTGTGCTACAAACTAGGACATATCGAGTGCCCAGGATTTGCCGCACCAGGAAGGAGTCAACGTTCCTGAAAAACAATAGGACTTTTTTATGTCATTATTCATTTTATTAGGTCTAGAATTAATTGACTAGATTTAATCATAGGAAATATGGCAAGCAACGATGAAGGACAGGGTTCTGATGATTGCGACGACGTCTACCGGGCGGAAGACGAATTTTTTAGCCTTACCGACGATCAACCGATGTTGTTGCTGGGCCCACCGGTGGCATCGGGGACTGAGACCGACACGCAGACCGGTGCTGAGACTGAGACCGTCGCTGAGACTCAGACATGCATCGAGACCGGCGCTGAGACTGAGACCGGTGCTGCCTCGTGGAGCGGAGCCGGTACTGTAGAACCGAAAGCAAAGAGGCAGCGACTTCCTAACAAACTCAGGACTACTAGACTGGTGGTCACGGAGGAGGATGACGGCATTTTTGAGCCAAAGGCGCACGAGGAAGCGCATCGATGTTACGGCAATCAAATAGGCTGCATCGTATGGACAACCGCCACCATCAACGATGAGAAACTACAGAAGAAGAAAATATGAGGAGCTCCCTCCTAAAGAAGTTTCACCAGATATTATTGTTCCCGTGCCGGAATGAGAAGGATTATTAAGATCCGGACGAGGACCCGACAATGAAGAAGATAAACAAACACGCCATGACCAAGTTTAGCGACGCGTTGGCCGCCTGGAAAACTCGAGTGAAAGCAAGGATCATCGACAAGAAGGAACCCTACTCCGAGATTGTAAAAGATAATCTGACAATCACGGAAGAGCAGTTTCAAATATTCAAGGAGGCTTGCGAGGCCGAAGCTGCCAAAACAAAGTCTAAGTACATGAAGGGGCTTCAAGATAGGAACATTGGGAGCCACCACCTCGGAAGCCGTGGTTACGGCGGAAAGAGGTCCAAATGGGCCAAGGAGGACGCGGAAGCCGCAAGTCTGGGCATCCCAGACCCCTTGGCGGATTTCCCATCCTCCTGGAGCGTGATGTCCTGAGGGCCTGGCACCGTTGGGACCCAGTGAAGAAGGTTTACGAGATAACACCGGTCATTACGGAGTTCATGAGACTGCTGGTAATTTTAGTTTCTGATCAATTTGACTGCACATGTTAGTCATATTTGTAAACGATCCTTGTGCCTTTTGCAGAGAGAGCAGCACCGGATTGCGGCCGAAAGCGACTCGCCGTCTGAGGCATTGGCGAGGCCCAAGTGGGACACTCCATTCAACCGGGCGCTGAACATATTGAAATGACAACCGGTGGATACTCGACCATCGTATGGACTTGTGCACGGTGTCGGAGACGGCGCCACGTGGAAGAACTACTACCGTGAGACCACGGAGGAGAGAAAGGAAAGACAGAGGTTAACTAAAGAAAACATCGACAAGAAGGTTGAGATTGCGGTTGAGAAGAAATCATCTCAGACAGTCGCAATAGCAGTAGCTGCCGCAAAACAGGTGGTTGCAAATTTGTCTACTTCCTTGGTGACGGGAGTTTTCACTTGGACAAGGAAAAATCCAGAAGCAAATGCAGAGGACTTTCCCCTTGCTGACCTGCTCCCACACCGGCTCCCGCACTGGACGTGCTCGGTGGTGCTTCGTCTTGGCTGAGCTCGACGCCCTCACGGTATCTGTCACACCGGCCCCTTCAATATAAATGTATAATCTCCCGTTTTCGTTGCCTTTCGGATGTCTCACATCGCATACTTTTCTTTGCAGGCCGACGAAACCCCGTGCACCATATTGTACACCATCGGCGACCAGAAGGTGGACGTGGGGAAGACGACGATAATGGAGCCGAAGGAACCATTGTTCCACAGCCGGCCGATCCCCCCGAAAGTCTTCAAGGTTTCCATGGCCAGTGTCGAACTGGGCCACGAGAATTTGCCTCCTCCAATACTACTGGTGGATTGCGAGGAGACACCGCGACGGCTTGGTGATTGTTGCAATGGGTGGGTCCTGTTGTGGCCAAACAGCCTGCTTCGTCTGGAGGCGGTCGGGAGCACACCCACGAGCACGCAGCCTCAGCAAGGTATGAACATCAACACCCCACCTACCCAATTAGCATCGGTTGTCGGGTTGGGTGATAGCGGACGGGGTAAGGAGGAGGCTCCATTAGTCACTGATGACGTCGCCATGGATGAGGATGAGGACGACGGTGGTGCTGAACAGTATGTCTATACTGGCGCCTCCTCAGGGTTTGAGCGTCATGAGTCAGTGCCTGAATTTTCGTCTCAACGTATTATGGACGACCTTATGGTAGTAAAGAAGTCTAGGCAGAGAGCGAGGAAAGGCAAAAAAGCTGATTCTATGATCCAGCCGCCTCAGCAGCCTCGGCTTCAGGACCGTATAGATATCCCCGATGCGGATAAATGGCATATCCCCGGTCAACCAATCCTACTTGCAAGAGCGCTAGGGGCCAGATTCGGCGATCTAAGGAGACTTCATGATGATGTGCTGCGGGTAGAGAAAGGCCTCATCGCCTCGACAGATCCAGGATACCCACTCTACGTGGTTAACGTTCCGCGGCAAATGTCGTACGTCGACAGCTTCCCCGCGGATAAGTTCTTCCTCCGATTCGATCACATATTCGACATGTTTCATGTGAAGAAGCTAGATTTTACGTTTGTCGGTGCGGGGACGACACCTATGGGATCAGAAGAATCCCTACTACGGTTGCGGGGCGCGGGGTCGTGAGAAGAGCAGATCAAACAGATAGCACACGGGTTCTTTTATCCAGGTTCGGGCCGCGAGATGCGTAAAACCCTACTCCTGCTTTGGTGGATTAGTTTATCTGTGTTCTTGAGCTAGCTATGGGGCGTGAGGAGCTCCAAAAAGCCGAATCCTCCTCCTGGTCGCCTTGGGCCTCCTTTTATAGGAAAAGGGGCTACCACAGTAGCATGTAGGAGGTGGAAAGGGTACAGTCATACGAGTTCATCCTTGTATTACATGACAAGGCGCCATTAATGCGTCTTGCTTAGGTGTCCTTGCTTTATCAGGGATGGGGGAGAGCCCAGTATCGTCCGCCGCCACTCCCTTTCGCATTCACACGCGCCCTGGCCAGCGGTGCCTGTGGTGCCACGTAGGTAGGAAGGCAGCTGAGGTGGCGCAGTGGTGGGTCTCCACGAAGGTTCGCTCGCCGCCACGCAGGTGCCTGCCCAACTGGTTGGGTCGGCAGCCGCATGGTGGAGGCTCGATTGGCGCCGTCGATGGTGGCCCTCACGGTGTCCTTGGTAGGGCCTTGCAGCAGCCCCGCAAGGGTCTTGCAGGGGCCCCGGCAAGGGTCTTGCTTGCGGCGTCTGCTGCCATCCCGGCAAGGCTCTTGCCGGAGGGGGGGGTTTAGGTCCCCTTGGCCGGGATCCCGCCAAGGGTCGTCATCTTCTGTAGTATGTATCTGATCTTCGAATGTCTTCACAAAGATCTGCATGCCACCACGGGGATGCCTCCCGAATCCCTTGCCCCATGGGGGGGGGGGCAGTGGACTCAAAGGTGACCCGTTTCGTGGGCGTGGGGCGAGTCCCCCCGGCAAGGATCTTGCCGGGGGAGTCTGCTTCGTGCCCTTTGCTCTTTGTGGTCTTGGTCTTGGCGTCATTCTGCTTCTTTCGAGCTTTGGCCTTACCTTGGCTCACCTTCCTTGCCTTGCTTTAGCGTGGCAACGCCCGTGGCTTAGACTGCCCGTGCACAGTTAAAAAAGGTGTACCCTTCTTTCTGTACATCGACAGGAGCCCCCGGGCGTGGGCCACACGTAAGCGCAACCGCGTCGTTGGGCCAGGCCCAAAAACGGTGCACGGGCAGGCAGGGTGGTTTTTACCGTGGTAAGTCTTTTCACGCGCTGCGCTTCCCATGCCTCCCGCGCGTGGCTTGGCGTGGAGAGGCGTGCGTGACGTGGGCGGCATGTGTGTGGCTGAGCTTTGCACGCATGCGTCCCGTCGCAGTTTATGTGAAAGGAGGCGGCCCGCGTTTTCCCCCATAAGAAGGAATAACCGCGGGCGCGCCGCTCACTTTCACCTCTTCTCTCGTACCTTTTCCAATATCAGAGCCGCTGTTTCCTCTCTTCCTTCCTTCCTCGAAGCTTTGCCGTCGCCATCGCCATGCTGCCACCGTCCTCCCTTGCTCCTCTAGACCTCTCGGCCACCATGGCGCCCAAATCCGCCAAGGGCAAGGGGGTGGCTAAGAGCTCTGGGACCGTGGAGCCGCCGGAGAGCGCGCTGTCGGGGGACCGGACGAAGTCTGCCTTCTTCATCCCCTCGTCGATTGGTGTTCATGATCTCCTGGCCTCCTTCAAGCCCTTATGGGGAGTGAAGACGGGGGAGAGAATTCGGGGCATCCGGTGACGCGCATTATTCATGCCGCCTGCGCCGATCCTGTCCCCAACCGGTATCCCTTTTTCGTCGAGTACCTTTCTTGCGGGTTATGCCCTCCTTTTTCCGATTTCTTCTGAGACATCATGCACACCTTCGGCTTTCGCCTTTTGGATTTCACTCCGAATGCGTTGGCATGCTTGGCTCTCTTCGCGCATCTTTGCGAAGGCTTCACCGAAGTGCAGCCCAACACGGTACTCTTGCTCCATTATTTCTCCCCTTGAATCTAGCCCGGAGGCGCCGTCTCCGGATGTGTCGCCTAGATCTCAAGATCCAACGGGGCGTACCCGGAAGGTGCCATGAAGGAGAAGTGGGATGAATGGCGTGGCCGGTGGTGCTGGATCGAGGACGAAGACCCGCCGGAATTCTGCAAGGTCCGTCGAACGCTGCCGGTCCGCGGCAGCGACTGGGGTGACGTCGATGCTGCCGAAGGGAGGCTCACTGTCGCCACCACAAGGATCCTCCGGCTGACCCAGGCGGGGCTCACCCTGGAGATGATCGGGGCGGACTTCATTCGCCGCCGAATCACCCCGTTGCATAACAAGGGGAGGCCAGCCTGGCTTTTCACGAACCCAGCTGACATTATGCGGCTCCGCCCTGGCCTCGACCACAACTTCATGGTGATGGGGCATGCCCACTTCTGCCAGCGGCTTTTCCAGCTCGACGTGGGTCGCGACGGCAAGATTGAATGGACCGGCAAGGCCGCGAGGGCTGCCGCGAAGGTTGGCAAGGCCCTCAAGGGTCGTTCTTCAAGTTGCCAGCGGGGGTGGTCCCGTTGTGCAATAACTCACGCCGGTCCGAGATCATTGCTATGATGCCGAACTGCAACGCGCATGGCCCTGTCCCGAGCTGGCGGAAGCCGACGGAAGCAGACGTGCAGCAGTTCTTCGACTCCTTGGTCGAGGTGTACGTCAATGCTGACGTTGACCGGTGGCTTGTCATGGACACCACCCAGGCGGAGCTGGACTACATTGCCACTAGGGAGAGGGAGGCACAGCTTGCCATGGAGGCCGGCAGCGCCGGGGGTGTGGAAGACAAAGCCGCGACGGCGGCGGCGGAGGAGCGGTTCACCTTGTGGGCGGCGGCCACCAGGGAGGTCAGCAGCGCCGACGCTGGAGCTCCGCTTGTCGAGGACACGCCCGACGAGTCGTCGGAGGAGGAGGAGGACGTGGCGGCGAGCTCGACGCCGACCAGGGGAAGAGGGCGAGTCCTGTGGCGGGCTGGCTCCGGCGAGCCGGTCCGGCCTGGCAGGGCCACGCGGCCTCAATTGACCCTGGAGGGGTCCGGGCGCCACTCGAGGGCCACGGCAACGAAGGGGCTGGCGAGGGCCGCTGAGAAGAAGAAGGCGACATCCCCTTCCTCATCCAGGCGCATACAAACCCCGCCGCCCTCTTCGCCTCCTCTGGCAGGCATCGATTCGGATGATGATGTGGAGCTCCCTTTTGATCTTGGGTCTCTCAGCCCGGAGAGGAAGAGGAAGCTGGTGGAAGAGGAGGAGACGGACGACGAGTGAGTACTCCATTCCTTGCTGTTATTTCCTCTTCCCAGAATCGGGTTGCTTGTCTTGATCCATCTTTGCTTCTGCAGGGAGACGGAGACGTTGGCCCAGAGGGCGAGGACCTTGGCGAGCGATCAGCCCCCGGCTGGGGCTTCATAGACACCACTGGTGGTGCTAAGCAGCCCGGACAGCAGCCCCCGGCGCAGCCCCCAACGTAAGTTCGTCACCTTCTTCCTACTCGACACGTGGTAGGCGCTCGATGCCATGATGCTAACCTTGTCGGGTTTTGCAGGAGGGGAGCGGCAGCAGGAGGAGCCACAGAGGGCTGCTCCGAACACACCACCCCCATCGACTACGCCGCCGCGGGGGCGTCCCCGGCAAGGGCACCAGGCACGGAGCCTATACCCATGGAGGAAGAGGGGAACTTGGGCGCTGGTGACTCTGCCGCGGCGCCAAATGCGGGCGGGGAGGGGACTTCTGCTTCACAGCCTGGCACTGGTGAGTCGCCTGTCCTTCGTCTCTGATTTCCCCTTATTTCTTTCTTGGCTTCATCGCCCCCATTACTGCCCAGGCCCTCCTTCGGCAGACATGGAGGACGTGGACACAGTTGTGGGAGACATTGCTGAGGAGGCCGCGGCTGAGGCCAGCAGGATTGCTGCCGAGGAGGCCGCCAAGGATGTTGACGAGGCTGCCGCTGATGAAGCCGCCAAGGGTGCTGCCGAGGACGCCGTTGCGGAGGCCGCCAAGGGTGCTGCCGAGGACGCCGTTGCGGAGGCCGCCAAAGGCGTCCGGCGAAGCTTCTGCCGACGGTGCCAGCAGTGGGCCTGCCGGTGGGGCCGACAAGGCCTCTGTCGAGGAAGAGGCAGCGGGTGACCAGCCTCCTTCTTCCTCAACCTCGGGCCCTAGCAGATATCTGAAGGTGGGCGATGATCTCTTCGTCCATCAACCGGGGACGTCAAGCCGAGCGCCTGCCGAAGGGGAAACCTTGGATAGCGAGGTTCTTGCTGCCACCGGGCTTGAGGTGGTTGATGAGCCGGGCGTTGGTGGCGACTGTTTTCCAGAAGAGCAGCTTTTCCGCGCCATGGGGGCCGACTTCCGGAAGCTCCAAGTGCTCTACCGTGCCCGCCTGGACAAGATCAAGGCCAGGATGGCAGCGGTGGACAACGTGGAGGTGGATTTCAAGGCGCGTGTCGCTGAGATGCAGACCTGGTTCCACCAGACTCGCGAGGAGCAGAGAGCCTTTCAGGAGGAGTTGGCCAAGCGCGACGTGGAGCTCACCATGAGAATGGCCGACATCGAGAAGGCTCAGGAAGAGGCGGCGAAGTTGGCCGGCGCAGCCGAAGCTGCCCGGAACCAGCATCAAGCCACCTTGGATTCCCAGGAAGAGGACCTCTCCGCGTGTGAAGCGAAGCTTAACGCAACGCTCCGCGGCAAGGATGAGGAGCTCGAGGCCCTTGTCGCGCGACGGACCCGTGAGCTGGAGCAGAGGCACAAGGAGGCACTCAATGCTAGGCTCTGGCTCATGCCGGCAAGGCGAAGGAACTGGAAGCGGAGCGGGATGAGCTAAAGGAGCAGGCCCTCAAGCTGTCCGGCGAGAATAACACGCTCAACCGCGCCTTGACAGAGGCGCAAGGAGCAGTCATCAGCGGGACTGGGAGCTCTCCGACACGCAAAACTCCATCAGAGACCTCAAGGTGAACCTGGAGGGTCTCGAGAAGATGTTGTCGGAGAGCAGGGCTCGGGAGGAGACCTTGACCAGGAGCCTCGAGGAGGAGAAGAAGCTGCGGGCAAACGAGGCCGCCTCCCACCAGGAATATGTGGTGGGTGAGAACAAGTGGATCAGCCATCTGGAGGTCATCGCCGGCAGGGTCACCTTGCAGTTGGCCACCATGGGGTTGCCAAATGTGAGGTACGCCCCCGAGCGCAGCGGGACCATCAACACCAAGCTGACCCAGTTCTTTGAAGGCGTCCTCGGAGCCCTGGCCTATCTCCACTCCAACAGGACGGCCACGCCGGCCGATGAGGCCCGGCGACTTTGCCGGAGGGTTGTGACCAAGGTCCTCACCAATGTGGTGCACTGGAATCCCAATTTGACTTCGCGGCCTCGATGAAGAGCTTGCCGGACGGTGTTGACCTCACGGTGCTCAAGGAGCGCATCAAGCCCATCACCAATGGCATCAACGAAATCAAGAGGGTGGAAGGCCAGCGCCGGGATTGAGCATCCCGTTCTTCTTCGCCGCTGCAGTTCCCGATCAAGACAAATTTTATCTTTAGTTAGAACCGTAGCTACGATGTGATGTAATATAACTTTGAAGTACTCCTAGTTTTCTTGCACATTACTTCTCGGTTCAATTCCTCTTTGTATGTGTGCCCCTCGTCGATCGGGTAGGTTTGCCGGTGCGAAAGCCCCTAGCGGCGCTTTGGGGACGGGTCCCCAGGGCCTGCTGGGTACGCATGCCACTGGACAAGCCACCTTTCCGTTCCAAACGCGGCCGCCCGAACTGTCGAGCTTGACTCGAGTCAGAATCGAGGGCGTTGTCGATCGCGGAAGGTTACTCTGCCATTCTCGACGCAGCCGCTTGAGCTGTTGAGCGGACTGGAAACAGGGCAAGGGCGTTGCCGATCATGGGGGGAATAACCTCAAATAAAAAGGGTAGCACAAATAAGAAGTCAGTGCAACTTAGCTTCTGTTGGCGATCGCTCGAGCGTCGATCTTCTGGCCTCCTTTCTTCTTCCAAGGTCACGAAGATGAAGGAGTGTCGGGCTAACTGCTAGAACTGATTCTCACAACTGTGCCCCCTACCTGGCGCCCCAAAGATGTCGGTGCGGGGACGACACCTATGGGATCACAAGAATCCCTACTACGATTGCAGGGCGCGGGGTCGTGAGAAGAGCAGATCAAACAGATAGCACGCGGGTTCTTTTATCCAGGTTCAGGACGCTAGATGCGTAAAACCCTACTCCTGCTTTGATGGATTAGTTTATCTGTGTTCTTGAGCTAGCTATGGGGCGTGAGGAGCTCCAAAAAGCCGAATCCTCCTCCTGGTCGCCTTGGGACTCCTTTTATAGGAAAAGCGGCTGCCACAGTGGCATACAGGAGGTGGAAAGGGTACAGTCATACGAGTTTATCCTTGTATTACATGACAAGGCGCCATTAATGCGTCTTGCTTAGGTGTCCTTGCTTTATCGGGGACGGGGGAGAGCCCAGTCTCGTCGCCGCCGCTCCCTTTATGTTGACACGCGCATACGGCCAGCGGTGCTGTGGTGCCACGAGGCGTGCAGCAGCTGAGGTGGCACAGTGGTGGGTCTCCACGAAGGTTCGCTTGCCGCCACGCAGGTGCCTGCCCAACTGGTTGGGTCGGCAGCCACATGGTGGATGCTCGATTGGCGCGGGCCTGATGGTGGCCCTACGGGTGTCCTTGGCAGGGGCCTTGCCGCAGCCCCGGCAAGGGTCTTGCCGTGGCGTCTGCTTCCATCCCCGGCAAGGCTCTTGCCGGAGGGGGGGCCTTGTGGTCCCCCTTGGTCGGGATCCCGCCAAGGGTCGTCATCTTCTGTAGTATGTATCTGATCTTCGAATGTCTTCACAAAGATCTGCATGCCACCACGGGGATGCCTCCGGAATCCCTTGCCCCATGGGGGGGGGGGGCAGTGGACTCAAAGGTGACCCGCTTCATGGGCGTGGGGCGAGTCGCCCCGGCAAGGGCCTTGCCGGGGCTGCTAAAACCGCCCCCGGAAAGGATCTTGCACCGGGAGTCTGCGTCCCTTTGCTCTTTGTGGTCTTGGTCTTGGCGTCGTTCTGCTTCTTTCGAGCTTCGGCCTTACCTTGGCTCACCTTCCTTGCCTTGCTTTAGCGTGGCAACGCCCACGGCTCAGACTGCCCATGCACAGTTAAAAAAGGTGTACCCTTCTTTCTGTATACCGACAACGTTTTTCCGCCTTTATGCCTTGAACATAAACTACATCATCAGGTTTGAGCAGATATCTCATATCTTTGTCACTGACCCATACTACATGCATGAGGGCTTCTTGGGAGTCTGCGCAGAGCACCGTGTATACGCGAGGGAATACATCGTCAATTTCATGCTCGCCAACAAGGACAAGGAGGTGATTCTCGTGCCTTATCATCCCGTGTAAGTCATCCGCGCTGCTATCCTTCTTTCGATTTCAATCATTCATTTGCACGGTGGAGGCTAAGTAATTTGAGGTGTACTTATTTTATGCAATGGTAGGCGCTACCGTCCTCATCATCCTATACCCCGATTCTCCCACGCTCTTTACTTGGACTCGTCGAAGAACATTCATAAAAGGATTACACCCACATCAAGGATGTTCTCGGCGGTGCTATGTTTTACTACCAAGCAAGGGGTGGAGAGGTTAGGGACAAGAAGAGAGAAGGCGGCAGGCTAAGCCTTGACCATAAGACCGACTTCTGCTGCATCCAGCAACCGAACGATTCTCTTAATGATGGATTCTATGTTCTACACCACATGCTGGAGTACAGACGGGATCACCAGAACCTTCGAATGTCACCTACATCCGGCGGTGCCCATATTCTGCAATAGGCAAAGAACGTAGGAGATATCGAGGATCATCGACTTCGAGCCGAGTTATATCACATCTAGCGCTAACTTGCCCAAATCATCATGAAGGAGGTCGTCAGAAAAACAGGGATGTTCTACGAAGAAGGACAAATGTCACGGGAAGACGTCCGAACAAGGGTAGCCGCTCAGCGTCTCAACCTGAAGCCTTTCACTAGGCTCGGGGACTATCTCCCTAACATGGATGGATGGAACGACATGTTGGATTGATTGTCGATATATGACAACGTGTCCGTTTAGTCCATACTTTCTGTATAACAAAACATTGAGTTATGCACGGTGAAAATTAATTTGTGATGTAATTAAACCGTCCTCCTCCTAGACTAGCGAAAATCACTCTAATTAGGGCATTTTGGGGTACGATGAACTTTGTTATTTATGCTTATGATATGTTGTTTCTATTTGTTCCAAGTCTCTCTCTTTCTATGTCTCAACTATATATATATATATATATATATATATATATATATATATATATATATATATATATATATATATATATATATATATATATATATATATATATATATATATATATATATATATATATATATATATATATATATATATATATATATATATAAGTGCAACTATCCCTAGGTAGTTTTGGTAATTCATAACAACATATAGCTCATTGAGCTAATGCTATTCAAGACTATTGTTTCAGGAAAGCTCAATGAATGGCATGGCATGGATGATGAAAGTGGATCCTCAAAATACTAAGGACAAAGGATTGGCTCAAGCTCAAAAGCTCAAGACTCTTCATTTTACATTTTAGTGATCCAAGATCACATTGAGTCTATAGGAAAAGCCAATACTATCAAGAAGGGATGAGGTGTTGCTTAATGAGCCTCTTGCTTCATGTGCTTAGTGATATGCTCCAAAACCCTCAACTACTTTCCCACATCCACAAATGACCTAAACCTAAAGCCAAAATCGGTCACACCGATTCTTTCTATCCGGCGCCACCGATTCCAAAAGTCATAGCCACTACCACAAACCCTAAGCAAATCGGTCTTACCGATAGGGATCTCGGTCTCTCCGAGATGGGGTGCAATCTCTATGTTTCCCTTCGTAACGTTTCGGTCTAACCGAAGTGAGCGATCGGTCCCACCGAGATTGCAATGTAAACTCTCTGTTTCCTTTTTGTAACATTTCGGTCTCACCGAAAAGAGCAAATCGGTCCCACCGAGTTTACCTGACCAACTCTCTGGAAAGCTTATTACCAAATCGGTCTCACCGAGTTTGTGTAATCGGTTTCACCGAGATTACGTTATGCCCTAACCCTAACCGAATTGGCCTCACCGAGATGCATGTCAGTCCCACCGAAAATCACTAACGGTCACTAGATTTACTAAATCGGTCCGACCGAGTTTAACGATTCGGTCCCAACGAGTTTGGTAAATTGTGTGTAATGGTTAGATTTTGTGTGGAGGCTATATATACCCCTCCACCTCCTCTTCATTCGTGGAGAGAGCCATCAGAACGAACCTACACTTCCAACTTACCATTTCTGAGAGAGAACCACCTACTCATGTGTTGAGGCCAAGATAATCCATTCCTACCATATGAATCTTGATCTCTAGCCTTCCCCAAGTTTCTTTCCATTCAAACCCTCTTTCCACCAGATCCAAAACCTATGAGAGAGAGTTGAGTGTTGGGGAGACTATCGTTTGAAGCACAAGAGCAAGGAGTTCATCATCAGTGCACCATTTGTTACTTCTTGGAGAGTGGTGTCTCCTAGATTGGCTAGGTGTCACTTGGTAGCCTCCGACAAGATTGTGGAGTTGAACCAAGGAGTTTGTAAGGGCAAGGAGATCGCCTACTTCGTGAAGATCTACCGCTAGTGAGGCAAGTCCTTCGTGGGCGACGACCATGATGGGATAGACAAGGTTGCTTCTTCGTGGACCCTTCGGGTTGGAGCCCTCTGTGGACTCGCGCAACTGTTACCCTTCGTGGGTTGAAGTCGCCATCAGTGGATGTACGATAGCACCACCTATCGGAACCACGCCAAAAACATCTGTGTCTCCAATTGCGTTTGAATCCTCCAAACCCTTCCCTTTACTTTCTTGCAAGTTGCATGCTTTAATTTCCGCTGCCTATACACTCTTTGCATGCTTGTTTGAATTGTGTGATGATTGCTTGACTTGTCCTAAAATAGCTAAAATCTGCCAAACTCTAAAATTGGGAAAAGGTTAAGTTTTTATTGGTCAAGTAGTCTAATCACCCCCCCTCTAGACATACTTCAAGGTCCTACAAGTGGTATCAGAGCCAGGTTTCCATTTGCTTTGATTTCCATAGCTTTTGGTGGTCATAGCCTTGGTTTCACAACCTAAGAGAGTATGGCGTCTAGCGAGAGAAATTATCACCGTAGAGGTCCTTACTTTGATGGTACTAATTTTGCTAGTTGGAAGCATAAGATGAAAATGCATATTCTTGGACATAACCCCGCCGTTTGGGCAATTATTTGTATTGGCTTGCAAGGTGAATTCTTTGATGGGAGAGAACCGAACCGTGAAGCTAATGCGGAAGAATTGAAGATGCTGCAATACAATGCTCAAGCATGTGACATCATCTTCAACCGATTGTGCCCCGAAGGATTCAACAAAATCAGCCGTCTTGAGAATGCAAAGGAAATTTGGGATACTTTGATTGATATGCATGAAGGTACCGAGTCCGTAAAGGAATCCAAGTTGGATGTGCTCCAAAGTCAGCTTGACAAGTTCAAAATGAAGGATGGTGAAGGTGTCGCTGAAATGTACTCTAGGCTTGCTCTTATCACAAATGAGATTGCCGGCTTAGGGAGTGAAGAGATGACCGACAAATTCATCATCAAGAAAATCCTAAGAGCATTGGATGGAAAGTATGATACCGTGTGCACATTGATCCAAATGATGCCAAACTACAAAGATCTCAAGCCAACAGAAGTCATTGGAAGGATTGTTGCTCATGATATGTCACTCAAGGATAAGGAGGAACTTCACAACAAGTCAAGTGGTGCTTACAAAGCCTCAAGTGAAGCCCCCACATCATCAAGTGAGAAACCAACCTTCAATGAAGAATTGAGCTTAATGGTGAAGAACTTCAACAAATTCTACAAAAGTAGAAGCAAAGAAAGAAGCTCCATGTCAAGGTCTTACAATGACAAGAGATCTTCTAGTCAAGAGCGCAATTGCTACAATTGTGGGAGACCGGACACTACTCCAATGAGTGTACGGCACCCTACAAAAGAAGAGAAGATTCTCCAAGAAGAAGGAGCAAAGAGAAGAATCACCACCAAGAGAGGAGGAGTAGAGATGATCGTTATGAGCGAAGACCCTCACGGAGAAGTAAGGATTCGGAAAGAAAGGACAAGTCATCAAGGAGCTACACAAAACGAAGACATCAAGCTCATGTTGGTGAATGGGTTTCCGCTCCGACCGACAATCACTCCGAGAGAAGCTATCACTCCGACTCTGAATATACTCAAGATGAAGGTGTTGCGGTCTAGCACTTGTGTCAACCAACTCCTCGACATATTTGACTCACCAAATGAAGGTGTTGGAAGATGCTTCATGACCAAAGGTCCAAAGGTAACACATCCCGAGTATGTTGATTTTAATAGTGATGAAGATGACTTGCTTGTGGATGATGATTTACTTGTTGACAACTCTAGTGATGAATACTATGATGAAACGTCAATTAGTCATGCTAATCAAACGAATGACAATGATAAGGAGAAAATTGAGCTTCTAACTAAAGAACTAAACACTCTTAAGTTGGCTCATGAAACTATCTTCTAAGATCATCGAGAACTTTTAAGGGCTCACGAGAAGTTACGCTTTGAAAAGCTCAATTTTGAGCAAGTGCATGAGTTCTTAAAGGCAATCAATGATGATCTCCGCAAGAAAAGTTCTTATTACATTGCAAAGCGTTTACTCTTATCTACTTACATGCCTCAAGTTAAGTCTAGTAGCAAGTACAAGAAAGATACTTCCTGTAGTAGTAACAATAATAATGTCAAATCCAATGTTGTTGCTTCTAGTAGTTCTCTTGATTCCACTAATGATTCTCTTAGCCCAGTTACACTTGAGCAAGAAAATAGTTTATTGAAGGGAATTATAGAAAGGTGTTTACAAGAGCCTTGCGGGAGTAAGCAATTCGAGGAAATTATGCGCAAGCAAGGAAGGCACGGAAGAATCAAGGTGTTGGTTTTGAGCGAAAGTTCAACGGCAATGGAGTTGTGTGGGAAGAAGATCAATACCCCAAGACAAAGTTTGTTCCTCAACAAGAGAAGTATGATCCTACTTCCTTCAAGGGGACACAAGCTCAAGATGATCTTCCACCACAAGACCACAAGAACAAAGGCAAGGACAAGCTTCAAGAAGAGATTGATGCATTTGAAGAAGCACCTAAAGCCTCGTTCAAGTGGGTCCCCAAGACTACGTCAAGTTCTACTTCATCAAGTACAACTACAACTCCAAGGATTCCCATCAAGATGATGTGGATCCCGAAGAAGAAGAACTAGAGAGTTCTTAAGGGTGACTCCGCCAACATTCTTCACTCATATCATTTTGGCAAGAACAAGTGCAATCAACTTTGACATCTTGCAATAGTTCAAGGAGTCACAAACCCTCATGTTGGTAAGGCAAGGGACAAGGTAACCTAATGTTTTCATGGACATCATCTTGTGTGTGCATCACTCTATTTCTATGGATATTCTTGTTTGTTCCTTGTGGGACTAACCCATGTAGACAAGTTGAAAGTGCAACTCACTCCAAAGGATTGCTCCAAATGATCTACATCAACATTGAGCATCTACATCTTCAATACCTACATGAAGTCATCATCGACAAAACCCAAGGTTAGTTCATCCCTCTAAGGGGGGATCTCAAATCTAGGGGGAGCTTAACTCTAAGAACTGAGTCAAAGCAACTCTAATGGTGTGAACACAATAATGCATTATGTAAAAGTGGTAACCCCACTTGAGCTTAAACGATGAGTATGACCTATGATCAAATGTTCTCATTTGACTCCTAAGTCAATATACTCATATATAGATGACCTAGTCATCGCTAATTGCTTGATAGATGCTAAAATTGGTTGTGCATGCTTTGCCACATATTTCAATTGCCATCTTATTGTCTGAGCATGTTGGTGCATATTTTACTCATTCAAGGACATCCACTTGTTGTTTTGTTTGGAATCTTTTCTTTGTGCCAAGTGGATGGACAAGAAAGCCTAAGAACCTTCTTTAGCTATCTATGCTTTTCTCGTCTCAAACTCTATTCATGCTACATCACAAAATTTGATCAAGTCAGATTCGAACCACTCTGTGTGAGGAGCACTCGGAGTCCCTAATTTGTCATGGACTTAAACTTCCAAAACCTCTTAGTGATTCTCGGTCTGACTGATCCTTCCATTTTGGTCCTACCGAGATCAACAAGTTGATCTGAGTTTTCAATTTCGGTGCAACCGATTTGAACTTTTCGGTCTCACCGATTTGCTGCAACTGAACACAGTTATGCATCTCGGTGCCACCGAGTTGTTCCACTCGGTCACACCGACAGGGTCGAGCTATATATAGCTACGGGCGAAATTTTGGAAATTTCTCCGAAACCCTTCGCTCGCGCAACAGCTCGCTCTGCCATCGTGGTCTCTGGATCATCTCCTCGTCGCCAGCAGCCTCCTGTCGCTGGTCTCCGCCGCCGTCAACGGATTTCGTACCCGTGCCGCCATAGCAAGTCCACCACCAAGTTAGGGTATGGACTTAATCTTTGTGCTATCCACGTCTGATTCCTCGCACATTATTTTCATATTGATTCTTGCCACGATTGAAACTCTTCTATCCAGCCAAAGTAGTTCATGGATTATATGTGATTCAAATTTTTAGGGTTAGGTTTCCGCCGAAACCATCTCGGACCCACCGAGTTGAAAAACTCGGTCTCACCGATTTGGCTTATGCCATTGCACTAGTGACTCACGGTCTGACCGAGAATTACTAATCGGTGCAACCGATTTGAGGACTCTGTGAAACCCTAGCATTCTCGGTACCACCGAACTGAAACTCGGTCCAACCGAGATCATCAGTTTAGGTTCCAAAACTGCTTCGGCATCACCGAGTTTGAAAATCGATGGATTCGAAATGCTTTCTGTGGAAAACTAAGACTGAACTTTTGAGTCATTCTTTTGCAAAAACCTCTGCATTTTGTGATGCTCATCTTTTCTATCTCATCTATAACTCTTCACAGGTCAGTGATCAGCTTTTTTGCAGTATGTCTGATCAAAGTGACAGCCAGAATATGTCAGAAGAGCATATGGACTTGAGTGAGGGCACTAGTCCCTCAACTTCAGATGAAGGGAGCAGAAGTACTCCTAGCAATTTGCCTAAGGCTGCAACTAGGCAAAGGAGGAAAAGAACTTCAGATTCAGAGGATGAAGATTACAAAGCTGAGGAAGACGAGGCTACTTCCAAGAAAGTGGTGCTAAAGAAGGAATATTGCTCAGCAAAGAATACAAAGCCAGGCATGAAGACCAAAAGGCCTGCAAGAAGACAACCAATGTCCAAGGCCAGATCATCAACTCAACAGCCTAAAAGGCCTGATCCCGAAGAGCCTATTGCTGAAGGAAAGAAGAGGAAGGAAAGGGTCAAGATGACCATGGCCAAAATTGTTGGTCAACCTTCCATGATGGAAGAGGAAGAGCTTGCTGCACCAGCTCCAAAGGCAGCTAAGCTTATGGGAGATGCAATCAGATCAGGGGCTGCAACATCCAAGCCCAAGGAAACACCCAAAGCTGCCTCCAAGGCCAAGCAAGTTACAAAGAGGAATGCTAGGAGTATTCCAGCTGCTGAGAAGAACAAGGCCCCAGTGCCCAATGTTGCTGAAGATTCAGAAGAAGAAGGACAGGTTCTAAGAAAGCTCAAGCCCAAGATACCAGACCACAATGATGCCCATCCTGTGGCTGAGGACATGAGAATCAGGAAGGATTCAGGGCTGAGACTGTGGAGAATGGTAGATCCATATGCTTCAAGAAGAAGAACTGTTGTTGACTACAGGTTCCACACAAAGGAACAACAGGACTTCTATGAAACAATTCTGTTGGACAAGAAGCCCATAGTCTGTGACATGAGGTGGGTTGACTGGAAATTCATCAAGGAAAATGAACAACACTATCACGGAGTTCAAGACAGCTTTGTTGCTTGTGGAGTTGCAGATTTTGTTGGATGAAGTTCACCAATTGGAATGATGAGCTTATCATGCAGTTCTACTCACAAACACACTTTTACCCAGATGGAAGAATAGTTTGGATGTCTGAAGGTACAAGGTACTAGTCCACTATTGAAGAATGGGCAAGTCTGATCAATGCCCCCAAGGAGAATGAGGATGACCTAGACATTTATGCAAAGAAGAAGTTGGGTCACGATTCAATGGCTCACAAGTTTGGATCAGTTCACTTTCTGCTGTCAGGGTTGCCAACCAGAAATTGGATTCTGAGGCACACTTTGTTGCCCAAGTCTGGTGACCATAACATGATCAGAGGGCATGCCATCAACATGTTGCATGTGTTTGATGTGCCACAGAAGATCAAAGTCATGAGCCTGATCATTGAAACAATCAAGAGGACTGCAGCGGATCAGAAGAGGAGCTGTGGATATGCACCTCAGATTCAAGAATTGATAAACTCAAAGATGGGTACAGGAAAATATCAGTTGGATAAGGAACACTTTCCACTTTATCCAGACTTTGAAGACAATGAGGTTCCCATGAATGAAGATGATCCATAATCAGTTCAAGCTCAGGAGAAGAAGGAGAAGGCAAAGAGGGAGAAGGCTGCCAAGATGCCAACTCAAGAGGAGGCATCTGAATATTTCTTGAAAACCAAACAGGAGCAGCTTGGTTACTTGATAGCATCATCTCTCGAGGATTGAGAAGGGTTGGCCACCTAACTCAAAACCAGGAGAGCACTGGAAAGAATCATGGAACAAAAATTCTATGATCTAGATGTCAAGGTAATCTGAGATTGATGAAGTTGTGGAGCATCTGCAGGATGACATGCAGGAGAGGAAGGGCAAGACTACCACAAATGTGTTTGCCAGAGTGCCCAGAGCCCAGAGGTCAGTTGCAGTGCCAGAGACAGACGCTAGAGCAACAACTTCAGCACCAGCCATTGCCCCTACAGTTCCAGTGCAACCAGCTCCATCACCAACTCTTCCAGCTCCATCCACTTCAACTGAAGCCTTCATCCAAGGAGCCATCTCTACACCACCACCAGAAGATCAAGCCTGAGAGTCGATCTAGCACTATGCATTTTCTATGAACTTTTTGGTAACTTGTTGCCAAAGGGAGAAAAATGTATAGATCATAAACCGAGAGAGAGAGAGTGTTGCTTTTGTTCTCTCTTGCTTTATTTGGTGGTTTTTTAATCTTTGTTTGCTTTTGGTTGAGATACTATGCTTGTGAGACATTGATGATCATGTGTTTGATCATAAGCTACACTTATGCATCCTTGATATTATCCTATCTATCTTATGTGATCACTCACTATGCTTGGTGATGAGTGCATGTATTCATTGTTTATTATTCTGAGCGCTCCACCAAGATGTATGTGACATGGAAGAGTAACCCATGAGCCTAATTCATGGTGCATTTGCAGTCCAAAGAAAATCTAAAACTATGCACAAATATAGGGGGAGCTCTTTCTTATCACATACTTCTCAAAGCGACGATGTTATTTAAATTTTATTATCATTTGTCGAAGCTTTGATCTATATGTTGTCATCAATTATCAAAAAGGGGGAGATTGAAAGTGCAACTATCCCTAGGTGGTTTTGGTAATTCATAACAACATATAGCTCATTGAGCTAATGCTATTCCAAGACTATTGTTTCAGGAAAGCTCAATGAATGGCATGGCATGGATGATGAAAGTGGATCCTCAAAATACTAAGGACAAAGGATTGGCTCAAGCTCAAAAGCTCAAGACTCTTCATTTTACATTTTAGTGATCCAAGATCACATTGAGTCTATAGGAAAAGCCAATACTATCAAGAAGGGATGAGGTGTTTCTTAATGAGCCTCTTGCTTCATGTGCTTGAGTGATATGCTCCAAACCCTCAACTACTTTCCCACATGCACAAATGACCTAAACCTAAAGCCAAAATCGGTCACACCGATTCTTTCTATCAGCGCCACCGATTCCAAAAGTCATAGCCACTGCCACAAACCCTAAGCAAATCGGACTTACCGATAGGGATCTCGGTCTCACCGAGATGGGGTTATAATCTCTCTGTTTCCCTTCAGTAACGTTTCGGTCTAACGAAGTAGCGATCGGTCCCACCGAGATTGCAATGTAAACTCTCTATTTCCTTTTGTAACATTTCGGTCTCACGAGAAAAGAGCAAATCGGTCCCACCGAGTTTACGACCAACTTTCTCGAAAGCTTATTACCAAATCGGTCTCACCGAGTTTGTATGTCGGTTTCACCGAGATTACGTTATGCCCTAACCCTAACCGAATCGGCCTCACCGAGATGCATGTCAGTCCCACCGAAAATCACTAACGGTCACTAGATTTACTAAATCGGTCCGACCGAGTTTAACGATTCGGTCCCACCGAGTTTTGTAAATTGTGTGTAACGGTTAGATTTTGTGTGGAGGCTATATATACCCCTCCACCTCCTCTTCATTCATGGAGAGAGCCATCAGAATGAACCTACACTTCCAACTTACCATTTCTGAGAGAGAACCACCTACTCATGTGTTGTGGCCAAGATATTCCATTCCTACCATATGAATCTTGATCTCTATCCTTCCCCAAGTTGCTTTCCACTCAAACCCTCTTTCCACCAGATCCAAAACCTCTGAGAGAGATTTGAGTGTTGGGGAGACTATCATTTGAAGCACAAGAGCAAGGAGTTCATCATCAACACACCATTTGTTACTTCTTGGAGAGTGGTGTATCCTAGATTGGCTAGGTGTCACTTGGGAGCCTCCGACAAGATTGTGGAGTTGAACCAAGGAGTTTGAAAGGGCAAGGAGATCGCCTACTTTGTGAAGATCTACCGCTAGTGAGGCAAGTCCTTCGTGGGCGACGGCCATGGTGGGATAGACAAGGTTGCTTCTTCGTGGACCCTTCGTGGGTGGAGCCCTCCGTGGACTCGCGCAGCTGTTACCCTTCGTGGGTTGAAGTCTCGATCAACATGGATGTACGATAGCGCCACCTATCGGAACCACGCCAAAAACATCCGTGTCTCCAATTGCGTTTGAATCATCCAAACCCTTCCCCTTACTTTCTTGCAAGTTGCATGCTTTAATTTCCGCTGCGTATACACTCTTTGCATGCTTGCTTGAATTGTGTGATGATTGCTTGACTTGTCCTAAAATAGCTAAAATCTGCCAAACTCTAAAATTGGGAAAAGGTTAAGCTTTTATTGGTCAAGTAGTCTAATCACCCCCCTCTACACATACTTCAAGGTCCTACAATATATGTTGCATATCATCGACTCATGTGACGATGCAGGTGCATAGATCATCGATGGTGAATAAGTGCTACGCCAGGAGTATATATACGACAAGTGGCGGATATCGAGCCAGTGTACCGGTTTACGGTTTTTTGGCGACAGCAGTAGTTAGTTTAGGTTCACGCTAATGCGAGATAGGGATACAAACTCATGTACTCAAAGTGATAGCTCTTCTCGCGTATATCATTGTTTAGATGGATGACGATGTATTTGCAAGTAATTCAGACTTGTGTCGCTATTTTCGAGATGATGACGAGAGACCACTTTGTGTTGGATGATGATTATGATGAGACTATTTGTATGTCTATGCTACGATTACATTTGTGGTATCGCAGGCATTTGTATGTGTATCATGATGACATTTGTATGTGGTAAAGATTCTTCTATAAAGCCTGTTCAAATACAAAACAAATATGCCGAAAAAAAACTACTAAAATTAGCGATGGCGATTGTATGAAAGTTAGCAGCAGCGCGCGATAGCGATGGGCGTCCAGCCAGAGCGGGCTAGAGCTACTAGCGTAGCGAGCTTCCACTAAGCTGCTGCTTTGCTACACTTGTGTAGCGATGGCGGCTGGTGAGCACGCGCTCCTGCTATGTGTTAGCTGTAGTTCCTTATTAGTAGCGCCAATCCCCGCGCTACTGATACACCTAAAACCCACGCTACTGCTAGCCTTTTCCCTAGTAGTGCTAGTTGACATATTTCTTGTAGTGGATAGACACAGCCGGCGTCAGCAGCACCGTGAAGTGAATGCAGTTGCCTCAACTGCTCCAGAGTTCATGCATTGGTCTGAGAAGCCCATCAGCTAGAGCCGTGCTGACCACCCGGAAGTCTACTTTTGCAAGAGAGAGGCGAGCCGCTCGGTTCTCCCGGATTCTGATAGATGGCGGTAGCAGCATCAACATCCTTTACCGCGACACCGTGGAGAAGCTGAAGATCAAAGAGAAGCAGCTGCTACCCAGTCAGACTGTGTTTCATGGCATTGTGCTCGGCTTGTCCTGCTCACCAATCGGCAACATCAAGATAGATGTCCTCTTCGGAGACAAGGATCACTTCTGCCGTGAAGGCATTTGGTTTGAGGTGGTTGACCGGGAGAGCATGTACCATGTGCTCCTAGGCTGGCCCGCCCTAGCCAAGTTCATGGCAGTACCTCATTATGCCTACCTCAAGATGAAGATGCTAGGAACTAAGGGCATTATCACGATCAGTGGAGACTATGAGAAGTCGTCCGCCTATGCCGCAGCCAGCAGCCGGTTGGCCGAGTCCCTTGTGATTGCTGCTGAGAAGAAGCTCCTGGAGCGGGTGGTGGCCATGGCCGGCAAACAGCCGGACATGTCCCCAGAACCCAAAGAGTCAGAGACCCAGGGCTCCTTCAATCCGGCCAAAGAAACAAAGAAGATTCCCTTGGACCTTGAGCACCCGGAGAGGCACGCTGTCATAGGTGCCAACCTTGACAACAAATAGGAAAGCAAGCTCGTCGATTTCCTCCGTGAGAATCGGGACATCTTTGCATGGTCCCCGAAAGACATGCCGGGTGTTCCGACGGATTTTTCTGAGCACAAGCTACACGTCACAGCAGACGCCAAACCAGTCAGACAACCCCTCCGCCGACTGTCGGAAGAGAAGAGAAGAATTGTTGGAGAAGAGATCGCCCGCCTGTTGGCAGCCGGCTTCATCGTGCAAGTTTTCTTCCCAGAATAGCTTGCCAACCCAGTCCTTGTACTGAAGAAGAACAACAAGTGGCACATGTGCATTGATTACACCAGTCTTAACAAAGCCTGCCCCAAGGATCCATTTGCACTACGCCGGATTGACCAAGTGATAGACTCCATAGCCGGATGCGAGCTGTTGAGTTTCTTGGATGCCTACTCAGGTTACCACCAGATCAAGTTGAACCCGGTAGACCGCCTGAAGACTGCCTTCATCACACCATAAGGAGCCTTCTGCTACCTGACCATGATATTCGTCTTGAGAAATGCCGGTGCCACATTTCAGTGTTGCATGCAGAAGTGCCTCCTCAAGCAGCTCGGCAGAAATGCCCACATCTATGTAGACGATATAGTGGTGAAGATGGAGAAGCGTCGTACCCTTCTGGAAGATCTTAAGGAAACTTTTGAAAATCTGCACCGGTTTCAGATCAAGCTCAACCCAGAGAAGTGCGTGTTTGGAGTACAAGCCGGCCAGCTCCTTGGCTTCCTGGTCTCAGAGCGCGGCATAGAGTGCAACCTGTGAAGATCAAGGCCATCGAGAGGATGGAGAAACTCACAGACTGAGAGACATTCAGAAGTTCATCGGCTGTTCGGCATCCATCAGCCGTTTCATCAGTCGGCTGGGCGAGAAGGCTCTTCCCCTGTACCAGCTCATGAAGAAGACCACTCATTTTGAGTGGAATGACAAGGCAAATGAAGCTTTTCTCCAGTTAAAGAAGATGTTGACCACGCCGCGTGTCCTGGCGGCTCCGACTGCTAAAGATCCCATGTACCTCTACATCGCCGCCACCAGCTGGGTGGTCAGCACTGTCATAGTAGTGGAGCACCCAGAGGACAGCAAGGCACAGCCGGTCCAGAGGCCTGTGAACTATTTGAGTGAAGTGTTGTCAACCTCAAATCAGAACTACCCCCAGTACCAGAAGATGTGCTACCGTGTGCACTTTGCCGCCAAGAAGCTGAAGCCATACTTTCAAGAGAACCCAATCACGGTTGTCTGCACTGCCCCACTTGCCGAGATCATTGGCAACAGAGATGCCTCTGGTCGAGTGGCCAAATGGGCCATCGAGAGGCCCGCTACACCATCTTCTACCAGCCACGCACTACCATCAAGTCCCAAGCACTAGCCGACTTCCTTGTCGACTGGGCCGAGACCCAGTACCTGCCGCCAGGTCCGGACTCCACTCATTGGTGAATGAACTTTGATGGCTCGAAGATGCGCACCGGTTTGGGAGCCGACATGGTTCTCACCTCTCCCAAAGGCGACAAGCTCAGATACACATTGCAAATCCATTTTGCCGCCTCCAACAATGTAGCCGAGTATGAAGCACTAATACACGGCCTCCGGTTATTAAAGAGATCGGCATCCGCCGGACATCATGTCTCTGGCGACTCGACTTGGTAGTCAGCGATCGTTCAAGCGTCTGGGACGCCAAGGATGCAAACATGGCGAGCTACCGCTTCCTTGTCCATCTACTTAGCGGATACTTTGAAGGGTGTGAGTCCCTGCAGGGTTAACATGATCTATTCGAATACTCGTGTCCGCGGTAAAGGACCTCTGGGTTGCCTATACAGTTCATAGACAAGTGAAAGTGGATACTCTAAAATGCGGAAGATAAGCGTGAGTGCTATGGATGGCGTCCTCGTAGGGAGACGGGAATGGATCCATAGTGGTGTATTGATATGGTGAATATGTGGACTCGTGTGCGCCACCTCAAAAGAGTTGCTTGCAGTCGTAATTTAGGATAGCCACCAAGTCAAAGCTGGCTTGCTGCAGTTAAACTCCACCACCCCCTTTGTTGATACTGATGCATATGTAGATAGTTCCGATGTATGTCTTGCTGGGTACATTTGTACTCACGTTTGCTTAATTTACGTTTTTGCAGAGAGACTTCAGTCTTGCTATTAGTTCCGCGTGGACTTCGACGTTTAGCTTCTTACCTCAGCTACGATCTTGTGCCCTCGGCAGGGTCTTGTAGATAGTCAGGCTTCTCAGCCTTTTCATTTGTAGTTGTCTGTACTCAGACAAGTTAGGCTTTCGCTTCTACTTGTTTCTTGTATGACTTGAATGCTGGGTCATCAGACCCATGTTTGTAATATCTGGCTCTTCGGAGCCTAATGCATAAATACTTTGAGTTGTTGAGTTTTGTCGTGATGCCATGTTGTATTTGCACATATCGAGCATATTGTGTGTATGATTTGAAATGATTGGTACGTGTGGGATCCGACAACCTAGTTGTTTATCCTTGGTAGCCTCTCTTACCGGGAAATGTCTCCTAGTGCTTCCACTGAGACATGGTAGATTGCTACTGCTCCGGAACACTTAGGCTGGCCGGCATGTGTCCTTCGTTCCTGTGTCTGTCCCTTTCGGGGAAATGTCATGCGGTGTCTACCGGAGTCCTGTTAGCCTGCTACAGCCTGGATTCTCTGGAGTCCTGTTAGCCTAGCTGCTACAACCCAGACTCACTCGCTGATGACCGACACGTTCGTTGTTGGGTCATGTATGCCTGTCCCTGTAAGCACTTTGGGTTTATGACTAGTCATGTCGGCCCGGGTTCTCTGTCATATGGATGCTAGCGACACTATCATATACGTGAGCCAAAAGGCGCAAATGGTCCCGAGCCAGGTAATGTGGCACCCGTGGGAATACCGTGCGTGAGGCCGGAAAGTGATATAATGTGTTACATGCTAGATCGGTGTGACTTAGGATCGGGGTCCTGACAGCTTTGGTATCAGAGCCTGACTGCCTGTAGGATTACCAATTCAAACTGGTTGAAGTTGTGTCTAGAAATGCTTTAGTTATATAAGGGAATTGATTGTGGATGGGAACGTAAGGCTCTTTTTACTCCTTTACCTTATGCCCTTCTGATCTGAGTCTTCCTCTTCTCTTCTATGGGGACTAAGAACTAGGCTTCTCATCTTTCTATCAGGATTATGTGTTACTAATCCGTAGTCTTATAGGATTGCATGATTCAAACCTCAGTTCAGTTTCTACTACTTCTGTATGTTCATAGCTGGCCTCAGAACCTTGATATCGTGATGCTGAGTGGTCATTCCCTTATTTTACAGGATGTCTCAAATTTTTTTGAGCATTTACAGCCGTTATGCTGTCCGAGTCATCCCAGGTTTCTAAATAGTCCGATGCACTTGCAAATCATTCCTCCATGTTCCCGATGTCCATTTAGGCCAGATTAACCACACTAATCGCCGAGTTGAGGTACTCCATTGCCTTGGCATATATGTTGAAGCCATAATTATGACCCTAGGAGTCTAAGAGAATCACCCAATAATCTAGCCATGTTTTGTATTCCCAGTTTGATGATTCGGGCCATTATTCTCGAAAGCATCCCGTGATGCAATTTAGTTAGTAGGAATTCTATTTCTGGGTTCTTGAGCCCAATATTCACTCTACTTACCTCGTGTTGGTAGTGTTTGCTCGTTCCTTTAGGATATTAGTAAGCTTTGTGATAGTCCTCGAGGTTCGTGGTATATCATTCTTCCAAATACCATGGGTCAATGTGGCAGAAGTTCTTTGAACGAAAAGATCACAACCAGAGTGCTCGGATGAGTTCTCCATTGTACATTGTGACTCTGCCAGTCCTTCTTCTTCCGCATGGGTTATCCGGAAGAAATATGTTGAGCTTTGTTTGACATGCTAATCCATGCATCCACAACTCAGAAAAGTGATATCTTCCTTTGAGTTGTCCCTTTTCAGTTGTATTTTGACCCTCAGGTATCAGTTGATAGTCGGGAGTATTTGTGCATCCGTGTTCATCGGTGCCTTCTACTCTTATGGTCTATCAAGCCATTCTATTCCGGAATGACTAGGAGAAACAAACTCCAGTGCCATATCCATTTCTAGGATTTGGTCAAAGTAGTTGTGCTCTGCACATCAAAACGCCAACCAGCTTTTGTTCTGTTCTACCTGGGAGTGCTACCCTCTTTATGTCAGGAATATCATAGGAATTGCACAACCTCTTATGACTTATTGATGCAGTGATACTTCTTGCCATCATCATTAATTCTCCAGTCTCCGTGTTATTGCACCTGGAATACCGACAAGTGAATTGTGGTGTGTGAAATCAATACTCCTAGCAACCGTGTTGCTTGGTAGTTAAAGGACAATAATTTCATTCCTAGTGTGTTGGTTATTGAATCACCACTCTAAGATTAATCGTGCTACCTAGTCCTTATTTCTGGCGCACACTTCGATCGACGAGTTGGGAATTTTCCAAATCCCTTGTAGTACCGCATGGACTTCTATGTTTAGCTTGTTACCTCAGCTACGATCTTGTGCCCTCGGCAGGGTCTTGTAGATAGTCAGGCTTCTCAGCCTTTTCATTTGTAGTTGTCTGTACTCAGACAAGTTAAGCTTCCGCTTGTGTTTATTGCTTGTATGACTTGAATGCTGGGTCATCAGACCCATGTTTGTAATATCTGGCTCTTCGGAGCCTAATGAATAAATACTTTGAGTTGTTGAGTTTTGTTGTGATGTCATGTTGTATTTGCACATATCGAGCATATTGTGTGTATGATTTTAAATGGTTGTATGTGTGGGATCCGACAACCTAGTGGTTTATCCTTGGTAGCCTCTCTTACCGGGAAATGTCTCCTAGTGCTTCCACCGAGCCATGGTAGCTTGCTACTACTCCGGAACACTTAGGCTGGCCTTCTCGTAGGGAGACGGGAATGAATCCATAGTAGTGTATTGATGTGGTTATTAGTGGACTCGTGTGCGCTTTCTCACCTCAAAGAAGTTACTTGTAGTTGTAGAACAGGATAGCCACTGAGTCAAAGATGGCTTGCTGCAGCCAAACCCCACATTGCCTTCTTGATAGTAATGAATGTATGATAGGATCTGATGTATGTCTTGCTGAGTACCTTTGTACTCACGTTTACTTTATTTATGTTTTTGCAGAGAGACTTCAGTCTCACTTGTAGTTCTGCGTGGACTTCGACGAGTAGCTTGTTACCTCAGCTACGATCGTGTACCCTTGGGAGGGTCTTGTATATAGTCAGGCTTCTCAGCCTTTTTCATTTTTAGTTGTCTATACTTAGACATGTTATGCTTCCGTTGCTTGTATACTCTGAATGATGGGTCATGTGACCCCTGTTTGTAATAAATGCTATGTGGTTCTTCTGGGCCTTTATCTATATGAGTTGTTGAGTTATGTTGTGATGCCATGTTGTACAACACATACTTGCATGTTATGCGTACGTGTAATGTGTATTGCTATGTGTGGGATCTGGCAACCTAGTTGTTTATCCTTGGTAGCCTCTCTTACCGGGAAATGTCTCCTAGTGCTTCCACTGAGCCATGGTAGCTTGCTACTGCTCCGGAACACTTAGGCTGGCGGGCATGTGTCCTTCTTCGTTCTTGTGTCTGTCCCTTCGGGGAAATGTCACGCAGTGTCTACCGGAGTCCTGTTAGCCTGCTACAGCCCGGATTCGCCGGAGTCCTGTTAGCCCAGCTGCTACAGCCCGGATTCACTCGCTGATGACCGACACGTTCGGTGTTGGGTCATGTATGCCTGTCCCTGTAAGTTAGTGCCACTTTGGGTTTAGGACTAGTCATTTCGGCCCGGGTTCTCTGTCATATGGATGCTAGCAACACTATCATATACGTGCGCCAAAAGGAGCAAACGGTCCCGGGCCAGGTAACGTGGCACCCGTGGGAATACCGTGTGTGAGGCCGCAAAGTGATATGATGTGTTACATGCTAGATCAGTGTGACTTGGGATCCGGGTCCTAACACCCGGGAGGCCCTGCCTGGGCGCTTTAGTCGCCCGCTTGTGGGGGTGACCTTTCCCCTTGCCGGGCTCGCCTACCCGGCAAGGGAGGATTTTCTCTTGGTGATGTTCTGCTTCTCTTGCTTGATCTTGATCCTTCTGATTTGCATGTTGGTCCTTCGAATCTCTTGGTCCTTAGACCTCTGACTTGGCTGGTGCTTCGATCTTGCTCTTGTGCCTGTGCATAGTCTAGGCAACAGACCAAAGATTTGTTACACCGACAGAAGCCCCCGGGCCTACCCCGAACACGCTACCGAGTGTCGTCAGGGTAGATCCAAATAAGTGCGGAGGCAGGGTTGCTGAAGAAGCCGGTCTCTTGAGGTCTCCTCTGCTTATACATTAGCCTTGATTCCGGGCTAGTTTTCGGTTTCCCCGTGTGTTGTGTAAAGCCAATAGTGGTGGGGTCGCTCCAGTAATGGCCTGTGAATGACTTTAACGCATGAGGTCGAAACTGCCAATTCACTCTTCCCACCACACCCTTATCCTTGGCCACGCATGCTGCATGCATCACACGGGGCAGGTAACAGAGGCGTGTGGCGCGGGAGAGCATCAAGGCGAGGGCCCGGTCATCTTTAATTGGTGGAGGAGGATGGTCACCGCCTGTTGATGGAGCAGCCCCCCTCCCTGCCCTGCCTATAAAAGGAGGGGCGGAGGAGGGTGGAGTCATTCAACCTCGCACCCTTCTTCCTTTGTCTTCTGCTTCTACTGGCCATGTTGAAGAGGAGATCCTGGGGACAACCCCCGCGGTCTTGGCTGGGGCCAATGTCGTCACATGCTGGTGCTGATGCCCAGGGAGTGAGCCTAGTCCTTGCTGTGGCGAACTTCTTGGTTTTTTCGTATCTAGGCCGGGAGGCAGGGCTGGAGATCATTGGTAATCCCAGCACTGCTCCTCCCGGAGGTCTTGGGGCTGATGTCGACCAGAGGCGCGCCTTCCTGCCGTCATAGGAGGGGAGTGGCACGCCTGGAGCCCCCTGGCCGTTTTCGCCGCTCATCGTCTCCCCGGGGAAGGCGCCGGACTGGAGTCTCGGCCTCCCCCAGAACAGTGCTGATGGAGACAAAGCTTGGGGAGAAGGAGAAGATGGGAGGCAGGCAGTCCAGTATGAGCACGACTGCATCAACGCGTTTGTCTTGTACTAGCGACCTGGTGCCCGTCTGTCTGGCTCTTCCCCACTTTTCCCGGCGCTGTCATCACCGTTTCTTCTGGCTGCCGCGAAAAGGCTTGTCCCCCTGGTGCTTCTACTTCCCTCTGGGGTCTTGTGACTGGGCCCCGGCATCTTCCTCTGCCGACGCCTGTGCTGGAGCTCCTCTTCTAGCCCTGGAAGTGGTGACCAGGGAGCTGTCAAGGTTCTCCGCGTGTCTTCCTCCTTTGCAGCCTCTCCACTCCCGATCTTCTCAGGCTAGGCTTGTCAGTTCCTCACAAGGATCGGGGTGGCATTGTGTCGGCGCATCTCCCGTCCTCTTCTCTTCCCATCGCACTACCTGGGATAAGTGGGATAGGGAGAGGAGTTTACGGGGAACTTATCTTTTTTCAATCTTAAATCTGTAGGCACTCGCCAAATTTTAATTCGAATAATGTAACCACTCGAGTCCGTGTTTGTGTTCTGTAATGCTTGTACTTGTATTAGCATATGAATGAAAAAGATGAACCTTGCCGAGAACTCGTGCATGTGTATGTCCATGCAGAGGTGAGATGCCTCTTTAATGTAAAATAAATGAGTTTTCCCAGGCAGGCTATCCTGTCGGCGCCCTTTTTATGTGCCGGAGAGCTACGTTTGCCGGGGAACACATAGAGGGACCAGCCCCCGCCAACTTCTTTTTTCCAAAGGCCACTGCGACCATCTAGACCGAAGCAACGTTCGAGTCCTGGATGGGAGCACCTAAGTCTCAAAAGAGTGTCGAGGCTTTCTCATGCTTAAGTTATAGCCTTACAGAACACTAACAAACAGGAGGTAAAACTTATCTGTTTGGCTTGCCGGGGATTACTGTGCCTTGCAATCTTCTCAACTCCTTGTCTAAGCCAAGTTCACGGTATGAACCTGCAGCTTCATGCAGATGAGAAAGAATGCAAGATGCGATCCTATCTATATGCATATGCAAATGTTCATGAAATGCTTATGCAGTGATCTTGGTATGCTCATGCATGCATGCAATCTTGGTCAGGAGCCCCCCCACGATGCTTCTATATTTTCTCTTGCACAGGGTCATCGCTCCAGCTTTGTACAAGCGGTTACATGCAGTTGAGGCAAGGCTTGTACAAAAGGGTGGCTGCCGGGCAGGGCCCGATAGCCACGCCTTACAGGTAGAACTTGCGATTCTTTCTTAGCTAAACAGGTGGAAGATCTATCCAATTTGGTTATATTATATCATGGAGTCGCAAAAACGGATAGATGCTCAATATTCCATGAGTTTTGCAACTGAGTGCCATCTCCGGTCTCCAAATGGACTGCGCCAGGTCTGGTGACTCGAACAACCAGGTAAGGGCCTTCCCACTTTGGTGACAACTTGTTTGTACCATTGGCGGACTGAACATGCCTAAGGACAAGGTAACCTTCCTCAAAACACCGGGCATGAACCCTGCGGGTATGATAGCGATGCAGGGCTTGCTCATAGCATGCAGAACACGTAGCAGCTCGGAGACGTTTCTCCTCGAGTAGCACAGCATCGTCACACCGGTGCTGATCTTGCACCACTTCATCGTAGGCAAGCACTTGAGGCGACCCATAAATGAGTTCCATGGGGATAACTGCTTCTGCCCCGTAGACCAGGTAGAAGGCAGTCTGCCCGGTAGCTCGGTCTGGTGTCATTTTGAGGGACCAGAGAACTATCGGCAGCTCCTAGATCCACCGCCTGCCGTGCTTCTGCAGTGTATCAAAAGTTCTCGTCTTGAGTCCACGCAGCACTTCATCGTTTGCCCTCTCAGCATGTCCATTGCTTCGGGGGTGTGCCACAGAGTCGAATGAGATCTTGCATCCGAGGTCATGAACATATTGCATGAAGGCGTGGCTCGTGAACCGGGTGCCGTTGTCGGTGATGATCCTTGCCGGAAGTCCAAAATGACACACCAATTCTTTCAAGAACTTGATAGCTGACTAAGCAGACACCTTTATCGCGACAGTCACTTCCGGCTATCTTGTAAACTTGTCGATGGCAATGATCAAGAATTCAACGCCCCCGATTGCTCAGGGGAAGGGGCCGAGGATATCGAGCCCCCAGACCGAAAATGGCCATGATAGAGGGATTGTTTGAAGAGCTTGAGCAGGCAAGTGTGTTTTCTTTGAATGGAACTGACAGGCTTCACATTTCATGACAAGTTCGACCACATCTTGGAGGGTTGTGGGCCAATAGAATCCTTGCTGGAATGCTTTCCCAACTAATGGCCTTGATCCAATGTGGGAGCCGCACATTCCTGTGTGAATCTCAGCCAGCAGTTCCTTTCCTTCTTCCCGGTAGACACACTTCAATTTCACACCGTTGGGCCTCCTTCTATATAGATTGTCATCGACAAACTGATACATATTGGCCCTCCGGGCTACTTTCTCAACTTCATCTTGGTCGCCGGGAAGCTCTCCGGCTTGGAGGAAGTGGACAATGTGTCGTGCCCAAGTTGGAGCCTGGGGCTCGACAACGAGGACTAGCGGCACCTCCTCTGCTGCGGGAGCACCAGCCTCATTCGCGAGGTCCATGGGCCCGGCTAGAGGGGGTGGTTAGGCAGGCTGTGAGGAGTTGTTTTCGGGAAGGTCTCTACCGGGAGAGGATGGCTCTACTAGGGGAGGCTTATCGTTGTCCAACTTTCGCCTCTTTCGGGCCATTGTTGCTAGGGATACGGAGCATGGTGTGAGATGGAGAACAAAAGTCCCTAGTTCCACAGGAAGCTTATGCGCAACACACTTTGATATATGATCAGCTAAGCTTTTTTCCGCATGGGGTACATGCTCTCTTTGCAATCCGTCAACTTCCTTGACGTATGCCTCCATCAATGGACTTTGGTAATCCTTGTTTACTTGTCTCGCCACAAGCTGTGAATCTCCTCGAATGATCAGCTTCTTGTTCCCAACTCAACTGCAATCCTGAGCCCGACAAGGAGTCCTTCACACTCAATTGTATTGTTGGTTGCCTCTTCCCGGGCAAAATGCATTTTGATGACGTATTTCAAGTGCTCCCCGGAGGGGGCAACAAGAAGCATGCCAGCTCCTGCACCTTGCAGGGAAAAGGCACCAATGAAATACATAATCCATTCTTGGGGTGATTCCTTGCTGGGGATAGCTGTCTCTGTCACTGCCTCATCAGGGGTTGGCGTCCATTCCGGAATAAACTCTGCCAATGCCCTGTGCTGAATGGTTGACATGCTCTCAAACTTCTAACCAAGGTTGGATAACTCCAAAGCGCACTCCACTATTCTGGCGGTAGCCTCAGGGTTTCGAAGTATCCTTTGCAAATGAAAACGAGTAACAACCATGATCTCATGGGCTTGGAAGTAGTGGCGAAGTTTCCTTGAGGTCATAACGAGACCCAAGATCAACTTCTGCATGCCAGAGTACCTTGATCTAGCCCCCTATAATAGGGAGTTTACGAAGTACACAGGGCACTGCACCACTTTCTTCGTTGCCGCGTCCTTGGGGTTGCTCTCGTTGCTGTGCACATCACTATCCGGATCCTTCTCTGACTCTGCCGGCCTCTGCTCACTTCCTGCCTCATCCATTTCCCGCTGTGCTACCAAGGCTGCACTGACCACCTGGTCGGTTGCCGCCAAGTATAGCAACAACGCCTCCTGAGGTTTAGGAGCAACCAAGGTAGGCACACAGGACAAGTAGGCCTTCAACTCTTGTCAAGCTGCATCTACTTCTTGGGTCCACTTCATAGGGCCGGCCTTCTTCAAAATCTTGAAGAACGACAGGGCGCGCTCGACAGACTTGGAGATGAACCTGCTTACCGCGACAACACATCCTGTCAGGCGTCTCACATCCTTAATTGTCCTTGGCGCTTGGATCTTCTCGATGGCCTTGATCTTGTCGGGGTTGCCTTCGATCCTGCGATGGGATACAAAGAACCCAAGAAGCTTGCCGGAGGGAACACCAAGTACACACTTCTCCGGGTTGAGATTCAGATTGATCTTGCATAGATTATCAAACTTCTCCTCCAAATCTTGAATAAGGGTGGCCTTATCCTTGGTCTTGACCATAATATCACCCATATAGGCCTCTATGTTTCTATGCAGTTGTGGCTCAAAACCAATCTGTATTGCCCTTGCAAAAGTGGACCCGACACTCTTTAATCTGAAAGGCATACCAACAAAGCAGTACATACCACATGGGGTGATGAACGATGTCTTCTCTTCATCTTCCTTGCACATGAAGATTTGGTGATACCCAGAGTATGCGTCCATAAAAGAGACCAAATCACATCCTGAAGTGGAGTCCACAATATGGTCGATGTGCGGCAAGGGAAATGGGTCTTTTGAGCAAGCCTTGTTGAGATCTATGAAATCTATGCAAAGCCTCCACTTCACGTAAGCCTTCTGGACCACCACTGGATTTGCCAAACACGTGGGATGCAGTACTCCTCAGACCAAACCAGCTGCCTCAAGCTTCTTGATCTCTTCTGCAATGAACTATTGTTTCTTCAAGGCCTGCTTCCGGACTTTCTGCTTGACAGGTCGGGCATGTGAGCAGACAGCAAGGTGGTGCTCGAATACCTCCCTGGGAAGACCGGGGATATCAGATGGTTGCCAGGAAAACACATCGATATTCGCCCGCAGGAAGGCAATGAGTGCGCTTTCCTATTTGTCATCGAGGGCGGTGTTGATAGTGAAAGTACCATCAATGCTAGCTAGCCCTGCTGGGGCCTTCTTCACTTGGGGTGCGGTAACATTGGATCTCTTTCTATTAGAACACTCCGGCACATCATCGATGGGTGTCGTGCACTAGGTGGGGGCATGCTTCCCATACTCTTTGCCGGAGTCCCGACAACCTCTCTTCTTTCCCTTGCTTTCCTTGGCGGGAGCTTCCACTGCCTCTGCCGCGACCGCGTCCCGGTACATCTTGTCCACACACATAATTTTATGCTTCTCATCTGATGGGATGGTGATGACTCCTAGTGTCCAAGGCATCTTCAAGGTATTGTAGGCATAGTGGGATGCCACCATGAACTTAGCCAAGGCCGGGTGTCCAAGAATCCCATTGTACGGCAGGGGGAGATCAACCACATCAAACACAATCCTCTCAGCCCGGTAATTCAGTTCTCCCCCAAACGTTACCGGCAACGTGATCTTTCCCTTAGGATGGCTCCTGCCGGGGTTAACTCCTTGAAACGTGCGGGTAACCTATAGCTCACCTTCTCCCATCTGAAGCTTGCTGATGACTGCCGGGGAAATCAGATTCAACCCGGCCCCGCCATCCACCAACATCTTTGTGACCTTGAGGTTGCGGATTGTTGGGGATACCAACAATGGCAAACATCCTACCGCTGTAGTACGGCTAGGATGATCCTCCTCGTCGAAGATGATAGACGTACGAGACCATTTGAGCGGTTTCCGGGCCTGTGGCGCTGGTTCCACAACATTGACCTCGTGCCCACTGTTTGAGTTGGCGGTGTGAAGTGTGCAAAGATGCACCTCCGTCAATGCATAGGGCGTTTTTGGCCTTTTGAAACTCTTGCTCATTAGTTTCCTCTTTATCCCCTCCATCACTTTCATCTTCACAGGTTTCCTTCTCTCGCCCGCTGGCGGGTTTTCCTTGGTTTCGAAAGGGTTTGCTGGGGCAATTTACATCACCACCCCGGCCCTTACCACCAACAACATTCTGAACTTTTTCCTTATCACGCTTCTCATATTCCGCTATCTGTTTCTTGACAAGCTGCTCAACGTGGTAACACTCTTGAAGGTCGTGGCCCTTAGTCCAATGAATCTTGTAGTACGACCCATCGCCTTTCATAGCTTTCTCTACAGTCGCGGCCTCACGGCAGTCAGTGCACGCGGAAACTTCCTTGCCGGGGGCCTCAACTTTGTCCTTCTTGCCAGTAGTAGTCATACCAGATCCTTCAATAGTCATCACTGCCTTATCCCTTCGCTTCTTACTGCGCTTCTTGCTCTTCTTCTTTCAAGTTCATTCTTCCTCATCCTCTAAGTCAACGTTGGTGGAATCTTCCTCTCCGGGCAACCTCCTTCCCTCCTCCATCCGAGCACACTTATCCACTAATGTGTAAAGCCTACTCATAGTCTTGGGAAACCGCACGTTTATCTTGTAACGAATACGACGGTTGCGCACATTGAACTGGAAGGCAGCTATCACGGTTGCTGGATGTATATTTGGGATATTTTCTGTGAACTTTGCTAAATCTATATAAATACTTATGGAGGGTTTCTCCTTCCTTCTGCTGGAGAAGCTGCAAATCGTTGGGCCTGCTGGGTTCCTGATGACCGCTAGTGAAGGCGCAAATGAACTCGTGGCACAGGTCAGCCGACGACGAAATAGAGTTCTCCAGTAGGTGCATCAGCCAAGACCTCACATTGGACTTGACGGCCAAAGGGAAGTAGTTTCCAAATGATACGTCCATTTTGCATCATGTTTTCCTACTGTTATTTATGATGTTTTTATGCATCATAATGCATTTTGGAGTAATTCTAATGCCTTTTTTGTCATAATATGCAAGGTACACACAAAGAGGGAAAATTCCGGCAGCTGGAAATCTGGGCTTGGAAAAGCTACGTCAGGCTACCTATTTTGCACAACTCCAAACAAGCTGAAACTTCATGGAGAATTTTTATGGAATATATGATCAATACTGGAGCAAATAAGTACCAGAGGGGGCCCACCAGGTGGGCACAACCCACCTGGGTGCACAAGGGAGGCCAGGTTCGCCCTGGTGGGTTGTGCTCACCCAAGCCCACCTCAGGTGCCCATCTTCTGGTATATAGGTCATTTTCACCTAGAAAAAATAAGGAGAGGACTTTCGGGATGGAGCGCCACCGTCTCGAGGTGGAACTTGGGAAGGAGCACTCTTGCCATCTGGCGGAGCGATTCCGCTGGGGGAACTTCCGTCCCGGAGGGGGAATTCATCATCATCATCATCACCAACAACTCTCCCATCTCGGGGAGGGCTATCTCCATCAACATCTTCAACAGCACCATCTCATCTCAAACCCTAGTTCGTCTCTTGTGTTCAATCTTGTTACCGGAACTATAGATTGGTGCTTGTGGGTGACTAGTAGTGTTGATTACATCTTGTAGTTGATTACTATATGGTTTATTCGGTGGAAGATTATATGTTCAGATCCAATATGCTATTTAATACCCCTCTGATCTTGAGCATGATTATCATTTGTGAGTAGTTACTTTTGTTCTTGAGGTCACGGGAGAAATCATGTTGCAAGTAATCATGTGAACTTGATATGTGTTCAATATTTTGATAGTATGTATGTTGTGATTCCCTTAGTGGTGCCATGTGAACGTCGACTACATGACACTTCACCATATTTGGGCCTAAGGGAATGGATTGTGGAGTAGTAAGTAGATGATGGGTTGCGATAGTGACATAAGCTTAAACCCCAGCTTTTGCGCTACTCCGTAAGGGACCGATTGGATCCAAAAGTTTAATGCTATGGTTAGAATTTATTCTTAATACTTTTCTCGTAGTTGCGGATTCTTGCGAGAGGGTTAATCATAAGTAGGAGGCTTGTTCACGTAAGAACAGCACCTAAGCACCGGTCCACCCACATATCAAATTATCAAAGTAGCGAGCACAAATTGAATCATCATGGTGAAAGTGACTAGATGAAATTCCCGTGTACCCTCACGAACGCTTTGGTTATTATAAGAGACCGTTTTGGCCTGCCCTTTGCCTCAAAACTGTTGGGCTACCTTGCTAGGCTTTTGTTACTATTATCGTTACTTGCTCGTTACAAATTATCTTGCTATCAAACTACTATATTACTTACAATTTCAGCACTTGCACACAGTAACTTGCTGAAAACCACTGTCATTTCGTTCTGCTCCTCGTTGGGTTCGACACTCTTACTTATTGAAAAGCGCTAAAATCGATCGCCCATACTTATGGGTCATCAAGGCTATTTTTAGTGCGTTGCTGGGGAGTGAAGCGCCTTTGGTAAGTGGAATTTGGTAAGGAAACATTTATATAGTGTGCTAAAATGTATTGTCACTTGCTACTATGGAAAACAATCCTTTGAGGGGTTTGTTCGGGGTATCTTCACTTCGAATGGAACCACAATTAGCTACCCCTCAACCTAGTACACCTACAAAAAATATTGAATATGAAATTCCTTCGGGTATGATATAACAACTGCTAGCTAATCCTTATGCAGGAAATGGAACCGAACATCATGATATGCACTTGATATATGTGGAACAAATTTGTCGATTGTTTAAGCTTGTAGCTTTAGCTGGAGATGAAGTTATGAAGAAGGTTTTCCCTTTATCTTTTAAGGGAAAAGCATTGGCATGGTATCGGCTATGCGATGATATTGGATCTTGGAATTGGAATCGATTGAAATTGGAGTTTCACCAAAAAAATTATCCTATGCATCTAGTACAGCATGACGGAATTATTTATATAATTTTTGGCCTCGTGAAGGAGAAAGTATCGCTCCATCTTGGGGGAGGCTTAAGTCAATGTTATATTCATTCCCAAACCATGAGCTCTCAAGAGAAATTATTATCCAGAACTTTTATGCTCGGCTTTCTCGTGATGATCAATCCATGCTTGATACTTCTTGTACTAGTTCTTTTATGAAGAAGACTATTGAATTCCGGTGGGATCTTTTTGAAAGAATTAAATGCAACTCTGAAGATTGGGAACTCGATGAAGGTAAAGATTTAGGTATTAATCTTAAGTATGATTGTGTTAAATCGTTTATGAATACCGAAACTTTTCAAAAGTTTAGCACTAAATATGGACTTGACTCTGAGATAGTAGCCTCCTTTTGTCAATGATTTTCTTCCCATGTTGATCTCCCTTAGGAGAAGTGGTTCAAATATCACCCACCAATTAAAGAAGAAATTAAAGAACCGGTACCAATTAAAGAGGAAACCATAATTTATATTGTTGATCCAGTTGTCCCTACTTCTTATATTGAGAAACCACCTTTCCCGTTTAGGATAAAGGAACATGCTAAAGTTTCAACTGTGGTTAATAAAAGTTATATTAGAACACCTAAACCTGATGAACAAATTAAACTAGAACCTAGTGTTGCTATGATTAAGGATTCCCTTGAAGAAAACATAGATGGGCATGTTATTTACTTGCGTGAATAAGCTGCTAGAATTGCCAACCTAATAAAGAGGATAATCATAGACCTGTTGTTGGCATGCCCGTTGTCTCATTCAAAATAGGAGATCAATGTTATCATGGTCTATGTGACATAGGTGCTAGTGTGAGTGCTATTCCTTATTCCTTGTATCAAGAAATTATGAATGACATAGCACCCGCACAGATAGAAGACATAGATGTTACTATTAAACATGCTAATAGAGACACTATGACACCGATTAGGATTGTAAGAGATGTTGAAGTCTTGTGTGGGAAAATAAAATACCCTACTGATTTCCTTGTTCTTGGTTCCCCACAAGATGACTTTTGTCCCATTATCTTTGGTAGACCTTTCTTGAACATCGTTAATGCTAAGATAGATTGTGAGAAACAAACTGTCAGTGTTAGCTTTGGTGATGAGTGTCATGAGTTTAATTTTTCTAAGTTTAGTAGAAAGCTCCATGAAAAAGAATTTCCAATTAAGGATGAAATAATTGGTCCTGCTTCTATTGTTGCGCCTCCTACTGATCCTTTAGAACAATATCTGCTAGACCATGAAAATGATTTATGTCGGCGTTCTGGGAACGGGGGTCCCCAGACGTGCCTGCCTGCGGCCCACGGCGTGGCTCTAGCAGTGGCCTGGTATGGCCCATCTTCACCGACAAAACACTCAAGACCGTCGCGAGGGGCCAGGCCTCACGAGGCGGACGACACAAGACCTCCTCAGGGGAGGCCTCACTAGGCTGGCTCGGGAGGGGTAGAGAGATCAAGGCAAAGGGCACCTCGTGAGGTTCACGTGATGTGAGCCTTGGCGACCAAGGCCAGGCGGGTGCCAGGCGGGCGCCAGCGGACGCAGAGTACTCGTTGCCTCTTTGGTGCTAAAGGGGCAAGCGCAGGCGAGGAGTCCCAAGGCATCAGGCAAAGGTTTCCATATCGGGGGAACGAGACCAAGACTAGCAGGACGGCAGGACAGAGGTCATCACGGAGCCCACGACGGCGTCACCACCAGAGCCTTTGACAGGCGAAGACCACCTTTTGTCAGGATATCTTGTACTAGTTGTCCCCCTTCAAATTCCCGTTGTGGGATCCCTTCCCGCCTAATTTTTGGGGAGAGGACCCGGGCCTCTATAAATAGGACTAGCCACCACCTTGGTAGGGAAAAGGATCACCCTAATCATCCTCAGCCACACAAGCTCATCGAGCCCAACAACACCTCTCCTGAAGAGGCTGTTCTTCCCTTGTACTTGTTCATCCTCAGCCTACAAGGCAATCCACCACACCACACTGGAGTAGGGTATTACACCGCATCGGTGGCCCGAACCAGTATACTCTTATGTCCCCTGTTCTTCGAGTTTGACGTGCTGAGCTTTGAGATCATGGTGAGAGAGAGAGAGCTAGAGGGAGGGAGAGATCTTCGTGCGCACCCCAGTGTTCGAACCTTAAGGGTTTTGCCGGAACCCGAAATATGACAATTTACATATGCATGAGAGAAATGAAATAGATAAGATTTTCTTTGAACAACGTCGTCTGCTTAAACACAATTTACCTATTGAAACTCTAGGAGGTCCTCCTCCACCTAAAGGTGATCCTGTGTTTGAATTAAAACAATTGTCAGACACTTTGAAATATGCTTATCTTGAAGAAATGAAGATATATCCTATTATGATTAGCGCTAACCTTTCAAAACATGAAGAAGATAGATTATTGAAAGTACTAAGGAAGCACCGAGCTGCTATTCGGTATACTCTTGATGATTTAAAGGGCATTAGTCTCACTCTATGGCAGCACAAGATTAATATGGAACCTGATGCTAAACCCGTTGTTGATCACCAACGTCGGTTAAATCCAAAAATGAAGGTAGTGGTAAGAACGGAAATCTGTATACTTCTGGAAGTAGGTATAATCTACCCTATAGCTGATAGTAGATGGGTAAGTCCTGTTCATTGTGTTCCCAAGAAAGGAGGTATTACTTTTGTTCCAAATGATAAGAATGAACTTATTCCACAAAGAATTATTACAGGCTATATAATGGTAATTGATTTTAGAAAATTAAATAAAGCAACTGGAAAAGATCATTACCCTCTGCCTTTTATTGATCAAATGTCAGAAAGATTATCAAAGCACACACACTTTTGCCTCCTTGATGAATATTTTGGTTTTTCACAAATACCTGTTTCTCAACCTGATCCAGAAAAGACCACTTTTACTTGTCCCTTTGGAACTTATGCTTATAGACGTATGCCTTTCGGTTTATGCAATGCACCTACTACCTTCCAAAGATGTATCACTGCTATATTCTCTGATTTCTGTGAAAAGATTGTTGAGGTTTTCATGGATGACTTCTCTGTTTATGGGAAGTCTTTTGATGATTTTAAGCAATATTGATCGTGTTTTGCAGAGATGTGAACAAATAAATCTTGTCTTCAATTGGGAGAAGTGCCACTTTACGGTTAATGAAGGTATTGTCTTGGGTCATAAATTTTTTGAAAGAGGTATTGAGGTGGACAAAGCTAAGGTTGATGCAATTGAGAAACTGCCATGTCCTAAAGATATCAAAGGTATTCGTAGTTTCCTAGGTCATGCTTGTCTCTATAGGAGATATATCAAAGACTTTTCTTATATTTCTAGGCCTCTTACAAACCTTTTGCAAAAGGTTGTTCCTTTTGTTTTTGATGATGATTGTTTAGAAGCCTTTGAAACACTCAAGAAAGCCTTAATTTCTACACCTATTGTTCAACCACCTGATTGGAACTTGCCTTTTGAAATTATGTGTGATGCTAGTGATTATGCTGTTGGCGTTGTTTGAGGACAAAGAGTTGATAAGAAACTGAATGTTATTCATTATGCTAGTAAAACTCTAGACAGTGCACAACGGAATTATGCAACTACTGAAAAGGAATTTCTAGCGGTGGTGTTTGCTTGTGATAAATTTAGATCTTACATTGTTGATTCAAAAGTAATTGTTCACACCGACCATGCTGCTATTAAATATCTTATGGAAAAGAAAGATGCTAAACCTAGACTTATTGCTAAAAGAATTTGATTTACATACCACTGATAGAAAAGGAGCTGAGAACCCCGTAGCTGATAACTTTTCTAGGCATGAAAATGTGCTTGATGGCCCACTACCTATGGATGATAGTTTTCCTGATGAGCAGTTAGCTGCAATAAATGTTTAGAATAACACTCCTTGGTATGGTGACTATGCAAATTACATTGTTGCTAAATATTTACCACCTAGCTTTACATACCAATAAAAGAAAAAACTCTTCTATGATCTAAGACACTACTTTTGGGATGACCCACGTCTTTATAAAGAAGGAGTAGATGGTATTATTAGACGTTGTGTACCTGAGCATGAACAGGGGCAGATACGACGGAAATGTCACTCCGAAGCATATGGACGGCATCATGCTGGAGATAGAACTGCTCACAACGTATTGCAATCTGGATTTTATTGCCCTACTCTCTTCAAGGATGCCCGTGAGTTCATCTTATCTTGTGATGAATGCCAAAGAATAGGTAATATTGGTAAGCGTCAAGAAATGCCAATGAATTATTCACTTGTTGTTGAAACATTTGATGTCTGGGGATTTGATTACATGGGACCTTTTCCTTCCTCTAACTGGTATACACATATTTTGGTTGCTATTGATTATGCTACTAAATGGGTAGAAGCTATTTCAACCAATACTGCTGATCACAAAACCTCTACTAAAATGCTTACGGAAGTTAATTTCCCAAGGTTTGGAGTCCCTAGATATTTAATGACTGATGGTGGTTCACACTCTATTCATGGTGATTTCCGTAAAATGCTTGCCAAGTATGATGTTAACCATAGAATTGCATCACCCTATCATCCTTAGTCTAGTGGTCAAGTTAAACTTAGCAATAGAGAAATAAAATTAATCTTGCAAAAGACTGTCAATAGGTCCCAGAAGAATTGGTCTAAGAAATTAGATGATGCACTTTGGGATTATAGGACAGCATATAAAAATCCTATGGGTATGTCTCCTTACAAAATGGTTTATGGAAAAGCTTGTCATTTGCCTCTTGAGTTAAAACATAAAGCATATTGGGCAATCAAAGAACTCAACTATGATTTAAAACTTGCCGGTGAAAAGAGGTTATTTGACATTAGCTCTTCAGATGAATGGAGAACCCAAGCTTAATAAAATGCCAAGTTATTTAAAGAAAAGGTCAAAAGATGGCATGATAAAAGAATCCAAAAGCGTGTGTTCAAAGTCAGAGAATATGTTCTTTTCTACAAATTTCGTTTCAGATTCTTTGTAGGAAAACTCCTCTCCAAATGGGAAGGACCCTATGTTATTGAGGAGGTTTATCGGTCTAGAGCTATCAAAATAAATAATGCCGAAGGTACTAACCCGAAGGTTGTTAATAGGCAACGAAATAAAACATTATATCTCAAGTACGCTTACTAATGTTGAAAGTAATATTATCCAAACTTTGACACCGGAAGAACACATAAAAGAGTCCTTCCGGAAGACCCCAGAATCGTGAAAACAAGGAGGTACATGATACGGTAAGTAAACGGACTCCGAAAAATCTACAAAAATATTTTTTTGTCAATTTTGGAATATTTAGAAAATTAGGAAAATAAGAAACTTCTAGGAAACGTACCCTGGTGGGCACAAGAGGCAAGCCAGGCGTGCCCAAGTGGGTTGTGCCTACCTGGGACACCTTCGGGACTCCCGTTTTCTCACGTTTGCTTGTCTCCCAAGATAAAAAATATTTATATACCGCCCGAACCTATTGACCACCGTATCGGGGAGATATCTTCTGTTCTCTTTTCCTTGCTATTTTCTGTCAAATCCCATCCGCCATGGCGCTTCAATCTCCTCCAAGGAAAATTTCTTCAAGAACGTCATCAACCCATATTTGCGGGAGGTGGTGCGGCACTCTCAAGCCATCCAGATGCATGAGGGGGTGCTACACATCTGCGATGTGCAAGGTCCCAAGGGCATGGGAATAGTGGAGGCCAGGCTTGATGCTATGGAGAAGGAGGTCTTTCGGTGCAAAGGGATGGTAGAACATGGACTCAATGCCAATCACCTCATGATCACGGACCTTAGAAATGATCTCAAGGTGGATGGAAAGCCCATGAAGGACATCGTCTTCACCCTCAACGAGCAAATCAACTTCCTCCAAAGCTAGATCTATGATCTTCGGAACCAAGTCTATGAATATGAGGCGAGGTTTAAAGGTATGAGTTTGGCTACTAGTTGCAGGACACGGGAGACTCATTCTTCCTCGTACGATGGTGGACCTCTGCCATGGAAACCCGAGGACAAGATCTCTTCTTCATCACCACCACCTTCTTCTTCATCACCCAAGGAAAATTGAGTTTCGGGTATGTGCACTCCCCTTGGCAGAAATAAAACAACCACCCATAGGACCCGCTTGAAGATTATCGACCTCATATGCTTCTCCCCCTTTTGTCAGTAATGACCAAAAAAAGGTTTGAAGACATAGAGGATCTACTCGTTCCCAGTTGGAATAGAAGATGGAGCAGGGTCGACGTTGGAGTTTGGTGGTGCAGACAGGCCTGATGCAGAATCATGATGCACTGTAGCCAAGGTTGGTGAAGGGGTGTCATCCTCTTCATCGACGACTCTCACAACAACGGTTGCAGCCGAAGACGAATGTTCAGAATCTTCCATAGATGGAGTGCGACGCCAGCTTGCATTTTGGGGAGGCCTGGAGTCAAACTTGAAGTGCTCCATGAAGCCATCTGCACGAAGATCATCTTCAGAGCAGAGCAATGTGAGGCTCTTCCAGGACCCCTGACAGGCTTCATGAGCAACAAATGAGTTCTTGGTGGCCAAATTGTGAATGCGATTAACATCCACCAAGAGACTTTTCATCTGACGCTTCAGCCAGTCATGATGCCTATCCTACTTTTGATGTAAAGCCACCAGAAGCTCATGGTCGTTGTGTACACGAGGACGCTTCTGAAGACTTTGAGCTATGGTGCTGGCAGTGGCTTCAGTGTTGGCTCAGTGCGGCATGCGCAAGTTGTTAGCCAGAGGATATGCAGCAGTTGCAGCATTTGGCACATGAATCCCTTCAATAGGCTGCGTGAAGCTTTGGAATTCTGCATTCTAAAGGTGGAGTGGCTTCTTTGCTGGTTCGGGGTAGATGGCTTCAATAGACATATCAACATCAGGCAGAAAGACAATGTGGTTACACGTTGAGGGTTGATAGTCAATGGTTGAATGAAGCTTGATCAAGCGCATCACCCATGGAGCATAAAATTTCAGGCCAAGTAGATCAATCCCCGAAACAGCAAGCTGTCAGATAAAGAAATCGTGAGTGTTGAATCTGATGTCATTGACAATATAGAAAACCAATGTCTTCATGGTGCCTTCAATTGTAGCTCCAGAGGAATTGCCCTTGATAGGCCAGAGAGTACGCCTCAGAATACGATATACTTTGCGTGGCAAGTACTCAAGGTCCTGAACAAAGAATTCCTTGGGGTATTTGGCGTCATGGGGCAATTGCTTCATCATGCTCAGCATTGGCTCATGTTTGGCTCTGGCTTCTGGAAAATGCTTTGCATCTCGTTCTGATGAAGATGACAACTAGGTTCGTATAACTCACCTGGAGTGGGTAGGGAAGTAAGCTCGATGATATCCTGAGATTTAGCTTCGTGATGAACATCACCTGTCATCCACTCAAGGACCCAAGTCTTCGGATCCTTGTTGTAGCCTCGAATATTTAGAGTAGCACAGAACTGTAGCGGAAGCTCTTCGTTCCAATGTTCCTTGTCAGTCACAAAGTGTCGGTGCAGGGACGACACCTATGGGATCACAAGAATCCCTACTACGGTTGCAGGGCGCTGGGTCGTGAGAAGAGCGGATCAAAAAGATAGCACACGGTCTCTTTATCCAGGTTCGGGCCGCGAGGATGCGTAAAACCCTACTCCTGCTTTGGTGGTTTGTTTATCTGTGTTCTTGAACTAGCAATGGGGCGTGAGGAGCTCCAAAAAGCCAAATCCCCCTCTTGGTCGCCTTGGGCCTCCTTTTATAGGGAAAGGGGTTGCCAAAGTGGCACACAGGAGGTGGAAAGGGTACAGTGATGTGAGTTCATCCCTCGCATTGCATGATAAGGCGCATTTAATGCGTCTTGCTTCGGTGTCCTTGCTTAATCGGTGGAGGGGGAGAGCCCAGTCTCGTCCATCGCCGCTCCCTTTCGTGTTGACACACGCCCTGGCCAGCGGTGCCTGTAGTGCCATGTAGGGAGGCAGGCAGCTGAGGTGGCGCAGCGGTGAGTCTCCACGAAGATCCGCTTGCCGCCACACAGGTGCCCGCCCAACTGGTTGGGTCGGCAGCTGCATGCAAACGGTAGTGGAGGTTTGGATTGGCGTGGGCCTGATGGTGGCCCTACGGGTGTCCTTGGCAAGGGCCTCGCCGTAGCCCCGGCAAGGGTCTTGCCGGGGCGCCGGCAAGGGTCTTGCCGTGGCGCCTGCTGTCATCCCCGGCAAGGCTCTTGACGGGGGCCTTGTGGACCTCCTTGGCTGGGATCCCGCCATGGTTCGTCATCTTCTATAGTGTGTATCTGATCTTGAATGTCTTCACAAAGATCTGCATGCCACCACGGGGATGTCTCACGAATCCTTGCCCCATGGGGGCAGTGGACTCAAGGGTGACTCGCTCCGTAGGCGTGGGACGAACTGCCATGGGAAGGGTCTTGCCGGGTTTGCTAAAACCGCCCCCCGGCAAGGATCTTCCCGGGGGAGTCCGCTTCGTCCCCTTTGCTCTTCTGCTCCTTTCGAGCTTCGTCCTTACCTTGGCTCACCTCCCTTGCCTTGCTCAATGCGGTGGTGTCTGTGGCTCAGACTACCCGTGCACAGTTATAGGGGTACAAAAAGTGTACCTCTCTTTTTGTACACCGACAGGAGCCCCCAGGCTTGGGCCACACGTAAGCGCAATCGCGTCATTGGGCTAGGCCCAAAAACGATGCGCGGGCAGGCGGGGTAGTTCTTACCGCGGTAAGTCTCTTCGCGCGCTGCGCTTCCCATGCCTCCCGCGTGTGGCTCGGCGCGGGGAGGCGTGCGTGACGTGGGCGACATGCGTGGGGCTGAGCTCTGCGCGCATGCATCACGTCGTAGTAAAAGGGGGCGGTTCGCGCCTTCCCCATAAACGGAGGGAGGCGTGGAGGCACGGCCCATTTACTGAACGGGGCCGGGGCGTGGTCTTCAAGGCGTCCACTCCCCACGATCATGGTGGCAGCAAGGGTCGCCGCTCGACAACGCGCCCTTCCTTCTCCTGCACCTGCGGTGGCAGAGCCAGCCGCGAGGGGAAGGGGGAGGGGGCGAGGCCGCGGGCGAGGCCGTGGGCGAGGCCGAGGCGCTCAGGGGAGAGGAGAATGGGGCGGCGCGCCGGTCTCGCCTCCGTCAGTAGTTCCTCCCCCCATGGAGGGCCATGTTGGGGATGACCCTTGCGAGTTCTTCGTCAGGCTGCGCCGGCCACCTCGCCGCCGCCTTCGTCTCCCGACTCCATTCGCGAGTGAGATGGAGCTGGATCCGCCGGAGTCATTGCGGCTACACATGAGGGGATGTTGGATCAGCGGTACGCGAGTTCGCGTCGACTTCCCAACCCCTCACGTGATGTATCTTGGTCGAGGGTGGAAGATGTTCGCTCATATCCACCGCTTGACGGCGGGGCTCACCCTCCATTTCAAGCTAATGGAGGGCGGCCGCCTCTCCGTCAAGGTCTTCGGGTGCTTCGGGACTCGGGCAAGGTGCTGCGTGGAGAACTCTTCTGATAGCGAAGACTCCTCCTCGAGTGGGAGTGGCGAGGAGGACAGCGGCAGCGACGATGAGGGTAGCAGGCAGCAGGATGATGGGTCCGACTAGGTGTCGGGCGCCGTTCCGTGCGGCACCGGCGACCCCATCATCTGTGTCGCCGGCTTCCTGAAATTCTCGGGGCCGTCTCCTCGGGCGGCTGGCGTTGGGAGGCTGCAGAAGAGGAAGAGGGCGGGCAGCAAGGCCGTCAAACCGGAGTACGCGGGCACCGACGCCTTCGACGCGTGCTGACGTCCTGCCGCCTCGTCTTCGAGCTCTACTTCTGGCGCCGCCATCACCATCCAGCCTTCGGACGTCCACCGAGATGTTCTCTTGGTGCCTCTTGCCATCCGTAGCTCGCCTAGGCGCCCTTTTTTCCCTTTTCTCCTCCTTGACCTGCCTCCTGAGGAGAGGGACAAGAAAGAGATCACGGGCACCTTATCTCTTTTTAGCTTGTAAGCCTTTAGGCCTTAGCTAAATCTAATACTTGTAATCCCATCATTTATGTTTTTCATTCCCCATGGGTTGTACCTGAGTGGAATGTCTTTAATGAAAAAGGGATGATTGCCGGGTCATTTGTTTGTGGGTAGAACCCACGACAAGGAGTAAATCCTTGATATCCCCAAGATAAACATTTCCTTGCCCGGCAACAGGCCCTGCCGTCTTCCCACTTCGCTCGACCTTTCTCACGCTTTCGGCGGAGGCACGGATGAGGTGGGTTCAGGCTCCTCGTTTCATCCTTTTGCTGCCGCAACTACGACAAAACCTGGCCCTAGGAACGAGCCCTAGGGCCTAGAGTTTTAGGGGAGCACGGTAGCTTTGGGAAAAAACGAGGTTTCACATACCTCAGTCCATAAGGGAATGCATGATAAGGGATGAAGAACTTATCTGAAGCTGTAGCCCCCGGCAACTCTGGTTTGCCATGGGTGAATCTTTGTACTTGCAGCCCCCGGCAATACTGGCTTGCCGGGGTCTAGATGCCGGTCTGTCCCTTTTTTTCTTTTTCGTCCTCATGTGATCTGGCAAGGATATCTATGAGTCCAGTGAACCAAAGAAGACAAAAGAATGGCAAAGAGACACACACTCGACCTCTAAGCTAGGGGTTAGTCGCCGCTAAGCACTATCAACCCTAACCAAGGACGAGACTTGACCTAGCATGCATGCTATAACTTAGGGCGCCAGCGCTTCATTTATTTATGCTCAGGGTTTGCGCCTGGCTTTGTACAAAGGGTTACATGCATAATCGGCAATTCTTGTACAAAAGGTGGCTTGTCGGGGGGCCCGGCAAGCCGCGCCTCACGGGTAAAACTTGCGAAGATGCTCAATGTTCCAGGAGTTACTCACTGGAACGACATCTTCGGTCTCCAAGTGGACTGCGCCAGGTCTGGTGACTCGTATTACCCGATAAGGGCCTTCCCACTTTGGCGTCAACTTGTTGGAATTCTTGGCCGATTGAACGCGCCGAAGGACAAGGTCGCCTTCCTCTAGGCTTCGGTCATGAACCTTGCGGCTATGGTAGCAGCGCAAGGCTTGCTGGTAGCGTGCTGCTCTCACAGCTGCCCGAAGACGATCTTCCTCAAGGAGCATTGCGTCATCTTGCCGCAGTTGCTCTTGCTCAAGCTCGTCATAAGAGAGCACTCGAGGTGACCCGTATATGAGTTCCGTGGGGAGAACTGCCTCTGCCCCATATACTAGGGCAAAGGGTGTTTGACCAGTGGCTCGATTTGGAGTTGTCCTGATCGACCAAAGAACCGCCGGCAACTCATCAATCCAGCGCCTTCCACTCTTGTGCAGCCTGTCAAAGGTCTAGGTCCTTAAGCCCCACATTACTTTAGCATTTTCCCTCTCAGCTTGACCATTGCTTCGTGGGTGAGCAACGGAAGCGAAACAGACTTTGCTGCCGAGGTCTTGGGTATATTGCATGAAGGTGCGGCTTGTGAACTGTGTGCCATTGTCGGTGATAACCCTGTTGCACCAAAACGGAACACTAGTTCCTTGAAGAACTTGACGGCTAACTGAGTTGTGACCTTCCTCACTGCCTCCCCCTCCGGCCACTTTGTGAACTTGTCGATTGCAACGTACAAGTACTCAAAGCCCCCGACAGCGTGGGGGAAGGGGCCCAGTATGTCGAGCCCCCAGACCGAGAAGGTCTAGGAGAGAGGAATGGTTTGAAGGGCTTGAGCTGGCTGATGAAGCTTCTTTGAATGGAACTGACACGCTTCACACCTGGTGACTAGTGTCGTCAAGATCTCAGAGGGCGGTGGGCGAGAGGAAGCCTTGCCGAAATGCCTTGCGGCAAGGGCCCTTGACCCAATGTGAGATCCACATATGCCTCTGTATCTCCGCCAACAGCTCGATCCTTCCTCTCGAGGGATACACTTCAATTTCACACCGTTCGGCCTCTTTCTCACAGGACATCATCGATTTAACTGGTACATGGCAGAGCGACGGGCTACTTTTTCTGCTTCTTCCTGCTCCTCAGGAAGTTCCCCTGTTTGGAGGAATCGGACGGTATGTTGTGCCCACGCTGGAGCCTGGGGCTCGACGGCGAGGACTAGAGGCATTTCCTCCGCTATAGGAGCGGCTGTCTCGACGGCAAGAGCTTGACGCTCCGCCGGAGCCAGTCGTCCCTTGGCGGGCTCAGTATCCCCGGCAACATCCTTGCCGGCGGCTCCGGGGAGCTCGGAGGGAAATTACTTGCCGGGCCCTAATTTCCTCCTCTTATTCTGCTCTGTTGATGGATCAACGGATGGCTGAGTTAGCTGAAGCACAAAGGTACCTGGTTCCACAAGTAGCTTGAGGGCAGCGCGTTTTGACAGGTAGTCGGCGATATCGTTCTCCGCTCGGGGAACGTGTTCAGCCTGTATCCCGTCAAAACGCTCTTCCAGCTTTCTCACTTCATCGACGTAGGCCTTAATCAACGGGCTCTGGTAATCCTTGTTGACTTGCTTGACGACAAGCTGTGAGTCCCCCCTGATGATGAATTTCTCGATTCCGAGGTCCGCCATGATCCTAAGACCGGCAAGCAGCCGTTCGTACTCTGCCATATTGTTTGTTGACACCTCCCTGGGGAAGTGCATCTGGATCACGTACTTGAGGTGCTCTCCGGTGGGCGCGACAAGTAGTACGCCAGCCCCGGCGCCCTGTAAGGAGAAAGCTCCATCAAGGTACACGATCCAATCACAACTTGTCTCCTTGCCGGGGAGAGCAGTCTCTTGGGCTTCTTCGTCAGGCGTTGCGGTCCATTCTGCAATGAACTCCACTAGGACTCGGCTCTGAATCGTCGAAGTACTTTCAAACTTGAGGCCAAAGCTGGACAGCTCCAGTGCCCATTCCACAATTCTTCCTGTTGCATCCGGGTTGTGCAATATCCGTTGCAGAGGGAAGCGAGTGACGACAGTGATCTCGTGTGCCTGGAAGTAGTGATGCAGCTTCCTCGAGGCCATAAGAAGGCCGAAGAGCAGTTTCTGCACGCCGGAGTACCTTGATCTAGCCCCCTGCAGGAGGGAACTAACAAAGTAGACCGGGTGCTGCATTATTTTCTTCTTCGGCGGCAACTCAACTGGTTGTGTCGTCTCTGCATCGGTGGTGTCGGGCTCTGCCGCTGCCATAACCTCGCCGTCAACCTCTCTCTATGCCACTAGTGCAGCACTGACCACCTGGTCCGTTGCCGCCAGGTATAGGAGCAACGGCTCCTGTGGCTTTGGCGCAACTAGTACTGGCGCGGAGGAGAGGTATTTCTTCAAACCTTGCAATGCTGCTTCGGCTTCTGGCGTCCACTCCATCGGGCCCGCCTTTTTCAAGATCTTGAAAAAGGGAAGGGCGCGCCTTCAGATTTGAAATGAACCTGCCCATGGCGGCGACGCAACCAGCAAGCCGACGCACATCCTTGATTCGCTTGGGTGCTTCAATCTGCTCTATAGCTTTGATTTTGTCCGGATTGGCCTCTATCCCACGCTGTGACACCAAGAATCCGAGAAGCTTGCCGGACGGGACGCCAAAGATGCACTTCTCAGGGTTCAGCTTGAGATTGATCTTGCGCAGGTTTGCAAATGTTTCTTGCAAATCTGGTATGAGGGTTGCCCTGTCCTTGGTTTTGACCACTATGTCATCCATATAAGCTTCCATATTTCTATGGAGCTGGGGTTCAAAACCAATCTGGACCGCCCTTGCAAATGTCGAACCAGCACTCTTCAACCCGAAAGGCATCCGCATGAAACAATACGTACCGCATGGGGTGATGAATGTTGTTTTCTCTTCGTCTTCCCTTGTCATGAAGATCTGGTTGTAGCCGGAGTAGGCGTCGAGGAATGACAACAGATCACACCCAGCCGTGGAGTCAACAATCTGGTCGATGCGCAGCAACGGGAAGGGGTCTTTAGGGAAAGCCTTATTGATATCTGTGTAATCAATACACAGTCTCCACTTCCCATTTGCCTTGCGCACCACGACCGGATTGGCCAACCACGTTGGATGGAGCACTCCTCTTACCAAACCCGCTGCTTCCAGTTTCCGGATCTCTTCTGTGATGAACTCTTGTCGTTCCAAAGCTTGCTTTCGACCTTCGCTTGACGGGCGCGCATGAGGGCAGACAGCAGGTGGTGCTCAATCACCTCCCAGGAACACCGGGATGTCGGAAGCTTGCCATGCAAACACATCGACATTCGCCCGCAGGAAGGTGACGAGCGCGTCTTCCTATTTGTCGTCAAGGGTGGAGCTTATGGTGAAAGCTCCTCCCGTGCCGTCCTCATTGACAGAAACCTTCTTGGTTCCAGGAGGTATGGCCCTGGGCTTCTTGTTTCCGCCGGTGGAGCTCTCTGGCACGTCCTCGACGGCAGCGCTACACTCCGAAGAGGTGCGCTTGCCGGAGTGGGTGCCCGAGGTCTCACCAGTCTTCTTCTTCTTCCCTCCCGGGGTCCCAGCGGCAGGAGCAAGTGCCCTAGTGGCGGCGGCTGCTGCAACTGCTTGCTGGTATAGTTGGTCAACGCAAATCAGCGCATCTTTCTTATCGGAGGGGATGGTGATGATCGTCATAGGCCCTGGCATCTTCAGGGTGTTGTAGGCGTAGTGTGACGCCGCCATGAACTTGGCCAGCGCTGGGCGGCCAAGGATCCTGTTGTAGGGCAAGGGGATCTTGGCAACATCGAACACGATCCTCTCCATCCTGAAGTTCAGGTCGCTTCCAAAAGTCACGGGCAACGTGATCTTTCCCTTGGCTTGGCTTCTTCCTGGGTTGACCCCCTGAAACGTGCCCATCTCTTCGAGGTCTCCATCAGGAATCTGCAGTTTCTCGATCACGGCAGGCGAGATCAAGTTCTGACCGGCCCCGCCATCGACTAGCATCTTTGTCACCTTGAGGTTGCGTATTGTTGGTGAAACCAACAACGGCAAGCACCCGACCGCGGTAGTGCGATCAGGGTGATCCTCAATGTCAAAAATGATAGGTGTGCTGGACCACTTCAGCGGCCTTTGGGCATCAAACGATGGATCTGCCGCTGTAAGCTCTCGTGCCCACTGTTTAAGCCGGCGGTGAGAAGTATGCAGCGAGGCACCGCCGTCGACGCACATGGCCTCTATAGCTTTCTGAAACTCTTGGTCGCCGGATTCGTCGTCCCCTTCATGATCGTCGTCTTCTGGATTTCTGTCACGGCCCCGGGCGGGCCTCTCCTATTGCTTATCCTTGCCGCGACGGCCCGCCTGGCCGTCACGCTTCTTGCCGGACCCCTCAGCACCGTCTGGGCCCTTCTCTTTGTCCCGCCTCTCATACTCAGCCCTCTGCATCTCAGCGAGGAGCTCAACCTGTCGGCAGTCCTGGAGAGCATGGCCTTTGGTGCGATGGATCTTGCAGTATCGCTTGTCGGAGTTTCCTGGCTTCTCGGCAGCCGCCAAGGCCCGGCAGGCGACACATCCGGCAACCTCCTTGCTGGGGTCATCTTCCTTGGTTTTCTTGGTGGAGCCGGCGTCATCAGATACCTCGACGGAAAGCACGACTTTTCCTTTGCGCTTCCTGTTGCGGCGCCGGCCTTTCTTCGCCGGGGCGGCAATATCCTCATCTGAGGGGTCTTTTCCATGACGGCATCTTCGCCGGGGTACTTCCTTCCCTCTTCAGCCCGGGCACATTTGTCAGCAAGAACATAGAGTTCTGCTACATCTCTCACCTTGTTCATTGCCAGCTCTTCGCGCATCTTGCGATTACGCACGTTCTGATGGAACGCTACCGATGATGGCGGTAGGGTGAACATCAGGGATATTGTCTGCACCGGCTGAACCTCTCAGATATACTTGCGGAGACTCTCGCCTCTCTTCTGGGGAATGACGTGCAGGTCGCTTGCTTGGCCATGGTCTTGGTGGCCTCCAGTAAAGGCACCCACGAACTCATGGCACAAATCCGACTAGGAGGAAATAGAGTCTACCGGCAAGTGCATCAACCACGACATGGCGTTGGGTTTAAGAGCCAACGGAAAGTAATTCGCAAGAACCTTATCGTGACGGGCTCCGGCTGCTTGCATCGCGATGGTGTAGACGCTGAGGAACTCGGACGGGTGGGTCTTGCCACTGTACTTTTCGCCCACGTCGGGCTTGAAGGTGCGGTGAGTGGGCCACTGGAACTGCCGCGGCTCACGGGTAAAAGCCGGACAGCCTACCTCGTAAGGTAGGCCTCCAGGGCTCCCCGGTGCCGGGTGGCTCACAGCAGGCCCTGCTCGCCTGTCTGATTGGTGGTACGCTCCGCTCCGGTGCTCGATAGTGGTTCGAGCGTCTTCATGTTCTCGTTCCCGAAGAACTTGGCGCTGGTCACAGTGGGCCCACGGGTCGGACGATGCTACGGAGATCTCGTCGCCCGTAATGTCGCGACGGGCTGGCGTCCGCGGTACCGGGCAAGGAGGAGGCGAGTGCACTGTGGTTGCGGCGCCGCCGGCTCTCCTGCCACTGGTGCGTGGGACTCCGTCGGAGCATCGACCCGGGGGCTCCACCAGACTCGGTTCGTCTTTGTTGGCCACCGCAACAAGGCTTCGGATAGTGGCTCTCCATTCGTTGAGTTTCCCCGTAGTGGGAGGGAAATCGAGGAGCAACTGCGCGCGCGCTAGGGCTTCTGCTGGTGTTGGTGGCAGCGAAACCGGCACGGATCGCGACGCGCTTCGACTTCTGACCATGTCAGAAGGATCTCTATCACGACCCCGCGGTCGCATGCCATCTTCACCAGCGCTTCGGCGAGCGGGCATGTCTTCTAAATCCCGGGAGTGGCGCTCGGGGCTCTTTCCGCGGCGACGCCCGGGGTCCTCGGCGTGATTACGCCGTTCGTCGCGCGCCGCTTGAAAGAGCGCGCCGTCGGCGCTGGCGTGGGAGTCTTGGAAGCCCTCGCGTCGCCTGCGAGCGGGGTGGCAGCGATATTGGAAGGTCCCGTGCCACCCGCGGAGGGCCTGGCTCCGTCTTTGGATTTGGCGGTGTGCGGCCCGTTACCAGGCGCATGAACATCGCCGCCTCCCAAACTTCGGCTGCTGGGACGGTGTTGGTGTTCGCGAACAGCGCGCCGGGTCCTTTCTGTGACCGGTCCGCTGCTCGCCCGCGTCGGGACGGGATGTCCGGCTTCCAACGGGCCAACCGCCACCGCCGTCTTGTTCTTGGGCGCCATGATGATGAATAAGCGTCGAACTAACTGTGAGAGCCGATTCTCACAACTGCGCCCCCTACCTGGCGCGCCAAAGATGTCGGTTTGGGGACGACACCTATGGGATCACAAGAATCCCTACTACAGTTGCGGGGCGCGGGGTCGTGAGAAGAGCGGATCAAACAGATAGCACACGGTCTCTTTATCCAGGTTCGGGCCGCGAGGATGCGTAAAACCCTACTCCAGCTTTGGTGGTTTTTTATCTGTGTTCTTGAACTAGCAATGGGGCGTGAGGAGCTCCAAAAAGCCGAATCCCCCTCCTGGTCGCCTTGGGCCTCCTTTTATAGGGAAAGGGGTTGCCACAGTGGCACACAGGAGGTGGAAAGGGTACAGTGATGTGAGTTCATCCCTCGCATTGCATGACAAGGCGCATTTAATGTGTCTTGCTTAGGTGTCCTTGCTTTATCGGGGGTGGGGGAGAGCCCAGTCTCGTCCGTCGCCGCTCCCTTTCGTGTTGACACGCGCCCTGGCCAGCGGTGCCTGTGGTGCCATGTAGGCAGGCAGGCAGCTGAGGTGGCGCAGCGGTGGGTCTCCACGAAGATCTGCTTGCCGCCACGCAGGTGCCTACCCAACTGGTTGGGTCGGCGGCTGCATGCGAACGGTAGTGGAGGTTTGGATTGGCGTGGGCCTGATGGTGGCCCTACGGGTGTGCTTGGCAAGGGCCTCACCGTAGCCCCGGCAAGGGTCTTGCCATGGTGCCTGCTGTCATCCCCGGCAAGGCTCTTGCCGAGGGCCTTGTGGACCTCCTTGGCTGGGATCCCGCCAAGGGTCGTCATCTTCTATAGTGTGTATCTGATCTTGAATGTCTTCACAAAGATCTGCATGCCACCACGGGGATGTCTCCCGAATCCTTGCCCCATGGGGGCAGTGGACTCAAGGGTGACTCGCTCCGTAGGCGTGGAACGAACTGCCACGGCAAGGGTCTTGCCGGGTTTGCTAAAACCGCCCCCGGCAAGGATCTTGCCGGGGGAGTCCGCTTCGTCCCCTTTGCTCTTTGTGGTCTTGGTCTTGTCGTCGTTCTGCTCCTTTCAAGCTTCGTCCTTACCTTGGCTGACCTCCCTTGCCTTGCTCAGTGCGGTGGTTTCCGTGGCTCAGACTGCCCGTGCACAGTTATAGGGGTACAAAAAGTGTACCCCTCTTTTTGTACACCGACACAAAGGGCGGAAGACCAACATCCGAAAAGCAGTCAAGGGTCTCCTCAAGACATGGCAGCCTAGCCATAGCATCACAATCCAGACGCTTATGCGGAAAAATCCGGTCTTGGTTGTACAGGATGCAAGAGTAATAGCTTCGCTGCTAATGGCTCCAAAATTTGATCTTGTTGTTGTCGCTCAGCCCATGAGTCATCTTGAGCGATTGGCGTCAATGGACGACCAACGATAATAAGTTCACTGCTCGTGGGAGCAGGTGATGATACCGACTAGGGCTCGACCTGAGGAAGGACTTCATCATGATTTACACTGTCTTCACGACTGATAACCCACAAGTATAGTGGATCTCAACAGTTTTCGAGGGTAGAGTATTCAACCCAAATTTATAGATTCGACACAAGGGGAGCCAAAGAATATTTGAAGGTATTAGCAGCTGAGTTGTCAATTCAACCACAACTGGAGATTAATTATCTGCAGCAACGTGGTCAGTAGCAAAGTAATATGGTAGTTTTGATAATAGTGACAACAACAATAGTAACGGTAACAGTGATAGCAATATTTTTGTAGCAAGTGTAACAGTGATGATAACGGTAGTAACTTAGCAAGAACAATATAAGATAAATCTGTAGGCATTGGATCGGTGACTTGTTGGATGATATTCATCATGATACAGTTATAACCTAGGGTGATACGGCACTAGCTCTAGTTCGTCAATAAAATGTAGGCATGTATTCCGTAAATAGTCATACGTGATTATGGAAAGAACTTGCATGACATCTTTTGTCCTACCCTCTCGTGGCAGCGGGTTCCATATTGGAAACAAAGGGATAATAAGGCCTCCTTTTAGTAGAGAACTGGAACAAAGCATTAACACATAGTGAATACATGAACTCCTCAAACTATGGTCATCACCGGGAGTGGTCCCGACTATTGTCACTCCAGGTTTGCCAGATCATAACACGTAGTAAGTGACTATAACTTTCAAGATCGGATCTAGAACATGGATATAATGATGATAACATAAACAGTTCAGACATGAGTTCATGGCACTCGGGCCCAAAGTGACAAGAATTAAGCATGGAAAAGTCATAGCAACATCAATCTTAGAACATAGTGGATACTAGGGATCAAGCCCTAACAAAACTAACTAGATTACATGATGAATCTCATCCAACTCCTCACCGGCCAGCGAGCCTAGAAGGAATTACTCACTCCCGGTAGGGAGCATCATGGAAATGGCGATGGAGAAGGGTTGGTGATGACAAAGAACGAAGATCCCCCTCTCCGGAGCCCCAAAAGGACTCCAGATCTGGCCTCTTGATGAAGAACATGAGGTGACGGCAGCTCCGTCTCGTGGATCGCGATAATTCTTTCTCCCTGATTTTTTCTGGAAAGATACGATTTTATAGCGTCGGTTTCAGGGCCTGTGAGGCCACCAGGCGGGGACAACACACATGGGCGCGCCAGGAGAGGGGGGCGCGCCCTGGTGGGTTGTGCCCACCCAGGTGCCCCTCTCTGGTGGATCTTGGCTCCAGAAATTCTTATTTATTGTATAAAAAATCCTCGCAAAGTTTCGTTCCATTCCGAGAACTTTTATTTCTGCACAAAAACAACACCATGGTAGTTCTGCTGAAAACAACATCAGTCTAGGGTTAGTTTCATTCAAATCATGCAAATTAGAGTCCAAAACAAGAGGAAAAGTGTTAGGAAAAGTAGATACGTTGGAGACGTACCAACGACCAATGTCTTCAGCTGCATTGGGGTCAACGGCTGGAACTTCTTCACTCTCTTTAGCCTCTGTGGAAGCAGGCTCATGAATCACCAGGCAGCGCTCTTGGTTGGTAGAGGCAGGGAAAGAAATTTAGATGTGTTTAACTATGAGGGGCACTAGGGCAGCAACATGCTCTTTCTTCGAAGACTTCGGGGCCTTAGTCTTCAGCTTCTTTTTGGAGGGAGCATCATCAGAGGTGTCCTTGAGCTTCCTCTTTCTGGCTTCGGCTTCGGCTTGCGTTGTCATCTTCATTTCAAAAGCTGCTGAGGGGACCTTTGGCTTCGAGCAAGTCATGCTAGCAGGGAAGACTATGCTTGGTTGTTCCTGTTATTGAGCTTCGGGTTTGGCCTCAGCAGACTTTTTCTTTTGCTTGGCAGCCATCCTAGGGTCGATGCCAGGACGCCCAAGAGCCTTTCTCTTCTCAACTTCATTGTGCGCTTGAACACATTTCTGCGCATAGTACTTCATGCGCTTGCATCAGCCTTTGGCTTCTTCACGCTTCTTGCTGAACTCTGCCTTGAGATCTTGCAACATCTTCTTGAAGATTTGCACATCAGCCACACTAAGCTTGGCCATCTGCTTCTTGAATTGTGCCTTTGCACAATCAATCTTGTTTTTGAGCCCGATGATTTTCTGAGCCAATGCCCGTTCATTGGCAATGGCTCCGTGAAACATGATGCTAATGTCCACTGGTAGCTGTAGATCGTCAATGTTGATGCTTTGGTCCTCAAACCATTCATCAATGAAGTTGTCCATGATATTAGCATCAAAGAGAGGCAGATCTTGGAAGATCTCTGCCTCTTGCTTGCTCTTGATCAGCATCTCTAGAGCTTCATCACCAAGATCTTCATCACTAGACAGATCAATGGTGTTCTCCTCATTTTGCAAAACGGCAGCAGGAGTCAGGTCATGCCCTGAAATCTTCTTGGGCTTCTTGGTCTTCTTAGTCTTCTTAGAGAAACAAGACAAGTCTTTAGACTACACACTGGGTTCAGGAGGTGTAGTCGGCAATGGCTTCACAGTCAAAGAAGTTGGTGCAGCAGAGGGCTTTGAAGCTTTTGACTTCTTCCTCTTCTTCTTCCTCTTCTTCTTCTTCTTCTTCTTCTTCTTCTTCTTCTTCTTCTTCTTCTTCTTCTTCTTCTTCTTCTTCTTCTTCTTCTTCTTCTTCTTCTTCTTCTTCTTCTTCTTCTTCTTCTTCTTCTTCTTCTTCTTCTTCTTCTTCTTCTTCTTCTTCTTCTTCTTCTTCTTCTTCTTCTTTCTTCTTCTTCTTCTTCTTTTCTTCCTCTTCTTCTTCCTCTTCTTCTTCCTCTTCTTCTTCCTCTTCTTCTTCCTCTTCTTCTTCCTCTTCTTCTTCCTCTTCTTCTTCTTCTTCTTCTTCTTCTTCTTCTTCTTCTTCTTCTTCTTCTTCTTCTTCTTCTTCTTCTTCTTCTTCTTCTACTGCTTTGGTGGTGCAGGAACATCTTCAGAGTCTGCATTTCAGCAGATTGATCCACCGTGGCCCTCTGAGCAGCAATGTGAGGGACAAGCCCATTGAAGCTAGTTAAGGGGCCGATGACATTGGGATTGGCATCGCATGTGCAATCCGGCCTTGGAGCAAATGGACCAGGGTCGAAGTGGAGTCCGAGCTCCTTCCTGTTCTTGGCAGCTGACTCCTTTCCGAACTGAAAGTTGGGCTTCAAGAGATTGTCATCACGACACCACAGAAGGGACGATTGGTCGACATTCTCAGGCTGAGGTCCTCAGACCATGCAAGGATAGAAGCCTTGGGCAATAGCTTCAGGCTTCGACTTGGGTTGCAGATTCTTGTATAGAATATCGCCCCACAGGCGCTTGATGGCATTCTTCTAAACATATTCAGCAGTGACGAAGTTGTACTTGAACGACTGTTCAGCCCAATATCTTCGGATCCATTGGATCCTAGTCTTGCTGTCACAGCCCTAGCTTTAGCCTTGTTGTGGACTAGTCTTGGTTGTTGCACCATGTTTAAATTTTGCTTAAACTTGAAATGGGGATGTACAAACCCTAGCACCAAATGAATTCAAATAAAATCATTTTCAATGAACCCAAAATGCCCTTTGAAAATGTTCATGGTTTCTGATAAAGGTGAAAACCTCTTCCAAAAATAATGAACATATTTCTAGGTCATTCCTGGATTTTTGAATTAAATCTTAATGTATTTGAATTAAGGCATTTGAATTCTATTAATACTTTAAATACTCCAAATATTCTGGAATCACTTGTAGTCCTTTAGAATAATCCAAACAGTGTCCCCAAGTTGTCTCAAGAGTTCTGAAAAATGAATTAGTATTTCTACTAATTCAAAACAGAAAAGAAAAATTGAAAACAAAAAACAAATGAGAGAGAGAGAGAGAGAGATGTGTTTACCTATAGCCACCTGGCAGCCCACCTGGCATGGCACTGTTGGCCAAGCCCACCAGGGGCAAGGTTGTCTTCAACCTTATGCCCACTGGCAAGTCATCGCACGCGCACCCGTGTGCCATCTCCTGCTTCACTCTGGCGAGCTCTACCTTCCCCCTGCCCCACGGAGACGCCCAGAGACCTCTCTCCCCTCCCCTCACTCGGTGCTCATCTCCCCTCCTTTGTTTTTCTCGCGCACAGCCACCCGAGCGTGACCGTCGCTGCCGCTCGTCATTGCCGTAGCCATAGCCACCGACTCGCTTCCCCAGCATGTCCACGAGCTTCACCTTCACCGCCTACGCCTTTTGCACCGCGCCAAGCGACGCCAGAAGGCCCGAAATGCCGTCCCCAATATCTCCTCCCTCCTCGGTCGCCGGAGATCCACCTCGACGCCCCGCTCAGCTCCGGCCTTCCCGAGCCCACTGAGACACGTGCTACTGCCGTGAGCTCCTCACCCTAACCACCTCTCCTCTATATTGTTTGCACGCCATACTCGCCGTCTTGCTTGTGACCGAATGCGCCGCCGCCTGTGCTTGTCGCCGATGACGCTCCGGTGACCATTTGGTCCCGGGCGTGCATCCAACATGCTCACCACCGTGCGTAGAGCCTCGCTAGCACCTCGCTGCGCTCGTTTGCACAACGCAGCACCGATCCCGTGAATGCCCGACCGCCAGCCGCCGCATTCTTCCTCGCTGACGTCGACTCTGGCTACCTCAGCTCCGGCCAAGCCCACTGTTGGATGCGCTGCAGCATCAGCTCTCTAGAGAGCCCAGCCGTGTATCAAATTGGGCACCACAGGGTGTTTCCGACGCATTCGAACGCCACGGACCTCGCTGGTGACTAACCGCCGGTGGGTTTGACCCTGTTGACCAGGGGTTTGACCTTTCTTGGGCCAATGACAACTGGGCTAGCCATAGAATAACCCTAGATTAGTTTCTTTAGTTAGTGGTAATTAACAGTGTTAATTAGCTATGACACTGACGTGCAGGACCTATAGGTCAGGTCTGACCTGGAGCGGTCAGTTGACATGCTGACGCAGTAATCACTTTTCTCGTTTAAATAAATCTAAACAATTTATTTATTTCAAAAAATGTTTAAAACTTCTAAAAACCATAGAAAATAATCTATAGCTCAGAATGAAATAATTTATATATGAAAAATTATCAGAAAAATCCAATCTATCCATCTATACCATTTCCTTGCATGTTAAAATAACTTATGGCTTCTGTTTAGGACAAACCAAATAAATGGCATTTGCATTTCCACATATGGAGTTTGAATTTAAATCTTGGATTCAAGCCAACTTCATTTAAATTCTTGCTAGTTGCATTAGCTCAAACCACGGCATATGGCCATGTCATGATCATGCATCATATTGTTGCATTGCATTGATTGCGTTCCTTCTCTATTGCCAGTATTTGTCCCCTCTCAGTAGATGTGGTTCCGACGATGAGATCGATGACACCGATGAAGAACTATACTATCTTCAGAAGTGCCAAGCAAGAAAACCCCCTTGTTCATTCCGATCCAATCCCATTATCTCGCTCCTGCTCTCTTTTACTGCATTAGGATAACAACGATTCATCTGTTACATGATGCGGTAGTTGAACCACATTCCGCTGCATGACCTGTCATTGCCACAGTAAATAGATGGTACCCACTAGCATGAGTAGGAGTTGTTTGAGGCCTGATGTGCCTACACATTCATGCTTGCTTGTCATGCCTGCTACTGCTTAGAGTTGAGTCAGGTCTGATTTATCGGGGATGAATTGGAGGTGCGTGAACATGTCCTACCGTTGAGAGCTATGTGTGTGAACACGATTTGGTAAAGGTGTCGACAAGAGGCCATGTAGGAGTACATGGTGGGTTGTTTCATTGGAACCGTCACTAGGAAATGAGATCTGTATGTGTGATTTAAGATCAGCTACTTCCACACATTGGGATCCTTAATTGACTCTCTCGACTTATTAACCACCCCTGTTCTCTGTCCAAGAGTTGCAAGTAGTTTCTGGTGTTTGTAGTATGCTAGAGGCCGTGCGTAGCGCTGACCCGAGGGGTGGGCTGTGATGCGGTAGGAACGTGGCCCGCTGTCCCGAGTCGCCCGTTTGGTGACCTGGGAACCCTGCACACATCGTTCGGGGCCGCAGTGGAAACCTCGGCGAGACTCCCTGCTGATGGAACCCGAATAGGCGATAAACCTGGACTAGGAACTTGTGTGGTTAGTCAGGTCATGGCCCACACCCTCGCCAGGCTTCCGCTTCAAGGTTGCCGAGATACATAAGGTGTACATGGCGGTAAGTGGCAAGAGTGGGTGTGAAGAAGTACACCCCTGCAGGGTTAACATCATCTATTCGAATAGTCGTGTCCGCGGTAAAGGACTACTTGGTTACTTATACAGTTCATAGACAAGTGAAAGTGGATACTCTAAAATGCGCAAGATAAGCGTGAGTGCTATGGATGGCGTTCTCGTAGGGAGACGGGAGCGGATCCATAGTGGTGTATTGATTTGGTGAATATGTGGACTCATGTGGGCCACCCCAACGAGTTACTTGTAGACATAGTTCAGGATAGCCACTGAGTCAAAGCTGGCTTGCTGCAGTTAAACTCCACCACCCCCTTTGTTCATACTGATGCATATGTAGCTAGTTCTGATGTAAGTCTTGCTGGGTACATTTGTACTCACGTTTGCTTAATTTATGTTTTGCAGAGAGATTTCAGTCACATTACTAGTTCCGAGTGGACTTCGGCGTTTAGCTTGTTATCTCAGATACGATCTTGTGCGCTCGGCAGGGTCTTGTAGATAGTTAGGCTTCTTAGCCTTTTTCATTTGTAGTTGTCTTTACTCAGACAAGTCAAGCTTACGCATGTGCTTATTTCTTGTATGACTTGAATGCCGGGTCATCAGACCCATGTTTGTAATATATGGCTCCTCGGAGTCTAATGAATAAATACTTCGAGTCATAGAGTTTTGTTGTGATGCCATGTTGTATTTGCACATATCGAGCACGTGTTAATGAAATGCTTGGTATGTGTGGGATACGACAACCTAGTTTTTTATTCTGGTAGCCTCTCTGACCGGGAAATGTCTCCTAGTGCTTCCACTGAGCCATGGTAGCTTACTACTGCTCCGGAACACTTAGGCTAGCCGGCATGTGTCCTTCTTCATTCCTGTGTTTGTCCCTTTGGGGAAATGTCACACATTGTTCCTTTAAGTCCTTGTAGCTTGCTACGACTTGGGTTCATATGTTGTTGATCGGCATGTTCTTTGTTGGGTCATGTATGCCTGTCCCTGTAAGTTAGCACCACTTTGGGTATATGACTAGTCATGTCGGCCTGGGTTCTTTGTCATATGGATGCTAGTGGCACTATCATATACGTGAGCCAAAAGGCGCAGCCGGTCCCGAGCAAGGTAAGGTGGCACCCGTGGGAATACCATGCGTGAGGCCGTAAAGTCATATGATGTGTTACATGTTAGATCGGTGTGACCTAGGATCAGGGTCCTGAGAACGTTGGTATCAGAGCCTGACTGCCTGTAGGATTACTAACCCAAACTGGTCGAAGTTGAGTCTAGAAATTCTTTAGTCATGTAAGGGAATTGATTGTGGAAGGGAACGTAAGGCTCTTTTTACTCCTTTACCTTATGCCCTTATGATCCGAGTCATCTTATCTTTCCTACGGGGTTAAGGAACTAGGCTTTCTATTCTTTCTATCAGGATCACGTGTTACTAATCGATAGACTTATAGAATCGATGGATTCAAGTCTCAGTTTAGTTTCTACTACTTCCCTATGTTCATAGCTGGCCTCAGAACCTTTATATTGTGATGTTGAGTGGTCATGCCACTATTTTGCAGGATGTCTCAAATCTTTTTGAGCATTTAATTTACAGCCGTTATGCTATCCGAGTCATCCAAGGTTTCAAAATAGTCTGATGCATTTGCAACTCCCTTCTTTCCATTCCCGATGTTTCTTGGGCCAGTTTAACCACACTAATCGATGAGTTGAGGTACTCTATTGCCTCGACGTATATGTTGGAGTTATTATTATGACCCTATGTGTCTTAGAGGACCACACAGTAATCTAGCAATATTTTGTGTTCCCAGTGTGATGATTCTGACCATCATTCTCGACATCATCTTGTGATTCTATTATTTAGTAGGTATTCTTTTCTTGTGTTCTTCAAGCCAAGATTCACTGTACTTACCTCGTGTTGGAAGTGTTTGCTCGTTCCTTTAGGATATTAGTAATCTTTGTGATAGTCTTTGAGGTCCGTGGTATATCATTCTTCCAATACCATGAACCATTATGGCAGAAGATCTTTGAACCAATGATCACAACAAGAGTGCTCTTGATGAGTTCTTCATTAAAAATTGTGAATTTGCCAGTCCCTCCTTTCAGCATGCGTTATCCGAAAGAAATATGTTGAACTCGTTCGACATGCTAATCTATGCACCCACAACTCAGAAAATCGTATGTTCCTTTGAGTTGTCCCTGTTTAGTTGTTTTCTGACCTTCGTCTATCAATTGATAGTCAAGAGTATGCGTGCATTCGTTCATCGGTTCCATGTCAAGGTCCTACAATGACAAAAGATCTTCAAGTCATAAACAAAATTGCTACAATTGTGGAAGACCCGTACACTACTCCAATGAGTGTACGGCTCCCTACAAAAGAAGAGAAGATTCTCCTAAAAGAAGAAGTAGAAGAGAAGAATCACCACCAAGATATAGAAGGAGTAGAGATGATCGTTATGAACGTAGAACCTCTCGGAGAAGCAAGGATTAGGAAAGGAAGGACAAATCATCAAGGAGCTACACAAAGCGAAGACATCATGCTCATGTTGGTGAATGGGTATCCGGCTCCAACTCCGACCGTCACTCCGAAAGAAGCTATCACTCCGACTCCAAATATACTCAAGATGAAGGTGTTGCCGGTCTAGCACTTGTGTCAACCAACTCCTAATACATATTTGACTCACCAAATGAAGGAATTGGAAGATGCTTCATGGCTAAAGGCACAAAGATATCACACCCCGAGTATGTTGATTTCAATAGTGATGAAGATGATTTGCTAGGAGATGATGATTTACTCGTTGATAACTCTAGTTATGAAAGGTATGATGAACTTGCTATTAATCATGCTAATTAAGATAAAACAAATGATGATGATAAGAAGGAGATTGAGCGTCTAACTAAAGAACTAAACATTCTTAAGTTAGCTCATGAAACTACCTTGGAAAATCATCGAGAACATTTAAAGACTCATGAGAAGCTACGCTTTGAAAAGCTCAACCCTGAGAAAGAGCATGAGTTCTTAAAGGCAATCAATGATGATCTTCGCAAGAAAAGTTCTTCTTACATTGCCAAGCATTTACTCTTGTCTACTTACAAGCCACAAGTAAAATCTAGCAACAATAGTAAGAAAGATTCTTCATCTAATAGTAACAATAATCATGCTAAATCCAATGTTGTTGCTTATAGTAGTTATCTTGATTCCACTAATGATTCTCTTAGACAAGTCACACTTGAGCAAGAAAATAGCTTATTGAAGGGAATTATAGAGAAGGGTGTTTACAAGAGTCTTGCCAGAAGTAAGCAATTTGAGGAAATTGTACGCAAGCAAGGAAGACACCGGAAGAATCAAGGTGTTGGTTTTGAACGAAAGTTCAATGCCAATGGAGTTGAGTGGGAAGAAGATCAATACCCCAAGACAAAGTTTGTTCCTCGACAAGAGAAGTATGATCCTACTTCATTCTAAGGAACACAAGCTCAAGATGATCTTCCACCAGAAGAACACAAGCAAAAAAGCAAGGACAAGCTTCAAGAGGAGATTGATGCATTTGAAGAAGCTCCCAAGGCCTTGGTCAAGTGGGTTCCCAAGACTACATCAAGTTCTACTACATCAAGTACGACTACAACTCCACAGATTCCCATCAAGATGGTGTGGATCCCAAAGAATAAGAACTAGAGAGTTCTTGAGGGTGACTCTGCAGACATATTTCACTCATTCCTTTTGACAAGGACATGTGCAAACCACTTCCACATCTTGCACTAGTAAAAGGAGTCACAAACCCTATTGTTGGTAAGACAAGGGACAAGGTAACCTAATGCTTTCATGGACATCATCTATGTGTACATCACTCTATGTCTATGGATATCCTTGTTTGTTCCTTGTGGAACTAACCCGTGTAGTTATTGAAAGTGCAACTCACTCCAATGGATTGCTCCAAACGATCTACATCAACATTGAGCATCCACATCTTCGACACGTACATGAAGTCATCATCGACAAAACCCAAGGTTAGTTCATCCCTCTTAAGCGGGATATCACATCTAGGGGGAGCTTTACTCTAATCAATTGAGCTAAATCAACTCTAATGATGTGCACACAACAATGCTTTATGTAAAAGTGGTAACCCCACTTGTGCTTAAACGATGAGTATGGCCTACGATCAAATGTTCTCATTTGACTCCTAAGTCAATATACTCATATATAGATGACCTAGTCATCGCCAATTGCTTGATAGCTGCTAGAGTGTTTGTGCATGCTTGGTCACATGTTTATTTTTCCATTTTATTGTGTGAACATGTTGGTTGCATATTTTACTCATTCGAGGACATCCATTTGTTGTTTTGAATGTTTGAATTTTTTCTCTTCTGCCAAATGGATGGACAAGAATGCCTAAGAACCTCCTTTAGCTATCTATGCTTTTCTCGTCTCAAACTCTATTCCTGCTACATCACAAAGTTTGATCAAGTCAGATTGGAACCACTCTGTGTGAGGAGCACTCGGAGTCCCCGATTCGTCATAGACTTAAAATTCCAAAACCTCTTTGTGCATTTCGGTATGACCGAGTCATCCACTTCGGTCACACCGAGTTCACTAAGTTGATCTAGGTTTTAAATCTCGGTGCAACCGATTTGAACCTTTCGGTCACACCGAGTTGCAGTAACCGCTTGTGATTCTGCTTCTCGGTGCCACCGAGTTGTTCCACACGGTCACACCGACAGGGTCGGGATATTGAAAGCACAAGTGCTCCCTAGGTGGTTTTGGTAATTAATGTCAACATATCTCTTGTTGGACTAACACTTTTATCTAGTATGTTTCAGATAAGTTCAACAATGGAGTGCCATGGACTAAAGGATGTGGGAACTCCTTCAAGATGCTAAGGACAAAGGATTGGCTCAAGCTTCAAGCTCAAGAATCTTCATTTTACATTTTAGTGATCCAAGATCACATTGAGTCTATAGGAAAAGCCAATACTATCAAGGAGGGATGAGGTGTTTCTTAATGAATCCCTTGCTTCATGTGCTTAGTGATATGCTCCAAAACCCTCAACTACTTTCCCACTTCCACACATATGACCTAAACCTAAAGTCAAACTCGGCCCCACCGATTCTTTCTATCCGGCGCCACCGAGTTCAGATGTTATACCCACTGCCACAAACTCTAGGCAAATCGGTTTCACCGATAGGGTTCTCTGTCTCACCGAGATGGGATTGTAATCTCTCTGTGTATGTCCATCACCACATTCGGTCTCACCGAGTTTGTGTAATCAGTACTACCGAGATTATAACGCAAACTCTCTGGTTAGCTAATTACCAAAATCGGTCTCACCGAGTTTGTGTAATCGGTCTCACCGAGTTTGCCTGATCAAATCTCTGGTTAGCTAATTACCAAAATCGGTCTCACCGAGTTTGTGTAATCGGTCTCACCGAGATTACTTTATGCCCTAACCCTAACAATATTGTTTCTACCGAGTTGCATTCCGGTCCCACCGAAAACCCTAACGATCACTAGGTTTACTAAATCGGTCTGACCGAGTTTGATGATTCGGTCCCACCGAGTTTGGTAAATCGTGTGTAACGGTTAGATTTTGTGTGGAGGCTATATATACCCCTCCACCTCCTATTCACTCGTGGATAGAGCCATCAGAACGAGCCTACACTTACAGTATCCTAATTCTTAGAGAGAACTACCTACTCATATGTTGAGGCCAAGATATTCCATTCCAACCATTTGAATCTGGATCTCTAGCCTTCCCCAAGTTGCTTTCCACTCAAATCTTCTTTCCACCAGATCAAATCCTATGAGAGAGAGTTGAGTGTTGGGATGACTATCATTTGAAGCACAAGAGCAAGGAGTTCATCATCAACACACCATTTGTTACTTCTTGGAGAGTGGTGTCTCCTAGATTGGCTAGGTGTCACTTGGAAGCCTCCGACAAGATTGTGGAGTTGAACCAAGGAGTTTGTAAGGGCAAGGAGATCGCCTACTTCGTGAAGATCTACCGCTAGTGAGGCAAGTCCTTCGTGGGTGACGGGAATGGTGGGATAGAAAAGGTTGCTTCTTCGTGGACCCTTCATGGGTGGATCCCTCCGTGGACTCGCACAACCGTTACCCTACGTCGGTTGAAGTCTCCATCAACGTGGATGTACGATAGCACCACCTATCGGAACCACGACAAAAACATCCGTGTCTCCAATTGCGTTTGAATTCTCCAAACCCTTCCCTTTACATTCTTGCAAGTTGCATGCTTTATTTTCCGCTGCCTATATACTCTTTGCATGCTTGCTTGTTATGTATTGAGACTATTAAACGTGTGCCTAAACTCCACTTAAACCTAAAAGAAGTTAAAAACTTCAACTTTGGTACTTAGTGTCTAATCACCCCCCTCTAGACACCTCTTCTCAAGATCCTACAAGTGGTATCAGAGCTTTGGTCTCCATTGCTTGGTTTAATCACCATTGGAGGAAGATGGATGAGTCTACTTCGGGGAGTCTTAGTCATAGAGTGCCTATTCTTGATGGAGAGTATTTTCATGAGTGGAAAAATGAGATGCTTGTAATTTTCAATCAATATCATTTGAACAAGTACATTGCTAGTCCTTGTGCACCTCATGTTGATCCTATTCATCCTACCTTGATGAAGCGGAGTACATTGCCGCTGGTTCATGTTGTGCTCAATTACTTTGGATGAACCAAACTATTAAAGATTATGGGATATATGTGAAACATGTTCCATTGCTTTGTGACAATGAAAGTGCTATCAAAATTGGTCATAATCCCGTACAACATTCTCGAACTAAGCATATTGAAGTTCTTCATCACTTCATTCGAGATCATGTTGCTAAGGGTGACATTAATCTTAAGCATGTTCGCACCGAAAAGCAATTAGCTGACATATTTACTAAACCTCTTGATGAGAAAGTGTTTTGCAGGTTGAGACGAGAATTGAACATCATAGATGCTTCAAACTTGGAGTAGAAACTCCATTGGATACATGCAATACATGAGCTTATGGCTAATCCATGATATCTCTCTTATGTTGAAAATATTATATCTTGGATATATTTGCATCTTGCATGTTATCTAACACATGTAGGTACTTGGTGGAATCGAATTCCATGAGATTGTAATCTACTCACGTCTTGAGCAATCTCTACATCACCAAGTCTCTACACTATGGAGGCTGAATACAAGGAAGCACGAAATCATTCAAACATATCCTTTGACAAACTCTATGATTGAGCTTCGTGATTATCATTTTTGGATATACAAGTGCTCTTCCTTGCAAAAACTAACCCATGTAGGTAGATGGTCTCAAAGTCCAAGTGGTGCTCCCAACTCTTGATAAGCTACATCAACCTTGAGCAACCCACACAAGTTCAACTACATGTTCAACACCACCAACCAAGGTATGTTATTCCATCTTAGAGAAGCTTTACTACGAGACATTAGCTAAAGCAACTCAAAAGATGTGAATACATCAAAATGCTTAAATGAAAAATGGTAACCCCATTTTGAGCTTAAATGATGAGTATGACCTATGATCAAGTGATCTCACTTGACTCCTAGGTCAATATACTCTAACATAGGTGACTTTGTCACCGACCATCTCTAGATGAAGTTCTCTCGTGTTATTTTCTGAGTTTCTACATTTTTCTCATGCATATTTGTTTCCCCTTTCAAAAAAAACTTCATCTAGATTTCATTCTTTTCTTTCTGTTTTCTCTGCATTTTCTGCATCCAATTCATTGCACATCATTCAGTAAATTCCTTGCAAATCTTTGTAAGATCTTAATAGTCTAGTGAGCTGAGGTGACAAGAGTTTTCTCTGTGATGGACTCGGTTTCACCGATTTGTTGTTTTCGGTCAAACCGAATCCTTTCGGTACAACCGAAGCATACCACTCGGTGCCACCGACTTCACAACAGGATAAACAGTTTGCCACTTATTCTGTGTTTCTTCTGATCCAGCTCCACTCAATGAATCTTGTCCTCTACAAGCATCATAAATTTTATCCAGTGCTTTGTGTTGTGACTCAAGGACCAAACCCATTCACAACAAATTCCAGAAGACCGTTCTTGGAAATTGATGTGAAGGGGGAGAGAGAGATCACATCAAAGCTTATCACTTAGAGAGATCACATCAGAGAGAGAGAGAGAGAGAGTATTAAGGGCGAGAAAGAGATCTCCAGGGGGAGAGAATACTCAAATAGAGAGTATTTCTCAAGGATCCCAGATGCTTGGTGTTCAAGAGGAGAGATGCCACATGTCTATTTGGGGGAAAGACATGTTCATGTCTGCTTATTTGCATTAAGCTCTGTTCATTTATATCTTTCAGCTCTGTTTTTCTGTTCCCTATCTTCTCCCAGTATCCCATGCTAGATTCAGGGGGAGCAAGACATCTAAGGGAAAGGAATCATTTAAATTCATTGCATATCTTTACTCTTGGGGACATGTCTAATCCAATGTGGTACTTAGTACTCACTCTGTACATGTCATCCCTGTCTTGGTATTCTTGTGGTTTCTTCGGTTTTCTCTGGCTAGTAGATGTACCTTTGTTATCTAACCTTGTTTGTGCAGGTTCATTTCACCCTAAGCCAACTCAAGACTACAAGGTAAGTATATGCATCACACTCATGTGTATGAGTAATTCTTGCTGATGTACATACTGTTTGCAAGAAGGACTCATGAGCATGAAGGTATTTTCTTTAATATTCTTTGCTCTGATGCATATGGCCACGATACATGTAACACATTGCCTACTCTATCATGGTTATGCTTTCACATGTTTCTATATTCCATATTCACATGATTGCATACATATAGGGGGAGCCTATGCTTGTTACATGTCTTTCCGAAGCTTTACTTGCTATTCTTTATATCCTTATCTAAAGCTTTGATGTATGTTGCCATCAATTACCAAAAAAGAGGAGATTGAAAGCACAAGTGCTCCCTAGGTGGTTTTGGTAATTAATGTCAACATATCTCTTGTAGGACTAACACTTTTATCTAGTATGTTTCAGATAAGTTCAACAATGGAGTGGCTTGGACTAAAGGATGTGGGAACTCCTTCAAGATGCTAAGGACAAAGGATTGGCTCAAGCTTCAAGCTCAAGACTCTTCATTTTACATTTTAGTGATCCAAGATCACATTGAGTCTATAGGAAAAGCCAATACTATCAAGGAGGGATGAGGTGTTTCTTAATGAATCCCTTGCTTCATGCGCTTAGTGATATGCTCCAAAACCCTCAACTACTTTCCCACTTCCACACATATGACATAAACCTAAAGTCAAACTCGGCCCCACCGATTCTTTCTATCCGGCGCCACCGAGTTCATATGTCATAGCCACTGCCACAAACCCTAGGAAAATCGGTTTCACCGATAGGGATCTCGGTCTCACCGAGATGGGATTGTAATCTCCGTGTGTATGTCCATCACCAGATTCGGTCTCACCGAGTTTGTGTAATCGGTCTACCGAGATTACAATGCAAACTCTCTGGTTAGCTAATTACCAAAATCGGTCTCACCGAGTTTGTGTAATCGGTCTCACCGAGTTTGCCTGACCAACTCTCTGGTTAGCTAATTACCAAAATCGGTCTCACCGAGTTTGTGTAATCGGTCTCACCGAGATTACGTTATGCCCTAACCCTAACCATATCGGTCCTACCGAGTTTCATTCCGGTCCCACCGAAAACCCTAACGGTCACTAGGTTTACTAAATCGGTCTGACCGAGTTTGATGATTCGGTCCCACCAAGCTTGGTAAATTGTGTGTAACGGTTAGATTTTGTGTGGAGGCTATATATACCCCTCCACCTCCTCTTCATTCGTGCAGAGAGCCATCTGAACAAGCCTACACTTCTAGTATCCTAATTCTGAGAGAGAACTACCTACTCATGTGTTGAGGCCAAGATATTCCATTCCAACCATATGAATCTTGATCTCTAGCCTTCCCCAAGTTGCTTTCCACTCAAATCTTCTTTCCACCAGATCCAAATCCTATGAGAGAGAGTTGAGTGTTGGGGAGACTATCATTTGAAGCACAAGAGCAAGGAGTTCATCATCAACACACCATTTGTTACTTCTTGGAGAGTGGTGTCTCCTAGATTGGCTAGGTGTCACTTGGGAGCCTCCGACAAGATTGTGGAGTTGAACCAAGGAGTTTGTAAGGGCAAGGAGATCGCCTACTTCTTGAAGATCTACCGCGAGTGAGGCAAGTCCTTCGTGGGCGACGGCCATGGTGGAATAGACAAGGTTGCTTCTTCGTGGACCCTTCGTGGGTGGAACCCTCCGTGGACTCGCGCAACCGTTACCCTACGTGGGTTGAAGTCTCCATCAACGTGGATGTACGATAGCACCACCTATCGGAACCACGACAAAAACATCCGTGTCTCCAATTGTGTTTGAATTCTCCAAACCCTTCCCTTTACATTCTTGCAAGTTGCATGCTTTATTTTCCGCTGCCTATATACTCTTTGCATGCTTGCTTGTTATGTATTGAGAATGTTAAACTTGTGCCTAAACTCCACTTAAACCTAAAAGAAGTTAAAAACTGCAACTTTGGTACTTAGTTTCTAATCACCCCCCTCTAGACACCTCTTCTCAAGATCCTACAAGTGGTATTAGAGCTTTGGTCTCCATTGCCTTGGTGTAATCACCATTGGAGGAAGATGGATGAGTATACTTCGGGGAGTCTTAGTCATAGAGTGCCTATTCTTGATGGAGAGTATTTTCATGAGTGGAAAAATGAGATGCGTGTAATTTTCAATCAATATCATTTGAACAAGTACATTGCTAGTCCTTGTGCACCTCGTGTTGATCCTATGCATCCTACCCTTGATGAATCTGTTGACATGACTAGAAATCTTAGAACTGTTAATCTTATCACTAGAGGCTTGCCTAGAAACTTAATTAGAATCTTGCCTACTTTTGAATGTGCCTACTCTATATGGAAATTTCTTGAGGAACGCTTTCCAAATTATTCCTTTAAAAATTTAGATGAAATTCTCTATAAGTCTATTGCCTTGAGTAAGATGAATACTAGTGACGATATGTTTGGTAATCGTCTATTTGAACTTACCGACCTTATGCGTGCCAAAGGAGATGTTGGAATTATTGGTGACATTATTTCTGAAGCTATAAGAATTCATAAGCAAGATCATTGTCAAACTCACTCTAATGAATTACCCTCTCTAGGACTTGATCCACCACATGACGATGCTGAACATGGACACTATGATGAGGATGATGATAGTGACTTCGATCTTGATGATGCAATGAGACATTTTGGTCTTATGGCAAACCTTCGGGGATATGTGTCAGGAGGAAAGGAATGGGTTCTTGACAGTGGGTGTACCGATCACATGACCGGAGATAAAGACATGTTTCGTGAGCTTGCTGAAAATGATAGTCCTCGAAAGTATGTCACTTTCGGTGACAACTCAAAGGGTAAGGTGGTTGGCCTTGGTAAGGTGGCCATCTCACATGATAGCTCCATTCAAAATGTCATGCTCGTTGAATCTCTTGGCTACAACTTACTTTTAGTATCTAGACTTGCTGATTTCGGTTTCAATGTCCTATGTACTGAAGTAGACTGCCAAGTGTTTCGTCGAGAAAACCATAAAATGGTATTTACCGGTATATGTAGAGGTGATCTTTACATTGTTGATTTCTCAAAAAAGGCACAACCTAAAACTTGCTTAATTGCTAAATCCTCAAAAGGCTGGTTATGGCATAGACGACTAGGTCACGTTGGCATCAGAAATCTTGACAAGATTATTAAAGGAAATCATATCCTTGGAGTTAACGATGTCATATTTGATAAGGATAGACTGTGCAGTGCTTGTCAAGCAAGTAAACAGGTTGGAGGAAGGCATCCCGTGAAGAACATCATGACCACAAGGAGGCCACTCGAGCTACTTCATATGGATCTCTTTGGTCCCAACGCTTACGAAAGCCTTGGTGGAAATTCTTTTGGTCTACTTATAGTTGATGATTTTTCAAGATTTACGTGGGTGTTCTCTCTCGATGATAAATCGCAGGTCCAAAAGATCTTCAAAAACTTCGCTAGGAAGGCCCAAAATCAATTTGAAGTGAAGATCAAGAAGGTTTTAAGCGACAATGGAACGGAGTTCAAGAACGCGAATGTGGACACCTTTCTTGACGAAGAAGGGATTTCACACGAGTTCTCGCCAACGTACACACCTCAACAAAATGGAGTTGTTGACAGAAAGAACCGGACGCTCATCGAAATGGTGAGAACGATGCTTGATGAGTACAAGACGCCGAAGCACTTTTGGGAAGAAGCGGTTGAGACAGCTTGTCATGCAACAAATCGCTTGTATCTTCACAAGCTACTCGGCAAGACGGCATACGAGCTCCTCACCGGTAACAAACCCCAAGTTGGATACTTTCGAGTATTCGGCTCAAAGTGCTACATTCTTGATACGCATCGTCGTTCAAAGTTTGCTCCTAAGTCTCATGAATGTTTCCTACTAGGTTATGGCTCAAACTCTCACACTTATCGTGTCTACAACAATTTCACCCGAAAGGTTGACGAAATGGTAGGTGTGAAGTTTGATGAATCTAACGGCTCGCAAGTAGAGCAATTGCCAATTGATGTAGGAGATAAAGACCCGTCGGAAGCAATCCAAGATTTGTCTATTGGCAAGGTCCGTCCAACGGAGGTGAAGAAGAGTACCTCGTCTGTCCAAGTGGAAGCTTCTACTTCACGACAAGGTGAACCGAGAGTTGATACGGAAGCATCCACAAGTGGAACACACCAAGATGAAGAAAACGAGGAAGAACATCACGAACGTCAACAACCTCCTTCTCCACCACGACAAGAAAACGACAACGCCAACAATGAAGAAGATCAAGAAGAAGAAGAAGAACAAGATGAAGAAGATGTTGAACCGAGACCCAAGCAAAAGCTTTCACGAGTTCGAGCAAGAGTTGCTAAAGACCATCCCGTCGAGCAAATCTACAATGATATTTAAACCGGGAGAATCACTCGCTGTAAAACTCGTTTAGCTAACTTTTGTGAAAACTATTCTTTCATCTCTAGCATTGAACCTATGAAGGTCGAAGAAGCATTGGAAGATCCGGATTGGATAAATGCTATGCATGAAGAGCTACACAACTTTGAGAGACACCAAGTTTGGACATTGGTTGAGAAGCCCGACAACAACCACAACATCATCGGTACCAAATGGGTGTTTCGCAACAAGCAAGATGAAGATGGACAAGTAGTTCGCAACAAAGCACGTCTCGTCGCCCAAGGCTACACACAAGTCGAAGGTATGGACTATGGTGAGACTTATGCTCCCGTTGCTAGACTTGAGTCCATTCGCATCTTACTTGCCTATGCTAATCGCCATAATATCACCTTGTACCAAATGGACATTAAAAGTGCTTTTCTAAATGGTGAAATAGAGGAGGAAGTTTATGTTAAAAAACCTCCCGGCTTTGTCAATCCTAAGAAACCAAATCATTTTTACAAACTTCACAAAGCCCTTTATGGTCTTAAACAAGCTCCTAGAGCATGGTATAAATGCTTGACCAAGTTTCTTCTTGAAAAAGGCTTTGAAATTGGGAAAATTGATTCCACACTTTTTACTAAAAGGGTTAACGGAGAACTATTTGTGTGCCAAATCTATGTCGATGATATTATATTTGGATCAACTAACCCTCATTTTAGTGAAAAGTTTGGGAAGCTAATGTCGGAGAAGTTTGAGATGTCAATGATGAGTGAACTCAAATTCTTTCTTGCCTTGCAAATCAAGCAAACTAAGGAAGGTACTTTTATCTCTCAAACGAAGTACACTAAGGACTTATTCAAGAAGTTCAATATGAAAGAGTGCAAAGGTATGTCTACACCCATGACTACTAGTGGACATCTTGATTTGACCAAAGATGGTAAACCGGTTGATCAAAAGGTTTATCGCTCTATGATTGGATCATTGTTATACCTATGTGCTTCACGTCCTGATATCATGCTAAGTGTGTGCATGTGTGCAAGATATCAAGCCACTCCTAAAGAATGTCATCTTAAGGCTGTGAAAAGGATAGTGAGATACTTAATTCATACACCAAATTTTGGCATTTGGTATCCTAAGAGGGCCTCTTTCGATCTTGTTGGCTACTCCGACTCGGACTATGTCGGAGACAAGGTTGATAGAAAGTCCACTTCGGGTACTTGTCAATTTCTTGGTAGATCTCTTGTGTCTTGGTCCTCCAAGAAACAAAACTCGGTATCCTTATCTACAGCCGAAGCGGAGTACATTGCCGCTGGTTCATGTTGTGCTCAATTACTTTGGATGACCCAAACTCTTAAAGATTATGGGATATATGTGAAACATGTTCCATTGCTTTGTGACAATGAAAGTGCTGTCAAAATTGGTCATAATCCCGTACAACATTCTCGAGCTAAGAATATTGAAGTTCGGCATCACTTCATTCGAGATCATGTTGCTAAGGGTGACATTAATCTTAAGCATGTTCGCACCGAAAAGCAATTAGCTGACATATTTACTAAACCTCTTGATGAGAAAGTGCTTTGCAGGTTGAGAGGAGAATTGAACGTCGTAGATGCTTCAAACTTGGAGTAGAAACTCCATTGGATACATGCAATACATGAGCTTATGGCTAATCCATGATATCTCTCTTATGTTGAAAATATTATATCTTGGATATATTTGCATCTTGCATGTTATCTAACACATGTAGGTACTTGGTGGAATCGAATTCCATGAGATTGTAATCTACTCACATCTTGAGAAATCTCTACATCACCAAGTCTCTACATTATGGAGGCTGAATACAAGGAAGCATGGAATCATTCAAACATATCCTTTGACAAACTCTATGATTGAGCTTCATCATTATCATTTTTGGATATACAAGTGCTCTTCCTTGCAAAAACTAACCCATGTAGGTAGATGGACTCAAATTCGAAGTGGTGCTCCCAACTCTTGATAAGCTACATCAACCTTGAGCAACCCACACAAGTTCAACTACATGGTCAACACCACCAACCAAGGTATGTTATTCCATCTTAGAGAAGCTTTACTCCGAGACATGAGCTCAAGCAACTCAATAAGATGTGAATACATCAAAATGCTTAAACGAAAAATGGTAACCCCATTTTGAGCTTAAACGATGAGTATGACCTATGATCAAGTGATCTCACTTGACTCCTAAGTCAATATACTCTAACATAGGTGACTTTGTCACCGACCATCTCTAGATGAAGTTCTCTCATGTTCTTTTCTGAGTTTCTACATTTGTCTCATGCATATCTGTTTCCCCTTTCAAAAAAAACTTCATCTAGATTTCATTCTTTTCTTTCTGTTTTCTCTGCATTTTCTGCATCCAATTCATTGCACGTCATTCAGTAAATTCCTTGCAAATATTTGTGAGATCTTAATAGTCTAGTGAGCTGAGGTGACAAGAGTTTTCTCTGTGATGGACTCGGTTTCACCGATTTGTTGTTTTCGGTCCAACCGAATCCTTTTGGTACAACCGGAGCATACCACTCGGTGCCACCGACTTCACAACAGGAAAAACAGTTTGCCACTTATTCTGTGTTTCTTCTGATCCAGCTCCACTCAATGAATCTTGTCCTCTACAAGCATCATAAATTTTATCCAGTGCTTTGTGTTGTGACTCAAGGACCAAACCCATTCACAACAAATTCCAGAAGACCCTTCTTGGAAATTGATGTCAAAGGGGGAGAGAGAGATTACATCAAAGCTTATCACTTAGAGAGATCACATCATAGAGAGAGAGAGTATTAAGGGGGACAAAGAGATCTCCAGGGGGCGAGAATACTCAAATAGAGAGTATTTCTCAAGGATCCCAGATGCTTGGTGTTCAAGAGGAGAGATGCCACATGTCTTTTTGGGGGAAAGACATGTTCATGTGTGATTATTTGCATTAAGCTCTGTTCATTTATATCTTTCAGCTCTGTTTTTCTGTTCCATATCTTCTTCCAGTATCCCATGCCAGATTCAGGGGGAGCAAGACATCTAAGGGAAAGGAATCATTTAAATTCATTGCATATCTTTACTCTTGGGGACATGTCTAATCCAATGTGGTACTTAGTAGTCACTCTGTACATGTCATCCCAGTCTTGGTATTCTCGTGGTTTCTTCGGCTTGCTCTGGCTAGTAGATGTACCAGTGTTATCTAACCTTGTTTGTGCAGGTTCATTTCACCCTAAGCCAACTCAAGACTACAAGGTAAGTATATGCATCACACTCATGTGTATGAGAAATTCTTGCTGATGTACATACTATTTGCAAGAAGGACTCATGAGCATGAAGGTATTTTCTTTAATATTCTTTGCTCTGATGCATATGGCTAAAATACATGTAACACATTGCCTACTCTATCATGGTTATGCTTTCACATGTTTCTATATTCCATATTCACATGATTGCATACATATAGGGGGAGCCTATGCTTGTTACATGTCTTTCCGAAGCTTTACTTGCTATTCTTTATATCCTTATTTAAAGCTTTGATGTATGTTGCCATCAATTACCAAAAAGGGGGAGATTGAAAGCACAGGTGCTCCCTAGGTGGTTTTGGTAATTAATGTCAACATATCTCTTGTTGGACTAACAGTTTTATCTAGTATGTTTCAGATAAGTTCAACAATGGAGTGCCATGGACTAAAGGATGTGGGAACTCCTTCAAGATGCTAAGGACAAAGGATTGGCTCAAGCTTCAAGCTCAAGACTCTTCTTTTTACATTTTAGTGATCCAAGATCACATTGAGTCTATAGGAAAAGCCAATAGTATCAAGGAGGGATGAGGTGTTGCTTAATGAACCTCTTGCTTCATGTGCTTAGTGATATGCTCCAAAACCCTCAACTACTTTCCCACTTCCACTCATATGACCTAAACCTAAAGTCAAACTCGGCCCCACCGATTCTTTCTATCCAGCGCCACCGAGTTCAGATGTCATAGCCACTGCCACAAACCCTAGGCAAATCGGTTTCACCGATAGGGATCTCGGTCTCACCGAGATGGGATTGTAATCTCTCTATGTATGTCGATCACCAGATTCGGTCTCACCGAGTTTGTGTAATCGATACTACCGAGATTATAATGCAAACTCTCTGGTAAGCTAATTACCAAAATCGGTCTCACCGAGTTTGTGTAATCGGTCTCACCAAGTTTGCCTGACCAACTCTCTGGTTAGCTAATTACCAAAATCGGTCTCACCGAGTTTGTTTAATCGGTCTCACCGAGATTATGTTATGCCCTAACCCTAACCATATCGGTCCTACCGAGTTTCATTCCGGTCCCACCGAAAATCCCAACGGTCACTAGGTTTACTAAATCGGTCTGACCGAGTTTGATGATTAGGTCCCTCCGAGTTTGGTACATTGTGTGTAATGGTTAGATTTTGTGTGGAGGCTATATATACCCCTCCACCTCCTCTTCATTCGTGGAGAGAGCCATCAGAACAAGCCTACACTTCCAGTATCCTAATTCTGAGAGAGAACTACCTACTCATGTGTTGAGGCCAAGATATTCCATTCCAACCATATGAATCTTGATCTCTAGGCTTCCCCAAGTTGCTTTCCACTCAAATCTTCTTTCCACCAGACCCAAATCCTATGAGAGAGAGTTGAGTGTTTGGGAGACTATCATTTGAAGCACAAGAGCAAGGAGTTCATCATCAACACACCATTTGTTACTTCTTGGAGAGTGGTGTCTCCTAGATTGGCTAGGTGTCACTTGGGAGCCTCCAACAAGATTGTGGAGTTTAACCAAGGAGTTTGTAAGGGCAAGGAGATCGCATACTTCGTGAAGATCTACCGCTAGTGAGGCAAGTACTTCGTGGGCGACGGACATGGTGGGGTAGACAAGGTTGCTTCTTCGTGGACCCTTCGTGGGTTGAAGTCTCCATCAACGTGGATGTACGATAGGACCACCTATCGGAACAACGACAAAAACATCCGTGTCTCCAATTGCGGTTGAATTCTCCAAACCCTTCCGTTTACATTCTTGCAAGTTGCATGCTTTATTTTCCGCTGCCTATATACTCTTTGCATGCTTGCTTGTTATGTATTGAGAATGTTAAACTTGTTCCTAAACTCCACTTAAACCTAAAAGAAGTTAAAAACTGCAACTTTGGTACTTAGTGTCTAATCGCCCCCCCTCTAGACACCTCTTCTCAAGATCCTATAGATATATAAACCCACTTGTGAGATTTTGGAAATTTCTACAAACTCCTCAGCCTGCGCGTGTGTCCTGCTCTGCCTCCTTGGGTCTCCGGATCGTCTCCTCGTCGCTAGCGATCTCCCGCCACTGGTTTCCATCACCGTCAACGTAAATGTGCTCTGCCATTGCCGCCGTAGCGAACCTCCACCGAACTAGGGTATGGGTTCGACTCTATGTGCTAATTCCTTAACTCTGATTCATAACCCATTGCTTTGCCATGTTCTTTACCACACATGCAAACGTTCTATCCACAGAAAACATCCTTTAGGTTAGATTTGATTTGAAAATTTAGGGTTAGGTCTCCACCGAACTCATCTCGGACCGACCGAGTTGGAGATATCGGTCTCACCGATCTGGCTTAGGCCATTGCACATGCGTTTTCGGTCTGTCCGAAAACTGCAAATCGGTGCGACCGAGTTTGACTCTCTGTGAAGTAAAACCCAAGCAATCTCGGTGCCACCAAACTGACTCGATCTGACCGAGCTCACTAGTTTAGGCTCCAAAAATTGCTTCGGTGTCACCGGGTTTATCGAATTGGTAGCTCCGAAATGCTTTCTGTGGACAGCTAAAACTAAGTTTTGTCATCTGTTTTGCAAAAACTTTGCACTTTGTGATGCTAATCCCTCTCCTCATCTACATCTATTCACAGGGTCTGCTGTTAGTGAGATGGCCAAGATGTCTGACCAGAGTGACAGTCAGAACAGACCTAAGGTACAAGTGTGTCGGCATTCTGGGAAGGGGGGTCCCCAGAATTGCCTGCCTGCGGCCCACGGCGTGGCTGAGCTAGCAAGCCTGTACGGCCCATCTTCATCGACAAGGCATTCAAGACCCTCGCGAGGGGCCAAGCCTTGCGAGGCGGATGATGCAAGGCCTCCTCAGGAGCAGCCTCGCCAGGCAGGCTCACGAGGGCGGAGAGATCAAGGCAAGGCAAACCTCGTGAGATCCTCGTGACATGAGCCATGACGATCGAGACCAGGCGGGCGCCAGCGCGCAGCGTCCTTGCTTCCTCTTTGGTGCTAAGGGGGCAAGCGCAGGCGCGGAGTACCGAGGCATCAAGCAATGGTTTCCATATCGGTACAACTAGTCCAAGACCAGCAGGACGGTAAGACGGAGGTCACCATGGAGCCCAAGACTGTGTCACCGCTAGAGCCTTTTGCAGGCGAAGACTACTTTTGCCAGGATAAGCTGTACTAGCTGTCCCGTTTCGAATTGTCCGTTGTTGGCTCCCTTCCCGCTCAATATTTGGGGAGAGGACCAGGGCCTATATAAGTAGAGCTAGCCACCACCGTAGGGGGCAACGAATTCAGAGGCATCTCACCAACACAAGTTCGTAAAGCACAAGAACACCTCAACCTCAGGAGGCTGTTCTTCCCCTTGTATTGTTCATCATCAGCCAAAGAGGCAATCCACCAGCACCACACTGGAGTAGGGTATTACACCACAACGGTGGCACGAACCAATATAAATCTTGCGTCTTTGTGTTGTGAGTCCATCGAGTTCGTCCGCGAGATCTCAACGAGCTAGGGCATGGATCGGTAGGGAGGAAATCTTCGCGCACACCCCAGTGTTCGAACCTTGAGGGTTTTGCCGGAACCCGAGATCTGACATTTGGCGCGCCAGGTAGGGGTGCACCATAGCTTCCCTTCCGTCGATCTATGCTCCGCCTCCACCGCGCTCCGTCCTCATGGCAGACGCCCTGCTACCGGTTCCGATGGCCGGCGTTGACGACGGGGCCAGGTGGCTCCGAGCCCTGGCACCTGCCTTGCGGCAGGTGCGGTGGCCACCCAAGTTCAAGCCGATGATGCCGCCGCGCTATGACAGCGCGGGGACCCGTCGGCTTTCCTACGGGCATGCGAGGAGGCCGTCCTCGAGGCCGGGGGTGACGACAAGGTCATGGACAACTGTCTTCCCATGGCCCTCGCCGGCGAGCTGCACGCCTGGCTGCTCAACCTCCCCAGATCCATAGTGGCATCTTGGGAGGAGCTGCACGACCTCTTCACTGTGCGCTACGCAACACCGGTGTACCACGCGGTCGTGGCCCTGCTATTCGGCTCTCAGGCTCCGCCTTCAGATCGCCACATCAAGCCGTTCCTCCGCCAGATCGGTGCCGCTTCCAAGGGCTCGGGGGCTCCACCGGGCTGGGCCGTGCCTGAGGCCGACCTCACCTTCAGCTCAGAAGACCACCCCGTCACCACTGCCGGCTCGGGCATGCTTCCGAGGCTCTGCACGCCCACCATCTGCAACATGGCCGTCATCAAGACCCTCATCAACGGCGCCGCCGGCCTCAAATTGCTCTCCGTGGAGGCCTTCAGCCTTCTTCGCGTACCGCTCGAGCGGCTCAGCCTCAGCAAGCCTTTCTCAGGAGTGGGTGGCAGCGCCGCCCGCTCCCTTGGGCAGATCCGCCTCTCCGTCACCTTCGGCACGCGTGAAAATTACCTCACCGAGCTGGTCGACTTCGACATCGCCCGCATCGGCCTCCCGTACAACGCCATTCTTGGGTACACAGCTTTGGCCTAGTTCATGGCGGCGACTCATCCGGCCTACAACCTCATGAAGATGCCTGGAAGCAAAGGTGTCCTCACAGTCAAGGGGGACACCAAGGATGCCGTGACAGCGCTCAAAATTGACTTCAAGACCGCTGCGGCGGCGCAGCCCGTCGGCGCCGGTGCCCCCGAAGCCAAGGAGGCTACACCAACCAAGAAGAAGCAGATGTTCACCCAAGACAAGGTGGAAACCAAGGAGGTGCCAGTCGACGAGGACGGGTCCTCAGGAGCCACCTTCACCATAGGTGCCGGCCTCGACCCGAGCCAAGAGGAAGCATTGGTGAAATTCTTGCGCGCAAACAAGGATATATTCGCATGCGAGCCCGATCAGCTGGTGGGGGTCCCGAGAGAGGTAATCCAGCATCACTTAGGTGTATGCCCCAATGTGCGCGCTGTCAAGCAACGGGCGAGACGGCAGTCCACGGAGAAGTAGGCCTTCATCGTCCAGGAGACCCACAAGTTGGAGGCTGCGGGTGCCATTCGCGAGGTTCGGTACCCCGAATGGCTGGCGAACCCCGTTGCAGTGCTGAAGAAAGGCGGGAAGGAGCGAATGTGCGTCGACTTCACCAACCTCAACAAGGCGTGTCCTCAAGACCCGTTGTCCCTCCCACGCATCGACCAGATCATCGACTCCACCGCCGAGTGTGACCTGTTGTGCTTCTTGGATGCGTTCTCGGGGTATCACCAAATGAAGATGGCGGTAGAAGATGTTGAGAAGATAGCCTTCCTGGCCCCGTGTGGGGTGTACTGCTACACCTGCATGCCCTTCGGACTGCATAATGCGGGTGCGACCTTTCAGCGGTTGATGCACATCGCCTTGGGGTGGCAGCTCGGGAGAAACATGGAAGCCTACGTCGACGACATCATGATAAAGTCTCGGGAGGCAAGAACCTTGATCCAAGATCTAGAGGAGACCTTCACGAGCTTGCGCTAGGTGAACTTGCGGCTCAACCCGGAGAAGTGTGTGTTCGGTGTTCCTTCTGGCAAGCTGCTGGGATTCCTCGTGTCACACAGAGGGATCGAGGCGAACCCGGAGAAGATCAAGGCCATTGAGGATATGAGCCCACGACAGACCCTCAAGGAAATGCAGAAGCTGGCTGGACAGGTGACTGCATTGGGGCACTTCATCTCCAAGCTAGGAGAGCGCGCCTTACCCTTCTTCAAGCTGATGAAGAAGAAAGGCCCATTCGAGTGGACCCCGGAGGCCGACCGAGCTTTTCAAGACCTCAAGAGATACCTGACCAGCCCTCCGTTGATGGTGGCGCCACGACCTCTCAAGCCCCTAGTACTATATCTTGCCACCACTCCGTACTCCGCCATCGCGGAGTTGGTGGCGGTTTAGGAAGATCACCAAGCCAAGGGCGCGCCGCGCCAAGCTACGCCGCCAGCCGAGATAACGCAACATCAGGAAGGTGCAGAGAGAGCCGTAGCGGCACCAACAGAAGACCAAGCTCGGCAGGACAACGTCATAGAGATTACCGCAAGTGATCAGGCGCCAGGAGTCCCACCACCTCAGGAGGCACCCCAACTTTCGCAAGACGCGAGCCTCACCAACACGCCTGTCCTCGTTTAGCACCCGGTGTATTTCGTCAGCACGGTGTTGCGGGACGTGAGGGCACGATATCCCATGCCTCAGAAGCTCCTGCTCACGCTCCTAGTGGCCTCGCTCAAGTTGCGGCACTACTTCCAGGGCCACCCCATCAAGGTCATCTCAGCCTACCAATTAGAGAGGGTGCTCAGGAGCCCCAACTTTGCTAGGAGGGTCGCTGAGTGGAACATCGAGCTGCAGGAATTCCAGTTGGAGTTCAGCACTACGAGGGTCATCAAGGAAGCCGCGCTCGCTGATTTTGTGGTAGAATGGATGGATGCCCCGACACTTGAAGTAGGCGAAGACCGGTCCACCTCACCAGGAAGCGAGGCGCCAGACAGTTGGTCATGTATTTTGATGGCGCCTTCGCGCATCAGGGCGCGGGGGCTGGAGCAGTACTCATCTCGCCCACTCAGGACAAGCTCTACTATGCTGTGCAGCTTTTCTTTCAGCAGGGCGAGAAGGTCTCCAAGAACATAGCAGAATACGAAGGCCTCATAGCTGGTCTGAATGGCGCGGCAGCTCTAGGGGTGAAGCGCCTCACCGTTAGGGGTGACTCACAGCTCCTCGTCAACTTCTCCATCAAAGTGTATGAGCCAAAGGACGAGCACATGGAGGCATACCTCGCGGAAGTGCGTAAGATGGAAAAGCAGTTCCTGGGCCTGGAGGTGCAGCATGTGCCCCGTGGCACCAACAAGGAAGCCGACGACATCGCCAGGAGGGCATCCAAGCGGCAGCCCCAAGAGCCTGGCGTCTTCGAGGAGCGGCTCTTCAAACCGTCAGCGACGCCACCACTTTCAAGCACAGCTCAGCTGCGGGAGGAGCTCCCACAACCGCCTGCCACGGGAGCCCCAGCCTGTGGCCCGACCTCAGGAGGTTGCCTTCTCTTGGCGCTCGAGCCGCAGTAGGAATGCTGGACCAAGGAATTCAAGGAATACCTGATGCAAGGGACGCTACCGGAGAAGGAGGAGGACGCGGAGCGCGTGGCCTGGCAGGCCACAACATACTGCATCCGGGATGGTGAGTTACACAGGAAGTGACCAAATGATGTTTCACTACTTTGCGTTTCCAGAGACCAGGGGAAGGAGTTTCTATCAGACATACACGGTGGGGACTGCGGGCACCACTCGTCGTCACGGAGCCTCGTCGGCAAGGCGTTCGATAGCGGATTCTACTGGCCCACAACGCTCAACGACGCAGCCAAGCTGGTGAAGTCTTGTGAAGCCTGCCAGTTCCATGCCAAGCAGATCAATTAGCCAGCTCAGGGCCTCCAGACTATACCACTCACATGGCCATTCGTGGTCTGGGGGCTGGATATCTTGGGCCCATTTCCTCAAGCGCCAGGGGGCTACCGCTACCTCTACGTCGCCATCGACAAGTTCACCAAGTGGGCGGAAGTAGAAGCCGTCCGCACCATCCCAGCTAGTTCTGCGGCCAAGTTCATCAAGGTCCTCGTGAGCCGTTTCGGGGTCCCCAACCGCATCATCGTCGACAACGGCTCGCAGTTCACCAGTAACCTCTTCAAAACATATTTTGCTAACCTTGGAACGCAGATCTACTATGCTTCGGTGGCGCACCCCAGGAGCAATGGCCAGGCCGAATGCGCCAACGCAGAGGTCCTGAGGGGCCTCTAGACCAGGACCTTCAAGAAGTAGCTCGAGGCTGCGGCAGGGGTTGGCACGACGAGCTCCAGTCCGTGATGTGGTCCATTCGCACCACCGCCACCAAGCCGACCAGCGAGACCCCAGTCTTCCTCGTCTACGGAGCTGAAGCGGTCCTCCCTCACGAGGTCAAGTATCATTCCTCCCCCAACACGAGGTCCATCCCCCACGTTCCTCCCTCTTGGCGTTTGAGGAAACACAGCAGGACGCCACGCGGGGGATGGACTTCGTGTTGGGGGAGGAACGTCGCCGCGAAGCTGCACTGAGGGCGGCAAGGTACCAGTAGGCGCTACGGCGATACCACTACCGCAACATCTGCTCCAGGACGCTCGAGACGGGTGACATCATCCTAAGGCGGGTCCTCTCCAGTGAAGGGCTGCATAAGCTCTCACCCATGTGGGAGGGCCCGTTCAAGGTCGTCCATGTCTCCAGGCCTGGCGCCGTGTGCCTAGAGACACAGGATGGGGTGCCCATCCAGAACGCCTGGAACATCTAGCACCTCCGGAAGTTCTACCCATGAAGCCAGGCCCAGCGCCTGTGAAGAAGGCCCTGTGCCTGCGAAGAATCGCCGCCCGTGACACTCTCATGTGATAATGAGTGGGGCTGTACATGCCCCGGAGTCTCAGGAGTGCCGCCCTCGGGCATCGAGGGCTCCCTCCCATGCCTAGTGGCAGCACTTAGCTCTGTGCTGGTGAGAATACTTGAAGACTAGACAATGTGCCGGACGTGGCTTTTCATTTGCTTTCCGTAGTTGCTCGCTTTCTCTTAATCGAAGTTTGCTTCTGGTGTTCCATGTTGATTTGGTTCTGTCGCTGTTTGCCGCTATTTCTGACTCTGGTTCACCTGTGTTCTCTCTCTCACACACCTCGCGAGGGGGATAGGCAGGTGCCCTCGCGAGCAATTTTTCCTTCTGTGTTTTTTCCTTCTCTCTGCCTCCCGTCTGCTTTCTCGCGAGGCCCCCTCGTTCGAGCCCACAAGCTGGCGCATCTCTCCTAAATCCGTGCCCCACGGGTACCACAATACGAAGCGCTGGGTCAAGGCTCGGGTGAACGGTAAGTCTCCTAGCGAGCCTCCTAAGGAATTTTTTGCAGTTCCTAAGCAACCACTAAGTCAAGACGGGCACAAGGAAACAAGTGCCTCGTGAATAGGAGGCTGCCCCGAACGCGCCAGGCTAAGTCATATCTGCACATATAATGACACAACACTGAAATAACAAGCATAGCGTAACAATTGAGGAACCACAGTTCGATACACGCCCCTCGGGGATAATACTCGTTTCATTTTGATGCAGGAAAGAAAAGAAGAACGAAACAAAAGCGGCGCTACAGCGATCCACGGGGGCAGGACCCTGGCGATGTCCCGAGCTTAGCCGGATCACTCCTCGCGCTTCACGTAGGCGCGGCGATGAGGCGACCCGCTACCACCTTCGAAGTGAGCGCGGCTGCGTGGCGGCTGGTCATAGCTGTCGGTGTCAAAACCGGCGGATCTCGAGTAGGGGGTCCCGAACTGTGCGTCTAAGGCGGATGGTAACAAGAGGCGGGGGACACGATGTTTACCCAGGTTCGGGCCCTCTTGATGGAGGTAATACCCTGCTTCCTGCTTGATTGATCTTGATGATATGAGTATTACAAGAGTTGATCCACCACGAGATCGTAGAGGGTAAACTCTAGAAGCTAGCCTATGGTATGATTGTTGTTGTCCTATGGACTAAACCCTCCGGTTTATATAGACACCGGAGGGGGCTAGGGTTACACAGAGTCGGTTACAAGGGAGGAGATCTACATATCCGTATTGCCAAGCTTGCCTTCCATGCCAAGGAGAGTCCCATCCGGACACGGGACGAAGTCTTCAATCTTGTATCTTCATAGTCCAACAGTCCGGCTAAAGTATATAGTCCAGCCGTCCAAGGACCCCCTAATCCAGGACTCCCTCAGTAGCCCCTGAACCAGGCTTCAATGACGATGAGTTCGGTCCGCAGATTGTCTTCGGCATTGCAGGGCGGGTTCTTCTCCAAATTTTGAGTACCTGTTGAGTAGTGTCCAGCTTCCCATAAATGTTGTACTCCTTGGCTTCCATGCCTAATAATGGCTATCTTCCACGTGTCGAGCGAATGCGAGAAGCCAGGGCATTTTTACATTTGCCACCCTAGCCATGTGAGTAACCCGTCTATTAAAGAGACGGGGATCCTTAGATCCAGATCACACCATCCTGCCATAGTGAGTATCCATCGGAGCGCGCCTGGCAAAATCCATTCCAACATGGCCGGCCATCGTTGCTCCTCCTCTCGCTCCCGTAGCCCTAAGCCCAGCGATTGGAAGAGGTGTTTCGTCCCTCATAGCCAATTAGTAGAGTTACAGACCCAGGGATTTCTCCCTCCAACGTATATGGTTCCCGTTCGAGCCGGGCTCGCCACCTATAATGGCGGGGAGCAAGCGGAGAGCTCCCCCAATCCATCCAAGGGGAGCGGGTATGATGTGTCCCTTGTTTACTAAGGGGACTTGGATTCCCAATTCATCCGTTCCTCCGTGGGCTCCTGGATTTCTACGGCCTCCACAACTTTACCCCCACTTCCATCCTACACATCGCTGGCTACTCGCCCTTTGTGAGCTGTTTCTGGGCTGCGAAGGTCATTTTGAGCTATGGCGGAGGCTATTCTGCCTCATGCCCCATACACAGAAGGGGTCACTATATCAAGTGGGCGGACCCGAAATATGGCGCATCGCCGGTACCGGATACCTGTCCGGTACACCGAAGAAGACGTCCAAAGACTGGCCTTCGGAATGGTTTTATATGGAGGACGTCCCCCTTTAGATCCTTTTCGGATGGGCCTTCCTGAGTTCGACAACGCCTCTTTGAAGAAACACCGCAGCTGGCGCCCTCGGAGCCCCAGGAGGAAGATAACGGGGAAGTCCTTTATCTGATGGGCCGGATAGATATGTTGGCCAAATTAGGATTGACAATGACCAAGGTCATGTCCATATGTATAATGCAGGGGGTGTAGCCACTTCAATATCGGGGACAACACATGTGGCACTTCAATGGAGAAGACGACGCCACCAGCTGCGGTCGTAAAGGTCCGGACTCCGTCATCGCACTAGCGAAGATATTGTCCGATTTGTATAAAGGGGAAGAAGAGGAGTTCGCCCGTATTAAGCCACGGGATGGATTCTCCATGTACAACCCCCAAGCTGGGTGAGCTGCTACTTTCTACTACAGTCCTTTCCGCATTATTTGTCACAAGTATTTACCTTGTTGTTTCATGACAGGAATAGCGAGAAGCCGCGAGGGAGGTCCACAGCCCGTCTCCACAACCAGAGGACCCTGACCGGGCCCTCGACCCCGGACTCGAAGAAGATCCGGACACTGGAGCTCATCGACAGAATGTTCTATCAGTTGAGATGCGACAGTACCTTGGTGGCCATCATAGCCGATTATCCTGGACTGCTCCCTGCGTCGCATGTAAGTAAAACCGGAGCCCTAACTTCCAAGAAGGATCCCCTTTTCTGTACTTCACCTACCGCACACATATGGTGTTTTACAGGGAAGGCCCTCGAGACGCAATGCCGAACCCGCAGTGACCCGCCAATAAGGGGCACCGAAGCTGGGTAGGCTTAAAAGGAAGGCGGTCAGGACTGAGACGCCGTCGCAGAGGTACAAAAGAAAACCCCGCTCCGTAGTGGTTGTCTTTTAAAAAATATAATAACGCCCATATTTCCTGGTAGGAAAAACGCTCGCCGGACTATATCCGGAGAGGCTGCCGGTCACGCCTCCACCAGTCGAGCTCTAGAGCCGAACATAGAGGCGGACACTAACAGGGGGCCACCGCCGGATGTTCCTCCTACTGAGGATGCGGATAGGCTATCCGCTACAAATTCTGAAGTGGAGAGCGCTATGAATCATAGGCGTTGCCTGGCCGTACTCCGTGACGCTTGTTTCTCCCAAGAGGCGTTCGATGCCTTCAACTCAGGAGACGCGTACATCCGAGCTACTCAAAATAGTCTTGCCAGAGCCATGGACCAGTATGTGAAAGATATACGGGTAATGAAATCTGATAATTATATATATATATATATCAGTAGCCCCTGAGACTTGAAACAGTTGACACAACTGATTTAAGGATCATTATTTGTGCAGGTTCTTACAGAGAAGAATGCCCAATTGTCTCAAGAGCTGGAAGAGTGCAAAGCCCAGCTACGGGCCATAGTTGCCGCGATGAAGGAGTCCGAGAAGGCCCCCTCAGGTAACACTTGTCTACATTGCAAAGAATGACAGGTACCAGCTAGTGTGCTGCATGCATGCAAATCTAACAATAGATTCTACAGATGACTCCGGAGTGAATACGGAGGCCGTGATAGGGAATGAGCCGCATGCCCAACGACAGCTAAAGGCTGGTGAGCGCGTGTTTAAAAAGGTTAGGCAGGAGAAAAACAATCTCCAAGATGCCAATATCCAGCTGGGCGTGGAACTGAAAGATGTTCGGGAAGAGCTTGCTGACTCCATGAAGGAGAATAAGAGGCTTCGACGCGGCATTTTTAGTAAGTGCTTGAACGAACTTTTTATAGAGTTCGGCGAAGAAACCGGCTAACAGAGTTATATCTGTAGGTATCCTGACGGGTCATCCCACAGAAGAAATGTCCGGGTCTGCAGGTGATCTTCTGTCAGAGCTCTCACAAATGCACGAATAAGTTCGGCAGGTGATGCAGGCCATTGCCCAAGCCTTGTGGCCATCCGCCTCCCTACCAGGAGGCATGGGGGAGCTCGTAGAGAAGCTCAAGGGAGCGCGGCGGCGCTTCCGATTATGGAAGATATCAGCCTGACGACAAGGTGCAAGGGAAGCCTGGGCCATTGTGAAGACGCGATATACCAAGGTTGACCCAAACCACATGGCCGAGGTCGGACCTGTGGGGCCCGATGGGAAAGAGATCCCCGTCAGTTTGGTGAATGACCAAGTAGAATTAGCCGCAAAGTATTCCCAACAGGATTGTAGGCTAGACAGCCTGTTGGATGGTATAGAAGAAGAATTTAGTGAGTCTAAGTGACTGTGTACTGCAAGTGACATGTATTGTCCCCAGCCGGATTGTAAATCATTTGTCATGGTGGACCTTTTCGCTTCGACCTCTGGACCCGACAGTCCGGAGTGTATCCAAATACCCGCTCAGTTATGTAAAAACCAGGGTATGCGTGGAAACCAGGCATAGGGGTCATAAGTGCTTGAACAGACAAGTACCCAACTAGCTATGTTATATTACATGGATAGTAAGAAGCATCTTCCAGAGAGAATAGTTCCGTTAAGGGTTCCTTTCCCTGGGTACACATGCCCTAATGTGCATGTCCGAAATGTGAAAAGAGACGCAGGATATAAACATCTGGGGGTATGTAATTAAATAAATGAAAGTTATCTTTTGCTCACCGACCGAGTATTCCCTTAAGAACGCTAGCTTTCGGCTTCACCCAGTCTGAGGTACACATCCGGCTGACCCGGTAGTAACAATCGCAGAGGTGCTCCCCTTATGCCCTAGCCGAATTAATGAGAACGTAGGGCATAAACACAAGAGCCAGGCAACCCAGCTTGGCCAAAACTTAAGTCATATCGATGCATATAATGGCGAAAAAAGGTACATGTGGAACAATAACACATGTGTGGGGCATAGAGCCCGGAGAATAGTTATATTAAGCTTCTGTATAAGAAGCCCCCAGGTATAATGAGCATTGTTAGCATGTCAAGATTGTGTAGTCAAGACACAATTTAGCCTTTTAAGGCATCGAATAAAAAGGAAAAAAGGAAAGAGCTAAAAGACAGATAATGGATATGTAAAAAATTAACGGAGGCAAGGAGACGAACATAGAGTCCGGCACTAGGCTTAGAACCTTCGGAGTTTGGCTGTGTTCCATGGGTTTGGCTCGAGTCGATTATCCGATGCATCCCGCAGACGGTACGCTCCACCGGTCAGAACTTGGTCAATAATTAAGGGACATTCCCATTTGGGCTTGAGTTCGCCAGCGTTATAGGTTTTGGCCCGTACTTCTCTGCTTTGATACCTTCGAGCCTGTTGCTGATAGAATGTGGAACAGGCTTTTGCCACGTCATGCTCCTCCTCCAGGGCGTCCAAACTGTCATGCCGATCAAGCTCGGCCTCTTTTTCTTCATACATGCGCACTCGAGGTGAGTCATGAATTATGTCGTAGGGCAGTACCGCCTCTGCGCCGTACACCATAAAAAACGGTGTGAATCCGGTAGTGCGATACGGCGTGATCCCCAGCCCCCATAGTACGGAGTCGAGCTCCTCTACCCAGTGCATGTTCGATTCCTTTAAGGACCGCACTTATCTGGGTTTAATGACGCTCACGATAAGACCATTTGCTCACTCAACTTGACCGTTATTTTGCAGGTGATACATAGAAGCATAATCGAGCTTGATGCCAATGTTGCTGCACCAAAGTTTTACCTCGTCAGCTGTAAAGTTCGAGCCGTTATTGGTGATAATCTATGGGGGACGCCATAATGGTGTACAACCCCAGATATGAAGTCTATCACTGGTCCGGATTCAGCCGTTTTGACTGGTTTGGCTTCTATCCATTTGGTGAATTTATCCACCATGACCAATAGGTATTTTTTCTTATGGCTTCCCCTTTGAGGGGTCTGACCATATCAAGCCCCCAGACCGCAAAGGGCCAAGTAATGGGGATTGTTTGGAGAGTGGTAGGCGCCATATGGCTTTGGTTCGCAAAAAGCTGGCAACCGACGCAACATTGAACAAGGTCCTGTGTGTCTGCTTGGGCCGTCGGCCAATAGAAAACTATACAGAAGGCCTTGCTTACAAGGGCCCAAGCTGCGGCGTGGTGGCCGCCGAGTCCAGCATGGATTTCTGCCAAAAGCTTCTGCCCTTCCTCTTCGGAGATGCACCTTTGAAGGACTCCGGTAGTGCTTTTCTTACAAAGCTCTCCCTCGTGGACCTTGTAGGCTTTAGATCGTCGCACTATGCAGCATGCCTCATTTTGGTCCTCAGGTAGTTCCTGCCTAGTTAGGTAGGCCAGGAATGGTTCTGTCCAGGGGGCAATGACAACCATTATCACGTGGGCTGAAGGTGTTATTTCGGTGGCAGAGCCTCCAATTGTGTCAGAGTGTTCGGTATCTGGTGTTGTGGCCGGGTCCGGACTATTGTTACCGGTGTCCCCTTCCCATACCACAGATGGCTTAAACAGCCTTTCCAAGAAGATGTTAGGTGGGACAGGGTCGCGCTTAGCACCAATACGGGCAAGGATATCCGCCGCCTGATTGTTTTCCCAAGCCACATGGTGGAATTCAAGCCCCTCGAACCAAGCTGACATTTTGAGGATGGCGTTGTGATAAGCCGCCATTTTCGGATCCTTGGCGTCGGAGTCTCCATTTATTTGAGATATTGCGAGGTTCGAGTCCCCACGCACCTCCAGGCGTTGAATGCCCATGGAGACTGCCACCCGGAGACCATGTAACAGGGCCTCGTATTCGGCTCCGTTGTTGGAGTCTGTGTATAGTATTTGGAGGACATATTGGACTGTATCTCCGGTGGGGGACGTCAGGGCGACGCCAGCCCCTAGACCAGCCAGCATTTTAGAACCGTCGAAGTGCATAATCCAATTGGAGTACGCGCCGTACTCTTTAGGGTGTTCGGCTTCTGTCCATTCGGCGACGAAATCAGCCAGTACTTGAGACTTAATGGCTCGTCGTGGTTTGTATATTATGTCGAACGGGAGAAGCTCAATAGCCCATTTAGCAATCCGGCCTGTGGCATCGCGGTTCTTTATTATGTTGTTGAGTGGCACTTCAAAGGCCACCGTAATTGAACACTCTTGAAAGTAGTGTCGTAGTTTCCGGTATGCCATGAAGACCGCATATGCTATCTTTTGCTAATGTGGGTACCGTGATTTGCATTGAGTGAGGACGGTGGATACATAGTATACCGGCTTTTAAAGCAGGAATTTATGTCCGTCCATCTCTCGTTCGACGACGAGCACTGCGCTTACAACTTGGTGTGTTGCTGCTATATATAGCAGCATTGGTTCTCCGACGTTAGGTGCTGCAAGGATTGAGTTTGTGGCCAAAACGGATTTTATTTCTTCTAATCCGGCCATGGCCGCGTCCGTCCACTCAAAGTATTCGGTGCGTCGAAGGAGGCGATAAAGAGGTAGTGCCTTTTCTCCTAATCGCTAGATGAAGCGGCTTAAAGCAGCCATGCATCCAGTTAGTTTATGGATTTGCTTGAGGTCCGTTGGGATGGCCAACTATGACAGAGCTCGTATTTTAGCCGGATTTGCTTTGATTCCTCTATTGGAGATGATGAGGCCTAAGAGCTTTCCGGCGGGCACGCCGAAGACGCATTTTTTCGCGTTGAGCTTAATGTCGTATGTTCGCAGATTATCAAACGTGAGCCTCAAGTCGTATATTAAGGATTCGACGTGTCTTGTTAGAATAACCACATCGTCTACATATGCCTCCACTGTTTTGCAAATCTGTGTCTCCAAGCATGTCTGAATCATGCGTTGATAGGTTGCATTGGCGTTTTTGGGCCCGAAAGGCATGGTGTTAAAACAGAAGGGGCTGTATGGAGTGATAAATGCCGTTGCGGCTTGATCACACTCCGCCATCCTATTTTGGTGGTATCCGGAGTATGCGTCGAGGAAGCACAATGAGTCATTTCCTGCAGTAGCATCGATAATTTGATCGATGCGAGGGAGGGGGAAGGGATCCTTTGGCCAAGCCTTATTAAGGTCCTTGAAGTCGACACATAGGCGCCAGGATTTGTCCTTCTTTGGTACCATCACCAGGTTTGCTAGCCAGTCCGGATGTTTTGTTTCTCGAATGAATCCGGCCTCCAGTAACTTCCAACTCCTCTCCCATGGCTTGTCGCATAGGCTCAGAGAAGCGCCGGAGAGTTTTCTTGACCGGTTTGAATCCCTTTAGGATGTTAAGGCTATGCTCGACCAGCCTGCGTGGGATTCCTGGCATGTCTGAAGGATGCCAAGCGAGGATGTCCCAATTCTGGCGCAAGAACTCCCGTAGTGCGGCGTCTACTGTGGGGTATAACTGTGCCACAATGGATGCTGTTTTTGTAGGGTCCATTGGATGGACTTGGAATTTGACTATTTCATCCACTGGTTTAAAAGACGTGGACTTGGATCTTTTATTGAGTATCACGTCGTCCCTGTCCACTGTGGAGCGCAGCACAGTTAATTCCTCGGCCGCGAGGGCTTCAGATAACGCCTCGAGGGCCAATGCGGCTGTTTTATTTTCGGCGTGGAGTGCTATGTCCGGATCACTAGCTAGAGTGATGATTCCATTGGGTCCGGGCATGTTGAGATTCATGTACCCGTAATGGGGTATAGCTTGGAAGATCGTGAATGCCTCCCGCCCTAGAAGGGTGTGGTATCCGCTATTGAACGGGGCCACTTGGAATCTGATTTCTTCGGACCTATAATTCTCCTGCGTGCCGAATACCACATCTAGTGTGATTTTGCCAGCACATCGTGCCTCCCGACTAGGGGTGATTCCCCTGAAGGTCGTGCTGCTTTGCTCAATGCGGCTTCTGTCTATTTCCATTTTTCGAAGGGTCTCCTCATAGATGAGGTTTAGTCCGCTGCCGCCGTCCATGAGCACTTTAGTAAGCCGGAAGCCGTCCAGAATTGGACTAAGGACCAAGGCGGCTGGTGCTCGGGCTGTTCAGAATTTAGGTTCGTCACTGGCGTTGAAGGTGATAGCCATGTCGCTCCATGGATTTATTGCTGCTACGTGGCAGACTTTGGCGAGGCTGCGGAGTGCTCGCTTACGCCTATTATTTGAGGCGAAGGTCTCGAAGACTGTCAATACTGTATTGTTGTTTTCAACGGGATGGTGCTTTGCAGTATTGTTGATGAGGATATCCTCACCGCTCTTGGCCACTTGCCGGAGTACCCAACATGCTCTAAGGCTGTGTGTTGGTATGGTATCCGCTGCACTGTGAATTTTACATGGCCCATTAAGCCATCCCTCCAATACAGTTTCCACGGCCTATAGTGGGCTTTTTCTTCTTTGTAATTGGGTCGGGCGACTTACGAGAATGCACCCTTTAAGTTCGGACTGGGGGTTTTGTTAGAGCCGGAGGATCCCAAAATTTTGTTTGGGTTTTCCAGGCGCTTTCCATCGCACAGTACTTCCATACTATGGACGCCAAGTCAGCGATGTGTGCTATGTCACGGCAGCTTAGGTGTTGAGGATTCCCTTGTCCGTGCAATTATTGCAAAAGAATGAAATTGCGTCCTCCTCGCGATAGTCCTTGACCTTGTTCATTACAAGGTGGAATCTGGCCCAATAGTGGTGTACTGTTTCCTGGGGCTCTTGTCTAATGTGGGAAAGATCGCTTATATCTGGGTGGGTGGGTGGATTTAAGTCCGAACCCTGGCCCGATCTCAGACCTAGGGGCGGAGGAGTTTCCGATCTTAGAAGTTCGGGCTCCGGTTTGTTGCCCAAGAAGTCTGGCCCGCTGCCTGATTCTAGGTTCAGGGTTTGGGCGATGTCCTCCCGTAGACGGGTATCCAGCTCAGAGAGCTCGGGAATCCGGAAAAAGTTTGTCCTGAAGATAGAGGAAGAATCGCCGCATTTCTCCTCCACCACTGCTATCTGATGGGTGACTGGCGGAGAGTTAATCTCCCTTTGGTCGGGTTTAAGCCCAATCCAATCATAGTCCGTAGCGACTACCAAAGCGGCGATGCGATTCAAGAGCTCGTTCAAAGAGAAGAGCTCCATTGTATCCATCTACTCGGTGAATTCCGAGCCGACATGGAGGCTGTTTTCGATGACCTGAGAAGTCATCGTCGGCGCAGCGGCCGAACGGGCCGTCATGACGAAGCCGCCTAGTCGGAGAGTTTGGCCTACAGCCAGGGCTCCCCCAGAGGTGATGTTGTCCTTGACAACGAGACGAGCCATCCCTCCTTATGATGACGACACAGTGGAACTATCAATGAAAGCACCAATTAATGTCGGTGTCAAAACCGGCGGATCTCGGGTAGGGGGTCCCGAACTGTGCGTCTAAGGCGGATGGTAACAGGAGGCGGGGGACACGGTGTTTACCCAGGTTCTGGCCCTCTCGATGGAGGTAATACCCTACTTCCTACTTTATCGATCTTGATGATATGAGTATTACAAGATTTGAACTACCACGAGATCGTAGAGGGTAAACCCTTGAAGCTAGCCTATGGTATGATTGTTGTTGTCCTACGGACTAAACCCTCCGGTTTATATAGACACCGGAGGGGGCTAGGGTTACACAGAGTCAGTTACAAGGGAGGAGATCTACATATCCTTATTGCCAGGGTTGCCTTCCACGCCAAGGAGAGTCCCATCCGGACACGGGACGAAGTCTTCAATCTTGTATCTTCATAGTCTAATAGTCCGGCTAAACTATATAGTCCGGCCGTCCGAGGACCCCCTAATCCAGGACTCCCTCAATAGCCGCCGCTACTGGAGCTTTCGCCAATAGAAGAGCCACCGTAGCTGGATGAGGCGCGGCCGGCGGGCTCGCCCTCGCCCTCGTCATGGCCGTCGCTGATGCCGAGCACCTCCTCGCCATCGTTCGTCTCAGGGAAGCACGCGGCGCGGCGAACAACTTCCCCAAACACCCTCACGTAGAGGGTCGAATCACCGTCGTACTTGAAATGGAGGGTGCACCGCTGCCAGGCAGCAGCGCTGGCGTTCGCAGAGGCCCCGCTACAGCAGATCGTCCGCTGCAGCGAGCCGCTGACCAGAGTCCGGAATCGCGTCAACGAAGAAGCGCGGAAGCTGAAGCCAGTTACCGGCCAGATCCTCCGACCAGACAACGAACTCCGGCAGCACCTCTGCCGAGTGGAAACGTGGCCGGGGAGGCCGCGCAACCACGACACGTCTCCCCTCATCGACGGGGCTGCCGCGACCGGAGTGACCCCCGCCATGCGCAGCGGCGCCACCCCGGGAGCGGGGGGCCACGGCGAGTGTCACGGTGTGCTTACGGGGATGGCCGCGTCCCTGCTTGGGCACCGGGGAGCCGGGCCCTCGCGGGGGGACTTTCCTTTCTCTGCGGCGGAGAACCTCTTCAACGGCGCCATTGGAGCCGGTGATGGAGCAGAAAAGGAAGAAGCAAGCGGACCGGGAAGAGATGGTCGATGGGGGCTCTGCCCCCCTTCCCATTTATAGCGGAAGAAGGCCAACCGGCGCCCCCCACCATCACAGGTAATGATGGTTTTCCTTGCATGTCGCAGGGACTTGTCAAGTCAGGCAGTTGCCGAGGCAGCATGGGGAAGCAGAGACGCCCACGTCCAATCAACCACCACACGTCAACCAAGGCCGCGGGCTTTTGGGGTCCGCAATGCTCCGCTCTTGTCGTTTGGCTTCGCCTCAAAGCCAAGCCCGAGCGCGCCTTGGGCCCGGGGGCTACTGTCGGTGTTCTGTGAACGGGGGTCCCCAGACATGCCTGCCTTCGGCCCACGGCATGGCTGAGCTAGCAGGCATGTATGGCCCATCTTCATCGACAAGGCATGGAAGACCCTCGCGAGGGGCCAAGCCTCGTGAAGCGGACGACGCAAGGCCTCCTCAGGAGCATCCTCTCCAGGCAGGCTCACGAGCGGCACAGAGATCAAGGCAACGCAAACCTCGCGAGGTCCTCGTGACGTGAGCCATGACGATCGGGCGCCAGGCGGGCGCTAGTGCGCGTAGCGTCCTTTCTTCTTCTTTGGTGCTAAGGGGGCAAGCGCAGGCACGGAGTACCGAGGCGTCAAGCAAAGGTTTCCATATCGGTGCAACGAGACCAAGACCGGAAGGACGGCAAGACTGAGGTCACCATGGAGCCCAAGACGGCGTCACCGCCAGACCCTTTTGCAGGCGAAGACTACTTTTGTCAGGATAAGCTGTACTAGCTGTCCCCTTTCGAATTGGCCGTTGTTGGCTCCCTTCCCGTTCAATATTTGGGGAGAGGACCAGGGCCTATATAAGTAGAGCTAGCCACCACCGTCGGGGGCAAAGAATTCAGAGGCATCTCACCCACACAAGTTCGTCAAGCACAAGAACACCTCAACCTCAGGAGGCTATTCTTCCCCTTGTACTATTCATCATCAGCCCAAGAGGCAATCCACCACCACCACACTGCAGTAGGGTATTACACCACAACAGTGACCCGAGCCAGTATAAATCTTGCATCTTTGTGTTGTGAGTTCGTCAAGTTCGTCCGTGAGATATTAGCGAGCTAGGGCGTGGATCGGTAGGGAGGTAATCTTTGCGCCCACCCCAGTGTTCGAACCTTGAGGGTTTTGCCAGAACCCGAGATCTGACAAAGTGCAATTGAGTGAGGGTTCAGATCCCTCAAGCAGCTATAATGAGGGCAGTAGGAGCACACCTAGTAACTTGCCCAAGGAAGCCACTAGAGCAAGGAAGAAGATAACCTCAGACTCTGAGGATGAGGACTATGTGGCTGTTTAGGATGAGTCCACCTCAAGGAAGAAAGTCTTGAAGGAGTATGGCACAGCTGCTACAACAAAGCCAGGCTTGAACAAGAAGGAACCTGCCAGAAGAATCCCGATGTCAAAGCCAAGGAAGGTTGCAACAGGAGAGACAATGAAATTCACCATAGAATCTGATGATGGTGAAGTAGCAGGAGATGACAAGAAAAAGAAGAGGGCAAGAACCACAACTGCAAAAGTTCTTGGAAAATCAACTATGTTAAGAGGATTCAGAAGAGGAAGAAGAAGAGGATGTTGCACTAGTACCCAAAGCTCAGAAGCTTATGGGAGATGCTATCAAGTCAGGGGCTGCTCCCTCAAAGTCCAAGACTGCTCCCAAAGCTCAAGCTCAGAAGTCCCCAAAGCCCAAGAGAAACACCAGGACCTTTCTTGCAGAAGAGAAGAATAAGGCCCCAGTGCCTCAAGCTGAAGAAGAGGATGATGAGTCTCTTGTTTTGAGAAAGCTGAAACCCAAGATTCCAGACCACAATGATGCTCATCAAGTGGCTGAGGACATGCACATTAGAAAGGATGATGGATTGAGACTTTGGAGACAGTCTGATCCTTATGTTGTGAGGCGGAGGACTGAAGTTGACTACAGGTTTCATACAGAAGAACAACAAGACTTCTATGAAACAATTTTGCTTGACAAGAAGCCAATTGTCTATGACATGAGATGGGTTGATTGGGATTACATCAAGGAGAAAGAAGACCACTTCCCAGGAGTTTATGACAGCTTCAAAGCTTCCGGAGTAGATAAGTTTGTTGGGCAGAAGCTCACAAAATGGAATGATGAGCTGATCATGCAGTTTTACTCCACTCTCACTTTTACCCAGATGGGAAGATCATATGGATGTCTGAAGATACAAGGTACCAATCTACTGTTGAAGAATGGACTGAATTGATCAATGCTGTAGAAGAACATGAGGATGACTTGGATGTGTATGCAAAGAAGAAGAAAGACCACAACTCCATGGCAAACATGTACAAAGAGATCCTTGATAAAGATGTGGAGACACACAAGCTTGGATCTGTACACTATCTATTGTCAGGTCTGCCTACCATCAACACCATCCTAAGGCACACTTTGCTACCGATGTCAGGAGATCACAAGATGATCAGAGGACATTCCATCAACTTACTACAAATCTTCGATGTCCCTCAAAAGTTTAAGGTCATGATTATGATTGTAGAGACAATCAAGAGGACAGCTGCTGACCAAAAGAGAAGTTGTGGGTATGCTCCACATATTCAGGAGCTCATCAATGCTAATATGGGCACAAGAACATACTTGTTGGACAAGGAGCAACTACCTCTATATCCTGAATTTGAAGATAACAAAGTTGTGATGAATGAGGATGAACCTTCATCAGCTCAAGCACAAGAGAAGAGAGCTAAAGCTAAGGCAGAGAAAGCTGCCAAGATGCCAAGTGTTGAGGAAGCATCTCAAGTTTCCCTGAAGAGCAAGCAAGATCAGCTGGCATATATGATGCAATCTACTTTGAGGCTTGGGAAGGGCTTGGCCACCCTAACTCAGAATCAGGAGAGCTTGGAGAGGATCATAGAGACAAAATTTTATGATCTTGATTTGAAGGTTACTGAGGTACAAACAGCAGTTGAGCAGCTCCAGGAGGAAGAAATACAGAGGAAAGGGAAGGCAATTACTGATTCTTTTCAGCGAGTGCCAAGAGGTGAGAGGTCTGCTGTAGTGCTAGTACCAGATACTAGAGCTATAGCGTCAGCACCAGCAGCTACAGCTTCAGTGCTACCTCCAGCAGCCACTCCACCAGCTCCAACTACATCAACATATGCCTTCGTCCTCGGAGTTCTCTCTACACCACCTCCCGAAGACCAAGCCTGAGAGACGCATAGTACTATGCATTTTCGAACTTTTTGGTAACTTGTTGCCAAAGGGGGAGAAATCAATAGATCATAGGCTTCGAGAGAGAGTGTTTTGCTTCTTTGTCTCTCTTGCTTTTGGTTGAACTTTTTGTGTGCTTGGTTGATACTCTATGTCTGCGTGATATACTTGTTGGATCATGTGTTTGATCATATGATACTTTGCTTGCTTGGATGATATTATCTCTTATATCTCTTATATGATCATTCACTTTGCTTGGTGATGAGTGCATGCTTTTAATTTTTTATCATTTTGAGCGCTCCACCAAGATGTATGTGACATTGAGGAGTGACCCATGATCCTAATCGATTGTGCATTTGCATTCAAATGCAAATCTTAAATAATGCACAAATTCAGGGGGAGCTCTTGCTTATCACATACTTCTCAAAGCGACGATGTATTTCAATCTTATTATCATTTGTCGAAGCTTTGATCTATATGTTGTCATCGATTACCAAAAAGGGGGAGATTGAAACTACAACTATCCCTGGGTGGTTTTGGTAATTATTAACAACATATAGCTCATTGAGCTAATGCTATTTCAAGATAAATATTTCAGGAAATCTCAATGATTGGCATGGCATGGATTAGGAATGTGGACCCGTCAAAATGCTAAGAACAAAAGATTGGCTCAAGCTCTAAAGCTAAAGACTCTACATTTTACTTTTAGTGATCCAAGATCACATTGAGTCCATAGGAAAAGCCAATACTATTAAAAGGGGATGAGGTGTTGCTTAATGCCTTGCTTGCTCAGAATGCTTAGTGATATGCTCCAAAACCCTCAACCACTTTCTCATATCCACATATGTCCCAGACCAAAAGTCAAACTCGGCCCCACCGAAACTTTCTATCCGGTGCCACATAGTTCAGTTGACATAGCCACTGCCACAAAACCCTAGTCACTTCGGTCTTACCGACAGGGATCTCGGTCTCACCGAGATGGGATAGCAAACTCTTTGTTTCCCTTCGTAACGTTTTGGTCCAACCCAGATGAGCGATCGGTCCCACTGAGTTCGCAATGCAAACTCTCTGTTTCCCTTTCGTAATGTTTTAGTCTCACCAAGATGAGCGAATCGGTCCCATCGAGGTTGCCTGACCAACTCTCTGTTAGCTTGTTACCAAAATCGGTCTCACCGAGTTTGTGTAATCGTTCTCACCGAGATTACGTTATGCCCCAACCCTAATGAAATATGTCCTGCCGAGTTGACATGTCAGTCCCACCGAAAAGCCTAACGCTCACATTGTGAACTAAATCGGTATGACCGAGTTTCATTATTCGGTCCCACCAAGTTTGGTGATTTGTGTGTAACAGTTAGATTTTGTGTGGAGGCTATATATACCCCTCCACCCATGTCGGGACCCCGATCCCAAGTCACACCGATCTAGCATGTAACACAGCATATCACTTTGCGGCCTCACGCACGGTATTCCCACGGGTGCCACCTTACCTGGCCCGGGACCGTTTGCGCCTTTTGGCTCACGTATATGATAGTGTCGCTAGCATCCATATGACAAAGAACTCGGGCCGACATGACTAGTCGTAAACCCAAAGTGGCACTAACTTACAGGGACAGGCATACATGACCCAGCAACGAATTTGTTGGTCATCAGCGAGTGAATCCGGGCTGTAGCAGCTGGGCTAACTAGACTCTGGATAATCCTGGCCGTAGCAGGCTAACAGGACTCCAGTAGACACCGCGTGACATTTCCCCGAAGGGACAGACACATGAACAAAGAAGGAAACATGCCGGCCAGCCTAAGTGTTCTAGAGCAGTAGCAAGCTACCATGGCTCAGTGCAAGCACTGGGAGACATTTCCCGGTAAGAGAGGCTACCAAGGATAAACAACTAGGTTGTCGGATCCCACACATAGCAATACACATTATACGTACGCATAACATGCAAATATGTGTGATACAACATGGCACCACAACATAACTCAATGATACGTCCATTTGACATCATGCTTATATATTGATATTGATTGCAATATGGGCTGTTATTACACATTATGCCACAATACTTATGCCTATTCTCTCTTATTTTACAAGGTTTACATGAAGAGGGAGAATGCCGGCAGCTGGAATTCTGGGCTGGAAAAGAAGCAAATATTAGAGACCTATTCTGCACAACTCCAAAAGTCCTGAAACTCCACGGAAGTTATTTTTGGAAATAATAAAAAATACTGAGCGAAGAAAATACCAGAGGAGGCAAACACCCTGGCCACGAGGGTGGGGGCGCGCCCTACCCCCCTGGGCGCGCCCCCCTGCCTCGTGGGCCCCCTGGTGGCCCTCCGGTGCCCATCTTATGCTATATGAAGTCTTTCGTCCGAGAAAAAATCATAAGCAAGCTTTCGGGAAGAAACTCCACCGCCACGAGGCGGAACCTTGGCCGAACCAATCTAGGGCTCCGGCAGAGCTGTTCTGCCGGGGAAACTTACCCCTGGAGGGGGAAATCATCGTCATCGTCATCACCAACGCTCGTATCATCGGGAGGGGGCCAATCTCCATCAACATCTTCACCAGCACCATCTCCTCTCAAACCCTTGTTCATCTCTTGTATCCAATCTTTGTCCCAAAGCCTCACATTGGTACATGTAGGTTTCTAGTAGTGTTGATTACTCCTTGTAGTTGATGCTAGTTGGTTTATTAGGTGGAAGATCATATGTTCAGATCCATTATGCATATTAATACCCCTCTTATTATGAACATGAATATGCTTTGTGAGTAGTTACGTTTGTTCCTGAGGACATGGGAGAAGTCTTTGCTATTAGTAGTCATCTGAATTTGGTATTCGTTCGATATTTTTATGATATGTATGTTGTCTCTCCTCTAGTGGTGTTATGTGAACGTCGATTACATGACACTTCACCATTGTTTTGTGACACTCCAAAAAAAATTTATTTAGTTTTCGACAAAAACTTTGTTTGATTTGAAGAAGGTCTTTTAAATCCTTCCAAAAACCTCTCTCTCTCTCTCAAAATTTTTCCCCATGGCAAGGATTTAGTTTTTGTATCTTCTGCAACCCTGGTGTTTGGTTATCAAAAACCTCTCTTCTGAGTTTCCCATCTCAAATATATTTTTTGGAATTTATTTTCTTTTAAAAAGAAATCCTATGGGTTTTGGAGCTACTCTTTTGTTTGAAACCATCCATTGTTTTACCATGCCTCATGTGGTAAATTCTCCCAAAACCCCTCCCTCCACTTTGGGGCAACCCAAACATTCTGTCCCAACAAGTTCAATCCATTTTTGGATTTCAATTCATTTATTTTATTCCCCAAAACAATTCTGTCCATTATTCTAAGCCTAGATGATTTACAAAGGAAGTGCCTGATTTATTTTGAGTTTTGATCTCAAACCAACTCCTCTGGATAGTCCTTAGCACCCCCAACCTAGATCCATCAAGATCCACTCTTCCTCTTTTCAAAATTTTCAAGTTTCAACCTCTGCAAGTCTGGACCAGATTCATCATTTTTGGTGAAATTCATATTTTCCTTTCTCCAAAAATTCCACCAAAATTCACGCAGCCCCCAGGTGCTTTGAGAGACCACCACACCAAAGATCAGCCCCAGATAAAATTTTCTCGTGCTTGAATCATTTCATCAAACACTTGGCCGGCACTGTTCCTGTACACTTTCAGTAAAATTCAGAGTTTCAGAGTGTTGACAGTGTCGTTTTTCGTCAGTGCCTTGTCATCGATCACCAGTGCACCCTGGCGCATGGCGCACGGCCTCTCCTCCTTGACCAGAGCACCGCACGCTCCCTTGGACGGCGCAGGTGTCGGTGGCGGCGAGCATCGCCGACGCCGGCAGCTTCTGCGGTGGTAGAGCCACCCGTGGCGGCCAACGGAGCCAGCGCCAGCTCGCTACGCCGTTCTGCGCCGCCCAACGCTCCCTAGCCCTCTGCGTGGCCTCATGCATGCCAGCACACACCGCAGCACCGTCGCCGTGGCCCGGCAAGCACAGGGCGCGCCCTCTGCCGCTGACGGGCCCGCGCCGCCCCGTTCTGTCAAATCCACCCAGCATGCCTAATCTAGCCATGGTTAGCTACTAAACGGGACCAGTGGACCTCCACGTTGATGCTCAACCCCCTAATCTCCCCGACCAAGCACTGCGCCACCGTAACCATCGCCGGAGATCCCTGTTCGGGGCCACCACCTCGGATCGCCTATAAAATGAGGCCCCGAGCTCGTTCTCGAGCACGCACCACCGCTGCACCCCACCAGAACCCCGCCAAGCCACCAGGAGGACCTCGAGGAGGTCTCCTCCCCCAACTCCGGCCGCCCCGATCCGCCTCGGCCACCAGCTCGATCCACTCCGCCCTCCCCGACGAGATCCAACTCCACCCGAGCCGCCGTCCGCCGGAGCAAGGACCGCTGAGGGAGTCCTGGATTAGGGGGTGTCCGGATAGCCGGACTACCATCATCAGCCGAACTATCATCTGCCGGACTATCATCATCGACCGGACTCCAAGACTATGAAGATACAAGATTGAAGACTTCTCCCTGTGTCCGTATGGGACTTTCCTTGGCGTGGAAGGCAAGCTTGGCGATACGGATATGTAGATCTCCTACCATTGTAACCGACTCTATGTAACCCTAGCCCTCTCCGGTGTCTATATAAACCGGATGGTTCTAGTCCGTAGGAACACATCATCAACAACCCTTACAATCATACCATAGGCTAGCTTCTAGGGTTTAGCCACCTTGATCTCGTGGTAGATCCACTCTTGTAAACATCCACAATATCAATATCAATCAAGCAGGATGTAGGGTTTTACATAAATCAAGAGGGCCCGAACCTGGGTAAAACATCGTGCCCCTTGTCTCCTGTTACCATCCGCCTAGACGCATAGTTCGGGAACCCTACCCGAGATCCGCCGGTTTTGACACCGACATTGGTGCTTTCATTGTGAGTTCCTGCGTGTGCGTCACCGATAGGCGTGATGGCCTCTTCAATCGACAACGGCGCAGTCACAGGTGAGACTTTTCTCCCGGACAGATCTTCAGTATTCGGCGGCCGCCGCAAGGGGCAACTCACTTGGCCATCTGGAGCAAATCGAAGCTTCGCCCTGGCCGTCGAGTTAGGTTTGAAGCCTAAACTTCACGGCCGATATCCGCGGAGACTTGATCTTGATGGATCGAGCCACAAGCCGAAAGCGTGCGAGCTGTCACGATGGGCATGACCTAACTCTGCCGCCGGACAGCACCTTGGAGGCCGCACACGAATCCACTCCGACCCATAGTCCGGAGCCGATCGCTCGGATCGAGGATGGATGGCTGGACACCGCCTCGGGAGCTGCAACTTCTCTGACGATGAAGCGAACACTTACCTTGTCCGCATAAAGCTCATGACTCGAGGTGCGGACTCTCTGCGGACTCCGAACCTCCTGCGCCCCGCGGTCGAATCCGATTGGCGCCGATCATGGAATTCACCGCTGCGGACATCTTTCGGCTTTTCGCCCTTCGGCGATATCATAAATTCACAGAAGCATCTCTCGCTATCCGGAGAGCCCTAGCCAAACTACGGCCAGGATGGTTGGGACACGGACAACGAAGAAATTCAGAGCCCACCCACCACCCACTTCGTAGCCACCATCGACGATTTAACCGCGTACTCGACTACGACTCCGAGACATCGGCGGTATGGGCGGCGATGCGGAGACTCTGAAGAACCGGTGACAACAGACCTTTGGAAGACCACCTCGTCATCGACATATACATGGTGGACACCCCAAAGGGAAGCAATAACGAGGAACAACGGGACGCAGCAGAGGATGATCCCGCCGATAAACAACCAAAAGCGGCAGCGTGAGCGTCGTCCTAAGTCCGCCTCGATCAAAGCAGCCTTCCTAACGACCAGCGATAGAGCAGGGCAAACCAGCGGACGACGAACAGGATGAGCGGATAATCAACCCCTTCACGGAGCAATCAACAGTCCGGGCACAACACGGAGCATAAGAACATACACAAAAAACTTCGTCGCCCTTTGCAAGAAGTTTGAAGAAAGTGAAAGCGGAAGCTCAAAACAGCGAAGACACGCTCGAGAATGAAGTGGAGCAAAGTATTCAAGACTGCGGACAAATATGGCAATGGCCATCAAACTAAGAACTACCGAGCGCAAGTTGCTGCTAGAATTTGTGAGGAAGCCATAGAGCCTTCACAGTCAAAAAATAAAGAGGCCACTGGCGGATAGACGGCAGATGACATGGCCAAAAGCGACAAGCGGGGCGCGCACAAGCAATTATAATCACAGGAAAGCAGACGGCCCAACTAGGTCCATCTACGGGCCAAAAAGAGGGCCCCAGAGTAACACAACACAACAAGTGTTGAAGACAGCAGCACACCCAAATCTGGGCGCCACACACCCGCTATGTTTTACCGACGAGTCTTTGGATCATGAATTTCAGTAGGGTTCAAACCCATAAACTTAGAGGCATCTGACGGCACAACAGACCGGAGTCTGGATAGAAGATTACATACTACCATACACATGGCTAGAGGAGATGATCTCCATGCCATAAAATACCTACCCTCAAGCTCAAAGGGCCAGCTCGGCCTTGGCTCAAAGGCCTCGAGAAAACTTGTTGGAAGTTGGGAAGAGCTTGAGGGCGCGTTTAGAACAAATTTTCAAGGGACTTATGTCCGCCCTCCGGATCTGAGCGACCTGAGTCATATAACCCAACAGCCCGGAGAGTCAGCGCGCAAATTCTGGAACAGGTTCCTTACCAAAAAGAACCAAATAGTCGACTGTCCGGACGCGGAAGCCTTAGCAGCTTTTCAACACAACGTCCGAGACGAATGGCTCGCCAGACACCTTGTCCAAGAGAAGCCAAGAACAATGGCCGCACTAACAAGCCTCATGACGCGCTTTTGCGCAGGAGAAGACAGCTGGCTAGCAAGATGCAGCACCAGTGACCCGAGTACATCCGAGATTAGAGATGGAAACGGAAAGTCACGGTAGCAGGAAAGATCAGCGCCGAATAAAGAAAAAAAGCCCAAAGACACGGCGATCAACGCCGGATTCAAAAGCTCGCGACCAAACAATAAAACACGGCCTCTTAAGGACAACAGAGGCGAGCTATCGAATTTAAACAAAATTTTAGATCGGATATGTCAAATCCACGATACCTCGGAAGGCACGCAAACCATACCAACGAAATTGTTGGGTTTTCAACAGTCCGCAGACTCAACGCCCGGACACACAAGGCTCGATCATGGCGAGGGCGATGTGAACCCCACTAGCAGAGCACCGGAAGTCAAAAGACTTTCCCACAAGAAGTCAAAACAGCTTCACGTAATATTATGGATAACCAACACGGCACTCGCTAAGACAAGTGTCGCACGGTCCACGTCAATGGAACACCGAGATTGGATATCAAAACCAATCACTTTCGACCATCTGGATTAGTCCAGAAGTATCCGGAATGCAGGATAGACTGCCCTGATATTGGATCCCATAACAGACGGACTGCATTTCACGTAGGTTTTGATGGACGGCGGCAGTGACTTAAACCTGCTACATCCGGACACAATCCGCAAGTTGGGATAGACCATACTGCAATTCGGCATAGCCACACTTCCTTCAAAGGAGTGGCGCTGTCACATCCCTAGTTCTGGTATGCTCAAGGCTAGCTAGTCATTGTGCATCATGTTTAAATTCCATTTAATTTTGAAATGGGGATTTGTGAAACCCTCAGAATAATTTTTGGAAATGAACCCAAAAATAAAAATTGCTCCAAAGGGTCCAGGAAAATGCTCATGTGGCCCTCTGAAAATATTGGACAGAGATAATAATCAAACCAATATTTTTGGGAGTTCATAAGTATTTATATTTGGGCATTTGGAATTAATGCATACCTATTAGCATTGGATATATATATGCTATATATATTTTATATTGTCCAAAAATTGTGCCTTTTGTTGAAGAGCTCGGAATATTACCACTAGCTCATATAAAAATTGGCATAATTAAATAAAGTGATTTGGTATTTTAAATAAATCAAACAAATGTCGAATATTTAAAAAGAAACAAAATAGGTAAAACCTACCTAACTTACATGACTGGGCTGTGTGGCTTTGCCCAGTGCCCCAAGAGGCCGGCCCGGCCGACCGCCAAGCGCCACCGTCCCTTCCTCGCGCCCAGGAGGAGGGGGGGCCTGTGCCAGCCTGTGACCACCCTGCGTCCGGCTGGGGACACGTCTCCCGCCACCTCCTGCTTCCTCCTCGTCGCCTGGACACCTGAGCAGCGCCACGCGCCGCCCCGACCGCTCCCCTCTCCCCAGTCCTCTCCTCTCCTCTCCTCTCCCTCGCTCTCGCCGAACCCGAACGCCACCGCCGCCGCTGCTCGCCGTAGCCGTAGCCACCGCACCCCTCGAGAGCATCTGAGACGTCCCCGAGCTCCGCGTCGTCGACCTCGCCCTCCCTGTCAAGCCACGCGAGCCCGGAGGCACCACTGCGATGCCATCGCCATCTTCTCCATCTCCGGCCACCGGAGATCGCCACCGTCGTTCGCCGCCGTCCGCGCTTCCCCAAGGCCGCCAACCAGCTCTCCGGATCCGTCGTGAGCTCCTCTACCTATCCCCCTACCTCCCGTGCTTGATTACGCCGCGTAGCCACCGCCCCCTTCGATCCCGAGCGCCCCTCGCCGCCGGCCATGTCGCCGTCGTGGCTACGGCCGTGCAAGCACGCGTCCGAGCGCACCACCGCATTCAGTGCATCCTCAGGAGCCTAACGCACACTTTCCGTCGCCCTGCCGTGCACCGTAGCCCTCTTCTCCTCTCCGCCCGAACTCCGGCGCCGCCGCGAGCTCTGCTCCGGCGAGCTCCGGCCACCCTGTGCCCTGCTGCTGCCTCGGCTCGATGCGGCGGCGAGGCTTCCTCCTGGTGCCCCGGGGCGTAAGCGGTGGCCCGACGAGAAACCGAGCAACTCCGGCGAGCCCTCGCGCGCTTTTTGGTCGTCGCCGACCAAGCTCCGACGAGTGACGTGGCGCCGGCTTAAGTAGTGCTAATCACCAACTAACCTACCCCGACAGCGGCGGTGGGCCCCAGCGCCACTAATCTGAATTAGATTAAATTAAACCCCCCGTTAACTAAGCGAGACAACGGCGTGTGGGCCCCACACGTCAGGTTTGACCCAACCAGCCGCAGATTGACCTGCTGACGTCATGCTTAAGAATCTTGGCGCAATATTATATTTTCTGGATTTAATTAAATCAGGAAATTCCAGAATATTTTCAAGACTTCAAAAATTCATAGAAATTCAACCGTAGCTCAGATTGAAATAATTTATATATGAAAAATTATCAGAAAAATTCAATCTATCCATCTGTACTAGTTTCATGCATGACAAACCAACTTATACATGCTGTATAAGTGAAACTCTAAAATGGCATTTATAAGAGCTTACTTGGGAATTGCATTTGAACCTTTGGTTCAAATGGACTTCATTCAAATCGAATACAATTTGCATTAACTCAAACAGCATCACATCTACATGCCATGTTCATGCATCATATTGTTGCATATGATTGTGTATTGATTGCCGGCACCGTTCCTTCTCGATAGGTCCTGCTCCGGAGACGTTCAGTACTGTCTATGAAGCGGTGCCTCCTTGTTGATTTACCGGCAAGCAAATCCCTTGTTCATTCGATACAATCCTACTCTCTCGCTCCTGCTCTCGGTTATTGCATTAGGACAACAACGATTCATACGCTACTTTGTCTGCGGTAGTTGAACCCATTCCTCTGCATGACTGTCATTGCCACGATAATTAGTTGAAAACCCACTAGCATGTGTAGGAGTTGATTGAGCCATGTTGTGTTCCTACCATGCTATGCCTGCTATTGCTTAGAGTTGTGTCGGTCTGATTCATTGGGAATGAATTGGAGTACAGTTACGTGTTACGATCTTTGAGAGTGAAGTGTGTGAACACGATTTGGTAAAGGTAGTGGTGAGAGGCCATGTAGGAGTACATGGTGGGTTGTCTCCTTTGGAACCGTCCTTAATCGAGTTCTATGTATGTTGTCCAATGACTCGAAACTACCACACATTGGGTTCCGTAACTTCGACCCTCTCGACTTATTAATCAACTTGATCTCTGTCCGAGAGTCGCAATTAGTTTCGGTGTTTGTAGGTAGTGCTATTTTTCTACCAAGTGGCACCCGCGAGGTGGGCTTAGGACAGACTAAACACAGTGGCACGGTGTACCAAGTGGCACCGGATGGTGGGCTTGGGAACCCTGCTCACATCGTTTGGGGCCGTGGCGACACCCGGCGGATCTCCTTGCGGATGGAACCCAAATAGGCGATAAGCCTGGACTAGAGTCTTGTGTGGTTAGTCGGTCGTGGCCGACACCCTCGCCAGAGCTTCGCTTGAAGGTTGCCAAGATACATAGCGTGTATATGGCGGTAAGTGGCGAGGCGTGTGTGAAGAAGTACACCCCGCAGGTTATCATGATCTATTCGAATAGCCGTGTCCTCGGTTATGGACTTCTTGGATGCTTACGTGGTACATAGACAACTTGAAGTGGATACTCTAAAATGCTCAAGACAAGTGTGAGTGCTATGGATGGCCTTCTCGTATGGAGACGGGAGTGAATCCGTAGTAGTGTATTGATGTGGTGATTAGTGGACTCGTGTACGTTGTCTCACCTCAAGAGTTTCTTGTAGTCGTAGAACAGGATAACCACAGAGTCAAAGCTGGCTTGCTGCAACTAAACTCCACCTTACCTTCTTGATACTAATGCATGTATGATAGGATCTGATGTAAGTCTTGCTGAGTACCTTTGTACTCACGTTGCTTTATTTATGTTTTGCAGCGGAGACTTGGTCTTACTAGTAGTTCCGCTTGGACTTGACAGTAGCTTGTTACCTCAGCTACGATCTTGTACCCTTGGGAGGGTCTTGTAGATAGTCAGGCTTCTCAGCCTTTTTCTTTTGTAGTTGTCTGTACTCAGACGTGTAATGCTTCCGCTTGTTGTTTGTATGCTCTGAATGATGGGTCATGTGACCCCTGTTTGTACCTATTGCTATGTGGCTCTTCTGAGCCTTTATCTATATGAGTTTGCGTTATGTTGTGATGCCATGTTGTACAACACATACTTGCATGTTATGCGTACGTGTAACTTGTATTGCTATGTGTGGGATCCGACAACCTAGTTGTTTATCCTTGGTAGCCTCTCTTATAGGAAATGTAGTCTCGTGCTTACGGCGATAGTAGTCCGCTACTGCCGGTTCACGAGTCACGCTATTGACACTACTGCTTGGACACTTGATTGGCGGCATGTGTTTCACCGTTCCTATATGTCATCGCCGGGAAATGTCACGCGGTGTTATTCGAGTCTGCCTAGCCTGCTACAGCCGGGATACCGAGTCCTGTTAGCCAGTGCTACAGCCGAATATATCGTTGATGACCGACATGCTCGATGTGATTCATGTATGCTGTTCCCATAGGTTAGCGCCGCTTTGGGTTCACGACTAGCCATGTCGGCCCGGGTTCTTTGTCATATGGATGCTAGCGACACTATCATATCGTGAGCCAAAAGGCATAAGCGGTCCGGGCCATGGTAAGCGACACCGGTGGGAATACCGTGCGTGAGGCCGCAAAGTGATATGATGTGTTACATGCTAGATCGGTGTGACTTAGGACCGGGGTCCCGACAGCGCCGAGCCCTTACGCCCGGTGCAGTTTCATTATTACTAGAAGTTGTGTTGGGTCACTGACAACTTCCGGCGAGAAAAGCTAACCTTTCATGTCGCCCCATTTAAAAGTAGCTATCAAGCATCCTGGGGACGGGAAGCTTTCGTCGCTTCAATGCAATACCACATTACGAGTTTCTTACGCTTAAAATGCCGGTCCACGTGGCATCATTTCATTAAAAGGTGCTTTGAGACCCGGACACGGCTAGGCGAGTCCGGAATAAATAAGCTAGGGGCTACCTAGCTGCACATCCCTTCACAAGGGTTTGCACATATAAGCCATAATGAGCTAGCATAGGCTCAGCTTTCTTAATCTATATTTCAATTTTTTATGCACTTCCTCGCATAATTTCTTTTCCAACCAAGTTCCTCTCTTTTACAGATGGACAGCGTGCACACCCGTCCAGGATACGGCACAACGGAGACACAGGCGCAGACGTGCAGTAGGGACCCGTTGCAAGGACTCTTTTTAGACTAAGACCCTATGTAAACCTTTCTTACTGTCTCTTGTTGCTATAATCCCCTGGTTTATCATTATAACCGAGTGGAGACTGGCGTTTTGGCATCGGCGCGCTGTAAGAACCTGCCGTGCACTGGACACAAGGGGCTTAGGGCTTTGTTTTGCCGCTATTATAAAGACCGAACACCTTGGGAGTGTTGGCGTCTCAAGTTAGGCCTTATATGCATCAGCTCGAATCATGTCTTTGGTCAAATGTTGGGTTTGCCCGGCTCCGTGTTTTGCTGCCTTCGTTCCGTATCATCGGCTAACGCGGCTCCGGAGAACTCTGCGATTGTGCCCCATTTAATTTGGCGAGCACCTCGATGAAAGCAAAGCTGACTCTCGGGATATAGCGAGAGACTGGTCAACCACTCGATCGACCATGGGAATGTTTAGGATTCCTCCGCTTTGAAGAAGGGCCGTTTCGGCCAGCACATCTGGCGCCCGAATTCGGAGGCGCGGTGCCCCTGGGGCTATGTCGTAGCCCCACCCTCGAACTCCATGGCTAAGTGAAAGTGATAAAGCATTATAGTTCGGTTGCCTCGTTTGCTACGCTACCACCTCCTTTACAGGACCGAGACGTTGGATTAAGTGTGAAAACGCGCTATTTTTTGCGAACACCCCCGCACCTTGTGTGTGGGGGCTGAAGCCGACGACTGCCATCTTTCAGGTTATACACACGTATACATGAACGGCCGCATAGGAGATATTCTATTACTTGAACGCACAAGTATAAAAGGCGCTTACATCATAAATATCGTTTTACATCATATAAACGTTCATTCAAACGTAACATTTTTTGAGCACTGCGACTCTATTACATGAGCACCACGCAACACTTCGCCAAAATAGTGCTCGGCGGGTAACCGCTTATCATCCGGACCCGGGGTCGCAACAGCGGTGGCATCCATCTCTGTCAATGTGTTCACACGGCGGCGCCATCCGCGCACCCTCAATGCAGGCCGACCGCTTCATCGCCTTGATATGCGGCACCGCCCCAAGAAATTGCTGCAATAAACCAAAGTAAATCTTCAGCTGGGGTCACTATATCCGTCATAGCAAGCCCGGACAACCTATTTAGCTCAGCCCACTCGGCCAAACGGTCGGTCAGCGGAAGTGAACGCTCCGGACTATGGAATTGAGACCAAAACAGCTCTTCTGTCTTGTGATCCTTCTGGCTTCAAAAATGAACAACGACATCCGCCGCACTCGCTGCTAAGTCCATATAAGGGTCCTCTCAACCCCACAGTTGGCCCGGTGAGCATATTTTGGATCCGTAAACCTTGGCGCAGCGAAAAGGCTTACCGGCTACAATATCTCCGACCTGGCGCAGCTCTTCCTTTATAGCCCGCATTGCAGGCGGGCATCCTTAACCGGCGGTGGCCTTCCGCAGGTCTTCTTGCCCGCTAGGCGCTCCTTACCAAGAGCCTCATTGCGGTCGGTAGCATCTTTTAACTTCCTGGCCATTTCGCCATCTCTTCCCTGCTCGCAGTGTGCGGCCCTTCGGCCGCCCTCGAGGTCGCCGCATTACTCCTTCGGCCTGCTCCTTGGCTCGAGCAAGTTCGGCCGAAGGCTCTCCACGGCAGCGGCACTATCGCATTTCACGCACATGTTGTAAGGAGATGGCTTGGCTCCTTACCAAGTGACCGCGATAACACTTACCTTGTGACTCATCAAGTCGCTTTGTTGACCAGCGTGATGTCGCATCCGCAGCATCGAGTTGCCGCTTTAGTTCAGCAACTCCATCAGTCCGGCTGGCCCGGACGACCCGCCACTTGCATCGGCACGGCGGAATTTAAACCTGTGATTTTGATCCTCGACGCGCTGTCGATTCCGACAACCTACCGAGTCTCGGGGCTACTATCTATACTGAGCGCATTCTATATGCAAAACTGTTAAAAGGTGTGTCATTTTACGTACCTCAAACCCCGCCAACAAACTCCCCGGCGGCATCGTGTAACTTCGCCTTGGCGGACGAAATCCTTTCAATCACCATGCTCATCAATGCGTGCTGATCTTACGAGATAAGCGCCTTCTCAAGCAGATCCTTCAGCCGTACACGTTGGCGCCGAACTATCCGGCTTTGCCAAACCGGGGCTCCCTCGTGGCGACACTTCAGGCTCGTCCGCCCTATCCGACGGGCGCCCGGACGGGCGTCTCGCTCTCTATCATCTCGGACGAACGTCCCCGAAAACGAGCTCATTTGCGAAGGGCGGAGATCCGAACTACAAGGTAAAAACTTTAGTTATCCTCGAAGCACAAGTAGGGATGTCCCTTATTATAAAACTCCTTTCTTTCTACTTACGGCTCGTTGGAGGGCTGACTCACTAATGGAGATTGTGCAGCCGGCGCCTCCCCGGACGCAGGACCCTCTGGCGAAGATTTCTTCCCCCGTTTAGGGGCTTTGCCCCAGGTCCTCGGAGGCAGTCCTCTTCTCCCCTTGGAGGAGGATTCTCGATCCCCCTCTTTCAAGAGCCTCCTTAGGTGAGGCAGTAGCTTTCTGCTTTCCCCTTCGTCTTCCTCTGAAGGCGCAACCTCAACATCCGGACCAGCACGGGATCCGTAGCGCGGTCTCGGGGAGGGCTGGACACGTATCAATTTTGCTTCCGCTATCCACTCCTGTGTAGAAGGAAGTTGGTCATAAGCGAGTCATCGAAAGGCAAACAAGCGGTATGTCGGACTCGGAACTACTTACTTGAGTATCCAAGGCGATTGCAGCTTAGGCCAGCATCCTCGGTCAATTCCGGATGCACCTCTTGCGATCCGAAGAATAATTTGTACATCTCCAGGGGTGTCATGCCCATGAAGTGTTGAAGAATCCGTGGGCCCTCCGGATTAAACTCCCATATGGAGAGGGCGGCGTTTGCAGGGCAGGAGGCGCCTGATCAGCATAACCTGCATCACCACCACCATATCGATCTCCCTCATTTGGAGATCCCGAATCCGGCCCTGCAGTAGGGGCACGTCCTTTGACGGCCCCCAGTTGAGCCCTTTGTTGACCCACGAGATCAACTGTCGTGGAGGTCCCGGGCGGAATAAGGGCGGCGTCCTTTGTCTGCGGCCCCTCGGAACGGTAATATAGAACCACTCTTGCTGCCACGGGCCGAGCTCCTCTTGGAAGGAGCCAGCGGGCCACAGGGCATCGGCCTCCTACTTATGGCCGCCCCGCCACACTCCGCTTAGCGCCCCGATCATCTTGGCGCCACATTGAAGGTCTTCACCACAGGCGAAGTGAGGGGTGACGCGGAGGAAGGCTTCGAGCGACAATAAATGCGGAGATATGGAGGATGGACTCGAGCCAAATCGTGGAATTCCAACCCATAGTAAAACATGAGCCCTCTCACAAAAGGGTCCATCGGAAGCCTAAACCCGGCGGAGGTGGGATACAAAAGCGACATACTCGCCGGGCTCGGGGGTGGGGATGGCCTGCCCTTGGCAGCAACCTGTCTGAAATCTCGTAAGATAGGTACTTGGCCTCCCGCAGCTTTAGCACGTCCTCCTCCATGACGGAGGAGGGCATCCACCAACCGGAGGTCGGAACCGGACATCGTTGGAAGTCCATGGCGCTCGAATCTGGAGCTCTAGGTGCTGGAACTTGGGCGGGAGAGGATTCGATGAAGGATTGAAGAAAAAAGCGAGCCTTGGTCCCGTTATAAAGAGGAGAATACCAAGAGCCGTCTCCGTGACCGTGTGGGACTCGCCGATAGAGGCGTGGCGAGCAGGCGCGGTTGGAATTCTACGTCCGTATTAATAAGAATCCCGGATTAAGGGAAACACGATCTCTGCTTCGACAAGGCGTGCCAAGAAACCGCCTCGCTAAATCGTTGAGGTGGTAGAGTAAAAACAATTCAAGTAATGGCTTGGTAGTGGTGTGACGTCATGCCACAAAAAGCGTCGCAGATTGAACTTGTGTATATATTATTATTCTCTCTGTGGAGCGTGGAATTTATTTTGCGAGCGGACACTATCTGGTGTTCACAATCTTCTATCATTCGAGGAGGAACCCGCCTTGCAATGCCAAGCAACATACGCGCCGGACTTATCGTCATTGAAGCCTGGTTCAGGGGCTACTAAGGGAGTCCTGGATTAGGGGGTGTCCGGATAGCCGGACTACCATCATCAGCCGAACTATCATCTACCGGACTATCATCATCGACGGACTCCAAGACTATGAAGATACAAGATTGAAGACTTCTCCCGTGTCCGGATGGGACTTTCCTTGGCGTGGAAGGCAAGCTTGGCATCTGGATATGTAGATCTCCTACCATTGTAACCGACTCTATGTAACCCTAGCCCTCTCCGGTGTCTATATAAACCGGATGGCTCTAGTCCGTAGGAACACATCATCAACAACCCTTACAATCATACCATAGGCTAGCTTCTAGGGTTTAGCCTCCTTGATCTCGTGGTAGATCCACTCTTGTAAACATCCACAATATCAATATCAATCAAGCAGGACGTGGGTTTTACCTCCATCAAGAGGGCCCGAACACAGGTAAAACATCGTGCCCTTGTCTCCTGTTACCATCCGCCTAGGCCTTGAGTTCGGGACCCCCTACCGAGATCCGCGGTTTGACACCGACAACCGCCGTCGATGTTGTGCTCGCCGACGACCACCACCACCACCCCCGACGCGGAAGGACACACGAGCACATCTGGGAGGAGTTAGACGGAACCGCGAACCGCCAAGCTAGACTCCGACTACTCGAACCGAGCAAGCATGTTTGAACTTTTGATATGATGAGTGTTCGTTGCATGTTTGCATTAAGTAGTTGCATGGCATGTTTATGAGCATTTCGATAAGTGTTATATTACATGCAAAGTTGAGGCAAGTGAGTTTCAAAAATCCATATGTTGTTGGATATGAGTTTGCATGGCCATGTGATGGCATGAGAATGGGTAAGAAGGCAGTGTTGTAGCTTGCCAGTCTTATGCCAGACTATTTTGGCTCCAGTGTCAACGTGAATCAAGTCATGTTTACATCCGTTTTCCCTCCTGTACTACCACATGTTTTCCGCAAGGGATATGGCTTAGTAAGTTGCAAACCTCTTTCTGGTACACACCAAATAGAGAGGCCATGATGAGGGTTCCATGGCCTGGATTAAAGCCGATCATCCGTCAGGGGCATGGGTGTTTCGGTTGGGACGAGAGGGGGCACCCTTAGAGCGCCAGCGTATATAAATTTGATCCCATGCTATTCGAGGATGTGATCTCCCGGTCTCAAAGTTTTTCTTGTCGTTGTCTAGGGTGATTCTGGCATCGTGAGGTGGGATGGGTGTGTCTTGGTTAGATGTGTTTCTACCGAAATACCAGAACGAAACTAGTCCTTCGTGACTACGAAATCGTTGGCTGTGGATAATTAGTACAAACTCTTCAGAGTCAAAATCCTTTGAATCATCTTATCCATGTCCAAGTACTGTGTTCAACTTATCTTGTCAAGTGTCAGTCTCAGTGACAAAACTCCGGTAAACCACATGAGTGTTAAGTCCGGTTAAATGTTTATTTCTGTGGATGGACTAACCCGTTTATTATTATGTCTTGAATATTTCCTATGATTGTTATATCTTCGTGAATTTATCAGATATGAATAATGAAATTTAAGCCCTTTTTGCGATGTTGCTCAGACGTCCGACTCTGGCACACTTGTTATTTACTTTTGATATAAGCCCTTTCTGCGATGTCGCTCAGTCGTCCGACAGTGGCACACTTGTTATTTACTTTTGAATAAGCCCTTTCTGCGATGTCGCTCAGACGTCCGACTGTGGCACGCCTGTTATGTACTTTCAATATAAGCCCTTTCTGCGATGTCGCTCCGACGTCCGACTGAGGCACGCATGCCATTTACTTTTCAATATAAGCCCTTTATGTGGTGTCGCTTGGACGCCCGACTGTGGCATGATTATTTATTTGTTTGCCCTTGACGTCGCCGCGGACACCGATCGGTTTCAGTTATTTTGTTGTGATCTCGGAAGACTACGCCCGACTCCTTTTACTTATCATGTTGTGCCAATATTTATTATTTGAATGTGCATTGTTATTTGTCCATGACGCATTCATGCATGCATTTTGTATATCTTATGTCCGAACTGTCTTGCGAGTACTTTCAAAGTACTCACCTGGCTTGTTGATTTGGCGAGATGTTGACAAAGCGATCTCATGGATGAAGAGTTCGATAGCGAGTCCGGCGCCTAGAGAGTCGGTCGATCTCGTGCGATCCTGGATTTGGTCCTTTGTATTATAACCGCTTCCGCTACCCAAATAAATTCATCGAGCCTCACCTCAGCGCTCGATGAACTGCCAGTGGAGGAGTCATGTTATCCACTCCACTGTGATTTTTCCACCACCACTTCTATCTCGAGTCAGTAGTATGCCACCACACCCCTGTATCATAACCGCCCTTATGTACAATATTGGCGTGTTTGTAATAATTGTTGAGCAGCCTCAGCTGAACCCTGTAATATATTTAATGCTACTGGCCTTCTGTATCAAGTATTTGTCTACCAGTAAGGATAATCCTTTCTATACTGGAATCAAGAGATCGATTTCTCAATAAGTATTTTATTGAAAAACCAGTCGTGACAAACTTGGTACCAGAGCCAGGCTGACTGTAGGAAGCCACTAGGTGCGATTGCTAATCTGTTATTAGCATAATAGTGTTAATTTATTATTTTTGCAAATGTAGTCATTTTATGACAGTCAGCATAAATTTATGATCTGACCATTTAGAATTTTTGCCTACTTTTTTAGATGGTTGGTAACGATGTGAGTCACAGTGTTAATAGCGATGCTGAGGTTTCGTCAAGCTCCTCTCCTTCATCGTCCGGTCGCGATGGGGCCATCGATGCGCCAGATCTTCAAACTCTACCGCACAAGATCAGCGACAGTCGACCATGCACTAGGCGCGGTGCAATTCAAGGGAGGCGTGTTGAGTTACGCCGCTTCGGTTCTTGGGGAGAGCCATGCCACGGAGAGGCATGCTATGCAGATGGTTGCCCGTGAGGCGATAGCTCGTCTCCGGGATGTTCTTCCTTCAATGAAGACTCGTCGCTACCGCTACCTTCCATGCCACGTGCCATTTACCTGTCACTACTCATTCGCCTGCCCCAGAGGAGAGCGAGACGAGGCTTATGAGATGCTTGTCGAGTACCTCCGGGCTCTGGAGGTAGCCTTCGACAACCTGGTGGACGACCTTGTGGCTGCCCGCATGGACTCAGTCCATGGCTGTGCCGCCAACAGGAGGGAGCTCCTGCACACCGCACCACCACTGACTTTCGTCTCATCCTCGGCATCTTATTCACCTACCATTCACGCCACTGCTCGTCGCCTGCCTACCATTGAGGAGTTCAACCAAGTCATTGCGCCCACTTCAGTTTGTTCTGCACCACCCATTGCGCCCACTCCTGTTCGTGTTGCTCCGCCTATGGCGCCCGCTCCATCTACTCAGCGCAGCACTTCACGTCTGGAGCCTATTAGTGAGGAGGAGGTTGAGTCCCCAGCCTCACTGTGCCTCACCCTCGGCAGACCAAGGGAGATCCTTACCATCTCCGACTGAGTACGCTTAGCCGCCATGCGATGTACCGACTTGTACGATATGTTTATATGTACATAGGTTGTGAGAAGTAGCTTGTTTGCGCATCATGTAGGAACTGGGAGAAGTGCACTAGCCTAAATAACATGTCAGGAGTATGTACGCATATCCTGAGTGATATATTGTATAATTACTGCTTGCGTGTAAGATATGTAATGAACAGTCCTTCTCCGTGCGCAATCGATTTTTATCTTGAAAAATCTTGGAGCATTTTAAATTTCCCGTCTTTATGAATTTATTGATTTTTGCGACTCAATTTATTTTCTTATGAGTTTTATAAAATATATCCCCATAGTGAAAAATGTCTCTTCCTTGGACGCGCTCCATGCCAAATCCGCCAGAGGAAAATTATGGCACACAACCAAGCAACAATTTCACACAGGGGCAGTCAAGTCAACATGGCAGTGAAACAGCATTTTCACAAGTATGTCGCCTTTATGAACAGAGTCAGCAACAACATCAGGAAATGATGAACCAAGTCATCACTATGGGAAATCACCGTGGACCGTTTCAACAACAATCCAAGTTGTCTGAGCTACAGAAGACGCGTCCCCCAACATTTTCTCATACTGACAAACCTCTTGAGGCCGATGACTGGCTTCGAGACATGGAAAGAAAATTAATTATTGCACAGTGTTCAGACCGTGAGAAAGTACTATATGCACCGCACTATCTCACTGGAGCAGCTGCATCATGGTGGGAAAATTTCCTACACATGCACCCCAACGAAAACGAAATAACCTGGGAAGAGTTCAAAGAAGGTTTTCATGGGGCGCGCATTCCTAAAAGTGTTATGAAGATCAAGAAGAGAGAGTTTGATGACCTCAAACAAAGGACCATGACGGTGTCGGAATACAACAGTCAGTTTACTCTGTTATCTCGCTACGCCAACGAAGAGCGTATGACAGAAAGCAAGAAGATGGAAAAATTCCTGGACGGGCTGGCACCCGCGCTCAAATGCCAGCTGGTCGTGCACACTTTCCCAGATTTCAAAACACTGGTGGATAAAGCGATTACCTTGGAAAATGAGCGACGCAGCTTAGAGGATTTCCGCAAACGCAAGAGGGACCAGACTACTCTTGCTCGCAACCATCGGAACAAGACGGATTTTCAGAAAGGTGGGACACACAAACCCACGACAAATGTTTCACACCCAATCAAGAATTTCCATGCAAGGGACAAGGAGTTCACATATTGCCCAGGCGTTACATGCTACGCCTGTGGAGAAGAAGGGCACTATGCCAAGCAGTGCCCCAAGCCAAGGAACTCGACCCCAAAGCCGAACAACAGTGGCAATAATTCAGCACCCAAGAGAAACAATTTCAACCCCAATAACAACCACAGGAAGGGTCATCTGAACCACGTGAACAGAGAAGAAGCACAAAATGCCCCGAATATCGTACTCGGTACGTTCCCTGTCAACACAATACCTGCCACGGTTTTGTTTGATTCTGGAGCTTCTCACTCATTCATTTCGAAGAGATTTGCTTTGCAAAATAATTTTTCGATGCTTCCCTTGGAAAAATCCATGATCATCAAGTCCCCTGGGATTAAGCAAGTGACTCAGAGTTACTGCTAAGGTGTGATTATTGAGTTTGAAGGATTGAAGTTTCACGCCAACCTTATTGTATTGGAAAATAAAGGACTGGATGTCATCCTAGGGATGGATTGGTTAACCACCAACAAAGGTTTATTGACTGCTTCAACCGGACCTTAATTCTCACCCACCATCACGGGAAGACAATAAAAGTTTCAGCCAAAGAGAGACAAATATCTCGACAACCGAGGTTGAACAAGGTGGACGTTTCTGAATTAAGCAAAGTTCCAGTAGTATGTGAATTTGCAGATGTATTCCCCGAAGAACTACCAGGCATGCTGCCAGACCGAGAGATAGAATTCAGCATTGAGCTAGCACCCGGAACCGCCCCCATATACAGGAAACCATACAGAATGGCACCATCCGAGTTGGTAGAATTGAAGAAGCAAATAAAAGAATTACTGGACAAAGGATATATACGAGCCAGCTCCTCACCTTGGGGTTCACCAATTTTATTTGCCAAGAAAAAGGATGGGACACTGAGATTGTGTATATACTATCGAGCACTTAACATGGTCACAATCAAGAACAAATTCCCAATGCCACGGATAAATGATTTATTTGATCAGCTCGCTCAGGCCAAGGTCTTCTCAAAAATTGACTTAAGGTCAGGATACCATCAATTAAAAGTGCGGGCAGAAGATATCCCCAAGACAGCCTTCACCTCCAGATACGGACTGTATGAGTTCACAGTAATGCCGTTTGGACTAACAAATGCTCCCGCATATTTTGTTCACCTCATGAACAAAGTATTTATGAAGTTTATGGACAAGTTTGTTGTGGTATTCATCGACGATATTCTGATATACTCCAGGATACCAGAAGAGCACGCTGAACATCTCCGAATCGTACTAGGAGAACTAAGGAAACATCAATTATGCGCCAAGTTCAGCAAGTGTGAATTTTGGCTAAGACAGGTAGGTTTTCTGGGCCACGTACTGACCCAAGAAGGTATTTCCGTAGACCCGGAAAAAGTCAAGGCCGTACTTGGCTGGAAATCACCAGCCAGCGTAACGGACGTATGAAGTTTCTTGGGAATGGCAGGATACTACCGGAGATTTATTGAAGGATTCTCCACCATAGCAAAGCCAATGACGCAGTTACTCAAGAAGGACAAGAAGTTTGAATGGACTGAAGCTTGCGAGAAAAGCTTCCAAGAGCTAAAAAGGAAATTGACGACGGCACCAATATTAATTGTGCGAGACATACACAAGAATTTCGAGGTGTATTGTGACGCATCCCGGAAGGGCCTTGGATGTGTATTGATGCAAGAAGGCAAGGTAGTCGTGTATGTCTCCAGACAACTTCGCAAGCATGAAGAAATTTATCCTACTCACGACCTGGAGTTGGCAGCAGTCATCCATGCACTCAAAGAATGGAGACACTTTTTACTTGCAAATCGTTGTGAAATAATAGCCTCAAGTATATTTTCACACAACCGGAACTAAATTTACGGCAACGACACTGGTTGGAATTAGTGAAGGATTATGATGTTGGAATCCACTACCATACAGGAAAAGCAAATGTAGGGGCGGATGCTCTAAGTCAGAACCCTAGCTCGAACAACGACAACCTACCAAACCTGAGACCTGAATTTCGACAGGAGTTTGCTAAACTCAATTTGATGGTGGTCACCGAAGGCAGTGTGTCAAATTTGGAAATACAGCCTACCCTAATAGAAAAGATTAAGGAGGCTCAACATTGACACCCCAGCATTGAAGGCATAAAAAGGAAAGTGAGTTTGGGCAAGGCCTCAGGATTCATCATCGACGAGCAGGGAATATTGTGGTACGGAGATAGGCTTTGCGTACCAAATATCGAGGACAGTAAACAGCAAATTTTAGCTGAAGGCCACACCGCTCCGTATTCAATCCATCCTGGAGGAACGAAAATGTACAAGGATCTTCAGGAAAAAATTTGGTGGCATGGTATAAAAAGGGACATAGCCACATTAATTGCATGTTGTGACTCATGTCAACGCATCAAGGCCGAGCACCAGAAACTGGCGGGACTATTACAACCAAATAAGATACCCGAGTGGAAATGGGACGAGATTGGAATGGATTACCTCGGTCACGACACGGGAATGATGCCATATGGGTCATCACAGATAGACTGACTAAGGTGGCACACTTCATCCCCGTGAAGATAACCCACACCACTCAGAAGCTTGCCAGACTTTATCTTTCCCGTATCGTCTTCTTACATGGAGTTCCAAAGACTATAATATCGAGATGAGGCACTCAATTCGTCTCGATTTTGGGATCAATTACAACAAGCTCGGGGACTCAAGCTGGCGTTTAGTACCGCATACCACTCGGTGATGGACAAACTGAGCGCGTAAACCAAATTCTATAAGACATCTTTGAGGGCATGTGTCCTCACCTATGGAACCAGTTGGGAAGAAAGCTTGCCATACGCAGAGTTCGCATACAACAACGATTACCAAGCCAGCTCGCAAATGGCACCATTTGAAGCTCATGCACGGCGAAGATGTCGTACCCGCTAAATTGGTCGAAACGGCGACAGCCATATCTTGCCCGAGACATGCTCAAGGAGGCTGAAGATAAAGTTAAGATAATTAGGGATCGACTCAAGACAGCTCAAAGTCGACGGAAGAGTTATTACAATCAAAAACATCGGGGAGTCAGTTTTGAACCCGGTGAGTTTGTATACCTACGAGTATCTCCTATGAGGGGCCTGCAACGATTCAAGGTTAAGGTAAAGCTAGCACCAAGATTTATCGGACCCTTCTGTATAGTGGCACGAAGAGGCACGGTAGCCTACCAGCTAGACTTACCCGAAGAATTATCCGATGTCCACGACGTGTTCCACGTCTCGCAGTTGAGGAAGTGTGTGAGCAACCCAGAGAAGCAAGTATCCCATGAAAACATTGACGTGGAACCAGATCTCACCTATCGGGAACGTCCAATAAAAATATTAGAAGAGGCTGAAAGGAGGACCCAACAGAAAACCATCAAGTTTTTCAGAGTTCAGTGGATCAATCACACCGAGAATGAAGCAACTTGGGAAAGAGATGATTTTCTTCGGACAGAGCACCCACACTTATTTGAGGATCAGCTGAAATCTCGGGGACGAGATTTTTCCTAAGGGGGTAGGTGTTGTGACACTCCAAAAAAAATTATTTAGTTTTCAACAAAAACTTTGTTTGATTTGAAGGTCTTTTAAATCCTTCCAAAAACCTCTCTCTCTCTCTCAAAATTTTTCCCCATGGCAAGGATTTAGTTTTTGTATCTTCTGCAACCCTGGTGTTTGGTTATTAAAAACCTCTCTTCTGAGTTTCCCATCTCAAATATATTTTTTGGAATTTATTTCCTTTTAAAAAGAAATCCTATGGGTTTTGGAGCTACTCTTTTGTTTGAAACCATCCATTGTTTTACCATGCCTCATGTGGTAAATTCTCCCAAAACCCCTCCCTCCACTTTGGGGCAACCCAAACATTCTGTCCCAACAAGTTCAATCCATTTTTGGATTTTAATTCATTTATTTTATTCCCCAAAACAATTCTGTCCATTATTCTAAGCCTAGATGATTTACAATGGAAGTGCCTGATTTATTTTCAGTTTTGATCTCAAACTAACTCCTCTGGATAGTCCTTAGCACCCCCAACCTAGATCCATCAAGATCCACTCTTCCTCTTTTTAAAATTTTCAAATTTCAACCTCTGCAAGTTTGGACCATATTCATCATTTTTGGTGAAATTCATATTTTCCTTTCTCCAAAAATTCCACCAAAATTCAGGCAGCCCCCAGGTGCTTTGAGAGACCACCACACCAAAGATCAGTCGTAGATAAATTTTTCTCATGCTTGAATCATTTCATCACACACTTGGTCGGCACTGTTCCTGTACACTTTCAGTAAAATTCAGAGTTTCAGAGTGTTGACAGTGTCGTTTTTCGTCAGTGCCTTGTCATCGATCACCAGTGCACCCTGGCGCGTTGCGCATGGCCTCTCCTCCTTGACCAGAGCACCGCACGCTCCCTTGGACGGGCGCAGGTGTCAGTGGCGGCGAGCATCACCGACGCCGGTAGCTTCTGCGGTGGCAGAGCCACCCGTGGCGGCCAACGGAGCCAGCGTCAGCTCGCTACGTCGTTCTGCGCCGCCCAACGCTCCCTAGCCCTCCGCGTGGCCTCATGCATGCCAGCACACGCCGCAGCACCGTCGCCGTGGCCCGGCAAGCACAGGGCGCGCCATCTGCCGCCGACGGGCCCGCGCCACCCCGTTCTGTCTTATCCACCCAGCACGCCTAATCCAGCCAAGGTTAGCTGCTAAATGGGACCCGTGGACCTCCACGTTGATGCTCAACCCCCTAATCTCCCCGACCAAGCACTGCGCCACCGTAACCATCGCCGGAGATCCCCGTTCTTGACCACCGCCTCGGATCGCCTATAAAATGAGGCCCCGAGCTCGTTCTCGAGCACGCACCACCACTGCACCCCACCAGAAGCCCGCCAAGCCACCAGGAGGACCTCGAGGAGGTCTCGTCCCCCAACTCCGGCCGCCCCGATCCGCCTCGGCCACCAGCTCGATCCACTCCGCCCTCCCCGACGAGATGCAACTCGACCTGAGCAGCCGTCCGCCGGAGCAAGGACCGCCGTCGACGTGGTGCTCGCCGACGACCACCACCACCACCCACCGACGCGGAAGGACACACTGAGCACATACCGGAGGAGTTGATGGAACCGCGAACTTCGCCAAGCTAGACTCCGACTACTCCGAACCAGGCAAGCATGTTTGAACTTTTGATATGATGAGTGTTCGTTGCATGTTTGCATTAAGTAGTTGCATGGCATGTTTATGAGCATTTCGATAAGTGTTATATTACATGCAAAGTTGAGGCAAGTGAGTTTCGAAAATCCATACGTTGTTGGATATGAGTTTGCATGGCCGTGTGATGGCATGAGAATGGGTAAGATGGCAGTGTTGTAGCATGCCAGTCTTATGCCAGACTATTTTGACTCCAGTGTCAACTTGAATCAAGTCAAGTTTCCATCCGTTTTCCCTCCTGTACTACCACATGTTTTCCGCAAGGGATATGGCTTAGTAAGTTGCAAACCTATTTCCTAGTACACACCAAATAGAGAGGCCGTGATGAGGGTTCCTGTAACGCCCCCGATGCGGCTATATCTCCCACGTGTCGAGGCACGACTTAGAGGCATAACCGCATTGAAAGCAATGTCGCAAGTGAGGTAATCTTCACACAACCCATGTAATAAATAAGGGAAAGAGATACATAGTTGGCTTACAATCGCCACTTCACACAAGTACATAAATAAACATCCATCATTGAGTACACTCAAGGTCCGACTACGGAACCAAAATAAAAGAAGATACCCCAAATGCTACACAGATCCCCGATCGTCCCAACTGGGCACCACTCACGATCATCGGGAAAAGACACATAGTAACGACCACGTTCCTCGTCGAACTCCCACTTGAGCTCGGTTGAGTCACCTGACCGCATCGTCGGCACCTGCAACTGTTTTGGAAGTATCTGTGAGTCACGGGGACTCAGCAATCTCACACCGAGATCAAGACTATTTAAGCTTATAGGAAGGACAGAGTAGTAAAGTGGAGCTGCAGCAGCGACTAGCATATATGGTGGCTACATCGCAAAAGAGAGCGAGGAGAGAAGCAAAGCACGGATGTGAAACTAGTAGCGATCAAGAAGTGATCCTGAACTACTTACGTCGGACATAACTCCAACACGTGTTCACTTCCGGACTCCACGAGAAGAGACCATCACGGTTACACACGCGTTGATGTGTATTTTATTTGAGGTCAACTTTGGGTTTTCTACAACCGGACATTAACAAATTCCCATCTGCCTCATAACGCGGGCACGGCTTTGAAAGATATTACCCTGCGGGGTGTCCCAACAGCCCATTATAAGCTCTCACGGTCAGCGAAGGATATTCCTTCTACCGGAAGACCCGATCAATCTCGGAATCCCGGACTACAAGACATTTCGACAGCAATAAAACAAGACCAGCAAAGCCGCCCGAATGTGCCGACAAATCCCGATAGGAGCTGCACATATCTCGTTCTCGAGGCACACCGGATGAGCAGACGTCGGGTTGGCATAAACCCTGGTTGCCCAAGGCGCGGACATCGCTCAAGTTGGACCAGCAATCGAAGGAGAACTGGCCGGGGTTAAAATAAAGATGACCCTCGGGCTCGCGAAACCCGGGGAAAAGGCTTAGGTGGCAAATGGTAAAACCAAAGTTGGGCCTTCTTTGGACGAGTCTTATTCAAAGCGAACTGTCAAGGGGTCCCATAAATCACCCAACCGTGTAAGGAACGCGAAATCAAGGAACATAACACGGTATGGCGGAAACTAGGGTGGCAAAGTGGAACAAAACACCAGGCATAAGGCCGAGCCTTCCACCCATTACCAAATATATAGATGTATTAAATTATAGCAGATATATATTGTGATATCCCCAACAAGTAAACATGTTCCAACAAGGAACAACATCTCCATGTTCAACAAGGAACAAACTTCAGCTTCACTGCAACTAGCAGCGCTATAAGAGGGCTGAGCAAAGCGGTAACATAGCCAATCAGCGGTTTGCTAGGAAAAGGATGGTTAGGGGCTGACATGGCAATATGGGTGGCATGATATAGCAAGTGGTAGGCATCGCAGCATAGGCATAGCAAAAGAGCGAGCAACTAGCATAGCAAAGATAGAAGTGATTTCGAGGGTATGGTCATCTTGCTCGCAATGTTCTCGAGTTGTCGAAAGCTTGATCCTCGTAAGCGTTCTCAACAGGTTCCTCGTTCGTACTCGTCTCCGGCTCTATCCAAAGCAACAACACAAACAAAGGAACCACAATAAATCACGGTGCAATGCACAATCAACATGATGCAAAACATGGCATGATATGCGAGATCACGATATGCAATGCGTAAGTGCGCTCCGGAAGGTAAATGATGAACCAGGCATCAACTTGGCAAACCAAGTATGCCACTGGAAAGATGAGATGATTTCGGTTGAAATCGATATAAAGATCACCGGAATCGGATGCACGGTTTGCAAATGACAAGCAAAACAAGAATGGCACAAATCTGCCATTAACAGCATGATGCCACTTAGCAAGCAACAATTAATTAAGCTACTGCACCCAAACGTATCAACAAAGCACATGGCAGTGATCTACACAAGATGCTCAACAAAAGATGAGCACTGAGCTATGGCTAGTTCACATCATAACAGGTTCAAACAAGCATGGCAAAAGTGCACAAAATATCAGGCTGGACATGGCAAAAACAGCATCAGGTTGCACTGTTCAGAGCAGCAAAACTACATGCTACAGGACCTTAAAATAGCAAAACAAGGCATGGAATGAATCTACTCAAAGCATAGAACAAAAGTCCCTTACTGACCATAAGCCAAAAAGGATCCGAAAATATAATAACACACATGTCAATATTGAAAGTTTCGTTAACAGATTCAGCAACATGGCATGTCAAAAACTGATAACAAGTAAGCATGTTTACAAGCTCAATGCACTCACTACAGAGCCTTAAATGATAAACTAAGCATACATACATGAAGAAGACATGGCATAGAAGACATACATGGCAAGAACAATAACATAGCATACATGGATCAACCACAACAACCTTGGCAAAATTGAATAACCTGTAAACAATCTGCCAGGAAACATTTGATTGCAAAAGTACAGCTCGATTGACTCAAGCTATGTCACTCCATAATTGCAAACAAGGGCATGGATGGATAGAGCAAGACATGTTTTACAAAACATCCTTACTGAAGTATCTCAAAATATGCATGGATCTCTCGGTATCATCAAGTTAACATGGCATCAAAATCAGCTAAAACAGGGCTGAAATCAGCAACATCAGGACACCTACTTTGCATGCTTGTGCTAGTCACCACATAGATCACAAAAATACATGGCATACACCCCTGGAAATATGGCATGGCATATTTCAAAACACATGTAGGACTCAAATTCATAGGATGCATACATCAATCATGGAAAAAATAACAAAAGTGCAAGTTCTGTTAAGAAACAGAAACTAACATCACATAGCACTCTTCCAACAGCATTTAGGGCATCAAGATGAGCTCAAATTAAAATGATGCAATGAGGTGAAATGATCTACTCTTCGAGACGAACATTTTGATATATTATATGCGCAAAATGGAGCTACGATGACAGAGATATAGCACGTTGAAAATGCAACAAAATCAATAAGATATAAAAGACTTGGGGAAAAAAAAGGAGGGGGGAGAGAGGTCAACGGGATCACGCGACCCGAGGCCGGATCGGGCCTCTCCCGACCGGATCGGGGCGACAATGGCGGGGCTCGCGGAGCGGGCGAGGAGGAGGAGGCGGCGGCGGGCGGAGAGGCGGCCAGGCGCGGGCGGCAGGGCGCGGGCACGGGCGGCGCCGGCCGAGAGGCGGCGGCGAAGGGTGGCTGGAGCGGCGGGCGGCGGCGAGGCCGCCGGTGGCGGCGCTGACAGTGTGGAGGCGGCGCGGTCGGCGGCGGAGAGGCGGCGGGCGCGGCCGCCGGGCGCGGCGACCGGCGGGAGGGCTGGCGCTGGCCCATGCCGGGCGCTGGATGCTGGGCGGTGGGGCGCGTCCGGCTGACGTGGCAGCCCAGTTGGCATGGGCGGCGGCGGGCGGCGTCCGGCTCGCCCGGACGTGTCCGGTGGCGCGGAGGGGGAAATTTGCTAGGGTTTCGGGGAGGATGATCCGGGATTGGAAAGGGGAGGTGTTTAAATAGGCATAGAGGGAGCTAGGAGAGTCCAAATGAGGTGTAGTTTTCGCCCACACGATCGTGATCGAACAACGGAGAGCATGGAAGTGACTTAGATGGGTTATTGGGCTGTTTTGGAGGGGTGTTGGGCTGCAACTCAAAAGAGGCCTTTGCGAGAGTGCGGTTAACCGTTGGAGTACCAAACGAGCTCCAAATGACCGAAACTTGACCGGTGGTCTACGGTGGTATACCAAGGCCACTAGACAAACCTCGGTCCATTTCGAGAAGGTTTAATACCGCACACGGAAAAACGTAAAAGGACGCCGGGGAGATAGGAGTGCGGATTGCAAAACGGACAACGGGAAAAATGCTCGGAATCAAGAGACGAACACGTATGCAAATGCGATGCACATGATGACATGATATAAAATGCATGACATGGACAAAATGCAAAAATAGGAAAAACCCAACCACGGAGGGAATATCATATCACAATGCCGAAAATGGCAAGAGTTGGAGTTACAAATATGGAAAGTTACTTCCGGGGTGTTACAGTTCCATGGCCCTGGATTAAAGCCAGTCATCCGGTCAGGGGGCATGAGTGTTTCCGGTTGGGACCGAGAGGGGGGCACCCCTTAGAGCGCGCGTATATAAATTTGATCCCATGCTATTCGAGGATGTGATCTCCCCGTCTCAAAGTTTTTCTTGTATGTTGTCTAGGGTGATTCCTGGCATCGCGAGGTGGGATGGGTGTGTACTGGTTAGATGTGTTTCTACCGAAATACTGTAAACGGAACTAGTCCTTCGTGACTACGGAAATCCGTTGGCTGTGGATGATTAGTACAAACTCTGCAGAGTCGAAATCCTTTGAATCATCTTATCCATGTCCAAGTACTGTGTTCAACTTATCTTGTCAAGTGTCAGTCTCAGTGAAAAACTCCGGTAATCCACATGAGTGTTAAGTCCGGTTTAAATGTTTATTTCTGTGGATGGACTAACCCGTTTATTATTATGTGTTGAATATTTCCTATGAGTGTTATATCTTCGTGATTTATCAGATATGAATAATGAAATGTAAGCCCTTTTTCGATGTCGCTCAGACATCCGACTGTGGCACACTTGTTATTTACTTTTGATATAAGCCCTTTCTGCGATGTTGCTCAGACGTCCGACAGTGGCACACTTGTTATTTACTTTTGATATAAGCCCTTTCTGCGATGTCGCTCAAGCGACCGACTGTGGCACGCCTGTTATTTACTTTCAATATAAGCCCTTTCTGCGATGTCGCTCCGACGTCCGACTGAGGCACGCATGTCATTTACTTTTCAATATAAGCCCTTTATGTGGTGTCGCTTAGACGCCCGACTGTGGCATGATTATTTATTTGTTTGCCCTTCGAGGCGTCGCTCCAGACACCCGATCGGTTTTCAGTTATTTTGTTGGGATTTCGGGAAGACTACCGCCCGACTCCCTTTTACTTATCATGTTGTGCCCATATTTATTATTTGAATGTGCATTGCTGTTTGCCCATGACGCATTCATGCATGCATTTGTTATATCTTATGTCCGAACTGTCTTGCGAGTACTTTCAAAGTACTCACCTGGCTTGTTGATTTGGCTAGATGTTCACGAAGGCGATCTCATGGATGAAGAGTTCGATAGCGAGTCCGATGCCTAGAGGAGTCCCAGTCAGTCTCGTGCGATCCTGGATTTGGTCACTGTATTATAACCGCTTCCGTTATCCAAATAAATTCATCGAGCCTCACCTCGACGCTCGATGAACTGCCAGTTGAGGAGTCATGTTATCCACTCCACTGTGATTTTTCCACCACCACTTTTATCTCGAGTCAGTAGTATGCCACCACACCCCTGTATCATAACGGCCCTTATGTACAATATTGGCGTGTTTGTAATAATTGTTGAGCAGCCTCAGCTCAACCCTGTAATATATTTAATGCTACTGGCCTTCTGTATCAAGTATTTGTTTACCAGTAAGGATAATTCTTCCTATACTGGAATCAAGAGATCGATTTCTCAATAAGTATTTTATTGAAAAACCGGTCGTGACATGTTTGGGCCTAGAGGAAGGCATTGGGAAGTAATAAGTAGATGATGGGTTGCTAGAGTGACAGAAGCTTAAACTCTAGTTTATGCCTTGCTTCGTAAGGGGCTGATTTGGATCCATATGTTTCATGCTATGGTTAGGTTTACCTTAATACTTCTTTTGTAGTTGTGGATGCTTGCAATAGGAGTTAATCATAAGTGGGATGCTTGTCCAAGTATGGGCAGCACCCAAGCACCGGTCCACCCACATATCAAATTATCAAAGTACCGAACGCGAATCATATGAACGTGATGAAAACTAGCTTGACAATAATTCCCATGTGTCCTCGGGAGCGCTTTTCTCTATATAAGAGTTTGTCCAGGCTTGTCCTTTGCTACAAAAAGGATTGGGCCATCTTGCTGCACTTTATTTACACTTGTTACTTGTTACCCGTTACAAATTACCTTATCACGAAATTATCTGTTACCTATAATTTCAGTGCATGGAGAGAATACCTTGCTGAAAACCGCTTACCATTTCCTTCTGCTCCTCGTTGGGTTCGACACTCTTACTTATCGAAAGGAATACTATAGATCCCCTATACTTGTGGGTCATCAAGACTCTTTTCTGGCGCCGTTGCCGGGGAGTGAAGCTCCTTTGGTAGGTGGAATTTGGTAAGGAAAATTTTATATAGTGTGCTGAAATCTACTCTCACTTGTTACTATGGAAAGTAATCCTTTGAGGGGCTTGTTCGGGGTATCTTCACCCTGACCGGTAGTGCAAATAGTTGCTCCTCAACCTACTAAACCATTTGAAAATGTTTACTTTGAAATTCCTTCGGGTATCATAGAGAAACTGCTAGCTAATCCTTTTGCAGGAGATGGAACATTCCATCCCGATTTACACTTAAACTATATGGATGAAGTTTGTGGATTATTTAAGCTTGCAGGGATGCCTGATGATGTTATCAAGAAGAAGGTCTTCCCTTTATCTTTGAAGGGAGATGCATTTACATGGTATAGGCTATGTGATGATATGGGATCATGGGACTACAAGCGATTGAAATTGGAATTTCATCAGAAGTTTTATCCTATGCATCTTGTTCATCGTGATCGTAATTATATATATAATTCTTGGCCTCGCGAAGGAGAAAGCATCGCTCAAGCTTGGGGGAGGCTTAATTCAATGTTATATTCATGCCCCAATCATGAGCTCTCAAGAGAAATGATTATTCAAAAAATTTATGCTCGGCTTTCTGACAACAATCGCTCCTTGCTTGATACTTCTTGGACTGGCTCTTTTATGATGAAGACTATTGAGTTCAAAAGGGATTTATTGGAAAGAATTAAACGCAACTCTGAATATTGGGATCTCGACGAAGGTAAGGAGTCAGGTATAACACCTAAGTTTGATTGTGTTAAATCTTTTATGGAATCTGATGTTTTCCATAAATTTAGCACTAAATATGGACTTGACTCTGAGATAGTAGCTTCTTTTTGTGAATCTTTTTCGCTCATGTTGATCTCCCTAAGGAGAAGCGGTTTAAATATCATCCTCCCATAGAAGTAAAAGTAGTTGAACATATTAAAATTGAAGAAAAGACTATCACTTATAACGATCCTATTGTTCCTACTACTTATGTTGAGAAACCACCTTTCCCTATTAGAATTAAGGATCTTGCTAAAGCTTCAACTGTGGTTCATAAAAGTAATATTAGAACTTATACACCTCCTGAGCAAGTTAAAGTTGAACCTAATATTGCTATTGTTAAAGATCTCTTGGCTGATAATATCGATGGGCTTGTTATTTACTTCTGTGATGAGACTGCTAGAATTGCTAAGCCTGGTGATAAAGATAAACATAGACCTGTTGTAGGCATGCGTGTTATTTTTGTTAAAATAGGAGATCATTGTTATCCTGGCTTGTGCGATATGAGTGCTAGTGCTAGTGCAATACCTGATACCTTCTATAAAGCAATTATGCATGATATTGCACCTGTTGAGATAGAAGATATTGATGTTACCATTAAGCTTGACAATAGAGATACTATTTCACCGATTGGGATTGTTAGAGATGTTGAAGTCCTGTGTGGAAAAATGAAATATCCTGCCGATTTTCTTGTTCTTGGTTCCCCACAAGATAGTTTTTGTCCCATTATATTTGGTAGACCCTTCTTGAACACTGTTAATGCTAAGATAGACTGCGAAAAGGATGTTGTTACTATTGGTTTGGGTGATATGTCTCACGAGTTTAATTTTTCTAAATTTCGTAGACAACCCCGTGATGAGGAATTGCCTAGTAAGGATGAAATTATTGGTCTTGCTTCTATTGTTGTGCCTCCTGATGATCCTTTAGAACAATATTTGCTAGACCATGAAAATGATATGTTTATGAATGAAAGAAGGGAAATAGATGAAGTATTCTTTAAACAGGGACGTATTCTAAAACACAACTTGCCTGTTGAAATCCTAGGGGATCCTCCTCCACCCAAGGGAGATCCTGTATTTGAGCTTAAACCATTGCCTGATACTCTTAAATATGCTTATCTTGATGAAAAGAAGATATATCCTGTTATTATTAGTGCTAACCATTCAGAGAAGGAGGAAGAAAAATTATTGAAAACTCTGAAGAAGCACCGTGCTGCTATTGGATATACTCTTGATGATCTTAAGGGCATTAGTCCCACTTTATGTCAACACAAAATAAACTTGGAGAAAGACGCCAAACTAATTATTGATCACCAACGATGGCTAAATCCTAAGATGAAAGAAGAGGTAAGGAAGGAAATATTAAAGCTCCTTGAGGTAGGTATAATTTATCCCGTTGCTGATAGTCAGTTGGTAAGTCATGTCCATTGTGTCCCTAAGAAGGGAGGTATCACTGTCGTTCCTAATGATAAAGATGAATTGATTCCACAAAGAATTATTGCAGGTTATAGGATGGTAATTGATTTCCGTAAATTAAATAAAGCTACTAAAAAGATCATTACCCCTTTCCATTAATTGATCAAATGCTAGAAAGATTATCCAAACACACACATTTTTGCTTTCTAGATGGTTATTCTGGTTTCTCTCAAATACATGTGTCAGCTGATGATTAAGCAAAGACCACTTTCACATGCCCTTTCGGCACTTTTGCTTATAAACGTATGCCTTTTGGCTTATGTAATGCACCTGCTACCTTTCAAAGATGCATGATGGCTATATTCTCTGACTTTTGTGAAAAGATTTGTGAGGTTTTCATGGACGATTTCTCCGTTTATGGATCGTCTTTTGATGATTGCTTGAGAAACCTTGATCGAGTTTTGCAGAGATGTGAAGACACTAACCTTGTCTTGAATTGCGAGAAGTGCCACTTCATGGTTAATGAAGGTATTGTCTTGGGGCATAAAATATCTGAAAGAGGTATTGAAGTTGATAAAGCTAAAGTTGATGCTATTGAAAAGATGTTGTGTCCCAAGGACATCAAAGGTATAAGAAGTTTCCTTGGTCATGCCGGTATTTATAGGAGGTTCATTAAGGAATTCTCAAAAATTTCCCGGCCTCTGACTAATTTGTTACAAAAAGATATTCCTTTTGTCTTTGATGATGATTGTGTAGAAGCATTTGAAATACTTAAGAAAGCATTAATTTCTGCACCTATTGTTCAGCCTCCTAATTGGAATTTACCCTTTGAAATTATGTGTGATGCTAGTGATTATGCTGTAGGTGTTGTCCTAGGACAAACAGTTGATAAGAAATTAAATGTTATTCAATATGCTAGTAAAACTTTAGACTGTGCCTAGAGAAATTATGCTACTACTGAAATGGAATTCTTAGGAGTTGTTTTTTCTTGTGATAAGTTCAGACCATATATTGTTGATTCTAAAGTAACTATTCACACTGATCATGCTGCTATTAAATATCTTATGGAAAAGAAAGATGCTAAACCTAGACTTATTAGATGGGTTCTTCTACTACAAGAATTTGATTTGCATATTATTGATAGAAAGGGAGCTGAGAACCCCGTTGCAGACAACTTGTCTAGGTTAGAAAATGTTCTTGATAACCCACAACCTATTGATGATAGCTTTCCTGATGAACAATTAAATGTCATAAATGCTTCTCGTACTGCTCCATGGTATGCTGATTATGCTAATTACATTGTTGCTAAATTTATACCACCTAGTTTCACATACCAGCAAAAGAAAAAGTTTTTCTATGATTTAAAACATTACTTATGGGATGACCCACATCTTTATAAAGAAGGGGTAGATGGTGTTATTAGACGTTGTATACCTGAGCATGAACAGGAGCAGATCCTACGCAAGTGTCACTCTGAAGCTTATGGAGGACACCACGGTGGAGACAGAACTGCGCATAAGGTATTGCAATCCGGTTTTTATTGGCCTACTCTCTTCAAGGATGCCCGTGAGTTTGTCTTATCTTGTGATGAATGTCAAAGAATTGGTAATATTAGTAGACGTCAGGAAACGTGTATGAATTATTCACTTGTTATTGCACCATTCGATGTTTGGGGCTTTGGTTATATGGGACCGTTTCCTTCCTCTAATGAGTATTCACATATTTTAGTTGTTGTTGATTACATTACTAAGTGGGTAGAAGCTATTCCAACTAGTAGTGTTGATCATAACACTTCTATTAAGATGCTTAAAGAAGTTATTTTTCTGAGGTTTGGAGTCCGTAGATATTTAATGACTGATGGTGGTTCACATTTTATTAATGGTGCTTTTCGTAAAATGCTTGCTAAGTATGATGTTAATCATAGAATTGCATCCCCATATCACCCACAGTCTAGTGGACAAGTAGAATTGAGTAATAGAGAGCTCAAATTAATTTTGCAAAAGACTGTTAATAAATCTAGAAAGAAGTGGTCCAAGAAACTTGATGATGCATTACGTGGCTATAGAACTGCATATAAAAATCCTATGGGTATGTCTCCCTATAAAATGGTTTATGGAAAAGAATATCACATACCTCTCGAACTAGAACGTAAGGCATAATGGGCCATTAAAGAGCTCAACTATGATTTCAAACTTGCCTGTGAGAGGAGGCTATTTGACATAAGCTCACTTGATGAATGGAGAACCCAAGCCTATGAGAATGCCAAGTTATTTAAAGAAAAAGTTAAAAGATGGCATGACAAAAGGATACAAAAGTGTGAGTTTAATGTAGGAGATTATGTATTGCTATACAACTCTCGTTTAGGATTTTTGTAGGAAAGCTTCTCCCTAAATGGGAAGGTCCTTACGTTATCGAGGAGGTCTATCGTTCCGGTGCCATAAAAATCATCAACTTCGAAGGCACAAATCCGAAGGTGGTGAACGATCAAAGAATCAAACATTATATCTCAGGTAATCCTATAAATGTCGAAACTAATATTATCGAAACTATAACCCCAGAGGAATACATAAGAGACACTTTCCGGAATGTTTCAGACTGGTATGTTAAGTAAACCGACTCCAAAACAATTCTAATGGCAATTTTTCTCCGTTTTGGAATATTTAGAAAAATAGGAAAATAAGAAGCAGTTCGGGAAGGACACGAGGCCTCCACGAAGGTGGAGGGCGCGCCCCCTACCTCGTGGGCACCTCGTGTGCTCTCCGGACTCCGTTTTCTTGCATGATACTTCGTTCGGTCAGTAAAAATTCATTATATAATCTCCCGAAGGTTTTGACCACCATATCATGCAAATATCCTCTGTTTTCGTTTCGAGCTGTTGTTCTGACAGATTTAGATCACCATGACATCTCCAAGCGCCCCCAAGGACAAGTTCTTCGAGAAGGTAATTAACCCCTACCTCACGGAGGTGCTGCAACACCCTCAAACCATTGAGATGCGTGATGGGTTACTGCACATCCGTGATGTTGAGGGACCAAGGAGGACCGGAAGAATGGAGACGAGGCTCGAAGCAATGGAACAACAAGTTTTCAAGTGCCAGGGGATGGTGGAACATGGACTCAACGCCAACCACATGATGATCGCAGAGTTCACCAACAACCACAAGCTGGATGCCAAGAACATTGGGGAAACCATCTTCAAGCTTCACGAGAAGATCGAGCATCTCCAAGCCCAAATCTATGACCTGCAAAACCAAAACTTTGAGTATGAATATAGATTCAAGAGGATGAGTTTGGCTGCAGATTTGAGGATCCCGGAGACTCGATCATCCTTATATGATGGTGAGCCTATGCCTTGGAAGATGGACGACAAGCCCACATCATCAACAACTCCACCATCTACTTCACCAGCAAAGGAGATATAATCACATGGGTATGGGCACTCCCCTTGGCAACTGCCAAGCTTGGGGGAGGTGCCCCGGTATCGTATCACCATCACACTCCTATCTTTACCGTTTTTCTTAGCTCATTCCTTTTAGTAATATCTTGATCTAGTAGAATAAAGTTTTTGGTATGATCTAGTTTTGAGTTTTGCTTTATGATCCCTTTATGTAATCGAGTCTCCGTTGCCGTCGCTCGTCATTGCCGTAGCCATAGCCACCGCCTCGCTTTGCCAGCACATCCACGAGCTTCGCCTACGCCTTCTGCATGAGCCAAGAGATGCCGGAAGCCCCGAATTGCCGTCCCCAACGTGTCCTCCCTCCTCGGTCGCCCGAGATCCACCTCGACGTGCCGCTCAGCTCCGGCCTTCCCCGAGCCCGCTGAGACGCGTGCTGCAACTGCCGTGAGCTCCTCACCCTAAACACCCACTCCTCCGTCTCGTTCGCACGCCGTAGCCACCGTCTTGCCTGTGACCGAAAGCGCCACCGCCTGTGCTCGTTGCCGATGATGCTCCGGTGACCATTTGGTCTCGAGCGTGCATCCAACATGCTCACTAACGTGCGTAGAGCCTAGCTAGCGCCTCTCTGCGCTCGTTTGCACACCGAAGCACCGATCCCGCGAACGCCCGACCGCCGGCCGCCGCATTCGTGTTTGCCGCCGTCGACTCTGGCCAGCTCAGCTCCGGCCAAGCCCACTTTTGGATGCACTACAGCGTCGGCTTTCCAAAGTTCCCAGCCGCGTATCAAATGGGGCACCACAGGGCGTTTCCGACGCGTTCGAACGCCACGGACCTCGCCGGGGACTAACCACCGGTGGGTTTGACCCTGTTGACCAGGGGTTTGACCTCCCCTGGGCCAGCCCCGGACTAACCCTAGATTAGTTTCTTTAGTTAGTGGTAATTAACAGTAGTTACGACACTGACGTGCGGGATCCACGGGTCAGATTTGACTTGGAGCGGTCAGTTGACCTATTGACGTGACACTGACGTAATGCTGATATAGTAATCACTTTTCTAGATTTTAAATAAATCTAAACAATTTATTTATTTCAGAAAATGTTTAAAACTTCTAAAAATCATAGAAAATAATCTATAGCTCAGAATGAAATAATTTATATATGAAAAATTATCAAAAAATCCAATCTATCCATTTGTACATTACCATGCATGTTAGAACAACTTATGGCTTCTGTTTAGGACAAATCAAATAAATGGCACTTGCATTTCCACATATGGAGTTTGAATTTTGAATATTGGATTCAAACCAACTTCATTTAAATTGTTGCTAGTTGCATTAGCTTAAACCACAACATATTGCCATGTCATGATCATGCATCATATTGTTGCATTGCATTGACTGTGTTCCTTCTTTGTTGCCGGTATTTGTCCCCTCTTAGTAGATGTGGTTCCGACGATGAGATCAATGACACCGATGAAGAACTATACTATCTTCAGAAGTGCCAGGCAAGCAAAACCCCCTTGTTCATTCCAATACAATCCCACTCTCTCGCTCCTGCTCGCTTTTACTGCATTAGGACAACAACGATTCATCTGTTACATGCTGCGGTAATTGAACCCCTTTCCTCTGCATGACCTATCATTTCCACAGTAAATAGATGGAACCCACTAGCATGAGTAGGAGTTGTTTGAGCGATGATGTGCCAACTCATTCATGCTTTCTTGTCATGCCTGCTACTGCTTAGAGTTGAGTCAGGTCTGATTTATCGGGGATGAATTGGAGGTGTGTGAACATGTCCTACCGTTGAGAGCTAAGTGTGTGAACACGATTTGGTAAAGGTATCGAGGAGAGGCCATGTAGGAGTACATGGTGGGTTGTTTCATTGGAACCGTCATTAGGAAATGAGATCTGTATGTGTGATCTAAGATCAGCTACTACCACACATTGGGATCCTTAATTGACTCTCTCAACTTATTAACCGCCCCTGTCCTCTGTGCAGGAGTTGCAAGTAGTTTCTGGTGTTTGTAGTATGCTGGAGGCCGTGCGTAGCGCTGACCCGAGGGGTGGGCTATGATGCGGTAGGCACGTGGCCCGGTGTACCGAGTCTCCCGTTTGGTGACCCGGGAACCCTAGACACATCGTTCGGGGCCGTAGTGGAAACCTCGGCCAGACTCCCTGCGGATGGAACCCGAATAGGCGATAAACCTAGACTAGGGACCTGTGTGGTTAGTAAGGTCGTGGCCAACACCCACGCCAGGATTTCGCTTGAATGTTGCTGAGATACATGACGTGTACATGGCGGTAAGTGGCGAGAGCGTGTGTGAAGAAGTACACCCCTGCAGGGTTAACATCATCTATTTGAATAGTCGTGTCCGCGGTAAAGGACTGCTTGGTTGCTTATACAGTTCATAGACAAGTGAAAGTGGATACTCTAAAATGCGCAAGATAAGCGTGAGTGCTATGGATGGCGTTCTCGTAGGGAGATGGGAGCGCATCAATAGTGGTTTATATATTTGGTGAATATGTGGACTCGTGTGCACCACCCCAAAGAGCTACTTGCAGACGTAGTTCAAGATAGCCACTGAGTCAAAACTGGCTTGCTGCAGTTAAACTCCACCACCCCCTTTTTGTTGATACTGATGCATATGTAGCTAGTTCTGATGTAAGTCTTGCTGGGTCCATTGTACTCACGTTTGCTTAATTTATGTTTTGCAGAAAGACTTCAGTATCACTAGTAGTTTCGCTATGATCTTGTGCCCTCTGCAGGGTCTTGTAGATAGTCGGGCTTCTCAACCTTTTTCATTTGTAGTTGTCTGTACTCAGACAAGTTAAGCTTCTGCATGTGCTTATTGCTTGTATGATTTGAATGTTGGGTCATCAGACCCATGTTTGTAATATCTGGCTCCTCCGAGCCTAATGAATAAATACTTTGAGTCGTAGAATTTTGTTATGATGCCATGTTGTATTTGCACATATCGAGCATATTGTGTGTATGTTAATGAAATTCTTGGTATGTGTGGGATTGTACAACCTAGTTGTTTATTATTTGTAGCCTCTCGTACCTGGAAATGTCTCCTAGTGCTTCCACTGAGCCATGGTTGCTTGCTACTGCTCCGAAACACTTTGGCTGGCCGGCACGTGTCCTTCTTCGTTCCTGTGTCTGTCCCTTTGGGGAAATGTCACACGTTGTTCCTTTAAGTCCTTGTAGCTTGCTACGACTTGGGTTCATACGTTGTTGATCCACACGTTCGTTGTTGGGTCATATATGCATGTCCCTGTAAGTTAGCGCCACCTTGGGTTTACGACTAGTCATGTCGGCCCGAGTTCTTTGTCATATGGATGCTAGCGGCGCTATCATATATGTGAGTCAAAAGGTGCAAACGGTCCCGGGCCAGGGAAGGTGGCACCCGTGGGAATACCGCGCTTGGGGCCACAAAGTAATATAATGTGTTACATGCTAGATTGGTGTGACCTAGGATCGGGGTCCTGACACTTGCGTTGATTATAGTTCTCCTGAGGATCAGTCTTGTACATTTCATACAGACCCAGAGGGAGATCTAGAGCATTATTTCCACGGCGTTGCCTGCCACCTTTCCTTGCAAATTTCTCAAAAGCCATAATATTCAGACAGAGAGGCTTCAAAACTATGAAAGGCTTCCGTCTACTTGTCAAACAAGAACTGGCTTCAGGGGAGTCAATGTGATGCTGTAAGAATTCAAGAAATGAATGCAGACTATGAGAACCAAGGGATTGTCCCACGCACATGTACATGTGACAGCATTAGAGATGCAAGGGAAGGGGAAGAGGTCGTATGCACTCTCAGAAGATTTTGAAGACAAATCAGTTTGAAGACATTAACCACATAGTGCGAAGACATTCACTTATTTGAATTGAGTTGGTTCCAGATTTGTACGAATCCATGAATAAGTACAAGTGAGGAATCTAACTAGTTGTGAAACATAAGTGAATATACTTTGCAAGATGTGAGATTCAGAAAAAGACAGATCCAGATTTGGAAGTGCGGAAACCACTTTTGGTTGAAGTGGATGGATTTGACATATCAAAAAGGTTCTAAAAAGTGAGATTTATTTACCATAAATGAACTTCTAGACGAGGCAGAAGGGAGGCCGAGCAGTCCAATCTCCCGCGCCCTAACTTGGCGGCAGAAGACACCTACGGCGGTGGCTGAGAAGACGAGGTCCGCGGCCGGCGTGAGGGCGGCGTCGAAAAGGTCGCGACAGCTAAGTGCTTCATCTCCAGCGTCGAGGTGAGCTAGCGGTGGCGCTAGGGTTTGAGCGAGATGGCGAGGTGGAAGTGGAGATAATGATCGCGCTCGGTGTGTATCTATAAAGTTAAGGGCTGCACAGCGCAATTACGCACGTGCCCCTGGCAGTTCACATCTGGTGGACACGTGGCATGCATGCAACTCCTTGAAAGTTGTTCGATGTTCCCACGCACAACTGGTTTGTTGGGTGGTCGTTCCGGCTTCTCTGGTATTTAGGCAAAAGAGATATAGCATTAAAAGCAGTTTTAAATGTGTGTGTCTCTGTATCATCAGCTGACAAGGACGCAGTGAAGACATTTGACACGTTTCAACAGAATGCATATGACTAGATAGACAGAATTTGAGGAAGAAGCACAGAAGGGGTTAGGGTCCGATCACATTCACTTATTTCAGAAAGTGGCAAGTTTGAAGACATAGCTATAAGTGAATGTTGTAGAGGACAGAACACGCATATATATATGTGTGTGTGTGTGTGTGTGTGTGTGTGTGTGTGTGTGTGTGTGTGTGTCAGAAGAGACCAAATCAACATTGCGAAGATAAACCTTGAATTCAAATCAATGTTGAGCCTAGCCAAATCCAAAGATAATGCAATCATGACGCCAAAAAAAATCTTCGAGAAAGTTTGGTGGTGGCGTTACCCACCATATATGAAGTATTAGACCCAGACACGACGCACAATTATCGTGGTGCTCTGAAGTCAAATTCCGCTTTAATGTATTCACATTTAGAGGGTTAGTCTTCATTGATTGAAGATATACGTTACCTCGTGAGTTACACATCTAAGTCATCAACATGCATAAGCGTTATGATGTGTGTCCAATCATAGGACATTTGAGGATTCTAAGATATTTAGCTCACACCGCAGCTTGCAAAACCTTTTCTCATCCAAGGGCTTTGTGAAGATATCTGCCATTTTCTCTTTAGTGTTGACGTGAATGATATCAATATCTTCTTTCATGATATGATCTCTGAGAAAGTGATGACGGATCTGAATGTGCTTTGCCTTCGAGTGCTGAACGGGGTTGTTCGCAATCTTGATGGCGCTTTCATTGTCGCAGTAGAGTGGCACATGCTTTAGGTGGATGCCATAGTCCTTGAGAGTTTGCTTCATCCATAGAAGCTGAGCGCAGCAATATCCAGCAGCAATGTATTCGGATTCAGCATTGGAGAGTGATACACGGTTCTGCTTCTTTGAAGGCCAACCGACAAGAGATCGTCCAAGAAAGTGACATGTGTTTGATGTGGACCTGCAATCAACCTTGTGACCAGCATAATCAGCATATGAGAATCCGACTAGATAAAACTTTGAGCCTTTGGATACCATAATCCTAGTGTTGGGGTGTAAGCCAACTATTTAAGAATTCGCTTCACAGCTAAGTAATGTGATTCCTTCGGTGCCGCTTGGAATCGGGCACACATGCAAACGCTAAGAATTATATCAGGCCTAGATGCACATAAGTAGAATAAAGAACCAATCATGGAGCAGTATACCTTTTGATGGAACTCTTTACAGTTGTCGTCGGGGCCCAATTGGCCTTTGGTTGGCATTGGCGTCGTATACCCTTTGAGTCTTGCATTCTGAACCTCTTCAGGCAATCTTTGAGGTATTTTTCTTGCGATATGAAGATGTCGTTACTCCACTGAAGGATTTGAAGACCAAGGAAGAATTTCAGCTCACCCATCATGGACATCTGATATTTCTCTTGCATCATTTGCCGAAACTCATCACTGTATCTCTTGTTAGTGCAGCCGAAGATAATGTCATCCACATAGATTTGGCATACAAACAGTTCACCATCATATGTCTTCGTGAAGAGAGTGGGATCTAGGGAACCAGTTTTGAAGCCTTTGCTCTCCAGGAAGTCTTTGAGTATGTCATACCAAGCGCGAGGGGCTTGTTTGAGGCCATACAGTGCCTTGTTGAGCTTGTATACCATGTCAGGACGTTTTGGGTCTTCAAAACCAGGTGGTTGTGCAACATACACTTCTTATTCAATTTTGCCGTTGAGGAAGGCACTCTTTACATCCATTTGGTACAGAAGAATGTTGTTGTGGTTGGCATAGGCTAGCAGTATGCGAATGGCTTCAAGCCTAGCCACAAGAGAAAAGTTTCATCGAAGTTAATCCCTTCAACTTGTGTGTAACCTTGAGCAACGAGACGAGCCTTGTTTCTGACAACTTGACCATGCTCATCTTGTTTCTTGCGATAGATCCATTTGGTGCCGATGATATTGTGCTTGCGAGGATCAGGACACTTACTAGCTCGCATACATTATTCAGCTCAAACTGTTGAAGCTCTTCTTGCATAGCTTGAATCCATTCAGGTTCCATGAAGGCTTCATCAACTTTCTTGGGTTCAGATATAGAAACAAATGCAAAGTGCCCACAGAAATGCTAGGTGTGTTGCTCTTGAACGAGTGAGTGGACCAGGCACATTGATCATATCAATTATCTTCTCAATCTGGACTTCATTTGCAACACGAGGATGAAATGGATGAAGATTTTGCCCTTGCTGATCATGGTCTTCATCTTCAGCATTGGCTTCAAGCTGAGCAGTGTCTTCATGCTGAATAGGTGCAGAAATGATGATTTCCTCTTCAGCCTATTCCTCTAAAGGTATGGTTTCTCCAGTACCCATAAGCTTGATATATTCATTTGGTGTAGCTTCATCGAGAACATTTGGCAGGTGCTCTCTTTGCGAGCCATTAGTCCCATCGAACCGCGCATCCACAGTTTCAACCACTTTGTAGAGAAAGAGGTTCAAGACTCTGTAAGAGTGCGAATCCTTTTCATAGCCAAGCATAAAACCTTCATGTGCTTTCGGTGCAAATTTTGAGGTGTGATGTGTATCCTGTCACATCCCAGATAGACCATGCATTAGGGTGTGCATCATGTTTAAATTTCATTTGAATTTGAAATGGGGAAGGCAGGAAACCCCAGAACATCCCCCCCTCCTTAAAAGAACTAGGGTTTACTAAAATTTATTTCAATGAATCCGAAATGCCCTTCAAAATGCTCATCCTCTTTGTTTGGGTTCAGAACCCATGTCAAAGGAGGTGCACCATTTTCTAGGTCACCTAAGGGTTCTAGAGTTAATCCACAAGTTTTTGAAATAAGCATTTCAAATTATGAAAAATATTTTAAATGTTCAAAAATTGTCAAACTGAAATGTTTCATGTTGGGAATATTCCAACAAGTGACCAGGAGCATTTTGGTAATTTTTAAAATAGTTTTGGTATTTTTAAAACCCTAACAAAGTTGCAGAAAATAGAAAAGACAAAAAAAGAGGAAAAGCTTACTGTCGCCCATGACCGCCCACCTGCTGCCCAGCCCAGCAGCCAGGCCAACAGCTGCTTGGCTCGGCCAGCAGCAACTCGGTGTCGGCCGGCGCGAGCAGCAGGGCGCCACGCAGCTGGCCGCCGCCCGCCTCATCCTTCGCCGCCTCGCCGCCCTGGACGGCCTCCACGTCGTCGCCCCGACCCCGGACACGCCACTTTCCCCTGCCCTCTCTCTCGCTCCCCCCTCGCCATGGCCGACGCCACGCCGCCGCTCCTCCGTCAGAGCCGTAGCCACCGCCGTCCCGCGCCACGGGACCTTGTCTGGTCGCCTCGCCATCGTCGACTCCGTCGAACAAGCCAAGCCCGAGCTCCTGCTCGCCCCGAAGCTGCCGCGCCGACCCCGCCACCGCCGGAGATCCCCATCGCCGTCGCCGCCGCATCAGACCGCCCCCGACCCCGACGAGGCTCTCCACAGGTTCACCGTGAGCCTGGCTACCTTTCCATCCCCTCCATTCTCTTCCTCGTGCACCACCACGAGCGCACGACGATCACCTGAACCCACCGCCGCGGAGCTCGTCGCCGACGAGGCTCCGGTCACCTAACGGCCACGCCACTGCGCCCATCGCACTCACCACGCCCCAACGGGCCTAACTATGCACTTCCCGCGCCTCGCCGAGCCCCCTAGCAACTAATTCGACATCACCCGAGCCCCGGCCGCCGCCCGACTCGTCGCCGGTGCCAACTCCGGCCATCCCGACCCAAGCTAACCCCACCACTAACCGCGGCTCACCTCCAGCTTCACGTAGGTGCTCCCCGCGCTCCATTTGGTGCCCGAAAAGTGCAAAAGCACTTTGCTCCGCCGCGCCTGGCCTCGCCGGCGGCTAGACGCCGGTGAGTTGACCACTGACCCTGACTGTGGGCCCTGTTGACTGTCTGAGTCAATGACAGGTGGACCCCCCCGGTTAACTAATTAGGATTAGTTCTAATTAATTTAATTAGTTAACTAACCCTGACATGCGGGTCCCACTGGTCAGTTTGACCTGGACGACCTCGTTGACCCCTGACGCCACGCTGACCTCATGCTGACGCATTAATTCAAATTCTGGATTTATTTTTATATAGTAAATTCCAGAATATAATTCAAATTTCAAATGCTTATAACTTTTTATCTATAACTCCAAATGCAAAGATTTATATATGAAAAATTATCAGAAAAATACACTCTATCCATTGGTACAGGTTTCATGCATGTTAAAACAAGTTAACTATGCTGAATAACCAGATTAAGATATTGCACCATTAGGACTAACTCAATGAGCTATCATTTGAACCTTTGATTCAAATGAGCTCATCCCTGTTTTTTCAACTTGCATTAGGCCAACACACATCCATATTGCCATGTCATAGCATGCATCATATTGTTGCATATTGTCTTGTGTGTTTATTTCGTGTGTTTTCATGATAGGTTACGCCTCAAGATAACCTCGATTACCCATCGAAGGGCAGTTCTCTACCCAGTTCCATCAGCAAGCAATTCATTGATCATTCCAATACAAACCCATGTTCTCGCTTCGCTCTCGCATCTGCATTAAGACAACGCGATTCAACTGTTGTGTGCTGCGGTAGTTGAACCCACTTCCTTTGCATGACTGTCATTGCCACAAGAATTAGATGAAACCCACTAGTATGTGTAGGAGTTGATTGAGCCATGTTTGTGATTCCTACCATGCTATGCTTGCTATGCTTAGAGTTGTGTCAGTCGGCTCATCGGGATGATGAACTGGAGTGAAAGGTTGTGTTGGTTCGAGAGTGAAAGTGTTGAACACGATTTGGTAAAGGTATCGATGAGAGGCCATGTAGGAGTACATGGTGGGTTGTTTCATTGAAGCCGAACTTAAGAACTGAGATCTGTGTTTGTGATCCATGAACCAGTTACTACCACACATTGGGATCCTTAATTGACCCTCTCGGCTTCTTAACCACCCCTGCTCATAGTCCGGAGTTGCAAGTAGTTTCGTGTTTGTAGCATGTTTGGGGCCGCACGCAACGCTGACCTTAGGGGTGGGTTGTGTTGCGGTAGGCACCGTGGGTCTGTGTACCGAAAGTGCCCGTTTGGTATCTCGGGAACCCTGCACACATCGTTCGGGCTGTATGGGAAACCTCGGCCGAGTCCTGCGGATGGAACCCGAATAGGCGATAAACCTGGACTAGGGACTTGAGTGTTTGGGTAGGCTGAGGCCGACACCCACGCTGGGCTTCCGCTTGAAGGTTGCAGTACATGTCGGTAAACGATTTATAAGTGGTGAGAGCGTGTGTGAAGAAGTATACCCTGCAGGGTTAAATATGATCTATTGAATAGCCGTGTCCACGGAGAAGGACTTCGGGTTACCTATATCAGTTCATAGACAAGTAAATGGATACTACTAAAAGCCTCAAGATAAGTGTGAGTATCGTGGATGGCCCTCTCGGGGATGACGAGAGAGGATCCACGGTGGAGTATTGTGATGGTGATTAGTGGACTGTATGCGACAAAATGCTTTACAAAGTGTGTCACGGGATAGCTTAGCCAAGAGTCAAAGCTGGCTTGCTGCAAATAACTCCACCTCCTTCTTGAGAATGTGCATGTATGATAGGATTCGTGGTAAGACTTCTGAGTACTTTTGTACTCATGTTTGCCTAATCAATATTTTTCAGAGGACTATACTACCCTCCGACGGATTCTATGTAGATGTTGACTTGATTTAGTAAGCTAGCCACCGTGTGGCGATCTAAGACTTGTGAAGGGCCATTGTAGATAGAAAGGCTCCAACAAGCTTTCTTTCTTTCTAGAGTCGTACTCAGACATAAGTTGCTTCCGCATGTGCTTGTATGATTGTATGACTTGAGTGTTGGGTCATGTGACCCCTACCTGTATGACTATGTTATGTATGGCTCCTCGGAGCCACTTAAATAAAGTACTTGAGTTGTAGAGTTTTGTTGTGATGCCTTGTTGTATTTACTCATATCGGGCATATTATGTGTATGATTGAAATGCTTGGTATGAGTGGGATCCGACAAACTAGTTGTTTATCCTTGGCAGCCTCTCATATGGGGAAATGTAGTCTCGTGCTTACGGCGATAGTAGTCCGCTACTGCCCGGTTCACGGAGTCCCGCTAGCCCAAAGACTACTGCTTGGACACTTGGTGGCCGGCATGTGATTCATTTCGTTCCTATGTCCGTCCCTTCGGGAAATGTCACGCGGTGATACTTGAGTCCTGCCTAGCCTGCTACAGCCGGGATACCGGAGTCCTGTTAGCCAGTGCTACAGCCCGAGTTCATACGTTGATGACCGACATGCTCAAGTGTTTCATGTATGCCTGTCCCCATAGGTTAGTGCCGCTTTGGGTTCACGACTAGCCATGTCGGCCCGGTTCTTTGTCATGTGGATGCTAGCGACACTATCATATCGTGAGCCAAAAGGCTAAACGGTCCCGGCCATGGTAAGGCGACACCTGTGGGAATACCGTGCGTGAGGCCGCAAAGTGATATGAGGTGTTACCAGCTAGGTCGATGTGACTTGGAATCGGGTTCGACAGCGTTGGCATCGAGCAGGGCTGCTGTAGGTCCGCTAAGCCAAACTGGTCAAGTTGAGTCTAGAAATGCTTTAGTTATATGTAGGGAATTGATTGTGGGAGGAACGAAGGCTCTTTTACTTCTTTACCTTATGCCCTCGATCCGAGTCATCCTCTTCTCATTCGACGTGGGTATAAGACTAGGCTCTCTTCTCTCTATCAGGTTCACGTGTTACTAATCCGTAGTAACTTATAGGATTGTTGGTTACATCCTCAGTTCAGTGCTACTAAATTTTAGTATGCTATCATTTGAACCAGAACCTTGATATGATGTTGTTGAGTGGATTTGCAATCTGATTTGGTAATGTCTCAAATCTGATTTTGAGCATTTACAGATGTTATGCTGCCCGATTTTCCCTAGAAATTCTAATGCCTTTGCATTGTGGCTGTGCTTTCAGATGGCCACCCGTTCCCAGAACCAAGTGGTTCGCCTGACTCGTTGCATTGATGTGTGCGGTCACACGGCCATGTTGGTTAGGGTGATGATTGAGGCTGGTTATCGATGGTATCCTGAATATACCGTCGAGGAGCAGTTTAGAGATTTCAATCAAAGCCAATATCTATGCACGGTCCGGATTTATCCATCTTACCCCGGAGCTACTGAGCCACTTCACTGTTCTTATGGGCTCGGAATCACTATTGGAATGTCTGTACAAGATGCAGCCTATTCCATGATGACTATTATTCGAGCCAGGACTGCTTTGCTGAGCAACACTGATTTCCGTTATATGCCAGCATCCCTCCCTGGGGCGCATGGCTACCTTCAGGGTTTGTACAGCGATGCATCCCATGAGGATTCACTCCTTCGCACTACTACTGAGTTGCTGGAGGACAAGGACCGTGAGAACCGGACCTTGCGTATGGAACTTTTAATGCCCGTCGACCACGGGCTACTCGACTAGGTTTGCACTGCCGTGCAAGCTGGATATATGGACATGAGAGACTTGTACCTGTGCGGGCGAGTCTGCGGACTTCATGGAGTGGCGTGAGGTTGGAGGCATCACTCCTCCTCGTGGGCCTCTTCTCGCCACCGCTTGTTGGTCCACGGCCACATCCGAGTCCTTATGGTCCACATGCCCCACAGATTTATCTGCTCGGACGATCATGTTCCACTTCAGTGCAGGTGGTGACTTCTATGAGGACTACTATGGAGCTGCACGAGATAGTAGTAGCATCCCTAGTATGGTAATGGTTGTGTTTCCACCGCCCCTGCGTGATTCGTGGAATACGACATAGTGTGTATCATTAGGAAGTGTAGAAAAATAATGTATAGGAGTTGGAATGCTTCCGATGAGATGTAACGCCTTTCCTTATAGTTGTACTCCGTCGGGCTTGTACTAAACTATGAATGGTGTGTATGATGATGATGGTATATATATACATGGCAGTTTTATATTACCATGTCATACGGATGAACATCTTTGCATTCCATGTTGTCCATTACCTTCCGCACTTCCTTGTTAAATTCTGCCATCCTGGTTTAAACCTTTGCTTTGTCTCCCGTGATGGTCAACACGCCGAATACTCTCCTGCTGCTCCAGAGCAGGAGAAGCCATGCAGCCGAAATGTGAATCGCCGCAACCGCCATCCTTGGCTGAGGTGATCTTTGGAAGCGAACGCAATAAGCTGAAACCAACCGCTTATTGGAGCGGATTGAACAAAACACAGCACGCCAGCCAAGAAACGATGTGGTTTCACTCAATGATTTCGTCAAGCTATATCCTCCAAAATTCAAATGTTCCGTCGAGCCCTCGACGCAGATGATTGGCTCGCAAAGCATCCACCACAAGCTGCATTCCGCTAACGTGGCTGAGGCTGACAAGGTTACCTTTGCCGCCTATCATCTGGAAGGCCCCGCCAGTCTCGTGGGAAAATTATGAGGCTATCGTCCGCTGGACAAGTTACAACTTGGGATGAATTCAGTGCCGCCTTCCATGAGCACCATATTCCGAAGGTCTTATGGACCGCAAACGTGAGGAATTTTGCAGTTTCACCCAAGGCGGTGACGGTGGATGCCTACAGCCGTGAATTTGGGAGGTTAGCACGTTATGCTCCCAAGAAGTTTCTACCGATGCTAAGAAGCGGCGAGGTTCCGTAAGGGACTTAGCCCCGAGCTACGCCTAGATCTCCGCTCGCATGAGTGTACCTCTTTCCCGAAGCTAGTCAATAAGGCTATCAGCGCCGAGACTGGGCAGACTGATTTCGAGACTTCACGCAAGCACATCCGTGATACTGGATCGCCATCCGGCTCTGGATCCCAGAAGCGCCGGGTTTGGGTCCCAAATACGGCTCTACCACCCAGGTACACCCCGAGGCCATCCTTCGAGGCGCCTCGCCCCAACCAGCCGTATTTTCCACCCAAGACTTATGGAGGTCCAACTGCTAGTGCTGCTCCACGTCCAAATGTGATCACTTGCTTCAAATGTGGAGAGACGGGCCACTATATCCGAGAGTGTCCCCAGAACAACCCCAATCAAGTGGGAAGTCATTGGCGCGGCAAGCAAGCAGGAAAGATGCCCTATGCCAAGCCGGTTGCCACCACTCGTGGCCATGTCAACTATGTCTCTGCTGAAGAAACCTATGAGGATCCCAACGCCGTCCTCGATGCGCTTCTTGTTAATTGCCATCCGCAACCGTTCTTTTGATCTTGGAGCATCTCATTCATTTATTTCGAGAGCTATGCTCGATTGCATAACACCACATTCGTGACATGCCTACCTCCATGGAAATTAAACTCCTGGTTCTAGATGGCAAACCTCTAGAATAAGTCATGGGAATGAAATTCTTGTCGATGATTAGTCTTTCTTGCATCTCTAATAGCTCTCAAGTCCTCGGACATAAACATCATCTTGGGTATGGACTGGATGTCAGCCCATTATGCTAAGATTGATTGCTCTACTAGAACTGTTCAACTTACCCATTCTTGGGCAAAACGGTGGATGTTTTAACCCGAGTGTCTAAGCGCCAGCTTTACTCCTTAAATGCCAACCCTCTTCCAGACCTCGAAGATATTCCGGTAGTCCGTGATTTTCCGGATGTCTTTCCGGAGGAACTGCCAGGTGTTCCACCTGACGGGGATGTCGAGTTCGTGATAGATCTTATTCCGGAACCGCCCCAATCTCTAGAAGACCTTATAAGATGGCACCCTAGAACTAGCTGAACTTAAGAAACAACTCGATGAGTCCTTGCAAAGGGTTCATCCGCCTAGTTCATCTCCATGGGCTTGCCCGTCCTCTTCGTCAAGAAGAAGGATGGTACGGATCGGATGGTTGTAGATTACCGACCTGTCAATTTGGTCACTATCAAGAACAAGTATCCGCTCCCCAGGATCAACGATCTGTATGATCAGCTCGCCGGATCCTCAGTCTTTTCCAAGATGGATTTGAGGTTGGGCTACCATCAAATCAAAATCAAGAACGGGGACATTCCTAAAACGGCCTTTGTCACTCGTTATGGCCAATACGAGTACACCGTCATGTCCTTCGGTTTAACCAATGCTCCAGCCACCTTCTCTCGGTTAATGAACTCAATCTTCATGGAGTATTTGGATAAATTCGTCGTGGTATACCTCGATGATATACTCATCTACTCCAAGAATGAGGAAGAACATGCCGAACATCTAAGGCTAGTATTGATGAAACTTCGAGAGCACCGCCTTTATGCCAAATTCTCTAAATGTGAATTCTGGTTACCAGAAGTGACCTATCTAGGACATGTAATCTCTGGTAAGGGTATTGCTGTCAATCCCGAAGCGATTTCAAGCCGTCCTTGATTGGACTCCACCTGAATCGGTTAAGCAAGTTCGAGTTTCTCGGTTTAGCGAGCTATTGCCGCCGCTTCACGAGAATTTCTAAAGTTGCTAAACCTCTAACCGAACTCCTCAAGAAAGATAAGAAGTTCGAATGGACGCCATAAAGGCGAGATCAGCTTTCAGAACTGAAAAGATGCGACATCTGCTCCGTGCATTTGTTCCACCAGATTTCTAAGGACTTTATTATCTATTGCGGCGCCGCGACAAGGACTAGGTTGCATACTCATGCAAGATCGTCATGTGATTGCCTACGCGCTTCTCGCGATTCGCCCACATGAGGATAACTATCCCACACACGATCTAGAGCTTGCAGCAGTGGTTCATGCACTCAAAACCTGGCGACATTACCTTACGGGTAATCGCTGCGAAATCTACACCGATCACCAAAGTCTGAAATATATCTTCACCCAACCGGATTTGAATCTCGGGCAAAGACGTTGGGTCGAGTTGATTACAGATTTCGACTTAGGAATATCCTACACCCGTGCAAAGCTAATGTCATGGCTGACGCACTAAGTCGCAAATCTTATTGTAACAATTTGATGTTACAACAAAGTCAACCAATTCTCCACGAGGAATTTCGTAAGCTTAATCTTCACATTGTTCCTCGAGGATTCCTTTCCACCCTGGTGGCGAAACCTGATCTTACGGATCGAATCACAGCTGCTCAGCAGTATGATAGAGGGATATCTCGGATCAAGGAGAACATCGCTAGCGGAGCTGCTAAATGCTTCTCCATAGATGAACGAGGTGTTGTCTTCTTTGAAAACCGCTTAGTGGTTCCCAAGAAACAACAGCTACGGCAATTGATCCTTAAAGAAGCTCATGACTCTCCTCTCACCATTCATCCTGGTAGTACTAAAATGTATCAAGATCTACGCCAGAGGTTTTGGTGGACTAGGATGAAGAGAGAAATCGCTCAATACATTGCTAACTGCGACGTCTGTCGTCGAGTTAAAGCAGAGCATCAACGGCCTGCTGGTACCCTTCAACCCTTGGAAATTCCTGAATGGAAATGGGATAAAATCGGTATGGACTTCATTACCGGGTTTCCCAGGACCAAGAGAGGGAATAATTCTATCTTCGTTGTCGTCGATCGTCCTTCCAAAGTAGCCCACTTCCTACCTGTTCGTGAGAGTATAACCGCTAGCCAGCTAGCTGAATTGTACATCTCTCGAATAGTGTCTCTTCACGGTGTTCCATTAGAGATTAACTCAGACCGTGGAAGTCTCTTCACCTCCCGATTTTGGGAAAGTTTCCAAAGCGCTATGGGAACTCATCTCTCCTTTAGCACCGCTTTCCATCCCCAATCAAGTGGTCAAGTAGAATGAGTCAATCAAATCCTAGAGGATATGCTTCGGGCTTCTGTCATCTCTTTCGGCATGAATTGGGAGAAATGCCTTCCATTCGCCGAGTTCGCTTATAACAATAGTTATCAATCCAGCTTGGGCAAAGCACCTTTCGAAGTTCTTTATGGACGGAAATGTCGAACGCCTCTTAACTGGTCAGAAACCGGGGAGAGACAACTCTTTGGCCCGGATATGATTCAGGAAGCAGAAGAGCAAGTTCGCGCCATTCGTGAGAAACTGAAAACAGCCCAATCTCGTCAAAAGAGCCAATATGATCGCAAGCATAAGCCTATGGCTTATGAAATTGGCGAGAAGGCTTACCCGGGTTACTCCTTTGAAGGAACCCATCGATTCGGTATCAAAGGCAAGTTGGCTCCTCGTTACATTGGACCCTTTCGCATTCTTGCCAAACGAGGGAAGTTGCCTACCAATTGGAACTACCTCCGCATCTTTCCAAGGTCCATGATGTCTTCCACGCTTCCCAACTCAGCGTTGCTTCTCGGATCCTATCCGTGGAGTGGACCACTAAACGCTTGATCTCCAAGATAACCTTACCTATCGAGAATATCCCGCTCAGATTCTCGACAAGCCGAGCGCACCACTCGACGTCGGAATATCAAGTTTCTAAAGGTTCAATGGTCAAACCATTCCGAGCAAGAGGCAACTTGGGAAAGGGAGGATCGCCTTCGACTTGAGTATCCCACCTTTTTTCGAACAGATCCTAAATCTCGGACGAGATTCTTTTGAGTGGGGGTGAGTTGTCACATCCCGGATAGACCATGCATTAGGGTGTGCATCATGTTTAAATTTCATTTGAATTTGAAATGGGAAGGTAGGAAACCCTGAACATCCCCCTCCTTAAAAGAACTAGGGTTTACTAAAATTTATTTCAATGAATCCGAAATGCCCTTCAAAATGCTCATCCTCTTTGTTTGGGTTCAGAACCCATGTCAAAGGAGGTGCACCATTTTCTAGGTCACCTAAGGGTTCTAGAGTTAATCCACAAGTTTTTGAAATAAGCATTTCAAATTATGAAAAATATTTTAAATGTTCAAAAATTGTCAAACTGAAATGTTTCATGTTGGTAATTTTTAAAATAGTTTTGGTATTTTTAAAAACCCTAACAAAGTTGCAGAAAATAGAAAAGACAAAAAAGAGGAAAAGCTTACTGTCGCCTGCATGACCGCCCACCTGCCCAGCCCAGCCCAAGAGCTGGCCAATGAGCTGCTTGGCTCGGCCAGCAGCAGCCTGGTGTCGGCCGTGGCGAGAGCAGGCGCGCCACGCAGCTGGCCGCCGCCCTGCCTCATCCCTTCGCCGCCTCGCCGCCCTGGACGGCCTCCACGTCGTCGCCCGACCCCCCGGACACGTCACTTTCCCCCTGCCCCCTCTCTCTCGCTCCCCCCTCGCCATGGCCGACGCCACCGTCGCCGCTCCTCCGTCGTAGCCGTAGCCACCGCCGTCCCCGCGCCACGGGACCTTGTCTGGTCGCCTCGCCATCGTCGACTCCGTCGAACAAGCCAAGCCCGAGCTCCTGCTCGCCCCGAAGCTGCCGCGCCGACCCCGCCACCGCCGGAGATCCCCATCGCCGTCGCCGCCGCATCAGACCGCCCCCGACCCCGACGAGGCTCTCCACAGGTTCACCGTGAGCCTGGCTACCTTTCCATCCCCTCCATTCTCTTCCTCGTGCACCACCACGAGCGCACGACGATCACCTGAACCCACCGCCGCGGAGCTCGTCGCCGACGAGGCTCCGGTCACCTAACGGCCACGCCACTGCGCCCATCGCACTCACCACGCCCCAACGGGCCTAACTATGCACTTCCCGCGCCTCGCCGAGCCCCCTAGCAACTAATTCGACATCACCCGAGCCCCGGCCGCCGCCCGACTCGTCGCCGGTGCCAACTCCGGCCATCCCGACCCAAGCTAACCCCACCACTAACCGCGGCTCACCTCCAGCTTCACGTAGGTGCTCCCCGCGCTCCATTTGGTGCCCGAAAAGTGCAAAAGCACTTTGCTCCGCCAGCCACTGCCTCGCCAAGCGGCTAGACGCCGTGAGTTGACCATCGACCTCGATCAGGCCTGCTGACTGTCTGAGTCAATGACGGTGGACCCCTGTTAACTAATTAGGATTAGTTCTAATTAATTTAATTAGTTAACTAACCCGACATGCGGGTCCCACTGGTCAGTTTGACCTGGACGACCCGCTGACCCTCGACGTCACGCTGACCTCATCTTCGACGCATTAATTCAAATTCTGGATTTATTTTTATATAGTAAATTCCAGAATATAATTCAAATTTCAAATGCTTATAACTTTTTATCTATAACTCCAAATGCAAAGATTTATATATGAAAAATTATCAGAAAAATACACTCTATCCATTGGTACAGGTTTCATGCATGTTAAAACAAGTTAACTATGCTGAATAACCAGATTAAGATATTGCACCATTAGGCCTAACTCAAATGAGCTATCATTTGAACCTTTGATTCAAATGAGCTCATCCCCTGTTTTTTTCAACTTGCATTAGGCCAACACACATCCATATTGCCATGTCATAGCATGCATCATATTGTTGCATATTGTCTTGTGTGTTTATTTCGGTGTGTTTTCATGATAGGTTCTGCCCCCGAAGATAACCTCGATTACCCATCCAAGGGCAGTTCTCACCCCAGCCCATCAGCAAGCAATTCATTGATCATTCCGATACAAACCCATGTTCTCGCTTCGCTCTCTGCATCGCATTAAGACAACGCGATTCAACTGTTGTGTGCTGCGGTAGTTGAACCCACTTCCTTTGCATGACTGTCATTGCCACAAGAATTAGATGAAACCCACTAGTATGTGTAGGAGTTGATTGAGCCATGTTTGTGATTCCTACCATGCTATGCTTGCTATGCTTAGAGTTGTGTCAGGTCCGGCTCATCGGGATGATGAACTGGAGTGAAAGGTTGTGTTGGTTCGAGAGTGAAAGTGTTGAACACGATTTGGTAAAGGTATCGATGAGAGGCCATGTAGGAGTACATGGTGGGTTGTTTCATTGAAGCCGAACTTAAGAACTGAGATCTGTGTTTGTGATCCATGAACCAGTTACTACCACACATTGGGATCCTTAATTGACCCTCTCGGCTTCTTAACCACCCCTGCTCATAGTCCGGAGTTGCAAGTAGTTTCGTGTTTGTAGCATGTTGGGGCACGCAACGCTGACCTTAGGGGTGGGTTGTGTTGCGGTAGGCACTGTGGGTCGTGTACCGAGTGCCCGTTTGGTATCTCGGGAACCCTGCACACATCGCTCGGGGCTGTATGGGAAACCTCGGCCGGACTCCTGCGGATGGAACCGAATAGGCGATAAACCTGGACTAGGGACTTGAGTGTTTGGGTAGGCTGAGGCCGACACCCACGCTGGGCTTCCGCTTGAAGGTTGTTTAGTACATGTCGTAAACGATTTATAAGTGGTGAGAGTGTGTGAAGAAGTATACCCTGCAGGGTTAAATATGATCTATTGAATAGCCGTGTCCACGGAGAAGGACTTCGGGTTACCTATATCAGTTCATAGACAAGTAAATGGATACTACTAAAAGCCTCAAGATAAGTGTGAGTATCGTGGATGGCCCTCTCGGGATGACGAGAGAGGATCCACGGTGGAGTATTGTGATGGTGATTAGTGGACTCGTGTACGACAAAATGCTTTACAAAGTGTGTCACGAGGATAGCTTAGCCAAGAGTCAAAGCTGGCTTGCTGCAAATAACTCCACCTCCTTCTTGAGAATGTGCATGTATGATAGGATTCGTGGTAAGACTTGCTGAGTACTTTTGTACTCATGTTTGCCTAATCAATATTTTTCAGAGGACTATACTACCCTCCGACGGATTCTATGTAGATGTTGACTTGACGAGTAAGCTAGCCACTGTGTGGCGATCTAAGACTTGTGAAGGGCCATTGTAGATAGAAAGGCTCCAACAAGCTTTCTTTCTTTCTAGAGTCGTACTCGGACATAAGTTGCTTCCGCATGTGCTTGTATGATTGTATGACTTGAGTGTTGGGTCATGTGACCCCTACCTGTATGACTATAGTTATGTATGGCTCCTCTGAGCCACTTAAATAAAGTACTTGAGTTGTAGAGTTTTGTTGTGATGCCTTGTTGTATTTACTCATATCGGGCATATTGCGTGTATGATTGAAATGCTTGGTATGAGTGGGATCCGACAAACTAGTTGTTTATCCTTGGCAGCCTCTCATATGGGGAAATGTAGTCTCGTGCTTACGAGCGATAGTAGTCCGCTACAGCCCGGTTCACCGAGTCTCGCTAGCCCAAAGACTACCGCTTGGACACTTGATCGGCCGGCATGTGATTCATTTCGTTCCTATGTCATCCTTCGGGAAATGTCACGCGGTGATACTTGAGTCCTGCCTAGCCTGCTACAGCCGGGATACCGGAGTCCTCATAGCCCAGTGCTACAGCCCGAGTTCATACGTTGATGACCGACATGCTCAAGTGTTTCATGTATGCCTGTCCCCATAGGTTAGTGCCGCTTTGGGTTCACGACTAGCCATGTCGGCCCGGTTCTTTGTCATGTGGATGCTAGCGACACTATCATATACGTGAGCCAAAGGCATAAACGGTCCCGGGCCATGGTAAGGCGACACCGTGGGAATACCGTGCGTGAGGACGCAAAGTGATATGAGGTGTTACCAGCTAGGTCGATGTGACTTGAATCGGGTTCGACAGCGTTGGCATCGAGCAGGGCTGCTGAGGTCCGCTAAGCCAAACTGGTCAAGTTGAGTCTAGAAATGCTTTAGTTATATGTAGGGGAATTGATTGTGGGAGGAACGTAAGGCTCTTTTACTTCTTTACCTTATGCCCTCTCGATCCGAGTCATCCTCTTCTCATTCGACGTGGGTATAGGACTAGGCTCTCTTCTCTCTATCGAGTTCACGTGTTACTAATCCGTAGTAACTTATAGGATTGTTGGTTACATCCTCGTTCAGTGCTACTAAATTTTAGTATGCTATCATTTGAACCGAACCTTGATATGATGTTGTTGAGTGGATTTGCAATCTGATTTGGTAATGTCTCAAATCTGATTTTGAGCATTCTGAGATGTTATGCTGCCCGATTTTCCCTAGAAATTCTAATGCCTTTGCATTGTGGCTGTGCTTTCAGATGGCCACCGTTCCCGTAACCAAGTGGTTACTTCGACTCGTTGCATTGATGTGTGCGGTCACACGGCCATGTTGGTTAGGGTGATGATTGAGGCTGGTTATCGATGGTATCCTGAATATACCGCCGAGGAGCAGTTTAGAGATTTCAATCAAAGCCAATATCTATGCACGGTCCGGATTTATCCATCTTACCCGGAGCTCTCGAGCCACTTCATCGTTCTTATGGGCTCGAATCACTATTGGAATGTCTGTACAAGATGCAGCCTATTCCATGATGACTATTATTCGAGCAGACTGCTTTCTTCGAGCAACACCGATTTCCGTTATATGCCAAGATCCCTCCACGGGGCGCATGGCTACCTTGAGGTTTGTACAGCGATGCATCCCATGAGGATTCACCTTCGCACTACTACTGAGTTCTTTGGAGGACAAGGACCGTGAGAACCGGCCTTGCGTATGGAACTTTTAATGCCCGCTCGACCCTTTGGGCTACTCGACTAGGTTTGCACCTGCCGTGCAAGCCGGATATATGGACATGAGAGACTTGTACCTGTAAGGGCGAGTCTGCCAGACTTCATGGAGTGGCGTGAGGTTGGAGGCATCACCTCCTCGTGGGCCTCTTCGCCACCGCTTGTTGGTCCACGGCCACATCCGAGTCCTTATGGTCCACATGCCCCACAGGATTGTCTGTTCCCGGACGATCATGTTCCACTTCCAGGTCTGGGTGGTGACTTCTATGAGGACTACTATGGAGCTGCCTGAGATAGTAGTAGCATCCCTAGTATGGTAATGGTTGTGTTTCCACCGTCCTGCGTGATTCGTGGAATACGACATAGTGTGTATCATTCCGGAAGTGTAGAAAAATAAATGTATAGGAGTTGGAATGCTTCCGATGAGATGTAACGCCTTCCCTTATAGTTGTACTCCGTCAGGCTTGTACTAAACTATGAATGGTGTGTATGACAGATGGTATATATATACATGGCAGTTTTATATTACCATGTCATACGGATGAACATCTTTGCATTCCATGCTGTCCATTACCTTCCGCACTTCCTTGTTAAATTCTGCCATCCTGGTTTAAACCTTTGCTTTGTCTCCGGTGATGGTCAACACGCGAATACTCCTTCCGCTCCGAGCAGGGAGAAGCCAGCAGCCGTAAATGTGAATCGCCGCAACCGCCATCCTTGGCGAGGTGATCTTTGAAGCGTAACATAATAAGCATCGAAACCAACCGCTTATTGGAGCGGATTGAACAAAACACAGCACGCCAGCCAAGAAACGATGTGGTTTCACTCAATGATTTCGTCAAGCTATATCCTCCAAAATTCAAATGTTCCGTCGAGCCCCTCGACGCAGATGATTGGCTCCGCAGTATCCACCACAAGCTGCGTTCCGCCAACGTGGCTGAGGCCGACAAGGTTACCTTTGCCGCCTATCATCTGGAAGGCCCTACCAGTCTCTGGTGGGAAAATTATGAGGCTATGCGTCCGGCTGGACAAGTTACAACTTGGGATGAATTCAGTGCCGCCTTCCATGAGCACCATATTCCAGAAGGTCTTATGGACCGCAAACGTGAGGAATTTTGCAGTTTCACCCAAGGCAGGCTGACAGTGGATGCCTACAGCCGTGAATTTGGGAGGTTAGCACGTTATGCTCCCGAAGAAGTTTCTACCGATGCTAAGAAGCAGGCGAGGTTCCGTAAGGGACTTAGCCCTGAGCTACGCCGAGATCTCCGTCTGCATGAGTGTACCTCTTTTCCGAAGCTAGTCAATAAGGCTATCAGCGCCGAGACTGGGCAGACTGATTTCGAGACTTCACGCAAGCACATCCGTGATACTGGATCGTCATCCGGCTCTGGATCCCAGAAGCGCCGGGTTTGGGTCCCAAATACGGCTCTACCACCCAGGTACACCCCGAGGCGCCTCGCCCCAACCAGCCGTATTTTCCACCCAAGACTTATGGAGGTCCAACTGCTAGTGCTGCTCCACGTCCAAATGTGATCACTTGCTTCAAATGTGGAGAGACGGGCCACTATATCCGAGAGTGTCCCCAGAACAACCCCAATCAAGCTGGGAAGTCTGTTGGCCGCGGCAAGCCAGCAAGAAAGATGCCCTATGCCAAGCCAGTTGCCACCACTCGTGGCCATGTCAACTATGTCTCTGCTGAAGAAACCTATGAGGATCCCAACGTCGTCCTCGGTACGCTTCTTGTTAATTGCCATCCGCAACCGCTTTTTTGATCTTGGAGCATCTCATTCATTTATTTCGAGAGCTATGCTCGATTGCATAACACCACATTCTCGTGACATGCCTACCTCCATGGAAATTAAACTCCTGGTTCTAGATGGCAAACCTCTAGAATAAGTCATGGGAATGAAATTCTTGTCGACATGATTAGTCTTTCTTGCATCTCTAATAGCTCTCAAGTCCTCGGACATAAACATCATCTTGGGTATGGACTGGATGTCAGCCCATTATGCTAAGATTGATTGCTCTACTAGAACTGTTCAACTTACCCATTCTTGGGCAAAACGGTGGATGTTTTAACCCGAGTGTCTAAGCGCCACTTTACTCCTTAAATGCCAACCCTCTTCCGCACCTCAAGATATTCCGTAGTCCGTGATTTTCCGGATGTCTTTCCGGAGGAACTGCCAGGTGTTCCACCTGACAGGGATGTCGAGTTCGTGATAGATCTTATTCCCGGAACCGTCCCAATCTCTAGAAGACCTTATAAGATGGCACCCCTAGAACTAGCTGAACTTAAGAAACAACTCGATGAGTCCTTGCAAAAGGGGTTCATCCGCCCTAGTTCATCTCCATGGGCTTGCCCCGTCCTCTTCGTCAAGAAGAAGGATGGTACGGATCGGATGGTTGTAGATTACCGACCTGTCAATTTGGTCACTATCAAGAACAAGTATCCGCTCCCCAGGATCAACGATCTGTATGATCAGCTCGCCGGATCCTCAGTATTCTCCAAGATGGATTTGAGGTTGGGCTACCATCAAATCAAAATCAAGAACGGGGACATTCCTAAAACGGCCTTTGTCACTCGTTATGGCCAATACGAGTACACCGTCATGTCCTTCGGTTTAACCAATGCTCCAGCCACCTTCTCTCGGTTAATGAACTCAATCTTCATGGAGTATTTGGATAAATTCGTCGTGGTATACCTCGATGATATACTCATCTACTCCAAGAATGAGGAAGAACATGCCGAACATCTAAGGCTAGTATTGATGAAACTTCAAGAGCACCGCCTTTATGCCAAATTCTCTAAATGTGAATTCGTTACCGTAAGTGACCTATCTAGGACATGTAATCTCTGGTAAGGGTATTGCTGTCAATCCCGAGCGAGTTCAAGCCGTCCTTGATTGGACTCCACCTGAATCGGTTAAGCAAGTTCGGAGTTTCCTCGGTTTAGCGAGCTATTGCCGCCGCTTCGTCGAGAATTTCTAAAGTTGCTAAACCTCTAGCGAACTCCTCAAGAAAGATAAGAAGTTCAATGGACGCCACAAGGCGAGATCAGCTTTCAGAACTGAAAAGACGCTCGACATCTGCTCCGCATTTGTTCCACCAGATTTCTAAGGACTTTATTATCTATTGCGCGCGCCGCGACAAGGACTAGGTTGCATACTCATGCAAGATCGTCATGTGATTGCCTACACTTCTCGACAGATTCGCCCACATGAGGATAACTATCCCACACACGATCTAGAGCTTGCAGCAGTGGTTCATGCACTCAAAACCTGGCGACATTACCTTACGGGTAATCGCTATGTAAATCTACACTGATCACCAAAGTCTGAAATATATCTTCACCCAACCGGATTTGAATCTCAGGCAAAGACGTTGGGTCGAGTTGATTACAGATTTCGACTTAGGAATATCCTACACCCCAGGCAAAGCCAATGTCATGGCTGACGCACTAAGTCGCAAATCTTATTGTAACAATTTGATGTTACAACAAAGTCAACCAATTCTCCACGAGGAATTTCGTAAGCTTAATCTTCACATTGTTCCTCGAGGATTCCTTTCCACCCTGGTGGCGAAACCTGATCTTACGGATCGAATCATAGCTGCTCAGCAGTATGATAGAGGGATATCTCGGATCAAGGAGAACATCGCTAGCGGAGCTGCTAAATGCTTCTCCATAGATGAACGAGGTGTTGTCTTCTTTGAAAACCGCTTAGTGGTTCCCAAGAAACAACAGCTACGGCAATTGATCCTTAAAGAAGCTCATGACTCTCCTCTCACCATTCATCCCGGTAGTACTAAATGTATCAAGATCTACGCCAGAGGTTTTGGTGGACTAGGATGAAGAGAGAAATCGTCAATACATTGCTAATCGCGACGCTCGTCGTCGAGTTAAAGCAGAGCATCAACGGCCTGCTGGTACCCTTCAACCCTTGGAAATTCCTGAATGGAAATGGGATAAAATCGGTATGGACTTCATTACCGGGTTTCCCAGGACCAAGAGAGGGAATAATGCTATCTTCGTTGTCGTCGATCGTCCTTCCAAAGTAGCCCACTTCCTACCTGTTCGTGAGAGTATAACCGCTAGCCAGCTAGCTGAATTGTACATCTCTCGAATAGTGTCTCTTCACGGTGTTCCATTAGAGATTAACTCAGACCGTGGAAGTCTCTTCACCTCCCGATTTTGGGAAAGTTTCCAAAGCGCTATGGGAACTCGTCTCTCCTTTAGCACCGCTTTCCATCCCCAATCAAGTGGTCAAGTAGAACGAGTCAATCAAATCCTAGAGGATATGCTTCGGGCTTCTGTCATCTCTTTCGGCATGAATTGGGAGAAATGCCTTCCATTCGCCGAGTGCACACCTGTATATCTTGAGTAATCATCAACAATGAAGAAACCATAGAGGCATGCAGTGGTAGTAAGGGTAGAGCAGTGAGTAGGGCCAAATAAGTCCATGTGAAGCAGCTCGAAGGGACGCGTCATCGTCATGATTGTCTTCGAGAGATGCTTGGCCCTTGTCATCTTTCCGGCTTCATATGCACCACATAGATGATCCTTCCTGAACTTGACACCCTTGAAGCCTATGACATGCTTCTTCTTCGCGAGAGCGTGCAAGTTCCTCATGCCCGCATGCCCTAGCCTCCGATGCCAGAGCCAACACTCTGAAGCTTTTGCTAGAAGACATACGTCCAGCTGTGGTCCTGCAGAGAAATCTATCATATACAGATCATATTTTCGATATCCTTCGAAGACTAGAGATTTGTCAGATTCCATAAGCACAAGGCACCGATATTTTCCAAATATCACAATCATTTTCAGATCACGAAGCATTGAGACAGACATTAAGTTGAAACAAAGGGATTCAACAAGCATCACTTTATCCATGTGCCGATCCTTTGAGATTGCAACTCTACCTAGGCCCAATACCTTACTTTTACAAGTGTCAGCAAATGTGATGTGACTTTTGTCAGACAGTCGTAGGGTTGAATCCAAAGACTTCGATCACCAGTCATGTGGTTAGTACACACTGTCCATAATCCACTCAGAAGCCTTCGGTGTTGTACCCTACAGTGCAGTTTGGGGGATAGGCTTCACCAAGGGAAATGTAAAGCATAAACATTTGACGAACAAGCATATTATCGAAGTTCAGATCCTTGTTAGGGTATATAGGATGGTTGTCAAGAATTACTGGGATGAAATACATAGTAAGACCATTTTGGTTTAGGTCCCAAAAGATGGTTTAGGTCCCCAGCACAAAAGTTCTTGGTCTTATGAACATAGAGGTTTGATGAAAAACGCCCATATTCATAAGTCTGAGTATGATTTCCCTGCAAAACATTGGCGTTAGGGTGACCCTGGTGGGTCCTCTGTCTGTATGAAGCATTTGGACCATATGAAGCCTTTGGTCTGGGGTTTGTCTTCTTCCTAGGTGGTGTCATGATGACATTAACAGGAAGCTTCTCAAGACAACATTTGGGCACCCAGATCTTCTTCAAGGGTGGTCCATTCCTGCCGTTAGTACCAATATACCTGGCAAACACTTCACCATTCTGATTCTTAAACAGTTTATAGTCTGCATCAAAGGATTCATCAATGATAATCGGGTTAGCACAAGTGAAGCCAGGGTAGATGGATCCACTGAAGGTCCCTTTGCAGCAACAAATGTGGTTTTGGGGTACTGCTTAGGCTTCCAGTATGAACCATCAACATTCATTTTCGTCTCGAACCCAACACCCTCTTTCCTAGGGTTTCAGTTTAGAATCTATTTCTATTGGGGAACATAGTAATAATTCAAAAAAAAGTTCCTATGTGTCACCAAGATCAATCTAGGAGAAGCTAGCAATGAGAGAGAGAGAGAGAGAGAGAGAGGGAGTGCATCTTCATACCCTTGAAGATTGCTAAGCGGAAGCGTTACAAGAATGCGGTTGATGGAGTCGTACTCACGGCGATTCAAATCGCGGAAGATCCTATCCAAGACTTGAACGAACGGCGCCTCCGCGTTCAACACACGTACATATTGGAGACATCACCTCCTTCTTGATCTAGCAAGGGGAGAGGAAAGTTGAGGGCGAACTCCGGCAGCACGATGGCGTGGTGGTGGAGCTCGTGGTTCTCCGGCACAGCTTCGCAACGGTGAACGGAGGAGGAGGAGGAGTTGGAAGTGGAGGCCTGCGCTAGGGGCAAGGGCTGCGGCTCCCATGCACCTCCCCACTATATATAGCGGTGGAGGGGGCTGGTTTCTTGCCCTCCAAGTCCATTGGGGCGTTGGCAAAGGTGGGAGGAAAGGAATCCCATCCTTTCCTTTCCCCACCGATTGTTATCCCCCCTTTTTAGCGATCCTGATGTTATCCCTTCAAGATATGATCTTATTACTTTCAAGGGGGGATCTTGGTGCTCCTTGACCAGGGGTGTGGGGCCTTGCCCCCACTACCCATGTTCACGTCGGTCCCCCCATGCAGGTGGGCCCCACTCCAGAACCTTCTAGAACCTTCACCGTACAATGCCGAAAAATCCCGAACATTTTCTGGTGGCCAAAATAGGACTTCCCATATATAAATCTTTACCTCCGGACCATTCCGAAAGTCCTCGTGACGTTCGAGATCTCATTCGAGACTCCGAACAAATTTCGGTAACCACGGACAATTCCCATTACAACTCTAGCATCACCGAACCTTAAGCGTGTAGAACCTACGGGTTCGGGAACCATGTAGATATGAACGAGATGCCTCTCCAGCCAATAACCAATAGCGGGAACTGGATACCCATATTGGATCCCACGTGTTCCACGATGATCTCATCAGATGAACAACGATGTCGGGGATTCAATCAATCCCGTATATAATTCCCTTTGTCCATCGATATGTTACTTGCCCGAGATTCAATCATCAGTATCCCTATACCTTGTTCAATTTCGTTACCGGAAAGTCTCTTTACTTGTTCTGTAATGCATGATCCTGTGGCTAACTCCTTTAGTCACACTGAGCTCACTACGATGATGCATTACCGAGTGAGCCCAGAGATACCTCTCCGTCATATGGAGTGACAAATCCCAGTCTCAATTCGTGCCAACCCAGCACACACTTTCGGAGATACCTATAGTGCACCTTTATAGCCACCCAGTTATGTTGTGATGTTTGATATACCCAAAGCATTCCTACGGTATCCGGGAGTTCACAATCTCATGGTCTAAGGAAATGATACTTGACATTAGAAAAGCTCTAGCAAACGAACTACGCAATCTTGTGCTATGCTTAGGATTGGGTCTTGCCCATCACATCATTCTCCTAATGATGTGATCCCGTTATCAACAACATCCAATGTCCATGGTCAGGAAACCACAACCATCTATTGATCAACGAGCTAGTCAACTAGAGGCTCACTAGGGACATATTGTGCTATATGCATTCACACATGTATTACGGTTTCCGGTTAATACAATTATAGCATGAACAACAGACAATTATCATGAACAAGGAAATATAATAATAACTTTTTTATTATTGCCTCTAGGGCATATTTACAAAAGTCTCCCACTTGCAATAGTGTCAACAATCTAGTTACATTGTGATGAATCGAACACCCATAGAATTCTGGTGTTGATCATGTTTTGCTCATGGAAGAGGTTTAGTCAATGGATCTCCGACATTCAGATCCTAATGTACTTTACAACTGCACCAGCTGACTGCCCCACCATTCAAAATATATACGTATCCGGTTTGTGACTTGGAGTCATCCAGATCTATGTCGAAGCTAGCATCAACGTAACCCTTTACGACGAGCTCTCCGTCACCTCCATAAATGAGAAACATATCCTTAGTCCTTTTCAGGGACTTCAGGATATTCTTGACCATTGTTCAGTGTTTCACTCCGGGATCACTTTGGTACCTCCCTACAAAACTTATGGCAAGGTTCACATCAGGTCTAGTACACAACATGGCATACATAATAGAGCCTATGGCCGAGGCATAGGGGATGACACTCATCTTTTCTCTTTCTTCTGCCTAGGTCGGGCATTGAGCTGCGCTCAATCTCACACCTTGCCATATAGGCAAGAACACCTTCTTGGATTGATCCATATTGAACTTCTTCAATATCTTCTCAAGGTATGCGCTTTGTGAAAGACCAATGAGGCGTCTCGATCTATCTCTATAAATCTTAATGCCTAATATGTGAGCAGCTTCTCCAAGGTCCTTCATTAAAAAACACTTAGTCAAGTAGGCCTTTATGCTTTCCAAAAGTTCGATATCATTTCCTATCAACAATATGTCATCCACATGTAATATGAGAAACGCTACAGAGCTTTCACTCACTTTCTTGTAAATACAGGCTTCTCCATAAGTCTGTATAAACCCAAACGCTTTGATCATTTCATCAAAGCGAATGTTCCAACTCCGAGATGCTTGCACCAGCCCATAGATGGAGTGCTGGAGCTTGCATACTTTGTCAGCATTCTTAGGATCGACAAAACCTTCCGACTGCATCATAGACAATTCTTCCTCAAGGAAACCATTAAGGAATGTCGTTTTGAAGTCCATTTGCCAGATCTCATAATCATAGAATGCGGCAATTTCTAGCATGATTCGGACGGACTTCAGCTTCGCTACGGATGAGAAGGTCTCATTGTAGTCAACCCCTCAAACTTGTCGATAACCCTTAGCAACAAGCCAGGCCTTATAGACGGTCACATTACCAACCGCGTCAGTCTTCTTCTTAAATATCCACTTATTCTCTATGGCTTGCCGATCATCGGGCAAGTCCGTCAAAGTCCATACTTTGTTTTCATACATGGATCCTATCTAAAATTTCATGGCTTCATGCCATTTGTTGGAATCCGGGTCCACCATCGCTTCTTCATAGTTCGAAGGCTCAGCGTTGTCTAACAACATGATTTCGAGGACAGGGTTGCCGTACCACTCTGGTGCGGAACGTGTCCTCATGGACCTATGAAGTTCAGTAGCAACTTGACCCGAAGTTTCATGATCATCATCAATAACTTCCTCTCTAGTCAGTGCAGGCACCACAGAAACATCTTCCTGAGCTGTGCTACTCTATGGTTCAAGAGGGGGTACCTCGTCAAGTTCTACTTTCCTCCCACTTACTTCTTTCGAGAGAAACTCTTTCTCCAGAAAGGATCCATTCTTGGCATGAAAGGTCTTTCCTTCGGATCTGAGGTAGAAGGTATAGCCAATAGTTTCCTTAGGGTATCCTATGAAGACGCATTTTTCTGATTTGGGTTCAAGCTATTCAGTTTGAAGGTTCTTGACATAAGCATCGCATCCCCAAACTTTCAGAAACGACAGCTTAGGTTTGTTCTAAAACCATAATTCATATGGTGTCGTCCCAACAGATTTAGACGGTGCCCTATTTAAAGTGAATGTGGCAGTCTCTAAAGCATAACCCCAAAATGATAGTGGTAGATCAGTAAGAGACATCATAGATCGCATAATATCCAATAGAGTGCGATTATGATGTTCGAACACACCATTACGCTGAGGTGTTCTAGGCGGCATGAGTTGTGAAATAATTCCACATTTCCTTAAGTGCGTGCCAAACTCGTGACTCAAATATTCTCCTCCACGATCTGATCGTCAGAACTTTATTTACCTGTCACGTTGATTCTCTACCTCACTTTGAAATTCCTTGAACTTTTCAAATGTCTCAGACTTGTGTTTCATTAAGTAGACCTACCCATATCTACTTAAGTCATCAGTGAGGGTGAGAACATAACAATAGCCATCGCGAGCCCCAACGCTCATTGGACCGCATACATTAGTATATTTTATTTCTAACAAGTTGGTTGCTCGCTCCATTGTTCTGGACAACGGAGTCTTGGTCATTTTGCCCATGAGGCATGGTTCGCACGTGCCAAATGATTCATAATCAAGAGACTCCAAAAGTCCATCTGCGTGGAGTTTCTTCATGCATTTGACACCAATATGACCAAGGCGGCTGTGACACAAGTATGTGGGACTATCATTATCAACCATACATCTTTTGGCAGTCACACTATGAATATGTGTAACATCACGTTCGGGATTCAATAAAAATAAACCATTGACCAGAGGGGCATGACCATAAAACATATCTCTCATATAAATAGAACAACCATTATTCTCTGATTTAAATGAGTAGCCATGTCGCATCAAACAAGATCCAGATATAATGTTCATGCTCAAAACTGGCACTAAATAACAATTTTTGAGGTTTAAAACTAATCCCGAAGGTAGATGTAGAGGTAGCGTGCCAACGATGATCACATCAACCTTGGAACCATGCCCGAAGCGCATCGTCACCTCGTCCTTCGCCAGTCTCCGTTTATTCCGCGGCTCATGTTTTGAGTTATAAATGTGAGCAACCGCACCGGTAGCAAATACCCAGGAGCTATTACGAGCGCTGGTAAGGTACACATCAATAACATGTATATCATATATACCTTTGGTGTTGCCGGCCTTCTTATCCGCTAAGTACTTGGGGCAGTTCCGCTTCCAGTGACCATTTCCCTTGCAATAAAAGCACTCAGTCTCAGGATTGGGTCCATTCTTTGGCTTCTTCTTCCTGGCAACTGACTTACCGTGCGCGGCAACTCCCTTGCCATCCTTCTTGAAGTTCTTCTTACCCTTGCCTTTCTTGAAACAAGTGGTCTTATTCAGCATCAACACTTGATGTTCCTTTTTTATTTCCACCTCCGTTGATTTTAGCATTGAGTATAACTCAGGAATGGACTTCTCCATCCCTTGCATATTGTAGTTCATCACAAGGCTCTTGTAGCTAGGTGGAAGCGACTGGAGGATTCTGTCAATGACCGAGTCATCTAGAAGATTAACTCCCAGCTCAGACAAGCGGTTGTGCAAACCTGAAATTTTGAGCATATGCTCGCTGACAGAACTATTTTCCTCCATCTTACAACTGTAGAACTTGTCGGAGACTTCATATCTCTCGACCCGGGCATGAGCTTGTAAAACCATTTTCAGCTCTTGGAATATCTCATATGCTCTGTGTTGCTCAAAATGCTTTTGGAGCCCCGGTTCTAACTTGTAAAGTATGCCGCACTGAACCAGGGAGTAATCATCACTACGCAACTGCCAGGCGTTCATAACGTCTTGAGTTGCTGGGAAAATGGGTGCGTCACCTAGCGGTGCTTCAAGGACATATGCTTTCTTGGCAGCTATGAGGATGATCCTCAAGTTACGGACCAAGTCCGTATAGTTGCTACAATTGTCTTTCAGCTTGGTTTTCTCTAGGAAGTGTCGAAGTTGAGGGCAACATTAGCGTGGGCCGTTGGATGTACAGGATAGACTGTAAAGACAATTTTAGACTAAGTTCATGATAACTAAGTTCATCTAATCAAATTATTTAATGAACTCCCACTCAGATAGACATCTCTCTAGTCATCTAAGTGATACATGATCCAAATCGACTAGGCCGTGTCCGATCATCACGTGAGATGGACTAGTCATCAACGGTGAACATCTCCATGTTGATCGCATCTACTATACGACTCATGTTCGACCTAACGGTCTCTCGTGTTCCAAGGCCATGTTTGTACATGCTAGGCTCATCAAGTCAACCTAAGTGTTTCGCATATGTAAATCTTGCTCACACCCGTTGTATTTGAATGTTAGAATCTATCACATCCGATCATCACGTGGTGCTTCTAAACAACGAACCTTCGCAACGGTGCACACTTAGGGGGAACACATTTCTTGAAATTTTTTGTGAGGGATCTTCTTATTTATGCTACGTCGTTCTAAGAAAATAAGATGTAAACATGATAAACATCACAGGCAAATCATAAAGTGACATGATATGGCCAATATCATCTTGCGCTTTTGATCTCCATCTTCAAGGCGCGGCATGATCACCATCGTCACCGGCATGACACCATTATCTCCATCATCGTGTCTTCATGAAGTTGTCTCACCAACTTTTACTCCTCGTGACATCCTGGATCTCATCCGAGACTCCAAACAACTTCCGGTAACCACATAAAATTCCCACTACAACTCTAGTGTCACCGAACCTTAAGTGTGTAGACCCTACGGGTCGTGAACCATGCAGACATGACCGAGATGCCTCTCCAGCCAATAACCAATAGCAGGATCTCGATACCCATATTGGCTCCCACATCTTCCATGATGATCTCATCGGATGAACCATGATGTCGGGGATTCAATCAATCTCGTATACAATTCCATTTGTCCTTTTGTATGTTACTTGCCCGTGATTCAATCATCGGTATCCCTATACCTTGTTTAATCTCGTTACCGGCAAGTCTCTTTACTCGTTCCGTAACTCATGATCTTGTGGCTAACTCCTTAGTCACAATCAGCTCATTATGATGATGCATTATCGAGTGGGCCCATAGATACCTCTCCGTCATACAGAGTGACAAATCGCAGTCTCGATTCGTGCCAACCCAACTGACACTTTCAGAGAAACCTATAGTGCACCTTTATAGCCACCCAGTTACGTTGTGACGTTTGATATACCCAAAGATTTCCTACGGTATCCGGGAGTTGCGCAATCTCATGGTCTAAGGAAATGATACTTGACATTAGAAAAGCTCTAGCAAACGAGCTACGTGATCTTGTGCTATGCTTAGGATTGGGTCTTGTCCATCACATCATTCTCCTAATGATGTGATCCCGTTATCAACGACATCAAATGTCCATGGTCAGGAAACCACAACCATCTATTGATCAATGAGCTAGTCAACTAGAGGCTCAATAGGGACATGTTGTGGTCTATGCATTGACACATGTATTACGGTTTCCGGTTAATACAATTATAGCATGAACAATAGACAATTATCATGAACAAGGAAATATAATAATAACTATTTTATTATTGCCTCTAGGGCATATTTCCAACAGTTTCTTGAGGACATCACATAGTGTATGATGCCCTTTGAGGATTTTGTGCATCCCTGTTTCAAGCGAAGTCTTCAACCTGACATTCTCATCAGCAATAGTAGTGGTATCCTGAGAAGATGGGTTAGTTACCACATCAGCAGTTGAAGATATTGCAACAGTAGCAGTAGTAGAACATTCAACAACAGAGACCGCATTATCACGCTCAAGACATTTTAGACATGGTGGCTCAAAGTCTTCCTGAGCGGAACTGATTTGTTGAGCGCAGAGTGACTCCTTATCCTTTTCAAGATCTTCATAAGTCGCTCTCAGGTTCTCAAGTTCTTGCTTCCTTTGAAGATAATCATAGGAAAGCTTTTCATGAGTAGCTGAGAGAAATTCATGACAACTTTCAAGTTCTTCGTACTTAACGTGAAGATTCTTAATGTCTTCAATTAAGGACTGAGTTCGAGTCATTTATGCATCCAACAGGTCATCGCTTTTGTCTAGCAACTTTTTAATATGTTCCATAGCAGTTTGTTGTTCAGTTGCAATTTTAGCAAGTGTTTTGTAGCTAGGTTTGGATTCACATTCATAGTCATCTTCACTGGATGTTTGAAAGTAAGCATCGCGTGAGTTTACCTTGGAACCACGTGCTATGAAGCAGTAGGTCGAAGAAGAGTCATCCTCAACATTGGCATCAGCATCGGCGATGAGGCCATTGTCTTCGGTGTTGAAGATGGACTTGGCGACATAAGATGAAGCTAGAGCCAGGCTTGCCACGCTAGAATCGGACTCCTCCTCAGACTCCACCTCCACCTGCTCAGAAGAAGACTCCTCCTCTGAATCCATCTCCTTGCCAACAAACGTATCAGCCTTACTGGATGAGCTATTCTTGTGAGATGAAGACTTGGATGAAGACCTTGATGAAGACTTTGATGATTTTTTCTTCTTCTTGTCATCAGAATCATATTCCTTGCTCTTCTTGTTCTTCTTAGTTTCATTATCCCATTGAGGACACTCAGAGATGTAGTGACCAGGTTTCTTGCATTTGTGGCATGTTCTCTTCTTGTGGTCACGAGTGGAAGCTTCATCATTTCTTGAGTTGGATCTTGAAGACTTTCCGAAACATTTCTTCTTGGAGAACTTCTGGAACTTCTTCACGAGCATAGCTAGCACCTTTCCAATGTCTTCAGGATCCCCAAAACTGCAGTCAGATTCTTCTTCAGATGAGGAGAAAACTTTTGCCTTCAAAGCACGGATTCGGCCATAACTGGGACCATAGATGTCCCTCTTCTTAGGTAACTGGAACTCATGTGTGTTGAGCCTCTCAAGTATGTCAGACGGATCGAGATCTTTGAAGTCAGGACGTTCTTGAATAATCAGGACAGGGTGACGAATGAGCTATCAAGTGATCTCAGGAGCTTCTTGACGATTTCCTGCTCGGAGATCTCAGTGGCGCAAGTGCACGAAGCTCATTTCTGATATCAGTTAGGCGATCAAACGTGAGCTGGACATTCTCATTGTCGTTTGTCTTGAAGTGGTTGAAGAGGTTGCGAAGAACATCAATTCTTGAATCTCTCTGAGTTGAGACGCCTTCGTTGACCTTGGAGATCTAGTCCCAGACCAGCTTCGCAGTTTCCAGTGCACTCACACGGCCATAATGTCCTTTGGTCAGATGACCACAGATGATGTTCTTGGAAGTCAAATCCAGTTGAATGAACCTCTTGACATCAGCAGCGGTGACACCTTAACCGACCTTGACGACATACCAGAGGTCGACATCACTGGCTTCAATATGCATGCCCGTCTTATTCTTCCAGTAGGGGCAATCAATGCCATCGAAGACTGGACACGCGGCGGAGACCTTGATTATCCCAACAGTCGACATAGCTAAAACTCCAGGTGGTTAAACCAAATCACACAAAACGAGGGAGCACCTTGCTATGATACCAATTGAAAGTGCTAGTTATCGACTAGAGGGGAGTGAATAGGAAATTTTTATGGAAGTCTTCAAAAAACGAGGTCTTTGAAGACAAACAGTAGAAATGAACCTATTGATATGCAGCGGAAGATAGACTACACTAGACAAGCCATAGTCAAGTGAGCAATGTAGTGAAAGCACAAAGACTATGAACAGCTATGTAGTATGGATCAGGATGGAAGACAGTATGAAGTCAAACAGTAAATAGTCTTCACTCAGTGAAGTCGATCAGATCAGACAAGTAGGCTAAGACTTCACGAAGACAAACTGTAAAGTAAAGGAAAGTGGAGGATAGAACCAGTTGCTTGGTGAAGCAAGGATTTGGTAGACCAGTTCCAGTTGCTATGCCAACAGTACGTATGGTTACGGAGGCTTAGATTTAACTCAGAAGACCACGTCATCACCTTATTACACTTAAGCTAAGGACACCAGTCGTCACCCAATCACTCTGGTAAGTCTTCAAGGTAGACTTCCAAACCTTCACAGACTTCGTTCACCGGTGATCCACAATGACTCTTCGATGCTCAGAACGCGACGCCTAACCGGCTGGAGGATTCACAGTCCTCAAGTGTAACAAGTCTTCAGGTCACGCGGACAGAAAGACTTCAGTGATGCCGAACACACTTTGGCTCTGTGTGTTTTGGGATTTGTCCTCGCAAGGATCTCTCTCTCAAATGCTTCGGAGGTGGGTTGCTCTCAAAAGAAAAAAGTCGTGCACTAACTCTGAGAAGCCACCAATTTATGGTGTATGGGCTGGGCTATTTATATCCAGGAGGCAACCCGACCTGATTTGTCCAAAATGACCCTGGGTCATTAAGGAACCGACATTTCCAACGGTCGGATTTCAAACACACATGATAGCTTTACTTGGGCTACAAGCCAAGATGACTCATCCAGCTCTGGATAAGATTTGCTCTCATTGTCTTTGCTCGAATACATAGGATTTAGGATGAGCATCACTACATTCAACTCTGAATTTGTTCACTTGGACCCCACTTAATAGTACGGTGGTTCCTATGACTCAACAAAGAATAAAAGGAAACTACAAAACAACTATGTCTTCGCACTCCATAGTCTTCAAGTGAATGTCTTCACATGTCATAATCTTCATCGTGGATGTCTTCACAAACCACCATTGTCTTCAATGTCTTCACACATTTTAGGGGTCATCTTTGGTAGGTAAACCGAATCAATAAGGGACTACTAACCGTGTTATCCGCAATTCTCACAAACATATTTGTACCTTAACCAAGTTTATCGTCAATACTCCAAAAACAACTAGGGTGGCACTAGATGGACTTACACATATTCACATAGAAGTTATATTGTCATAGATCCTTAAACATGTGGTGCTTGCCTCTATCTTTGCTAGCTAAAATTCTGCACTAAGTAGAGATACTACTTGTGCATCCAAAAACCCTTAAACCCAAATCCTATTTTCAAGAATCCACCATACCTACCTAGGGATTGAGTAAGATCCCTCAAGTAAGTTGTTATCGGTGCAAAAAGGTAATAAAAATTGCTTCTAAATGTGTGAGATCATTTAGGATAAAATAGCATTGCATGAACTTGTGACGATGAAGAATAAAAGCGACAGACTACATAATAATGCTCGGTATCACAAGGGGCAATGCAACATGATGATCTTTTGCACTAAGGGGTTGAGCACAAACTAATAAGCGCATGGAAACCTCTGCTTCCCTCTACGAAGGGCCTATCTTTTACTTTTATGTATTTCCTTTTATGCAAAGAGTCAAAGTTTTCTCTCTATTCCTTTTTATTTTCTCCTTTGGCAAGCATCATGTGGCGAGGTAAGATCTAGGCACATATGTCCAGTTGAGCTAAGGACACCAGTCGTCGCCCAATCACTATGGTAAGTCTTCAAGGTAGACTTCCAAACCTTCACAGACTTCGTTCACCGGTGATCCACAATGACTCTTCGATGCTCAGAACGCGACGCCTAACCGGCTGGAGGATTCACAGTCCTCAAGTGTAACAAGTCTTCAGGTCACGCGGACAGAAAGACTTTAGTGATGCCGAACACACTTTGGCTCTGGGTGTTTTGGGATTTGTCCTCGCAAGGATCTCTCTCTCAAATTCTTTGGAGGTGGGTTGCTCTCAAACGAAAAAAGTCGTGCACTAACTCTGAGAAGCCACCAATTTATGGTGTATGGGCTGGGCTATTTATATCCAGGAGGCAACCCGACCTGATTTGTCCAAAATGACCCTGGGTCATTAAGGAACCGACATGTCCAACGGTCGGATTTCAAACACACGTGATAGCTTTACTTGGGCTACAAGCCAAGATGACTCGTCCAGCTCTGGACAAGATTTGCTCTCATTGTCTTTGCTCGAAGACATAGGATTTAGGATGAGCATCACTACATTCAACTCTGAATTTGTTCACTTGGACCCCACTTAACAGTATGGTGGTTCCTATGACTCAACAAAGAATAAAAGGAAACTACGAAACAACTATGTCTTCGCACTCCATAGTCTTCAAGTGAATGTCTTCACATGTCATAATCTTCATCGTGGATGTCTTCACAAACCACCATTGTCTTCAATGTCTTCACACATTTTAGGGGTCATCTTTGGTAGGTAAACCGAATCAATAAGGGACTACTAACTGTGTTATCCGGCAATTCTCACAAACATATTTGTACCTTAACCAAGTTTATCGTCAATACTCCAAAAACAACTAGGGGTGGCACTAGATGGACTTACACATATTCACATAGAAGTTATATTGTCATAGATCCTTAAACATGTGGTGCTTGCCTCTATCTTTGCTAGCCAAAAATTCTGCACTAAGTAGAGATACTACTTGTGCATCCAAAAACCCTTAAACCCAAATCCTATTTTCAAGAATCCACCATACCTACCTAGGGATTGAGTAAGATCCCTCAAGTAAGTTGTTATCGGTGCAAAAAGGTAATAAAAATTGCTTCTAAATGTGTGGGATCATTTAGGATAAAATAGCATTGCATGAACTTGTGACGATGAAGAATAAAAGCGACAGACTACATAATAATGCTCGGTATCACAAGGGGCAATGCAACATGATGATCTTTTGCACTAAGGGGTTGAGCACAAACTAATAAGCACATGGAAACCTCTGCTTCCCTCTACGAAGGGCCTATCTTTTACTTTTATGTATTTCCTTTTATGCAAAGAGTCAAAGTTTTCTCTCTATTCCTTTTTATTTTCTCCTTTGGCAAGCATCATGTGGCGAGGTAAGATCTAGGCACATATGTCCAGTTGAGCTAAGGACACCGCCGTCGCCTCAATCACTATGGTAAGTCTTCAAGGTAGACTTCCAAACCTTCACAGACTTCGTTCACCGGTGATCCACAATGACTCTTCGATGCTCAGAACACGACGCCTAACCGGCTGGAGGATTCACAGTCCTCAAGTGTAACAAGTCTTCAGGTCACGCGGACAGAAAGACTTTAGTGATGCCGAACACACTTTGGCTCTGGGTGTTTTGGGATTTGTCCTCGCAAGGATCTCTCTCTCAAATTCTTCGGAGGTGGGTTGCTCTCAAACGAAAAAAGTCGTGCACTAACTCTGAGAAGCCACCAATTTATGGTGTATGGGCTGGGCTATTTATATCCGTGAGGCAACCCGACCTGATTTGTCCAAATGACCCGGTCATTAAGGAACCGACATGTCCAACGGTCGGATTTCAAACACACGTGATAGCTTTACTTGGGCTACAAGCCAAGATGACTCGCCCAGCTCGACAAGATTTGCTCTCATTGTCTTTGCTCGAAGACATAGGATTTAGGATGAGCATCACTACATTCAACTCTGAATTTGTTCACTTGGACCCCACTTAACAGTATGGTGGTTCCTATGACTCAACAAAGAATAAAAGGAAACTACGAAACAACTATGTCTTCGCACTCCATAGTCTTCAAGTGAATGTCTTCACATGTCATAATCTTCATCGTGGATGTCTTCACAAACCACCATTGTCTTCAATGTCTTCACACATTTTAGGGGTCATCTTTGGTAGGTAAACCGAATCAATAAGGGACTACTAACTGTGTTATCCGGCAATTCTCACAAACATATTTGTACCTTAACCAAGTTTATCGTCAATACTCCAAAAACAACTAGGGGTGGCACTAGATGGACTTACACATATTCACATAGAAGTTATATTGTCATAGATCCTTAAACATGTGGTGCTTGCCTCTATCTTTGCTAGCCAAAAATTCTGCACTAAGTAGAGATACTACTTGTGCATCCAAAAACCCTTAAACCCAAATCCTATTTTCAAGAATCCACCATACCTACCTAGGGATTGAGTAAGATCCCTCAAGTAAGTTGTTATCGGTGCAAAAAGGTAATAAAAATTGCTTCTAAATGTGTGAGATCATTTAGGATAAAATAGCATTGCATGAACTTGTGACGATGAAGAATAAAAGCGACAGACTACATAATAATGCTCGGTATCACAAGGGGTAATGCAACGTGATGATCTTTTGCACTAAGGGGTTGAGCACAAACTAATAAGCGCATGGCAACCTCTGCTTCCCTCTACGAAGGGCCTATCTTTTACTTTTATGTATTTCCTTTTATGCAAAGAGTCAAAGTTTTCTCTCTATTCCTTTTTATTTTCTCCTTTGGCAAGCATCATGTGGTGAGGTAAGATATAGGCACATATGTCCAGTTGAATATGGGTGGCATGAGTTATTATTGTTGACATCACCCTTCAGGTGAATACGTTGGGAGGCGAAACTATAAGCTCCTAGATTTCTATGTGTCTGGCTGAAATGTTTTGCTCATGTGTATGCGGTGAGTGTTAGCAATCATAGAAGACTATATGATGGTTGAGTATGTGGACTTGCCTAAAGGCTCCGGTACGTGACCAGTCCTGAAAAGATGATGAATTGTAGTTGCAAAGCTGATTGAGAACATAGTTTGTTGGTTTCTAATAGAGTTTATGCTTTATACTTCGATTGTGTGATGAACTGTTACTTATTCATGAGAAGTTTATGATAAAAGTCTTATGTTTAAATTTGTTGTTGTTATAATAATCTACATGATGCTTCTATGTCCGCATTTTGTTTTTATCGACACCTCCCTCTCTAAGCATGTGGACGTGTTTTTCCATTTTGGTTTTCGCTTGAGGACAAGCGAGGTCTAAGCTTGGGGGAGTTGATACGTCCATTTTGCATCATGTTTTCCTACTGTTATTTATGATGTTTTTATGCATAATAATGCTTTTTGGAGTAATTCTAATGCCTTTTCTCTCATAATATGCAAGGTACACACAAAGAGGGAGAATTCCGGCAGCTGGAAATCCAGGCCTGGAAGAGCTACGTCAGGCTACTTATTCTGCACAACTCCAAACCAGTTGAAACTTCACGGAGAATTTTTATGGAATATGTGATGAATATTGGAGCAAATAAGTACCAAAGGGGGCCCACCAGGTCGGCAGAACCCACCTGGGTGCGCCAGGGAGCCCAGGCGCGCCATGGTGGGTTGTGCTCACCCAGCACTACAAAAAAAAGACACATCCAAGACATTTTGGGCCGAACGAAATTTTTTCTGTCATACATATGACACTTCTATGACGATAATTGTGACAAAACCCAGTATCATCATATATGTGGTGGGCTCCTACTTCTATGACAAAAATCATGATGAAAATGGGCTTTTCGCCTGGCGGGCTGAGACACAGCTGCATGACATTCTTTGGGCCGTCCATGACGGAAAAATCCGTGGCAGAAGCTTGGGGGAGGAAAATTTTGGGGAGTTGCCGGTTACGGTGGGAGAGCGATGCGTGTTTCTCTCGTACGTACGTGTGTGTGTGTGAGGCATTGGCTCTAACAGAAGCCGAGCGAGGCGTTGGGCTCTAACTTAACCCAAGCGACTTTGCGCAGCTACGCTACATCGAACCCGAGCGATCGATCGATGGCTGTTAATCAACCCGATGGAGCAATTCTTCGCTACTACCGCTAATCAAGTTGATCGATGCTGCCTCGATGAACAAGTGAGCGTTGCGGGGGGTTGGATGAATAGTGAGCGGTGGCGTTGCCTCTGGATGGACATGAACCCATGGTGTGGAGGGCTGGATGAACAGTAGACGGTGGAGGGGTGGCCGTGGAGGGGTGGTTGAACAGGACCCCGTGGTGTGGAGGGCTGGATGAACAGTAGACGATGGAGGGGTGCCCATGGAGGGGTGGTTGAACAGTAGCCGGTGGAGTAGCGCGCGGTGGAGGCTGGATGAATAGGAGCCCGTGGAGGTTGGAGGAGGTCGACGGTAGCCCGTGGAGGCTGGAGGAGGTCTGCGGTGGAGATGAACAGATCCGTGGAGTCCTGCTTTTGCACGCCACACCCTCCCCTGCTTTGACCGTAGCGCCAACACAAGTCCGCTTTCGTCCGTTTTGCGGTACGCCACACCCCTCCCGATCAACATGACCCCCGTTTCGACCGTAGGAGGTCCGTTTCCTCCGTTTTGTGGTACGCCACACCCCTCCCAATCAACATGACCCCCGTTTCGACTGTAGGAGGTCCGTTTCTTCCGTTTCGCGGTACGCCAGGCCCCTCCCGATCAACAGGACCCCGTTTCGAACATGGCCGGTCGAACACAAGGTCGTTTCCTCCGTTGTGTGGTACGCCAGGCCTCCTTTCCATCGCCTGTTCCGTCCAAGCCCTCCCGATGAACACGACCACGCATTCCGCTCCGACCCAGCCGGTTGGCTCCCCATGAACACGACGCAGCGACACTATTTCTCCATTCCGACCCAGCCATGTACGATGCGCGAGTAGGCGTCGAGACCCCGCCCGTATGTACCCACGGTCGATTTTCTTTCTTGCACCTCGCCGTTGTAACGTGACGCGTACATGCTACGCGCGCTTACTACTTACACATGCACGCCTACATCTACGACACGCGCGCGCCGCCTATATCGACCAAGATGTACGCATAACGCTCACGACCAGAATGACAACGCTACTTACGCTCGACCAGGTGGGTCCCGACCGCCGTGCACTTCCTTGCGTGCGAAGATGTAGCTAGTGGGTCCCAGCACGGGGTGAATCGCTTTTTGCCCGGACGCACTTCCTTGCGTGCGAAGGTGTAGCTGGTGGGTCCCAGCAATGTGGGGAAACATTTTTTCACGAATATGGTGGCCCGCCCGGTGGGTCCCCGCTGTCGTGGAGGAATAATTATTTTGCGGTAATAAGGAGGCACTTCCTTGCTGCGCCGTGGACCCAGCTATCAGCCTCTCCACGCATACCCACGTCCGATGGAAGCCGTTCCTTGACCATGTTGACCACGCTGCGCCGAGAGCACCAGTGGTGGTGGACAACGGCGAGGCCTAGGAAGGGGACGACGCGAGCCGGGAAGACGCGGCAGTGGATGCCCACGCCAGAGGAGTACGAGGGTTCACCGGTTCATTGTGGTGTGAGGCTGCCGCCGCCGCAGAATAACAGGGGGTGGGTGAGTAGAGGGATGGCCTGGCCAGCGGTGGGAGTAGTAGGGGGCGGTGAGGCCTCTGCCGCATCGCAGCCGGCCATGGGAGGCAGGAGCATGAGGCACAACCGGCGCTGGTTTGGGCGGCTGGAGCAAGAAGACCAGAGGTTGAAGAAGCACTACGGCTGTTGGATGGACATCGTACGGTCACTGGAGCTAGAATCGTGCATATTGACTAAGTTGATAAAGCCCTCCGTCCCCGTCAACTTAGTAGGCCCACAAGTCAGCCTGCCACTATACGGGGTCCCAGCTAACAGGGGGAGTATTCATTTTTTTTGTGCGTAATAAGGAGGCACTTCCTTGCGTGCGAAGATATAGCTTGTGGGTCCGAGCTGTCAGCGGCGGTAATGTTTTTTCCGTGGAATACTGAGGCCCTTTCGGTGTGTCCCCGATGTCAGGTGGAGGTATCATTATTTTGCGCGCAATAAGGAGGCATTTCCTTGCGTGCAGATGTGGACCCAGCTGTCGGCCTCTCCACGTAGAGTCCACTTCAGATGCATGTCGGTCGTTGACCAAGTTGACCAGGCCGCGCCGAGAGCACCAAGGCGGTGGACGACGGCGAGGCCTACGAAGGGAACGACACAGAGGCAGGGAAGACTCCACAGTTGTTTCCCACGCAGAGGGGAGTACGACTGAACGAGGGTTTACTAGTTCGTCTGTCGTCGCCGGAGAATAACAACAAGTGTGGGTGAGTAGAGGGATGGCTACGCCAGATGATTGGAGTACGGTGGGCGGTGAGGCTCAAGGGCAGCACAGCCGCCATGGGAGGAGGGAGCAGTAGTCTCACTGGCGCTTGTTTGAGCGGCTGGAGCAGAAGAGCAGAGATTGAAGAAGACGACGGCCGTTGGATGGCCATCCAACAAGCCAACGCTTGTGCATCAACCTTTTTTTTAGGAAAGCCTCAAATCTGTGGAAAACATCATACAGCCCATCTGCCATTATTTCTAATAATTTACAGCCCATTTGCTAATTCTTAAGGTTTTGTTTGGAGCCCATATTCTTTTTGTTAGCATTACAGCCCATATTGTGGCCACGGTTAAAAAATTATACGAAATTTTGCATATTTCGGTGCGGTCCGAACTGTTTTTAATCCCAAAATTTCGACTCACGTTCAAACTGATTTTAAAATTAAATGTATATCAATATAAAATCCAACAAATTCTCCATGCATAAAAATTAATGTAATTTAAAATCTCGAAATGAAAAAAAGATATTTGAAACTAATTGCCGGTTTGATGTGTTTTAAAAATGTACAACCCATTTCTCATTATCGATAGGCTATTTTCGCCAATTAATGAAGCTCTCCTCGTCTTGAACGATTTGCAGCCCAACAGGCGTGACAAAGCGACTTACTTGGCAAATCACAAAAAAACTGGGCTGTGGCCTTGGACCCAGCTGTCCGCCTCTCCACGTACAGTACTCTTCCGATGGAAGTCGGTCATTGACCACATTGACCATGTCGCGCCGAGAGGACCAAGGCGGTGGACGACGGCGAGGGCTAGGAAGGGGACGACGAGGAGCCGGGGAAGACATAGCAGTGGATGCCCACGCGGAGAGGAGTACGAGGGTTCACTGGTTCGGCTGCGGCCTGAGGCTGCTACCACCGCATAATAACAGGGGGTGTGGGTGAGTAGAGGAATACCCTAGGCCAGCGGTTGGAGTAGTAGGGGGCGGTGAGGCCTCCTTGGCATCACAGCCGGCCAAGAGAGGCAGGAGCACGCGGCATGACCGGCGCTGCTTTGGGCGGCTGGAGCAAGAAGACCAGAGGTTGAAGAAGCACTATGGCCGTTGGATGGACATTCTCGGTGTCAAAACTGGCGGATCTCGGGTAGGGGGTCCCGAACTGTGCGTCTAGGCGGATGGTAACAGGAGACAAGGGACACGATGTTTTTACCCAGGTTCAGGCCCTCTCCATGGAGGTAATACCCTACTCCTGCTTGATTAATATTGATGATATGGGTAGTACAAGAGTAGATCTACCACGAGATCAAGGAGGCTAAACCCTAGAAGCTATCCTATGGTATGATTGTTGTTCGTCCTACGGACTAAAACCCTCCGGTTTATATAGACACCGGATAGGTTAGGGTTACACAGAGTCGGTTACAATGGTAGGAGATCTACATATCCGTATCACCAAGCTTGCCTTCCACGCCAAGGAAAGTCCCATCCGGACACGGACGAAGTCTTCAATCTTGTATCTTCATAGTCTTGGAGTCCGCCATGACGATAGTCCGCTATCCGGACACCCCTAGTCCGGACTCCTCAAGAGCTCCCTAACCAGGCTTGAATGACGATGAGTCCGCGCGTTGATTGTCTTCGCATTGCGAGGCGGGTTCTTCTCCAAATTCCATATACTTGTCTAATAGTGTCCGCTTCGATAAATGCTGCGCCTCGGCTTCTACGCCCAATAATGGCCATCTTCCACGTGTTTGAATGAATGCTAAAAGCCGTGGTATTTATACAATTACTCCCTAGTCGCAGCAAATGAGCCGCCTATAAAGGGGCAAGGATCTAGATCTGAGTCACACCATCCCCCTTTGAAGCTTTCATCGAGCGCCTCGACCAAAGCCCATTCCATCATGGACAATCGACGCTGCTCCTCCTCTCAAGGCCCCAGCCCTAAGCTGTGAAATTGGGAGATATGCTCACCCCGCATAGCGAGCTAGTCATACTCCAAGCCAAGGGATTTCTTCCCCCGGCCTTCATGGTCCCGGTTCGAGCCGGACTTACCACCTACAAGGGAGGAAAGCAAGCGGAGAGCGTCCCTGATCCCTCTAAAGGAGAGTGGGTATGCTTCATCTCTTATCTAGTAAGAGGAATCGGATTTCCCATCCATCCGTTTCTCCGGGGGCTCTTGGAGTTCTACAGCCTCCAATTGCACCACCTTACTCCTGCCTTCATCCTGCACATCGCGGGCTTCGTGGCCCTTTGCGAACTATTCTTGGGTGTCGAGGCTCATTTCAGGCTGTGGAAGAGAATATTCAGCCTACTACCCCATTCTCATGAGGGGTCAATATATCAAGTGGGCGGAGCCGAGCTATGGTGCATCGCCGGGACCGGATACCTATCCGGAACCCCAAAGAAGGCGTCCGAAGACTGGCCTTCGGAATGGTTTTACATGGAGGATGTCCCGCTGCCGGATCCTGTTCGGATCAGCCTTCCGGAGTTCAGCAATGCACCTCTAAAGAAGCGCCTAAGCTGGCGCCCTCGGAGTCCTCGGAGAGAAGATGACCGGGATGTCCGTTATTTGATGAGCCGAATAAGGTTACTGGCTCATGCCGGATTGACCATGACAGACTCATGGCAATCTGCATTATGAGGGGAGTGCAGCCGCCCAATACAGGGCCACCCCATGTGGGACTTCAACGGGAGGACGATGCTACCCGCCATGGCCGCAAAGGGCGTGGATCGGTCACCGAACCGTGAAAATCTTGTCTCGCCATGTATATAGGGGAGGAGGAGGATTTCCTCCGTGTCAATCCACTGAAGGAGTTTTCTTCAAATAATCCTCGAAGTTGGGTAAGCAAACATCTTTGTGACCTGTCCGATCCATGTTCCCATGGTTAAATATCTCATTTCGTGGTTTCTGCGCAAGAACTGCGCCGGAGTGTGGAGAAGATACACAACCCGCCCACACAACCCGAGGATCCGGAACGGTCCCTCGATCCGACCTCCGAAGAGGATCCGGATATAAAGGTGGAGTTGATCGACGGGGTATTCCACCAACTTAGCATCGACAATGCGTTGGTTGCCACTACGGCTGATTACTCCGGAATACTTCCAGCCTCACAGTTAAATGAGACTGAGATCCCAAAACCCTGATAACGACCCATCCATGCTTATTTTTGATCACCGTATACCAATGGTGCTTCGCAGGGGGTACCTTCGAGGCAGGAAGCCGAGCCCGCGGCGGCTGGCCAACGAAGGGCAGTGCGGCCCCGCAGGCTAAAAGGAAGTGCGGTCCTGATCGAAACTCCGCCGCAACGGTATGGCATGTCACCATACTCCCTGTGATTGATTCTCGAAGGCGATTAACGCTGATGCTCTTTTCAGAAAAGAGCGCGCCGGATCGAGTCCGGAGAGGTTGCCGATCGAACCTTCACCGACAAGCTTCAAAGTCGGGTCCGGGCTGAGGCGAGCACGACACGTGCTCGGATGCTCCTCCGATAGAGGATGCCGACAGGTTTTCCGCCACTAACTCCGAGGCGGAGAGCGCTTGAATCACAAAGCGCCACGGACAGTTCTTCAGGACGCATGCTTCTCCCAAGAGGCCTTGAATGCCTTTGATTCGAGATGCGCACTGCGCCGCCAAGATGGTATAGCCAGAGCCACGGAAAAGATGTGAAGGACATACGGTACGTAAGTTTGATAGTTATATATGCCAGTAGCCCCCGAGACTTAAAATAGTTAGAATAACTGATTTAAGGATCATTTGTTATGCAGGATCTTACAGAAAAGAATACCCGACTCTCCCAGGAGCTGGAAGAGTGCAGGGCCCAACTTGAGGTCAGATCGCCGCCACGGGGAGCCACAGAGACCCCTCCGTAATATACGCCTGTAAGATAAATAATTTATGAAGTGCGGCGGGTGTGTAAATCTGACAAAAACATTGCAGATGGCGCCGGACTAGATCCGGACAAGCAACAACTCTTACGCCAGTTAAAGGCCGGCGAGAGCGTGCTTACGACGTAAAAGGCCAGAGAAGAATAACCTCCAAGACGCCAACACCCAGCTGGGTGAGGAACTAAAGGACGCCTGTGCTCAGTTATCCGACCAGAAGGAGAATCGGCGGCTTCGTCGCGGCATTTTCAAGAGTGCTTGAGCGAACTTTGAAAGAGTTCGGCGAGGAAGGCAACTAACATAAACATGTATGAAGGTTTGCTCACAGGTCGCCCCGAGGAGGAGATGCCCAATTCTTCGTTGATCTTCTTCCGAATCTGCGGCAGCTGCACTAACGAGTCCGCAGATGATGAAAAGCATCGGACAGCCTTGTGGCTATCTATCTCCCCGCCTCAAGGCATTGGGGAGCTGGCAGAGCGGCTTCAAGGAGCACGGCGGCGCTTCGGCTGTGGAAGATATCGGCTCGCCGTCAAGGCGCCAGGAGGCTCGGGCCATGGTAAAGACGCTGACACGGTTGTTGACCCAATCCACATGGCCGAGGTCGGACTGGGGCGGATGGGATGGAGATCCCTCAGAAGCTTAGTATACAGCCAAGTAGAATTGGCCGCCAAGTATTCCCAGCAAGATTGTAAATTAGATAGCCTATTAGATGGCATTGAGGATGAATACAATGAGTCGAGTTGACTATGTAAAAATATGACATGAAAAAATGTCTTCTAGCCGGATTGTAGATCGTTTGTCATAGCGGACCTTTTCGCTTCGACTTCCGGACCCAACAGTCCGGAGTGTGTCCGAATACCTTCGTGGTTATATAAGAACCATGGTATGCATGGAGACAAGGCGTAGGGGTCATTATTGCTGTATCAGACAAGTGCCCAACTAGTTATGTTTATATTACATGGGTAGTAAGAAACATCTTCTAGGGAGAATAGTTCCGCTAAGGGTTCCTTTTTTGGGATGCATGCCCTAAAGTGTATGTCAAAGCTGCTAGGAAAGCAGTAAAATCATCTAGGGCAGATGGGTAAATAGTTAAAAATCATCTTTCAGTTTATCAATGAATATTCCCTTAAGAACGCTTAGCTTTCGCTTCACCCAGCCCGAGGTACACATCCGCTGACCCGCAAGAATAATCGCAGAGGTGCTCCTTTACCACCTAGCCGAACAATCGGGAACGAGGGTAGCACAGGAGCCAAGCAACCTAGCTTGGCCAAAACTTAAGTCATATCGATGCATATAATGGTGAATAAAAGGTACATGCGGAAGTTTAACGCATGTGTTGGGCATGAAAGCACGTATAAATAAGCTTCTGTTAAAGAAGCCCCCAGGTATAATGTTGCGAAAAAAAGCGCAAACGAGCCTCTAGAGGCTATAAGAAGAAGGAGGAGGAAAGAGAGAGATAAAAGACAGCTAAAAGCAAAAATAAAGAATGCGGACGGAGGAAAGAGACGAACTTGGAGTCCGGCACTTAGGCATAGAATCTTCGTAGACGGGCTGCGTTCCATGGGTTCGGCTCGAGTCGGTTATCCGATGCGTTTCGCAGACGGTATGCTCCGCTGGTAAGGACCTGGTCGATGATAAATGGACCTTCCCATTTGGGCTTGAGTTTGTCCTTTTTCTTGTCCGGCAAGCGTAGAACTAGTTCGCCAACGTTATAAGCTTTGGCCCGTACTTCCCTGCTTTGATATCTACGAGCCTGCTGTTGATAGAATGCGAACGAAGCTTTTGCCACGCCGCGCCTCCTCCAATGCGTCCAACTGTCTTGCCGATCAAGCTCGGCTTCTTTCTTCGTACATGCTCACGCCGAGGTGACTCATGTATTATGTCGCAGGGCAAGACTGCTCGCGCGCATACACCATGAAGAATGGTGTGAATCCGTAGTACGATTCGGCGGGTCCGCAGCCCCCAGAGTACGGAGTCGAAGCCTCAACCCAAAGGCGTGTTAGATTCCTTGAGGGACCGCACTGGTCTGGGTTTAATGCCGCTCATGATTAGACAATTTGCCCGTTTGACTTGGCCGTTGTTTTGAGGGTGATAGACTGAGGCGTAATCGAGCTTGATGCCCATGTTTTTGCACCATGATTTGACCTCATCGGCCGTGAAGTTGGTGCCATTATCAGTGATGATACTGTGGGGGACACCGTAACGGTGCACTACCGCTGATATGAAGTCTATCACTGGTCCGGATTCGGCCGTTTTAACAGGCTTGGCCTCTATCCATTTGGTGAATTTGTCCACCATGACCAATAGGTATTTTTGCTTGTGGGTTCCTCCCTTGAGGGGTCGAACCATGTCAAGCCCACAGACTGCGAACGACCAGGTGATGGGTATAGTTTTAAGGGTGGTGGGTGGCATGTGGCTTTGGTTAGCAAAAAGCTGGCAACCGACGCATGTTGGACTAAGTCTCACAGATTCGCCCGGCCGCCGGCCAATAAAGTCCTCAGACGGAAGGCCTTGTTTATAAGGGCCCGGCTGCGGCGTGGTGCCCACCCAGCCCGCATGAATTTCAGCCAAGAGGTTTTGCCTTCCTCTTCAAGATACACCTTTGAAGGACTCCGTAGTGCTTTTCTTATAAAGCTCTCCTCATGGACTTTATAGGCTTTAGAGCGCAGCATTATGCAGCGAGCCTCATTTTGGTCTTCGGGAGTTCCTGCCTAGTTAGGTAGGCTAGGAATGGTTCCGCCACGGGTGATAACCGCCATTATTTCGTGAGCAGAGGGTGTTATCTCGGGCCGAGCCTCCGTTATGTCGAGTGTTCGCGTCAGCAAAGGCGGTTGGGTCCGGATTGATATTGCCGGACTTCTTCCCATAATACGGATGGCTTGAACAGCCGCTCCGAAAGATATTGGGTCGGACGGCATCTCGCTTTGCACCGATGCGCGCCAATATATCCGCCACCGGGTTGTTATCCCGGCTATATGATGAAATTCGAGCCCTTCAACTGCGGCCGACATTTTTAGGACCGCATTGCGGTATGCCGCCATTTTTGGATCTTTTGCATCAAAGTCCCCGCTTATTTGATATATTGGGAGGTTCAATCCCCACGCACCTCTAGGCGTTGAATGCCCATGGAGATCGCCATCCGGAGGCCGTGCGTATGGGCCTCGATTCGCCGCGTTGTTGGAGTCCGATACATTATCTCGAAGGACGATGGACTGTGGTCCCCGTTGGGGACGCCAGACGACGCCAGCCCCAGTGCCGCCAACATTTTGGAGCCGCCAAAGTGCATGATCCAATTGAGTATGCGCCGCATTTTAGGGAGTTCGCCGTCCATTCGCCACGAAGTCGGCCAAAACCGCGACTTAATAGCTCGCCGTGGCTTATAAGTTATATCGAATGGAAGGAGCTCTATGGCCCATTTAGCAATCCGCCCGTCGCGGCCGCGGTTGTTTATAATGTCGTTAAGAGGTACTTCGAGGCTACCGCTATCGAACACTCTTGAAAGTAGTGTCGCAGCTTCCGGATGCAATCAACACCGTGATATGCTATCTTTTGATAGTGTGGGTACCGGACTTGTATGGAGTTAGGACAAGGGACACATAATAAACCGGTTTTTGAACAGGGAACCGTGTCCGTCCGCTTTCATTCGACAACAAGCACCGCTACCGACAACTTGATGTGTTGCGCGATATATAATAGCATTGATTCGCCTACGGGCGTGGCCAGACCGGATTTGTTGCCAAATGGCCTTTATTTCTTCGAAGTCCGGTCGTGGCGGCATCCGCCCACCAAGTGTTCGTGCAGCGGAGGAGGCGGTAAAGGGTAACGCTTTTCCCCAATCGGGAAATAAAGCGGCTTAGAGCCGCCACGCATCCCGTTAATTTTTGTATTTGTTTGAGGTCTTTTGGAATATCCAATTGTGATAGAGCTCGGATCTTGGCTGGGTTTGCTTCCATTCCTCTACCAGACACAATGAAGCCCAGGAGCTTTCCGGCTAGAACGCCGAAGACGCATTTTCCGGACTAGAGTTTCGACGTGCTTGGTTTTGACGACCACGTCATCTACATATGCTTCCACTGTTTTGCCGATCTGGTTTGCCAGACATGTCTGAATCATGCGCTGATATGTTGCGCCGGCGCTTTTGAGCCCAAAGGGCATTGTGTTGAAGCAAACGGGCCGATGGAGGATGAATGCTCACAGAAGCTTGTCTCGCTCCGCCATCTTGATTTGGCGGTAGCCGAGTACGCTACGAGGAAGCACAATGAGTCGTGGTCCTTCAGAAGGCCAATGATTTGATCAATTCGAGGAGGGGAAGGAATCCTTCGTGCAAGCCTTATTAAGGTCTTTAAAATCAACACATAGGCGCCAGACTTATCCTTCTTGGTACCATCACCAGGTTTGCTAGCCAGTCCGGATGTTTTATATCTCCGATGAATCCTGCTTCCAAAACATTGGCTAGCTCCTCTCCCATGGCCTGTCTCTTGGGTTCGAAAAGCGCCAAGAGCCTGCTTGATCGGCTTGAACTTTTAGGATATTTAGGCTGTGCTCGCCAGCCGACGTGGGATACCTGGCATGTCTGAAGGGTGCCAGGCAAAGATGTCCTAGTTTTATTGTAGAAATTCCCGTAATGAGGCGTCTACATCAGGGTTGAATTGTGCCCCAATGGAGGCCGTCTTTGCAGGGTCCGTTGGGTGGACTTGGAATTTGACTATTTTGTCCGCTGGTTTAAAAGAAGTGGACTTGGATCTTTTATCAAGTATCACATCGTCCTTGTTCACCGTGGAGCGCATCGCGGCAAGTTCCTCGGCCTCTAGGGCTTCGGATAGTGCCTCGAGGGCTAGTGCGGCTGTCTTGTTTTCGGCGCGGAGTGCTATTTTCGGATCACTAGCGAGAGTGATGATTCCGTTAGGTCCGGGCATTTTAAGCTTCATGTACCCATAATGGGGTATAGCTTGAAAATTTGTGAATGCCTCTCGTCCTAATAAAGCATGATATCCGCTATTGAACGGGCCACTTGAATGTGACCTCCTCGACCTGTAATTGTCCGGGCGAAATAACACTACGCCCAGCGTGATTTTTCCCTGCAGCATGCTTCCGGCTAGGGATTATTCCTCTAAAGGTTGTGCTGCTTCGCCAATGCGTTCCACTATTTCACTTTTCGAGGGTTTCATAGATGAGGTTTAGTCCGCTGCCGCCATCCATGAGTACCTTAGTAAGGCTAAAGTCAGCCCACTATCGGGCCGAGGACCAATGCGGCCGGTGCCCGGCAGTTCGAATTTAGGTTCGCCAATGGCATTAAAGGTAATAGCCGTGTTACCTGTGGATTTATTGTTGCTACTTTGTAGACTTCGCAAGGTTATGGAGTGTTCGTTGCATGTTATTTGATGCGAAAGTCTCAAGACTGCTAACACCGTGATCGGTGTTGCCGGGCTGGGATTCCGGCTAGAAGCTCTTCGCCACTTTTGGCCACCGCCGTAGTATCCAACATGCTCAAGGCTATGAGTTGAAGTGGCGCCATCTATGCTATGAATTTTGCAGGTCCGCTTAGCCAACCCTCCAAGACGGTTCCGCACTTTAGGGGTTTTGGTTTTTGGTATTCAACCTGTGTGCTTGATAATGATGCACCCTTTGTTCCGGACTAGGGATGTATTCAGGTGGATTATCCCAAAATTTACTTTCGGTTTTCCCGGCGCTTCCATCGCACAAGACTTTTGTACTATGGTCACCAAGTCAACAAAGCGTAATTTCGCGACGACTTATGGCGCTTAGGATTCCCTTGTCCGCAATTATTGCAGAAAATTGGGATTGCGCCCTCCTCTCGGCAGTCCTTTATCCTATTCATAACCAGGAGGAATCTTGCCCAAGAATGATGTACCGCTTCAGCGGCTCTTGCTAATTCGAGAGATCGCTAATGTTTGGGTGGGCGGGTGGCACTAACCGAACCCCGCCCAATTTAGGACTCAAGGGTCGAGAAGTTTCAACTCGGCAGTTCGGATTTTTGAGTGCTATCCAATGAGTCCGACCCGCCACCGACTTTAAGTTCAGGGCTTGATCGACATCCGCCCCTCCGCTGAATCCGCATGGAGGGATCGAACCGGACGTGGCTAGTCCTTAATATAGAAGAAGAATCGCCGCATTGCTCCTCTATCACAGCAACATGATGGGTAGCCCGGGAGAGTTGATCTCTCGATCGGTTTTAGGCCCGATCCGTCAGAATCGTGGCGACTCCTGGCGCCGATGTGATCCAAGAGCTCGCTTATGGAGGAGAGCTCGATCGGATCTAACTGTTTGGCAAGTTCAACTAACATGGAGATTGGTTTTGATGACTCGAGAGGTCATCGCTTGCCAAGGGCGCGTCAATTAGCGGTCATGAGAAACCGCCTAGCCAAGAGTCCACCAGGGCCAAGGCTTTTTGGCGATGGTATCATCTTTAAAGACGAGATGAGGCATCCTACCGATGGCGGCGGCACAGAGGAACTCTCAATGAAAGCACCAATGTCGGTGTCAAACCGCGGATCTCGGTAGGGGGTCCCGAAACTGTGTGTCTAGGCGGATGGTAACAGGAGACAAGCGGCACGATGTTTTTACCTGTGTTCGGGCCCTCTCGATGGAGGTAATACCCTACTCCTGCTTGATTAATATTGATGATATGGGTACTACAAGAGTAGATCTGCCACGAGATCAAGGAGGATGAACCCTAGAAGCTAGCCTATGGTATGATTGTTGTTCGTCCTACGGACTAAAACCCTCCGGTTTATATAGACACCGGATAGGTTAGGGTTACACAGAGTCGGTTACAATGGTAGGAGATCTACATATCCAGATCGATAAGCTTGCCTTCCACGCCAAGGAAAGTCCCATCCGGACACGGACGAAGTCTTCAATCTTGTATCTTCATAGTCTTGGAGTCCGCCGTGACGATAGTCCGCTATCCGGACACCCCTAGTCCGGGACTTCTCGACATCGACGGTCACCGGAGCTAGAGTCGTTCATATTGACTAAGTTGACAAAGCCCTCCATCCTCGCCAACTTAGTAGGCCCATTAAGTCAGCCACCCACTATGGTGGGTCCTAGCTAGCAGGGGTATTCATTTTTGGTGCGTAATAAGGAGGCACTTCCTTGCATGCGAAGATATAGCTGGTGGGTCCGACTGTCAACAAGGGGGGCGCCATGAATACGAAGCCCTTCCCACGCATCGTGCACGCACAAAGGCGTAATAAGGAGGAACTTTCCTTGCGTATACCATGGACCTCGTGGGTCCCAAACTGCCAAGTTTCCACGACAGTCCTTCTTCCGATGACTCAGATGTTGACCACGCCAGGCCGAAAGCGCACCGAGGCGGTGGACGACGGCAAGGCCCTGCATCGAATGACCCGAGATGGGGAAGATGCGCAAAGGAGTCACAGACGGAGAGGAGGGAAACTTGACTGGTTTGGTGCGTGGGCCTACACCGGCAGAGAATAACAGGAGGTGAGGAGTGGAGGGATGGCTCGCCGCCGGCTGGGTAGCATTTCACCGAGGAGCGCAAAACAACGCCACTGGATGCCAAGGCGGAGCAAAGGTTCCGCAGCGCTGGGGAAGAAGACGAGAGATTGAAGAAGAATGCCGCCGTTGATGTAAATCCAAAGCCTTCTTAGGTTTCACCCATCGCCCACATGTCACCACCCATTTGTTTATTTAGTCCATTTGGTGGGCTGGGTGAAACAATGATGTAGTATCTATGCAGCCCGTTTAAATCCCATTTGCATTTTTCTCGAAATCCGCAGACTTTCTGGGCTGGGTGAAAATATCATGTTAGGCTAGACGGAGAAAATTTATAAAAACATAAACACATGATTTCACGTTAGTAAAATCTTTGCAAGCTTATGTATGCAATCACTAGGAGTTAACTTGGCAAGTTATATATAAACAATTATTATTATTATTTTGTAAGAACTTTCAACTTACGTAAATAAAATATCATTTTAATTTGATGAGTTAATAGTATGTGGGGTATTATTATTTTTAGGCTAGACGGGACAGCTTGAGTTGGTTCTGGGGAAAGTATCTGGAGAAAACTCAGTTTACATCGAAAAAGAAAGTGGGAGAAAATTCAGAGACCTGTTGGGTCCATTCGAGGAGAGGAATATGTTGGGAGGAAGGAGATTCAAAGCACGGCAGCCGAAAGTGAACTTGTTTTTTTACTGACAAGTGAACTAGTTTACATACATTAGCAAATAGCCACTAAAAAAGCAATCAGGTTAATGGGTTCTTAAAAGAAATATTTCGGACAAAACGGATAATTACGTACACATAGGCTAATGCATGAAACACTCAGATGATAAAGGTGCTTATAAATAGATAAAGTACAACATCTAGACCTTCCCGCATGCTTGATCATGATGTTGCGTTGTCCGTACTGCCGGTTATGGGAAGCGCATACGCCTCATGTCCAAGATCCGCTGTACATGTCGAAGTACGCGATGCGCCCTGGCCGCAGAGGTTATGTAGGCTAGATTCAGAGGTACCTCCCACGTGTTCAGGTCGCCTTCTTTCATGTTGGCGATCGTGGGTCGATGATGGTCTCAGCGAGGTGAACCACGGAGTCCTTCTCCGCCAGCTTGTCGATGATCTTGTATTGCTTCGGATGTCGACAAGCTTGCTGCACCGATGGCCGAATCATCGCGTTCTTCCTTCTCTCCACCGTAGAAGGAGGTGCAGCTGGGCGCTGCCGATGAAACGAGGCGAGGCGTAGCTTTTCCGAGTCCGTGATCGCTGGTGTACATCACATTCAACTTGGTGCAGCCATAGGACTGAACGGCTAACTAACTCCTTGTCAAGTCCATATCCAGCAGCTCACCCCGGATCGCCATTGAGTCTCTTCGAGCATGATTAATAGTATAGCCAGATGTTGGCTTTAAGCCTGCCATGTCATCTACAGTCCATCTTATAGTCAACATGTACAATAGTAGATCAAAACATGTACTATTTTTTATTATGGGGCCCACCTTTCATTCTCACAAAGTGCCTAGGAGCACGCATAGAGCTGGCTCTTCACGAAGAGCCCGCTTACCTTCTCTCTCCTCTTCTTTCCTTCAACTAAGCAGAAATATACTAGTTTATGCCTTATAGCCCGCCGATCGAGCTCTATTGTACTTGTTCTTCGAGTGAACGAGTGTGTAGGCGGCGACAAGCAGTTCGCTTTTTCAGCTCTTGGGGAACTGGATTCAACAAAGAAGTGAGAGTGTACAGCGACAACAAGCATTACCCTCCTCGTCCGCTGCACGCCCGCAGAAGATGCACCTCGCTGCTCAAACGCCCATTAAGAAACCTACTCCGCCACACGCCGGTTCACGAGCTGGTCTCAGATTGGTACTGTAATAACATGAGTTAGTGGTCACTTTACTTAAATTTAATTAGCTTTAATAGAAATTTATACTTAAAACAAGCAATGCATTGGCTCGTTCTATCGCTGCCACGGATCAACATGCACAACAATTAGAATTATTATTCCGTGACGCATTACGATCAGCACATTTGTCGACTTTCACAAAGATAATACTACCAAGTTTGAATTGTTTGTTATGGTTGTTGAGCTCTGCATCATCATGCCGTGTTTCCCAGCTTGCAAGATTCGTAACCAACAAATAAGATCCAAATAATAAGTACTACAAAGATGCCTACACATCTCATTGATTCCCAGCTTGCAAGATTCGAACCAACAAATAAGATCCAAATAATAAGTACAACAAAGATGCCTACACGCCTCATTTATTCCCAGCTTGCAAGATTCGTAACCAACAAATAAGATTCAAATAATAAGTACAACAAACATGACTACACATTTCATCGATTCCCAGCTTGCAAGATTCGTAACCAACCCATTAGAGCCTTTTGATAAAGTGAATATCGGATTAAATCCATCTTGGCTAGCCATGTCATACAATCAAAGAACTTGGCTAATGCTCTTGACCGCCACAACATCTGTAGTAGAGTATTCCTGTTTGCACAAAGCATGTTTGCATAGCACAAACAAGGAGACAGGAGAGCATGATTTCGCTTTTAGTTGAACCATTTTGTGCAGTTCCACAATTAAATTGAGAGATGTTGCTCTTGACCGTCACAACATCTCTAGTAGAGTATTCCTGTTTGCCCAAAGATGTTTGCATAGCACAAACAAGGACACAGGAGAGCATGGTTTCACTTTAGTTTAACCATTTTGTGCAGTTCCACCAAAATTGAGAGATGTTGCCCACGTGACATTTTAGTTGAACTGCACAAGACACTCATTCCAAAAAAAATTGTTTTGTGCAGTTCACCAAAAGGTCACAATAGCAACAAGGTGAAATGGATATCCCTGTCTGCACAAAATGATAGAAAGTAAACAGCTGCTGGTCAATAGGAATATAAGAAACATATACAAAATGAAAAGAAGCATCTTAATTATGTTCATGGCAATCACGCAAGGACAGTAGAAATTTTAAAACGTCAGCAATGCTTCATGTTACCAGAAGCATTATGATCAACAATGAGATTCTCTCGATATGGGATTACTTTAATGGTGGCATTGCTTGTTTACTGCATACAAGAAATCAACGGCAGCTAAAGAGTTGGTTTAAGGGCATGGGACCATGGGGACACCAGACACTCAAGCAGCGTAAATGAGCAACTTACTCATCATATCGGGAAAACAGCAGGAGTGCCATTTATAACACAGCTTTAATTGCATCTTATCATCGGGGCATTAGATTAACAATAACACGGTTAGACATGTCCCTAAGGTAACAGTGTGATCGCTTATTTTACATGCGCCTTACAGAAAAGGTTGGTTTACCCAAAAAAAACAGCAAAAGGTTGGTATAAGGACATGCGACAAAGGACGATCAAGACAATGTACCTACAAGGAGGCATAAAGTGGTGATGCCGAGCTTGTTCACGCTATGTGAGGGCAGCAAACCTAACTCGAGACCTTTACTATGTGAGGGCAGCAAATCTAATCCTCGGAGGCCTTTTACTATGTGAGGGCAGCAAATCTAATCTCGAGACCTTTACTATGTGAGGGCAGCAAATCTAATCCCGAGACCTTTACTACGTGAGGGCAGCAAATCTAATCCTCGAGACCTTTTACTATGTGAGGGCAGCAAATCTAACTCGAGAACTTTTACTATGTGATGGCAGCAAATCTAATCCTGGACATACTCTGTTGACTTGTCCACCAGCCGCCACTTTCTATCCTTTTTTCAACCAATAATAGATCTGTTGCTTATCCAGTTTGTACCGTGTTTTCCCATTATTTCCCTTTTCAACCAAGAGATCGGTTGGATAGCCGGTCTCTACTACTTTTACCATATTATTTCCTCTTTGAATCAAGTCCTAGATTCATGCTACAACTTTCCCCCCTTTCTTCGTTGCTTGAACAAAGACCTAGATTCGAATGCATGAAGTAGCTTTACCTCTAATAATACTAACAATTTAGGTGCCTTTGGAAGAGCTGATGGGAGTACAAAAAGATGCACATGTAGACACGTGGGGAGATGGGGCAGTAGAGCAAGGCCTCTTTCGAAGAACTTATACCGGAGGGTCGCCGGGATGTCGGCGGCGGCAGGTCGGATCTGTGGACAATATGGCAGAGAGGAAGAAGGGTCGGAGGACCTCCCGATCCGGTGCTGTGTCGGAGAGAACGGCACGGGCATAGGATCAGGCCCTCCTCAGCAGTGTGTTTCTCCTCAGCGGGCGATGACCGCGTGAACGATGCACCTTTTAGTCCTCTACACACACCGCCAAGGGATCCGTCCGGATCTGTGACCAGCGGTGAGCAGAGAGAAAATGTCGCTACCGCTGTCTTGTTTATATCTCGAGAGGATGAGAGAATGAAGAGAGCAACCCAAGTAAAGCAAGCGCCAGCCCCAAGGCCCATATATGGTGGAGTGATTATCTTTTTCTCTCCACAACAAGCGCTTCAATTTGTGTACGTGGCATTAAAGAAAAGAAAGTCTCTATTTAAGGTGACTACTCATTTACTCCTACTTACTATACTACAAGATTACCTCCGCCCTGGTTTATAGGTCCCTTTATAGTTTGTGCAAAATTTTGACTAAAGATTTAACTAACAAAATGTTAATGCATGTCAAGAAAAATTATCTCATTGATTCAGATTTGAACATAGTTTTGAAAATATAATGTTTGGTGACATGCGTGAACATTTTCTTAGTTTAAACTATGGTCAAAATTTGGCACTAAATACAATGGGGACCAATAAACACTGACAGAGGTAGTATTGTTCACTTGTGCTCCCCGCCTCCATTCATTGAACAACCCCACGGTGAATAAACATACAGTAAGTACTGTATTTATATAGAACTAACAAGATCGAACTATTTTCGCAGTTAAAAGTTGAGGGCGGGCTTTTCCCAGCAAAGACGCGCTGCAGTTTTCGGGTAGGCGGTTTGACAAAGAGGCGAGGAGGGTGAGCTAGTGGGCTGTGCGATTTGACTGCTACATCGCTGGAAAGACTTGTGATATGACCACCACTATAGTCATGAATTATCGGCGCCCGACCGGGTGATGCCCCTTCCGCGCGCGCCTAACTGGTGCATGACACGTCGACCGGATGTCGGCTCTCCCACATGTCGGAGTAGTAAGAAGGAGCAAAGAATGATGCGTATATACTAGTATTATATTATTTTCTGTTCCTAAATATAAGTCTTTGGAGAGATTTCACTATGGACCACATACGGAGAAAAATGAGTGAATCTACACATAAAATGCATCTATATACATCCGTATGTGGTCCACAGTGAAATATATACGAAGACTTATATTTAGGAACGGAGGGAGTACTACTCAGGTCGGAGGAGTGCGAACCATGGCAGCACAATGAACAAGCCGTGCGAACCACGGTAGCCCAGTGAACCAGTAGTAGAAAACAATAATGTGGTGATATGGCCATAAAAAACAATGTGCTACGGTCCACACTGTAGCATGTACAGTAACACTCCTCTTTGTTTGGATCCCTGAGGTAGAGCTAGTTTGGGTTGAAATAGCCTCAAATTATCGAAACAAGAGGGGTTAGCTTGCAGACTAAGGCATAGCCTAGTGGTGGGAAGGGGCTGATGCCTTCCCACCCACCCAGATTCAAGGCATGGTACTTGCAATTTGGGTTTGTTGCACCAATTATACTGTACGGGGTTCCCTTACAGTCTATCTGTCAAAAAAAAGAGGGGTTAGTTTGAGCTAGTTTGCTCTAACCCAGCTAAAAAAACTAGCCCGTGGAGAGGTTCTAATTGTTAGTGATCCTGGGCCCACTAAAAGAGAACTAAAAATCTCACCTGCCCGCACTGATCGCCTCCCTAAAAGATCTCACCTGCCCGCACACCAGATCGCTCCCCCTCTCGCACGACTCTTCTCTGTTCCCCATAGGGCCGCCCGCCTGCCGCCGCCTCTCTCCTCCGGCCGCCTCTCCTTTCGGCCTCCGCCGCCCTACGCCGCCCGCCCCCTCCGACCTTCAAGGTCGCCTGGCCCCCTTCACTAGCTTGTTTTTTCCTCACACAAGGGCGGCAAGATCTACTGTGGAGGTCGCAAGAGGGGTGAGTTTGTTCGTTCTTTCTCTGTCTCACGACCATATCATTGATCTTGCTTGCTCTAGCACTAATTCTGATTTGGAAAAGTAGATCCTGATCAAACTTGCTATAGATTTGTGGTGCACGCCAGGAATTGTTTGATGCTGCTTGAGGAGGTAATAAATCTTTCTAGAGGCCGAAAGATTCAGGTCACCATTCTAGGTATTTCAATTTCAGGCTTGCATTATTTGTAGAGGCCCAAAGATTCAGTTCACCTTTCTTGGTATTTCAATTTCAGGCTTGCATTGTTTCTAGAGGCCCAAAGATTCAGTTCACCTTTCTAGGTATTTGAGTTTCAGGCTTGCATTATTTCTAGAGGCCCAAAGATTCAGTTCACCTTTCTAGGTATTTTAGTTACAGGCTTGCATTATTTATAGAGGCCCATAGATTAAGTTCCCAGTCAGCGGCAAGCGGCAAGGCAAACCATGCTGTTGTCGACCTCAACTCGCAAGGGCCAGCGTCGGAGGGGTTCCCGGGGCTTGGGCTCTACAGAGCCTTCCTCCAGAGCGACAATGGCGAGCTCCTCCCTCGGTGCGTGAGGGGCTCCGGGCTCCCTCCCTATCGTGAACAACTTCCGTGATGAGTTAGCTCATTCTTTGTTTCATGAAGTGTTTTTTTTATTTTGTGAAGCTTGATTGACGACTTGTATGTTTAAGTGGGATATCTCATTTGTATGGACAAAGTAAAAATTATCATGTCTTGCATGCTTGATTGTATAGATGCTTCGTTTATGTCAATTGTGAGCGGGAGGAGGCCACAGAAGAGCCGGCCACACCAAGAGGGTGCTTGGATCCACTGAACTTATTTTAGTCTGACTAAAAATAGGGTCCAAAGTAGTCGAATGATTGAGATAGAGCATTTATTGTCAATCTAACCCTGCCATCCATACACCTCTTTGGTTTAGAGTTAGTTCAGGGTTAGAATCTAACTCTAACCTCTAACTAAGTTAGAGTTCTCCTTGTCTCGGTTCATCGCCATCATACTTTCCCCATTCCTGTGTTTTCAGTATCCTGCGAATCAAAGAGGCCCTTTTTTCGGCAAAAATCAAAGAGGCCCTTAGACTGGTTTAGGTCCGGTCATTTTTTATAAACGTGTTATGTCCAAAATTTAATGAACATGCTCCGGTTTCCACGAAAATAATCCGATTTCATGTAGTAATTCATTGATTTATTTATTCTTCTGTGGGGGGTTTGCATGAAATTTGTGAGGTCTGAAATGTAAAGTACCCCGGCATATGCTCCGAGTCGTGCATGCACTACGACCCAGATGCTCTATGTCCCACATGTCGGCGAATGGGAGCACGTGGAAATAGCCTAGGAGTACATATAGGAGGATAAATGCGTGAAAAATATGTATTGTGAAGCGTAGCCGCGGTTCGAAAAGTAGACCTAAAGTGATGACAGCTACAGGTCGCACGCACCCAACTAGTGGTACTAGACATACGACTAACTTTTCCCTAAAAAAAAAGAGGCACGAGTGCTCAGTACTCCTATTCTATAAACACGAGTCCCATCTGACAACAGCGTACGTGCTACAGCTAGCCCTCCTCACTCGTTTCTCTCTTCTAACTCTAAACTCGGCCGACGCCCGGTGGGTGGGGTGGGTTTGCTTAACTGCGGCCCCACCTCACAGTGAAAACGTTACTAATAGAATAAAAAATGCCATATACTCCCTCCATTCATAAATATAAGCCTTTTTAGATACTACTTCAAATGGAATACAAGATACAGATGTATGAAGACATAGTTTAGAGTGTAGATTCACTCATTTTGCTCCGTATGTAGTAGTCACTTGCTGGAATCTTTAGAAAGACTTATATTTGGGAACGGAGGGAGTACTATACTAATAAAACATTAAGGCCACGAGGCGATGCATTTCTTGTTACAGGAGGCAAGAAGAAGAAGAGATGCATCCATCGACGACGTCCACCTCCTCGACTCAGGGCGACGGCCCACCAAACGGCGCCTAAGTAGCAGCGGCTTTGTGGCTGGTCGACGTGCTTCTCAACAATGGCGCCCAAAGATTCCAGCCACTGGAAGAAGGCCAATGTCTTTCTGTCCTCGCTTGTTTTGTAGTGGCCTATGTAGACGATTTCTCAGAGACGGATGTGCAGGTCGACGGTTTCTTGCATGGCGAGAGCTGCTGGCGAAGCGTGGCCTCGAGGTGCACATTCTTCGTCGCGACCTCCCAGACTGCAGGCCACCAGGGCTTGAAAGAGTTCGTCACCATGTAGGCCGATGAGGGTGGCAGGCAATGAGGAGATCGCGCGCTGGCCGGAGCAAGACGACAAGGTCGTCTGCGCTTCTTGACAGCGGTGAACTTATGGATGGAGTTGACCATCATGTTGTCCATGCGAGAGGCGGCGGCGCCGGCGAGGGCTATGATGCTGCGATCGCCAAAGACCGTGTGGAACGCTGCGTGGTCTTGGGCGGCAGGCCGGGCGCTTGATGATTTGGCAGCCGATCGCCGCCAAGGCCCATCGCCTCCATAGGTTCTTGTGGCTTCGTCACTTGGTCTTGGATTGGAGTGAGCAGTGTTGCGCAGAGACTTGGGAGTAGATGGATTGGAGTGGTGGGCCGCCTTTATTATATGAGACTCCAAACTCTATTGCATTCACATCGTGCTGGCTCTAGTCTGCTTCTCCAATTAATTCCCTCTGCATGTAATTGATGATGCATCATTGACCGTTCAACGTCTCGGGAACCGCTACCCTCCTCCTCCTTGGCATTCAAGCACCTATGTACCCGTCGACGACGAGGTGCCTATGGTGACTTTGTAAGGGGCTGTTTGGTTCTAGGCCTAGCATTGCCACACTTTGCCACACATTTTTGCCAAGCTTGCCTAAGGTTAGTTCATCAAAATGAGAGCCACAAGTTGGCAAACCTAAGGGAATCTTGCCACATTTTTTATGTGTATGCCATGGGGCCCAAGTGTGGCTTGCCTAAGATGTGGCTTGGACCAAACACTCACCTGTTGGTCAAACTTGCCTAACTTTAGATGTGGCAATCTTTGGCAAAGTTAGTCACAAACTAAACAGGCCCTAAATTTCAAGATGATAGTGCCGCATGTGTGCGCTCATAGGGTGAGTGTATGCACGTATATGAGCGCTTGCATCCATCTTGTGTCAAAAAACAACGTAAATGCGTGTCAAAAAGAGACTAGTCAAGATACTCAATATTGTGCACCTCGGAGAGGAAAATGATAGAACTAGTACGTATTTATTTACGTGCAGATTCACTCATTTTGCTCCATATGTACTCCATCTCGTGTAGTCTAGTCACTTGTTGAAATCTCTAGAAGGGCAAATACTCCTTTCTAGTTTACAGGCTATACTAGCAAGTAGTTGTACATACTAGTACAATAGTGGGCTCACATAGCAATTTTGTCTCATGCAAGAGCTCGGCTATATGCGTGTTCAATTTTCATGAATCGCAACGCTCGGTTTGCTTGGCTCTTCGCTTCTTCGAGAAGACGAACAATGATGTTACTACTACTACTTCTACAAAGGTCGAATCCATCGCTGCATGTCCGTCCACCATGAGCTGGACGGATAGCTTGTTGTGGAAGTACTACTACTAAGCAAAAGCCTGTCCTCGTTTGCGAGCAACCACACGCATGGGCGAGGGAGAAGGCGTGTAGTAAAATCAAGCTTCTCCTTGTTCTACGAGTTGACGTGACACATCATAGCACTGGCCCCACATGCTTGCCTCTAAAATTGGCTGAAAGACCCGCAGTGTACAATATATTTGCTGCAACCTCTATCATTTACCCACCACAAATTAAAATATATGTGGCCGTATGCATCGCTCGATGCGAGGCCGGGAGTCCCTTTCAAAAAAAAAAACAAATTAAAATATATATTCCTGTCTTGACCAGATGAGCGTGCAAACTACAATCACCAGGGTGACAGGTAGGGCCAGAAGACTATTTTAATTTTTAAAAAAACTTCGAGACGGCCACATAGCATGGAGCCGACCCCAACGATTTTAAGCTTATAGGCATGGTACATGCTATCTAGACTACTCTACACATGAAACTGCCACACGAGCATCCGGGCTGCGCTTGGCTCTTCGCCTCTTCGGGAAGTCGAACAATGATGGTGTACTACTGCACTGGAGGAGTACTACAAGACGCTTCTCGCCATCCGCACCGATTGAATCTGCTGCATGTCCACCGCGTATGGGAGGGAGAGCGTAGTAAAGCTTCTCCTAGTCTTGCCAGCCACCACGCTCATGGGCGAGGGAGGGACGCTCCTGTTTTTGCATGTATGACAGGTGGGCCCGACAGGTGTGTGGCCAACCTGTCATACAGCCAAAGGCAGGTGCAGTTAAGTCCGCGAGGGAGAGGATAATCAAACTTCTCGTTGATGTACGAGTTGACGCGACACACCAAAGCACTGCACTCGATATATTTCAATAATTTGCGTTTACCGATGCATTAATTACAACACATGCATGCATGTCGTGACTCTTCTTTTGATAGTACTTGCATGTGTTGATTTAGTGCACCTTGAAGGATGGTTGTGCACGAGGAGGGCGAGATCATGCAGACCGAACAGGAACAGGACCCGACGATGGAGCTCTCAAAGGTCTCGATGGACCTCACCGTGCTCCACTGCCCCTTGTGCCTCCGCCCCTTGATGCCTCCAGTGTATGAGGTTCAAATACACCTCGTCCGTTCGACTGATTGAGCAAGGTGCAGGTTTCTTGATTGATGTGCTATTGGATTGATTTCTGCAGTGCAAGGGAGGGCACCTGTCCTGCGCGGACTGCCGCGTTGAGCGCCCTGGGAACCAGCGGCAGTGCTAGAAGTGCGAGCGCGGCGGTGGCTTCGACGTGCGGAACACGGTGGTGGACTCCGTCCTTTCGTCGGTGAGGGTGGAGTGCTCGCATGAAGGTTGTGAGCTCTACGTCACTTACCACAAGCTCGCCGATCACCAGAGCGTGTGTCCGCTCGCGCCCTGCAAATGCCCCGTGCCCGTCTGCGGCTATGAAGGCCCGCCGCCGGCGCTCTACCACCACATCAGCACCGCGCATCCCATGCCCGTGCACAGGATCCAGTACGGCAAGGTGCTCCAGCTGCAAGTCCCACTGTCGGAGCCACGACTCTTGCTGTTCACGGAGCAGGACCGCCGCGCGTTTTTCTTGGTCGGCGGCGTGCTCGACATCGGCGCGCCTATCGTCGTGTCGGTCGTGTGCATTAGAGTGGGGGCGTCCCCACTGCCGCACTACTTGGCCAAGCTATGGGCGAACGGCCCGCCGGGGGAGCCCAAAGGCACGACCGATGCCGTAAGGTGGAAATGGAGGTGACAAGCAGCAAGGATCCCGGCGACGTCGACGTGCAGGAGCAGACCTTCTTGACAGTTCCGTCCAAGCTGCTGGCCGGGGCTAAGCTTGTGTCCCTCCACATTCAGATTGACAAGCTCACGTCCTAAATGTTTCAACAGTGCCTTCTGTTTATCTTAGTAATATGCTAATATAGGGATTACCATGGTCTACTTTAGCTTAAGAAATGGTGGGTTTTGGTGGCGCTGCAGCAATTACTTCGACATTAGATCAGTAATTTCCAACAGTCGAACGGATATTTTGAGTCTGTTGGATATAAAGTTCCTTTGGGTAAGAGTACTACTTGTCATCAAAATGGATAAAAGGAGATGTATGTAGACGTATTTTAATTCTAGACACGTCCCTTTTTATCCATTTTGATGACAAGCACTCCCTCCGTTCCACAATACATGCCTTCCATTTGTCAAAATATAGATGTATCTAGACATGTTTTAGTATATTGGTACATCCATGATAGAGCCAATCAGATGGTTGAGAACACTACAATTCGTAGCTACAGATGCGTGTGTGACTCCCAGATGCAGAGGCCGGGGTCATCATCCTCCTTTTCGAGAAAAAATAGACGCGTGTGTGAGAGGACGAGTGCGTGCGTGCACCTCTTCTCTTCCTGTATAACGTACTACTAAACTCAGAGTACATGTTTTTGAGCTTGCGTCTCGTGACATTCCAAATTACTCCACGCTATATTGAATTGCAAACCTGTTCACACCGATCACAACCTAAACGGTTTCCCACTTAGGAGCGTATTAGTACCACGCTAGTATATTGAATTCCAAACCTGTTCACACCGATCACAACCTAAACGGTTTCCCACTTAGGAGCGTATTAGTACTCGGTTATAAATACTAGTATGCCAAGATGACTACTCATTCCTCCACAACTCCTCATCCACAAAAACAAACAAGTCATTCAGCATCCTTCCCTTGCGTCTGCCATGGCCAGCGTGAGTTCTGGGTCGAGAGATTGCTACCAGGGAGAGGCGAGCATGGAAGCGGAAGCACGAGAGATGTCCCGCCTCGCTGCGAGAGCAGCCGACATGTCCCGCCACGCGGAAGTAGCAGCACAGAGGCCCCGCCGTGCCGTCGATGCAGAAGACTGGTCTGGCCGCGCCGCGGAAGCAGCAGAGATGTCCCGCCACGCCACGAATGCAGCAGAGATGTCCCGCCGTGCCGCGACAGCCTGGAAAATTTCTCGCGGGCAGGCGACGACTGTTACAGGCGCATGCATGGGATCGTCCATAGCCAGATGGATCAGATCTCCGTCTTGGTGAGGTTGCAGGACGACGTGAAAGCCTCGTTTGAACAGGCTACCGGCATCATCCGACAACTCAGGGAGGGCAATGAGAGGCTCCGGGCCGAGCGCGACCTACTGAGGGAGAAGATCGTCCGAAGTGCAGACCAGCAGGAGGAGACCAATGCCTTGTTGAAGAGGACCGGCGTCATTGTGAAGAAACTTATGGACGAGAATGACATACTCCACAACGAGCGTCAAAGGCTGGTGGAGGAATCCGTGGATGTTCTCAAGAAGCGTCTTGATGACACGAAAGAGCTCATCGCCGCTCGCCACGGAGACTAGTTCCCGCGGCCTGCAGCAACGCATCAAGAAAGTAGAGATCAGTGAGCCAGATCCTTGTCTTCCTTCTGCTTTTGCCCTTGTGTATTTCGGGCATATCCTCATGTGGCTTTTTTAATTATCTTTCTAATTATGTAAGACAACTAATCGTCATTATCTTTCTGTGGAAGATCAATGTTGCGAGGCTGGAATGAAGAAAACTCTTGCTGTGGCGACCCTGGCGTTGTTGTTCTTCTAGTTGCTGCTAGGCTTCCTTTAGTTTCCTGGTTTCTTTTGATGTAATAATCGGTTTAGGATGTCGATTGTGTCGTCGGTTGTGAAATGTTGGGTTCTAGCACGGATGTTTGGCCTTTGTTGGCCTCTTGGGATGTTGCGATTTCAATCTGGTACTTCTAGTCCTTCGTGTTAGGCTGGAGTTGTGCTGAACTTCTTGTGAATTGTGGTGGTTTTCAGTAATTAAAATCGGAAGGGGCAAGCCCTTCTTTGATAAAAAAATCGTCCTTATATATTCATCAGTCTTGCTATAAGTCGCAGTAGATTCTATATAGGTCCGTCGGATCTTACATCAAGATCCGTGCTGTCAGATTTTCTTTTTTCTCTCTTAAATCTCAGTCGAGTGAGACATAGCCACGCCATTAAACAGAGGCTCGGGCGCCATTAATGGAGACCTTGGGAGAAAGGTGGACGGCAGATGGAGGTCAAAGGGCTCTCCTCCCGATAAGCACGCGCAAGGGTCTGATCTCAAGCCTCTCGTATTCAAATAGCTACCTGCACGGCGCCTCCTAGCTAATAAAAATGGGACGCGTATGCACGTAAATGGTACTAGTAAGTAGAACGCCCACGGTTTCAATAATACTTGTGTTTCCGATTGTAACGTGACAAGCACTTGTTCCAAAATGACTTTGTTGATTGTTAATGTGCGCCTTCACAAATCGGACTGCAAATTTACTACAGCATGTTGGTGCCATGTCATGGCACCAAGCCAAGTTTCATTATTTTCATGCGTGTTTTGGATTTACAGGAATTAAAAACTAAGTTTCTCAATGTTTCCAACCCAGCCACGACGCCCTGAATTTTGAATTTCATTCCCATTTCTTGCATGGAACCTAGAAATTTACCCGAGGACACACATGTGATTTTTCAACCAACTTTGGTGCTTTGGAACATGTGCTTGTATTTCAAATTTGAATTATGCACACAAAGGTGACACGTTCCTCCCGTAACCACGAGCCTTCTTGAGAGAAGTCCGATTTGCAAGAAGCTTATACCAAAATTTGTTCCTATTCAGCCAATTTTTTTACCATGGCATGGTATTACCATGACATGACACCATGCCAAGTTTCATGATTTTAAAACCAAGTTTCTCAATGTTCTTGACCGAGCCACGATGTCCAGATGTTTGAATCTTATTCTCATTTCTTGCATGGGAGTAGAAATTCACCCGAGGACACACATGTGATTTTCAACCAACTTTGGTGCACGGGAGCACGTGCTTGTAGTTGAAATTTGAATTATGCACATTAAATGACCAAAAACTCAATTAATGTGTACATAAGGCCAAACAAGCGGAATAATTCCAAAATTTAACAGGGCACTCATGTAGTTCTATGTTGCCTTTGTAAATAAACTCAAGGGGACAACATATATCGCTTCGCACTCAAAGGTGACACGCTCCTCTCGTAACCACAAGCCTTCTTGAGAGAAGCTTCGTTTGCAAGAAGCTTATACCAAAATTTGTTCCTATTCGCCATTTTTCCACAACATGGTAGTACCATGACATGACATCCATACCAAGTTTCATGATTTTCAGACGTGTTTTGATTTACAAGAATTTTAAAACCAAGTTTCTCAATGTTCTCGGCCGAGCCACGATGCCCAGATGTTTGAATTTTATTCTCATTTCTTGCATGGGACCTAGAAATTCACCCGGGACACAAATGTGATTTTTCAACCAACTTTGGTGCACGAGAGCATGTGCTTGTAGTTCAAATTTGACTTATGCACATTAAATGACCGAAACTCAATTAATGTATAAAAACGACAAACGAACCCGAATAATTCCAAAATTTAACATGGCACTAATGTAGTTCTATGTTGCCTTTGTTAAGAAACTCAAGGGCGGGGGTGGTACGTTCCTCTTAGAACCACGAGCTTCCAAATCAGCCCAATTTTTTACCACAACATGTTAGTGCCATGACATGACACCATGCCAAGTTTCATTACATGAATTTAAAATCTAAGTTTCTCGATGTTCTCAGCAGAGTCATGATGCCCAGATGTTTGAATTTCATTCTCATTTCTTCCATGGGACCTAGAAATTCAACCAAGGACACACATGTGATTTTTCAACCCACTTTGGTGCACCGGAGCATGTGCATGCAATTCATATTTAAATTATGCACATTGAAAGTCCAGAAACTCAATTAATGTATAAAAAGGCCAATTGAACCCGAAATAATTCCAAAATTTAACAGGGCACTCATATAGTTCTATGTTGCCTCTGTAAATAAAATCAGGGGGGAGGCAGCGTATATCATTTTACACACAAAGGTGACACGTTCCCTCTCGGAACCACGAGGCTTCTTGAGAGAATCTCTGATTTTGCAAGAGGCTTATACCAAAACTTGTCCCAATTCAGCCAAAAATTATACGTATGAAAACAGGGTTTAGATTATCCCGAACATCTCGCTACCTAGACCAATAATGTACTATGATTTGAATTCAACATAAAATGGATACAAATATTTGAATTGAGAGAGTATGGTACATGTAGTTCATAGTGAAATATGATTACTGCTATATGCATGTCTTTTTGTTATCAAGATAATATTTAAATTATTGTATAACTTGACAACAATCGTATTCAAATAAGGAAAATTGATTCAAATTTAGTCCATATGGTAGACGACAATATATATGTTCACATGGTGGAGTAAAATGTTCATATATGATGGAAGATCAAAATGTATGACTACATCAATTATAAACCGCAAGGTCACCTAATGATATATTTGAATTCAACATAACATGGATTCAAAATTGAAATTCGAGATCATGGCATCTGTAATCATATAAAATGGACATTACTCTTTCTTTGGTGGGAATTGATTTGTTTTTGTTGTTGTTGAGGGAAGTGCGAATCGATTTGGTAATCTTGTGTGCAGGTAATCATGTTCTCCGATTTTTTTACATTTTCTTGTAGTTTTTCAATGGCATCTATAGCAATATAGTAAAAGGGGACATGACACTATTGTGTCTTGTATGATTTTTTTTACACATTAAGTTTGTTCTGCCGAACAAGGAATCCGCACCTTGTTATCCCGAAATTTGGACGCGCGTGAGAACTCCCTCCTCATCCGAAATCGCTCCCGCAGCCCAGACACGCGAAATCCCCCTTCTACCCATCAGCCGGAAATGAAGCTCCACGTCGCGGTGTCAAAACCGGTGGGGGTACGCTGGTAACTTACCCTACATTTCGGACAAGCGCGTCCCTAAGCTTGGCTCCCCCCTCCCCCTTCGCCTCCCTCCTCCCCCCCCATTCATACACCGAGGCCGCCAAAACCCGGGAAACCCCATGCTCCTCCGTCGGCCTCCCAACCGCCGCCCAGCCGGAGACTCTTCCCCGACTACATCGTCCACCGGAACAGCTCGCCGTCCCTCATCCACCGCACCGGATGAGGATCCGTTGTCGATCTCGTCGTCCCCCCGGATCAGCCGCCCCGTGCTCCACCTCCAAGGAGCTACCCCGACGTTCGCCTCGTCTATTGCACCACCTCAATCCCCACAGCGCCGTCTTGACCTGCCCCACCGGAACCGCAGCATCCTCACCAATTCCTCCGATGAAGCTGAGGCCAACTCGGCGCCACCAAGGAGGTTCTGCACTCACCGCTGCATTTTATCTTTTATTCGATCTCACGGGGCTGTCGGTGCTCGATACCGAGCAGACATGGCGTCACCATCGACGGCGCCATCGCTGGCCACATCATCCACGGCGTCTCTCCCTCATGTTGTTGCTTCCTCGGCGGAGACTTCCACAACGGCACTAGCTGCTGCTGCTACGGCTCTCGCACGCGCTGCGGCTCTGTTCTTGCTGTCGGTCGCGCTGCTGCACTGCTCCTGCTTTCGTTCGTGTTGCTGCTCTGCTCTTGCTCTCGCTTGCGCTGCTGCTGCTGCACGACCTCCGGCAGCTACAGGAGTTGCTGCTTTAGCACTTGCTCGCGGTGCTGCTGCACGACTTTCTCTCTGCTAGTGCGTTCCCTGCTCGAGCGTCTGCTGATTTAGATCATTGCTTCTCTGCTACTAGTGCTCAAACGCCCTAAACATCTATTGCAATGCTCTGTTACTAGTTCAATCAGTTTCGATAGTAAAATTCAGTTTCAACTATGAAGTTCATTTTCTTCAGTTAAGTTCAGAGTGAACAGTACTTACAACATCCGTCGGAGCGACCGTGGCGCGGCTGATGCGTTTTACATCTAGCACTTTTTGGTGATGTATTTTACATCATCTATTGCAGATGATATTAGGGTCCCACTTCAGATTAAAGTTGTCTGTCTTGTCATGCTTCAGCCTCGTCGCCGTACACCTTAGCGGAGCTGCTCCAACGACGGAACCGTCCACCACAGTGGAGCAGTACCCTCGGCGCCGTATCCAGAGGCCTCGGATCTTCTTCCCCGCCTCCGACAGTCAAACCAGCATCATCACCATCCTCCACGTCCAACCCAGTGATGCTGAGGTCCACAAGGCTATGCCAAAGAGGTTGTACACTCGTCGCATCACTTTGTTTCTCCATTCCTGTGTTCTTCCAATTCATGTGAGCCAAACACCCACATTGACTGAAATCCCATGTTTCCAAATGCTCAGTTTTGCACGTTCATTCCTATCCTGTTCCTGTGTTTTTCCTGTCCCTGCGTTTATAAAATCCTCCAATTCTAAGGAGCCCTTACAGATTTACTTCATTTTCAGATTGGCATCAAAGAAAACTCGTGTGTTATGTCCTGCTCCTGCCGTGTCGTCATCCACCCCACCGAGGTGCACCATCGATGAAGCGCTCATCGCAGCAGAGATCCCCCGCAGACTTTCTTTCGCCGCCTCGAGATCATCTTCCCGTTGCCGCAGCCACGCCTAACTGCATTACCATCATCGATCGAGTAGATGAACCCGAGGACTAGACAGTTCGGAAGAGAGGTCGCAGATTTCGTGTTTTCTTACGTTATACATCGTTATTATTACCGCTACTTTATCGCTCAATCTTGAGTTTTGAATTGCCCATGGGTGTCATATCGAGCCAGCAACAAATAGTATCTGTCTACTATCTAGTTCATCTGGGGTCTTCTATGTGGTTCATGTTGGGTGGGCAACAAACAATAGATGATCCATTGTCTATTTTTTAAACTGAAGCTATAATCTACCCGCTATCATTAGTTTTGGATCCATCCACTGCTTGCTACCATCAGTCTTGATTTTTGCATGCACCCTTAGGCCTTACAAAATCTAACTATTTTTTATTATGCATGTGAGATATTGTACACAATCGCATCGAACATGTAGAGAAAAGAGAAGACCGCTATGCGCGAATATAATGTCATGTAGACGCTGCTCCATGGTGGGTGAAGTGCCCCCCCCCCATCTCCTGCATTTCCAGATTGTATTCCAGAGGAAGATAACTGCTCAGATGGAGATTCGTAGGAGCCGACCATGCTTGTTTACCACCGAGGTGTTTGTTTAACTCGCATGCTGATGTTGGTCATATCATGCATATGGCGCCTTGCATTGCTTACATTATACATCTTATATCTCATCAGCTTTGTGTGAATGCCACCTGTTTGGTTTATATATCATACTTCAAAGATTTTAATATTTGTCTTTTTAGAGATTTCAACAAGTGACTACACACGGAACAAAATGAGTGAATCTACACTCTAAAATATGTCTATATACATCTGTATGTGGTAGTCCATTTGAAATCTCTAAAAAGACAAATATTTAGGAACGGAGGGAGTATATGGGAATTATGCAGTGCCATCTTCTTTAGCCAGGCATCATATACGTGAATCATACAATGCCATCCTGTTTAGCCACCATCGATATGTGAATTGTATCGTGCCATATTTTTTCCATAATGTGTTCCATTTGTCAACAATGTTTATACATTCATCTACTCTTCCTGTGCATCAGCCATTTGAGTCGGTCATGGGAAAATCTGGAGTGAAAACAAGGTCTTCTGAGCAGTCAGTGCTACCTGTCGATGCAGATTTCTTGCTGGTTACAGATAGCTCCTCAGAGGAGGATTCAGAGAGAGATGACCAGCAGATTCCCCCCCCCCCGAGGTGCATGCTCTAACTTGGCTGGGTTATATTGCTCATATCATGCATATGGTGTCTTGCATTGCCATGCCATCTGCTTAGATTAGACATGCTTTGTGTGAATGCCTCCTATTTGCTTTCTATATCAGATATGTGAATTATGCAATGCCATGTTTTTCAACCAGTTATCATATATGTGAATTATGCACCACCATGGATCCAGGCATCATATATGTGAATTATCTCATGCCATCTTTTTTTTCATTACGTATTCCATTTGTTGACAATCTGTGTATATTGAACTACTCTTCATGTGTATCAGCCATTTGAGCCGGTTATGGAAAAATCTGGAGTGAAAACAAGGTCTTCAGAGCAGGCAATGGTACCTGTTGAAGCATATATCTCGATGGTTACAGGGAGCTCCTCAGAGGAGAATTCAGAGACAGATGACCAGTCCTATATCCCATCTGAGGTGTATGCTCTAAGTTGCAATATTTATATTTATCATATGATGCATATGGTGTCTTGCATTGCTTAGTTTAGACATCATATGCACAATATTGAATTCTATCTACTTAGTTTAGAGATCATACATGCGAGTGCCAGCTGCTTAGTATATGAATCAATTATGTCAATTATATCATGCCATCCTGTATACTTAGACAACATGTATGTGAATTATTTCATCCCAACCTATTTTAGAAAGACATCATATAGTTTTGTCATGTCATCCTGTTTAGGTACTCATCATATGTTGAATTATGCCATTATATCCTGTTAAGTTATGCATCATATATCTGAAACTGTGTCATGCTATCCTGTTTAGTTAGGCATCATATATGTGAAATTGTGTCATGCTGTCCTGTTTGGTTAGTCAACATATATGTGAATTACCACATCTGTCTATCACACAATGTCTGTATGTTCAATTTATTTTCTTGTTTATCAACCATTTGAATTGGAGGGGGTGATGGCAGTATCTAAGGGAGCAAAAACCCGTTCTTCACAAAAGACAGTGCTACCCGTCGATGCAGATAGAACCATGGTTGTACTGGCCCACAAACTAGCCCCACCACACATAATCGAGACTCTTCGAGATTGCACACTTACACCATTGGGAAGAGAACCAGCTACAACCCATCTAACCGCAACCCCAGCGGATAGTAACCCACTTATAGTTGACAAAGCACCATGTCCACCACAGAGTACCCCCACACGAGCAGTTTGTAAAGCTACTGCAGTGCCCAAAGCACGAAGACCACCACAGCTAACCGAAACTCCACATTTAAAGCAGAAGAGCAACTGTTCTCAGGTCATATTCGGTAGCTATGGTACATACTCCTTTGTTGTTGCATCACTGTATTTACTCATACCAACTACTTTCGAATTTGAAGGATCCAATTGAAACTCCAATGGCGCAGCATGTATGTTTTAAAGCTATTTCTTTAACTGGATTGTTGTTCTAACTTCTTTCTCTATGTTGATTTCAGTTTAAGTTGTATAAACAGTTATGTTCTCATGTGATGCACATTACAAGTGGTGCCAATGCTGTGTAGTTTCTCACACTTATATTCTGTCTATGCTGCCGTGTCTTAAAAATATATGAGTTGAACTGTGTCTCTATCTTGATTAGGGAACATAAACTAGAATGATATGGACAATACAATGACCATAGTACATAGATATATGTTTGTTTCATGCTTTTATCCCGTCCACCTTACTACTGAACCGGTTTACCAAAATGAGTTTGGTATACTACAAGCTAAACCTGTGAAGTGTCTGCTTGTTTCTCTTGTAGTATGCAAACAGAATATTGGAGAAGAGCACCCCACTATGCAATGGTAGAGAAAGTAATGCAGATAAGGTTGAAGATAGTGAGAGAACCCTGTTGGTCTCCAATAATGGTGATAAAAACAATCTTGTAGACAGTGAGAAAACCCCACAGTCCTGCGTTGATGTAGTGTTCGAGTTACTGGCCAGTACCGCTGGCACAAGCTCTTCGAACTCGCTGCCTAAATCACTTCGGCTTCTTCAGTCTCAGGTACAAGCTGAAAGGCATCAGTCATCTATGCTGCGGCAAGAAGTCGAAGGACTGAGGAAGTCCCTGCAGAATTCAGATGCGTACTTTCTTGTGCAACAGCAAGCGCTGGAGGATTTAAGCGCCAAACAAGAGAAAGTTAATAAGCTTGCTAAGCATCTTGCCAGCATTATGGGTACCCAGGATATTGTTTCTTGAACTCTTCTGAAGTGGTTTCAGTTCTGGACTTGTTTTTCTGCGGCGTTTATATGCTGCTATGTTCCCTATATTTGCACTGGTGGTGAACTTTGATGCCTAGTGGATGTAATATGTGTAATAGCCATGATAGCCTAGCATAAGTTGCTTGCTTATTTATTTCCTTGTTGTCTTGTTTATTTGTTTGCTTGTAGTCAGTGCAGTTCTTTTTCCGCAGTTTGCTAGTGGCTGCAATAACCTATTTTTTAAAACTAGGCCACAATAACCATGGGCTAATATTTACTGTAGTGACACTGGGCCTCATACGGGCCATAGAAACAGTGGGCCTTCTACGGGCCGTAGAAACATTAGGCCTTCTACGGGCCATAGAAACATTGGGCCTTCTACGGGCCCTATCATCAATGGGCCTTATACGGGTCAGATGATCGACACAAACATGGGCCAATAACGAGTCGCATTATGGCCGTAAACGGGCTAGAGTTGAATCGTCTGTTCATGGGCCGACCATAACGGGCCATCGTTAATAGGCTGTATTTGATGACGCTATGAAAACGCCCAATGTATTAACGGACCACAAACGAGCCGATCAGTAACCACGGGCTGAATTTGGCCCACAAGCGTAAAATTACGAAGAACGGGCCGTAAGTAAACGAATGCTCAAATGAGCCCAAGAATAAATGGGCTCGAGAAGGCCGAAAAGATAACATGGGCTGAAACGCCCAACCGAATAACGAGCCATTAATGGGTATAAAGTGATACCTTTGTTCATTATGGGCCGTTTCACCACGGGCCGTTAATGGGTCTAAAGTGATACATCGTTCATTGCGGGCCGCCACCACGGGTCGTTAATAGGCCAAGAGTGACATAGGGCCTCATATGGGCCGAAGACGCCGTGGGCCATACATGTGCCGAAGCGAAAACGGGCTGGAATCATATTGATGGCCCAGATGACGCCATCGGGCCTAATTCGGTAGGGCGAACGGGCCTTGGGTTAGTGGGCTGTAAATGGGCTATATGTGAACAGGCCGTTAACAGGCTTTCCATGGGCCGGCCCGTCACCTTTTGACCAAGTCAAACGGGCCGGCCTTTCCACAGGAATGGGCCTCTGTTGGGCCGGGCCACGTGTCGACGTATCATAGGTGCCTTCTGTCCAATGAGTGGATGACATCTGTCCCAACAATGAGCCGGCACGTGTTTCCTCCAGCCAATGACGATTTTACACGTGGAAAATCCCCATTGGTCGGGGCTGTTAACGGGTTATCGGATCCAAAACCTGACCCGATAGCTTAACGGTGTTCCGTTACGGTGGATGCCACGTGTCGGTCACCCTTGACGAAAGCACTTCTGTGATACGCGATTTATCGTCATGGAAGTGGACACTTCCGTGATGATAATTTTGGTAATGTCATGGAACACTTCTACGACAGCACAGGTATGACTATCTTGATTCTGTCATAAATTTGTCATGGATGTACATGCATGACCAAAACGCGACCTACTGTGACAAACACGTATCATCACGGAAGTGTATTTTTTTTGTAGTGCAGGCCCACCTCCGTTGCCCATCTTCTAATATATATGTCATTTTGACCTAGAGAAAATAACGAGAAGACTTTCGGGACGGAGTGCCGCCGTCTCGAGGCGGAACTTTGGCAGGAGCACTCTTGCCCCCCGGTGGACCGATTCCGCCGGGGAACTTCCCTCCCGGAGGGGGAAATCATCGTCATCATCATCACCAACAACTCTCCCATCTTGGGGAGGGCTATCTCCATCAACATCTTCAACAACACCATTCATCTCAAACCCTAGTTCATCTCTTTTGTTGAATCTTGTTGCTGCAACTATAGATTTGTGCTTGTGGGTGACTAGTAGTGTTGATTACATCTTGTAGTTGATTACTATATGGTTTATTCGATGGAATATGATATGTTTAAATCCAATATGCTATTTAATACCCCTCTGATCTTGAGCATGATTATAATTTGTGAGTAGTTACTTTTGTTCTTGAGGTCATGGGAGAAATCATGTTGCAAGTAATCATGTGAACTTGATATGTGTTGAATATTATGATAGTATGTATGTTGTGATTCCCATAGTGGTGTCATGTGAACGTCGACTACATGACACTTCACCATATTTGGGCCTAAGGGAATGCATTATGGTGTAGTAAGTAGATGATGGGTTGTGATAGTGACATAAGCTTAAACCCCAGTTTATGCGCAACTCGGTAAGGGACCGATTGGATCCAAAATTTTAATATTATGGTTAGAATTTATTATTAATACATCTCTCGTAGTTGCGGATGCTTGCGATAGGGTTAATCATAAGTAGGAGGCTTGTTCAAGTAAGAACAGCACCTAAGCACCGGTCCACCCACATATCAAATTATCAAAGCAGCAAACACAAATCAAATCAACATGGTGAAAGTGACTAGATGAAATTCCCGTGTACCCTCAAGAACGCTTTGCTTATTATAAGAGACCATTTTGGCCTGTCCTTTTCCTCCAAAGGATTGGGCTACCTTGCTGCACTTTTGTTACTATTATCGTTACTTGCTTGTTACAAATTATCTTGCTATCAAACTACTTTGTTACATACAATTTCAGCACTTGCAGACAATACCTTGCTGAAAACCACTTGTCATTTCCTTCTGTTCCTTGTTGGGTTCGACACTCTTACTTATCAAAAAGAGCTAAATTGATCCTCTATACTTGTGGGTCATCATAAAACACCTTCTCATCTCTTCCCCCGGCAGCCTGAACAGCGATGGTGTAGATGCTCAGGAACTCTGCCGGGTTCAGCCTCCCATTGTACTTCTCAGGTATCTCTGGCTTGAACATGCGAACGGATGGCCAACGGACTTGCCGCAGCTCTCGTGTCAAGGCAGGGCAGCCAACCTCGAAAGGTAGGCACCCGCCAACACTGAGCGCAGGCTCGTCGATGTTGAGGCCGTCGCACCCGTCGGTCCGGCGGAGGTCATCGCGGCGCTGCTCGATGATGATGCGCGTGTCTCCTCTTCGCCCATCCTTCGGGGCTCGACGTTGGCCTGGCCGTACTAGAGGGTCAGAAGAGGCCATCGAGACGTCACTGTGATCTTGATTCTGTTGCGCTCGCGCTGGCTGCCATGGTGGGGACAACACCATGGGGATGGCCCCTTCCGTGCGGTCCGCTCGCCATGAGTCCTCAGCTTCGGCGAAACCGAGCAGGCTTTGGATGGTGGCACGCCATTCGTCCATCTGCTCGGCTACTGGCGGAAACCTTGACAGCAGCTGAGCTCGCACCATGGCCTCCAAGGCTGTACTTGGCATGGATGTCGATGAAGTCAACCGTACCATCGCGCGGCTCCTGACGGTGCCAGCGGCGGTAGTACTGCGCCCCCGCTGTCGCTATGGTGCGACCACCTGGATGTGGTGCGGTGAAGGCGCTCGAGGGCCAATGGCTGCGTCAAGCGCATCGGCTTGCTCGTCCTGTCCCAGGGGAGGTGCATGCGCTGTGACCGCACCCGTGGCTGGGGATGCCGGAGGGCGGCAATTCGCCCCCATCCGGGGGCCGTTGCTGTGGTTGTGCCCGTTGTCGGGAGAGGGGGCGTAGGTGGTAACCCCCTCGCCCGTACCTTTGGGGAGCATGGCCTTCGAGGTGTTGCTGATGCTGCTCTCCTCCAGTGCCTCCTGCCTCTGCGTGGGCTGCGGGGAAAGTGGTGACGGTGCTGCCTGATCCAACCACATCCCCAACAGCGTCTGCATCCTGGTGTGCCCCGGCACTCCCCGCAGTGTTTGAGGCCGCGGGCGACGGAGCCTTCGAGGTGGATGGATGAGCCGGAGGACCGGGTTTCTTCTTGGGCGCCATGGTTGACGACATCGTCGAAGACGAAGATGGAGATGAAGTTGACGCGCTGCGCAGACCTTCAGATTCACACAAGTGAGCCCCCTACCTGGCGCGCCAAAGATGTCGCGGGAAACCACGGCCCACCTATGGGACCAAGAGCCCCTTGCTGGTTCGGCAGGGGGCGACGCATTGCACAAAGAGCAGACGAGCGTGGGGCAGCGCGGCAGGGATCACACGAGCAATTTACCTAGGTTTTGGCCGATGCGAGGCGTAAAAGCCTAAACCTGCTTTGGTGGATTGATGGTGGAAAAGGTGGTGGTGAGCATAGTACACTTGCCTGGCAGGTGTTGCCTTGGGGCAGCAGCGACTACGCGCATATGGGGGTGTGAGTTATGCAACCTTCTAACCCCTTCTACGGTTGCCACGGTCCTCCTTTTATAGATCAAGGGGTCACCACAATGTCAAAGTAGTCATTATGCACTGATATGATAGCAAACAGTGCTACCATACCTAACTTTGCGGGCTGACAGGGCGCATTAAATGCACCGCTTAGTGTCGCGGTGTTGATTGCCTGGCAAGGCTTGCCAGGCTATCTTGCCAGCTCTGCACCTGTTTTCTTGACACATCAAATGACGGGTGTCGTCTGTGGGTTTTCCCTATATGGAGAGGCAGCCATGTGGCGAATAACTGCCACTTAGTAACTTTGCGGCTTGACACCGCACTGATCGACGATGTGGGTCGTGATGGAGTGGTTGGTGAGGTGGTTTTGCCTCCACGAGCCCCGGCAGGCCCTGGCGAGGTGCTTCAGTCGCCTGCTTCTGAGGCTGACCTTGCCCCATGCCGGGCTCGCCTGCCCGGCAAGGGAGGCTTTTCTCTGGTGATGTTCTACTTCTCTGGCTTGGTCCTTCGTATCTCTTGGTCCTTTGAAATCTGACTTGGATGGTGCTTCGATCTTGCTCTTGTTCCTGTGCATAGTCTGGGTAACAGACTCAGGGTTTGTGGCATTGACAAGCGTCGAAGCAAGTAAATGACTCGTCTAATCACAAAAGACCACCTTTCCCACGTAGTACATCATTGAAGCACGGTGGCTAGCTAGTTGGGCTAGTGCGACCGATTAGCTAGGCCGCCACCACATTTGTTTTTCACCCCTTTTTTCTCTCCTTGCTGGCAGGTAAATTTAAATATCCACCACGGCATTGCTCTGGTCTTTGGGTGTGGCAGACACATCAGGATTTTCATTTTTTTGATTGACGGGAGCAGGCACGGGAGAAATTAGTCATGATGACTCCGCCTGTAAAACCCACTGCTCCCTAATGTGAAAATTCGTCGACTGGTGTTTTCCCATGGTAAAAACCAAAAGATTCACCCCCTCATTGCTCCATCCGCCTTCCAGTATATTGCATTGCCTTTCAGCCGTTTCAGCCCCTTTGCTTCCTCTCCCTATTGCTTATACCTGGTTGAATGGCGGCGCACCAGATCACGGAGTCTGAGGTGAGGCGCCTAACACAGGAGCTCTAGGACAAGGATGCGGAGCTTAGGGCCAAGGACATGGAGATCCATGAGCTCAAGGAGGAGAGGAGTGCCATGCTCCTCCTTTATGTGCGGGAGTTCACGGAGCGACAGGCGTCCACCACAAAGATGCTCGAGGAGTCGGTGGTGTTGCTTCATAAAGCGGGAGATACAATAGGCGGTTAGGCGAGCCGGCTGGAACGCGAGCGGCCGATCGTCACGAGGTCGAGATCGCCTCAACCACTTGGTGGACCATGTTGCCACATCGTGTTGCGGCTGTGTGATGCCTACCTTCGTGCAAGCCACGACCATGCGATCATCGAGCTAAACCCGTTCGACCACCCCATCGACTTCAATGAGCTGCAGCTTCCTGACCTGGTCTCCTTCTTCACCTATATCTCTAAGGAGTTGAGTCATCTCCGTGCGATGGTGGGGGTAGAGCTGTACAAGGAGGGGTTGTGGGCTGCCGTCACCATTGCCGGGCGAATCCTCTCAGGGCTCCGTTACCGGAATCAATTCATGCCATTGGACGCCGTCTTTGACGAGCTGGCTCCCGTCGAACGGAGTGGGTTCTACAGGCGGTGGCACCCTGTATCACCAACGCCCTGCCCCTCGAGAAGCAGAGGGACTTTGGTGGTGTTTAGGCGTCCTCTGCATGGGCATCTCTCGGTGCAACATGATCATTGGATCAAATTCAGGAAGTGCAGATCAGCCACTATAGCACAAAGCATGTCGGTGTTTTTGCTTGCATTCTCATCTCAATATAGTTGTTCCCTCTTCGTGCATGCTCATCTCAGCACCCCTCTTCATGCATGCTCCTAGTGTATTTGTGTTAACCTACTAGTGTGGACTCATGCACCCTTCATGCACTCTGCCAAACACCCAAAAGTGGGTCGAGAAGCGAACTTTTGCTCCCATCCCATGCACCCTTCACACACCCGTGCCTAACACTAATTCGTGCTTCATATGGTTCATGTTCCGTGGAGTACTATAGCACCTTACTTTCTGTGCGCGGTAGACCTAGTGCCGTTAACATTGCTCTAACCGTTCATTCTCGACCGGACAGTCAAAAAAGGGGTATCTTATCATATAGTTCACATGCGCACAACATCATTTGCTATCTTCATATATTACTATACTAGAAACAAGATTATGTAGTACTAACGTATGAACCACTGCACATGCCTAGTAGTAGGAGCACTGTGTAAGTTCAAGTGGATGTCGTGTTTTGCACTCCTCCGTCGTAAGAGTGGAAACGCTTGCTGTAATCATTTTTCTCTTCAGAAACAATGGACATGCTCTACTATGAGGATCCTCCTCAACGGTCTTCTCGAACCTTGCTACTCACTTTCGCCGATGTCTTGGACAACCAGCATCGGGGTCCACTAGACATGCACTAAATTACTCCATACTAGAGTGCATACCTGCATGGTAGACTACCCCGATCGAAGCGCCATAGTAATGCCCAATGAGCCGTCAAATCACAAAACCCCCACCTATCCTGCAGTAAGTTGGACGAACGAAGCAACCATCATTTCACTCTTCTCCTTCAGCTTCCTCTCTTGAAGAAAACCCCAACTCGCTTCTCCCTCATCTTGTTCCTCATTTCATCAAGAGAACCCCGACCTGCTTCTTGCCATTGTTCTTCTCTCCCAACGAAGGAAAGGTGAGCGCATCAATGGTGTTGATTCTGACCAAGACCCGGTCTTACAACCCTGAGACTGATTCTACAACTTCCTCTCTATTCTACTTTTGGGTTTGTTATTATGGTTCCTTTTCTTTTATTTCTAATGGACAATTTCTTGATGGACCCTGGAGCACCGGCCGAAGTGATGCCTATGGATCTGGCCAAAACCGTCGAGGCTCTGGGTACAAAGAAACACAAGCACCCTACCGAGACTACCGCAGACAAGCTCAAGGCCATCGCCCTGTCCAAGCCCCACCTCTTCGGGATCCCTCATTAAGCAAGTTTATTTGGCGATCCTGATCTTGTTTTTTTCATCTAACACGCAGTACTAGTACTAGTAGTACAACTTTCTGGGTGATCTTGCATGTGATTTTTGTGTGCCAAATGACGGTTCTAAATTTTTATTTTGACCAAAACATGCGAGAGGTTGACACTGATTTCTTATAGATTACTTTCAACTACTTTATGAACATCAATGTTAGCTGTAGGAAATGCAAGATTTTAGCTCTCATGTCTTTGAAGAGAGTATATTAGCCTCCGTAACTTATTGCAAGTAATCCCTCTACTCTCTTGCCTTTGAAGACATGTTCTAGTGTCTTTGTTCACTCATTTATGTGAGTATATGTAGTCCTATATGGATAAAAATATCGAAAATCAACTTATATATCTGAACGGAGGTAGTAATAAAATATTTGGTTTCTGTTTGAATTATAACCAGGTCCGCGGTGGAGATGAAGTTCTCAAAGTCATGCCATGTGAACTAGAATACCTGAGGATGAGTTCTACTGCTAAAATACCGAGCTACTGTGTCCTTGTCGCCACGTGTCGTGAACTAGTGTTTTCCTGTAGCATTGTTGTCACGCGTGTTCTCGAGGGTGTACTTGACCACAACAATTTCCTGGTTGTGTCTTCGAATGCGAAGGGTGTGGTTCTTGTAAAGCTTCCCGACAAATCTGGTGCGGTCTGTCTTCATCGTCATGTTTATGAGTGGAAAGACCACCCTATTAGGTTCTCCAAGGTTGATGAGATGGCAATGATGCTGGTAGACATCTCTCACGAAGTCCATGGCCTAGTCAGTTATGTGGGGTGCATCTCGTAGGTCGGTGGCAAGAAATAGTTTGCAGAGTTTAATAAGTGCAACTTTGCTTGTCCATAGTAAGTACTATTGTTCAATACTGGATTTGTGTGTGTGAACCCTGTATTGTTTAGTACTACCGGTTTTGTTGTGTGGTGAGTCCTAAGAACAGTCTATGTTAATGTTCGTCCACTCAATTCAGTCTGTATATTTTGAAGTATCCAGATCATCTTTTTTGTGAGGACGGTTTATCAATTATGGTTACACTCCAATATATGTATGCATTGCAGGGTTTATCGCACCCACCAGGATTTCCAGTCCCATGGATGTTCGGTCCATATGATTTGTCATGACCTTTGGACTGTCCTGGTTGTGGGATTAAGCGGGGGGCCTGCATGCCACCCATAATTGGACGATCAACCTTCTGTTTAGAACTTGAACATAGTGATTTCCTGGTAAGGATTCGCTCGTGTCACATCAAGTAAATCTTATTGATTTACTGTATAAATCATATTGATGTAATGTCATGTTTTGTTACTTTTGCTGCAATTTTAGGATGCAGGTTTTACCATGTGACATTCGTTACAGAATAAACCGTTTGGTTTACTCTATGATGGTTATTTTTGCAGGTTTGACTTCTTATGATGTGTCAATAATGAAGGCCTTGTCCATCACTTATATTATCGACACAATCTGGATCCATCATTGTTCGAGTACAATCTGAAGCCCTATGATGAACTATAGTTTGGTTTAGCAAACATGCCACAATTAGTCCTTCTCGCGTTTAAAAGAAATGAAGAAAAATACCGGATCAAGGTCACGGAGCCTAGTCAAGTTGGAAAGCTGATCATAGCAGACCAGAGATGATCGCTACTATCTCGCACATCGGTACCACCTTCAGCAATGAATCGGGCACTGAGACCTTATCCGCCGGCACTTCCTCTAGCCCTGACTACGGCATCAGCTTAGTCTGATCCACCTGAGGATTGGGCACCGACCGCATCAGCGGATCAAGCTGATCTTCCGGAGGCTCGGGCACCGACATGAGCACTTGCTCCGACACCGGTACCTGCTCCACAAGGAGCAGTATCTCTGGCAGCAGCAGCGGCACTATGAGTCGCACCGGCACGGGCACCAACAACGGCTCTGACACCTGCACCAACACTTGAAGTTGCAGTTGCATCTGCTCCGGCCCGTGCAGCGGCAACGGAACCAATAGTTGCAATGGCAATAGAGTGGGTTGCAGTTCACACTGCATATACCATAGTCCTTACAAAAAATGACATCTCCACCTTCCTGGTAAGCATTGGCCGCACAAGTGCTTCGTTCTCTTTTTTCTTTCCAAGTTGTTTCACATGATTCACTGTGTTAATCTAACTGTTTGTGTATGTCTTCTTGTTTTGCAAACAGAGAATTCCTAGAGCAACGAGGGAGTCATTGAGCAATCTGGGCGACCATGGCCAAGTTTCTCTTACCATCCACAACCTTGGTGTGAACGAACCTGCTCAATATATAATAAGTACAAAGAATTGTCAAGGTTCAAATCTTGATGGTCGCATGATGATTGATGCTAAAGGAAGGTCAAGGTTCAAATCTAAATCAAATCTTGCAATAGGGGATCATGTCAAAATCGAACTTTCTCGGCAAGGAGAGCTAGTCCAAATCAACTTTGAAATTCTAATGGCGCACCTAATTTGGCCATTAATGGCGCATCACTGGTGCGCCATTCATAGAACGCCATTAGTAATTTTTACTAATGGCGCACCTCCTGGTGCGCCATTAGTATCTGGTATACAAATGGTGCACCACCTGGTGCGCCATTAGTATATGCCAGGGTGCGCCATTAGCATGCCTCCCAGGGGGCATGTATACCAGTGCTTTGGCATACTAATGGCGCACCACCCGGATGCGCCTATTAGTAATCATGACATACTAATGGCACACTACCCAAAGTGATGCGCCATTAGTATGATCGTCATACTAATGGCGCCTTTGTCATGTGATGCGCCATTAGTATGAATATTAGGTTTTTTTTAATTTTTTATTTTCTGTTTTTTGCACAGGTTACAAAATGTATAATTTGACAAAATATAGACAGCACACATCAACAATAGATTCATCAAATACAATAGAAGATTAGTCTTTGAATACAATTCATCATATTAGTCTCTGAATACAATTCATCATATTAGTCTCCGAATTGAAAAGACCGAACAAAGATAGAACATTATATTACAAGTCTCGAGACCGCGAGTAGCGAGTTTGTCTTCACATTACAAGTCGATATCGATCATCTAAACTACCATCACATAGAAGAGAGCTGCGGTCATCACGATGAGCATCATCATGATGAAACTCGTCTTCATCCGGTTCCTCCAACGCTCCCTCCCCTCTCCCGCTAGATAGCGGGCGTATCTAGATTCGGCCTCGGCCCTAGTGGTGTACCCTTTATGTAATTACCGCTGAATCGGTGAACCTATCTCCGACACTCCTCCCGGTCATCGAGACTCAGGGAACCTTACCCTTGTACACGACATACGTCGGCATCGCTATGCACTAGCCAAACGTAAACGTTAGTACCAATTCACAGACAATACATAAGCAATATATAAGTATGCAGCAGAGCGATCGGAAGAGAAAAGCAAGACATTAATAGCATCGATTACATCTAAGTTGAACGACTCTCGAAACCAAAGAGACATACTACAAGTTCATTAAAGTTTAATTACAACATGAGCCAATCGATGTTTCAGAACTAGACAACTCGACTCAAGGGACCGGAGCGTGGATGAAGCCGCCGTCTATCGTGGGAGTCATGAAAGAACAGGCGTTGTCATCCTGCATTTGTAGCATTGTGTCGATGTCTTTGTTGGACGGTTGATTTCGAGGTAGAACTGCCCGAGGTACGAAGGACATCTTGATGGATGATTTCGCAAACTCCATTTGGATGCGAAATAATTCTTGTCGGAGGTCCGCGTCTGGATTGCCGACACGCTCGCGCCCAATCTTGGAGTTTACTCGGTAGCGAAGTTGATGATGGTCCCGTCGATCGCCCGCATGTGATGGATGGCGTAGTAGGCACCCTTCGACCGCCCGGCGGCTGCTTGACACAGCAGAGCGTCGTATTGTGGGAGAACGTGCTTGCCGTGATTTACGAATAGGCCTGGTGAAGGTGCCTCTAGATTTGGCGTGGCCGGGAGAACATCATCAAGAACCTTCTTGACATTTGTGTAGTCTACGTTCAATCGACGGTCCGGGTCGAAATATGTGGCCATGGAATATTTGGGGCTTAGGAGGATGGCGTGCAACGGTGTCACTGCAGAAAACATGGAATGTTAAAAGAAAACGATCAAACGTAAAATTCATATGTTACGGGCGGTTGAGGGGAGGACTTACTCGGAAAGTAAGGCACGAGGAAGTTATCCTTATCTTGGTTTGCGAATGGCGCCTTGAGGTAAGAACTTCGCGACTTGCGGTCCCCAGCGCTGCCCAAGATCTTGGCACGCATGTAGAAGGGGTCAACTATCACGATGTCGGGGTCATGTCGCGAATGATCCGCATCTCCATACTCAGTGAAAATAGCCGAGCGAAGGTGTAGTGCAGCGGATGAAGGTTCAACATAGCGTGGATGTCATCAAAAGCAGGACGATCGTCGCCCGATGGAGTTATCCACAAAGCCCTTGCCCTCGGCACCTTGGCGCGAAAACGGGTATGCCACATCCTTCTCCACGAGACGCCGCTTCTCCAAAGAAAGAACAACATCATGCAGACTCCGATAGCACGGTTGCAGCATTGAGCATATTTGTCGGTAGCATCGCCCTACCCGCCACATGCACCCTCCTCGAGATATCCTGCGGTGAAGGTGGCCCGCCCCGAGCACGGATCGTACTCGGTGCGGCTGGCTCGCACCCTTCTTAGTCTTTCTTTTGCGTGCCTTCTTCTTCTCCTGTAATGGGACCGAGTTTTGCTCACAGACCGCCTTCTTGAGTGTGTTGGGGCTGATAATATTTCGCACCTCGCCTATCTCGAGGCTCGGTGAAGTCGGCAGTGGAGGCGTCTCTCGAGAGCTGAACGCCGACGGCGGCGCTGTTGCAACTTGGCTTCTCCGCTGATGCGAGCTAGATCGCACACGTCTTTTGTTGGGTTTGGTTCTTGAGAAGGAGGCCCCATGAAGTCGCCATCGCACCCATGCTCGGCAAAGTCTTGATCGACGTTGCCAAACGTATCATAGTCGTCGTTGTCGTCGTTACGATCCTGTGCCATATGCATGTTTGGATCCGATGGCATAGGGATGTCCGCACCGTTACGGCGGTCTTGCCATGGGGCCGACTTGGCGCCGCACGATTGGCGGTGTTGTCTTTGGGTGGTGTCCCCGCCCCAAACGAATCGGCTCTTCGCCAAAGCAGGGCCAGCTCAGGCGGCGCCGAGGGTCATCACGTCATCATCGTCGGCCCCGACGGGTCGATTCGAGGTAACAAGTCGTCGCAGCCTGGCAGCACCGAACCAGTTGAACCCTAAACAAGTTGGGTGGCATCCGGTACCGTGGAACAAGGGTTGCCGGTTGAGCGATTTTGCCCTTGGCGACATCGACTAACTCGTTGTTCACGAAGTGGAGGAGAGTGCACGAACGTCGGCGGCGCCCTGCGAAAACATGTAGGGCGTCGGGGATGCCCGATCAAAGGCAAGGAGATGAAGTCCTCGCCGAGAGAGGCTTAATTAGTTACCGTGATGATGGCGTCGAGCTCGGCTAATGTAGAGGCACCGCCAGCGGTAGCGTGCGATTGACGGAGGGCCGCTTGCTGCAGAGGTGCCGGCGGCGTACACCCGGTGCATTAAGCTCCGTGCGGCGTCGGAGACACCAATGCCGCCCCGCGGAGGCACCAATGGCCCCGCCATCGCATTATGCGAGTTGCTGGCCGTGAAGCTAGGAATCGGGCGGCCCTGTTGGCGCCCGCAATCCACGACTCAACCCGAGATCAAGGTAGGCACAAAGGCGGTGATCGCCGCCCGAGTCGTTGTTCCACTTGCTCTTGGACAATCTCCGAATCCGCGCCACCTGTGCCTTGAGTTCTTGAACCTCTCGCGCTGGCTTTCCGAGCTGGTCTTTTCTCCTTCCGCACACCAGCGGTATAGTATGACCCCATTTTGTCGACAAGCCTTTGCCGCCACACGACCAGCCGACGCCGACTTCTCGAGCTTATCCTTGTTCTTCATTACATTCAACCCCTATTTAGAGTGGTGTCCCAAGGGTTGCTCTGAGTCGACCCCGCCATCGCTTTCGATCGCTGCGGAAGGAATGTGAACCATTTAGAAATTGGCTTCATTAATTAGAATGCAACCATATGGAGCTAATTACGCGGGGTGTATTCCTTACAGAACAAGCTCAAGCTGCCTGGTCTTGGATCCGTGGTAAGCTCCTTTGTTTTCGGGTCCTTCTTGTACGGGCCCCGACAAAGTTCCTGGTGCGCTTGTCACCGTATGTATCGAAGAGGCGGTAGGCCTTGCTCGCACGGTCCGCCTCCTCCTTGTCCCATATAGGCTCCGCCACTCTGAACCGCCGGACCGAGTGTGTGTTCCCCTATGTTCAGCTCCGCATTTGTTTCCCCACTCACTTGATTGGGAGCTTGCGGTGCTCGAGCAATTGATCTTGAAGTCGTTGTAGTCATCTTCGGTGATCGAAGGATTTTTCTCCTTGATCTTCTGATAACTCTCACCTTTCTCGATCATTCTCTTCACATTGCTTTTCCAAGTAGACATGGCCTTGGTCATCTTCGTGAGGGCAGCATTGTTCACTTTATTCCCTTTGAGGCTTGTGTTTTCAAATTCAGTGGGGAACTTGTATCGTTCGTGCAGCTTCGTGAAGAGGAGGTTGCGCAAATTCCCTCGGTCAGGATGCCTCAGGTTCTCGGTGTTGATCGAGACGGTGCTCCGGACAATGCACCCGAGCTGAAGCGAGTACCCTTGACTATTCGTTCGGGCGCGTTGGATTCCGTTGGAGTCCACTTGATAACTTCCTCCTTGAGGGTGCGGAGCACGATCGGGCGCCAGTCCTTCCGTTGCCTCTTGGTTGGCTGCCATCGTGCGTGCGCCGCCATCATCGATGGTGGCATCCTCGGCACCATCGGTGGTGGCATCGGTGTGGTCATCCTCGGCGGCACCATCCGTGGTCTCAGGATCGGTGGGGAAGGCGGCGGCCTCATACAAGTGAGGTTGTTCCTCCATCTCCTGGGACAGCTCCCAGAATGCCTTGCCGCCCGAACCCCCGGCCTCATCGTTGTGGGCCATGTTTCTCTCTAAGTAGAAACAAAGTTTGGTCAAAAAGTTGGTTATTGTCAAGGAACAAGATCTCTAAGTTGACCAAATAACCTAATTCTCGAGGAATGTCGCCAAAAAGTTGGTTATTGTCAAGGAACAATTGAGAGATGTTTGTGATATTGCCTAGGTGTTTTGGGATAGAACCTGTTAGTGTGTTGTTGCTAAGGTCCAAGTCCACGTTCTCAGGGTAACCAAGTTCTTGAGGGGTGTGTCTAGAAAGTTCACTCTTCTTTTTAGAAGACAAGCGTCTGAAATGGTATTGCCTTTCCTTAATTTGTACTATTTTTTCATTGTGCTGAATACTTATGTGGTTGAGTGTCTCTGTAATTACTTTTTACTACACCGCAGGGTGTTCAAACACATGTCAAGCAAGGGTGTCTGAGTGTGTGAATAAAATACTAAACTAATCCAACCACTAAAGCAAATTAATTTTTATTTCGTTGAGAATCGGGCACCTTCTAGGTCAAGAAAATTGGGCATGACCTTTGCTAATTTTCTTGACCTAGAGTGCCCCATTCTCAACCAAACGAAATTAATCAACGTTTCAGGAGAAAGGGGTCATTTTAGAAGATCACAAGTAGCAGCAGCATCACTTGACAAAATCATAACTAGCAGCAACATCACAAGTAGTACAGCAGCCTTTATTTACACAAAAATATCAACGTTTGCAACAGGTAAGGTAAGATGCTTAAGTCCAGCACTCCAGCCTTTATTTATGAATGTACAAAGGAAAGATGCAAAAGATTAAGTGGTACACAATTAAAGCAAGGAAAGAAACATGTAGATCTGATAGAACCAATCCTTTGGTTGGCTAAGTTGATGAGTTGTTACAAGAGAAACAAAAAAAGGATTTGACTCCAAACCAATGTCGAACTCTACATCAAACCCAGCCATCGAATGTTCGAACATATTGGTTCAAAAATCACAAAGAGGCTCTAATAACATCGGGCATTGGCACCGTGTCGGCCCCTTCATCTTAAATCACAAAGAGGCTCTATCGATAACCTGCCAATACCCTGAATTTTTTCTCTGGTTCCATCATAATCAACAAAGAATCTCAGACACACCTATCGGTAGGTAGCAAAATCTTAAGATGGGAACAATGTGTGATACAACCAAGCATGAGCTACTAAACCAAACCCAACACCAACTTTGGAGGGTTGTTTTCACGAAAACACAAGGACAATGATCATGGACAACATAGGGTGTATATAACATGCATCACGGTCCTCTTCTAAAGGCACATCATTGCAAGAGACAAAAGTTATGGAGCAAACTTAAGCCAAGGATTGCCCGATGGCGTTGTTATGAGGAGCAAACTTAAGACAATTATCCATTGAATTCACTCCAACACGAGGCATGGGCTACAAGCAAGCAAGCAGCTTGTAGTACTAGTTCTACAATCTGATCTTGCGCAAGTGAATATTAGAGCCTCTTTGATTCCAAGGATGTTCCAATAAATGTTACTACAAATATTGTTTACTACAAGAAAACAATTAATCCTTCTACAAAAGAATTATCTGGTTGGAGAAAATTTTGCCTAATTGTTTGCTTCTGATGAATAGTTGTTGCTTTGTTCTTTTAGTAGCCATTTTTTCCTGTGTTGGTAGTATGGACATTCATCTAAAACTGACTTTTGGAGATCATGCTTGCTTTATCGGTCACATTTTCGCACAAGACTAGACTTAAGATGTTGTAGTAACTAGGAATACTAATTCTTATCCGATGAAAAACCCTTTGTTTACCCCAAAAAAAACCTCTGCTCAGTCTGCAGACGTTGAGCAGGAGGGTGGCGCACACGCATTTCACCAAATGTATCTGTCCGTGTATGTGTATTTTGTTCATTCTGTCCAATATAAGAAAAAGGAAGCTTCGCTCTGTCGGTTCACTAAACACTAAACTATTGGTTTGTGTTTTTCAAATCTAGCGAGTTAGTTCTCTCTGATTTCTTTTTCGGGCATAGGTTATATGCCATGAGTCTTGCTCCCAACAAAGAAAAAATGCAATGCTGTATATTAGTACTGGCGGATAAGCAGAAGTGGCTTGTACTAAAAGAAATAACAATATTTGTACTCCAACATTCTGGGACTTGAAAGCACCAAAAGGACTGCACAGGCGAGTCAAGAACATCCAGCAAGTACCCATCGATCCACACATCCAAGATATCATTGCTAATACAGTACTACTACTAGTAAAGTACTACTGATCCTCAGGTTAACAAGAAAATGAGAGTAGGGGAGGGAGGAGGGGAGGAGGAGGGGAGGAGGAGGGGAGCTCACGGGGTGGTGGTGCTCAGCGACGGTGGTGTGGACGGGCGGCGCCCGGGCAAGTGGGTCGCGTCGAGGCGCGTGGGCGGGTCGAGGTGGGGCAGCGGCGGCGGGGCCGAGGCGGCGGCTGGGCGGCGGGCAGCGCCGAGGCGGAGTCGGGGGCGTCCGGCGGCGGGTCAGGCCGAGGCGAGGCGCGCTGGGCGGCGGCCCCGGGCGGCGTCAGGGGTCAGGCGAGGCGGCGGGTAGGCCGAGGTGGCGGGACGGTGTGGCGCCGAGGGAGGCGGGCGAGGGAGAGGGAAGGCGAGGAGAGGGCGAGGGAGGGAGAGGGCGAGGGCGAGGGCGAGGGTCAGGCAGCGGCGGCGGTGGATCGAGAGGAGAGGGAACCGGGGGGAGAGGAAGGGAGATCGGGCGAAGGGGAGAGGGCAGGGGATCGGGCACAATACTAATGGCGCACCTCACCGTGGTGCGCCATTAGCATATTCCACTAATGGCGCACCTCACCGTGGTGCGCCATTAGTATTTTTTTTATTTCAACTCGAGCCAACATGTTATGTACTACTGAACTTATCCACGTCAAGCCCACTCTACTAGCTCGGTGGTCAGCAGCCAGTTCTCACACTGGGAGGTCCTGGGTTCGACTCCTGTGCTCCACAAATTTTTTTAGCATTTAAAAGCTGTTTGATACTTATTTATGTTTAAATATGTTCAAACTTGTTTAAATAATAACAATAATATTTTTTATAAGACAAGAGCATTTAAAAAGCTGTTTGATACTTATTTTTTATAAGATGGTGCGCTGGTGCAAGGGGTGCGATGGCGGTTGAGTAGGGAATCGAGGTGCGGGGGGGGTGGCGCGGCAGTGGACTGGGGGTGCTCGGCGAGGGGGACCGGATCTGGCGAGGTGGGATAGCGATCGAGATGGAGGGGGATCGAGGTGGGCTCCACAAATTTTTTTAGCATTTAAAAGCTGTTTGATATTTATTTGTGTTTAAATATGTTCAAACTTGTTTAAATAATAACAGATAATATTTTTTTATAAGACAGTAGCATTTAAAAGCTGTTTGATACTTATTTTTTTATAAGACGGTCTTGTGGAAGTGGGGGGTCGGTGGCGGTTGAGTAGGGGAATCGAGGTGCGGGGGGGTGTGGGCGGGCGGTGGATGGGGGTGCTCGGTAGGGGGACCGGATCTGGCGAGGTGGGATAGCGATCGAGATGGAGGGGATCGAGATCGAGTGTCCATGAAATTTAAAATATTCATGATAGTTCAAAAGTACCCATGAAATACAATCGAGAAATGAAGGCTACGATTTAAATACAATCGATCTTAGCTAGCTATCTGTTCACAATCTTCTTGCCCTTCTTTTTCGCAAATGGAGTTCTTACGTGGAACGGACGTCCTTTAGGTAGGGTGGTCCTGCTTCTTCTTATGGTGTATGCTGCTACTTCATCATAAATCGTCATGTTCGATCCTCGGTCGCCGTGCTTGTCAAGTCTTGCTCATTGGCTACTCCATCCATTCCGATGATCTTCCTTTGCCTCTCCTCACGACAACACGACCGGGCTTTGGCGGGTCGGTAATGAAGAAGCATTGGTCCACTTAGGAAGCCAGTACCCATGGCTCATTTTTCGGTGACGCTTTACCGCCCATGATCTTGGATTTGGCCGGGTATAACCATGGTGGTGAAATACGGTCTTCTTTTATGACGTTCTTGGCCCATCGACACGGAACATGGGACCTTCTCTCCAACGTAGCTCAGCTCCCAGATCTCCTCGATCCTTCCGTAGTATTTGTCCTTGTCGTTACGGTGTAGGATTCCATCGTTGCCCGGAGTTCTGATAACCATCGCTCTTCATGTCCTTGGCCTCGGTGTAGAATGTGTAGCCGTTGATATCGTACGCCTCATAGGTCATCAGGTTGTGCTCGGCGCCCTGTGACAAGGCGAATATGAGTTGTTCTTCCGCGGAAGAATCCTCATGTAAAGGGTACGACAGAAGCTTATGCTTGAACCAACGCGTGAAACATGAGTTGTGCTCTTTGAGTGTATCTCCGTCCGTCCTCTGTTGGCCTCGGTCATTGTACGTCTTTTTAATAAAGGTTTTGTGCTCTACCACCCAAGGATCGACCATGTCTATGTGTTGTAGCGCGACTAGGTTTGCTCTTTCAAAGTCGGCGAGTCGACCCTCGTAGTCGACATGCATTTCGGGCGACCCTCACGGTGACCCCATCCAGCGAGCCTGCCGAGGTGCTGTTGACAGGCAGACCAACGGGTTCTCGATGCCTAGATAATTCGTGCAGAGGAGATGCACTCTTGATCGAAAGCCCCTGGCTATGCTTCCTTCGGGCGTGACATGTTGCAAACGTATCCTTTGATGACACCATTCATCCTTTCGAGCGGCATCATGCTGTGCAGGAACGTCGGCCCGAGTTGGATGATATCCTCCACTATATGGACCAGCAGATGCACCATAACGTCAAGAATGCGGGCGGAAGTACATCTCAAGCTCGCATAGTATCACCACGATCTCTTCCTGTAGCCTTCGAGTTGCCTCACGCCAATCGACTTCCGAGAGATGGCGTCGAAGAAGTTGCATAGGCCAAATAGCGTTTCGCGGACGTGCGCGTCCATGATCCCATGGATTGCAACTGGAAGTATCTGCGTCATCAAGACGTGACGGTCGTGAGACTTCATCCCGCTGAACTTCGCTTCACTGGGTCTAGGTATCTGCTTATCTTCCCAGCGTAAGAAGGAAGTTTTACTCCTAGGAGGCAGGTGAAAACTGCTCGATCTCCCTCGACTTAGAGTGAAGCACGCGGAGGGTAGTCATTTCGGTCTTCTTGGCCTTTTTGCCTTTGCGACGACTTTACGTGTCCTGCTTCGCCTCATCATCATCATCATCATCATCATCATCATCATCATCATCATATATAGCGTGAAGCTCCTGCACGATGCCCATTGATTTCAAGTCTGCCCTTGCTTTCGCCCATCTTTGGTCCTCTCGGCATGTTGAGCAGGGTACCAAGCAGACTCGCACACGTTCTTCGTGATATGCATGACATCAAGGCTGTGAGCACACGGTGGATCTTCGAGACGGCAAGTCCCGTAAAACAGACCTCGTTTTCCATACCTTCAGCAATGGCTCTGGCGCCTTCGCTTCTTTCCGGCTCTGGCGCCTTTTGCTTCTTTCGGCGGTGGGCAGTCTTTCCAATTTTTCAACAGCTTGTCTATTTCCTCGCCGCTCCTCGTACACAGGCGTTTTGGGTTCGGTTTCACCATCGAAAAGATCCTTGCGTTTCCTCCACGGGTCATCGTCGCGAAGCCACCTTCGATGTCCCATGAACACGATTTTCAAGACCGGGATCTCTATCTAGCTGGCGTCGTTGTGTCATCCATGCACCTTACGCATCCGTAAAATCCGTGGACTACCTGCCCGCGAGATATCCGTAATCGAGATAGTCGTGCACCGTCGTGAGCGGTGCGGCTCTCATAGGGAAATATTCTTTCTCTGCGGCGCCCCACGTATTGGCTGGCGTTTTCCACAGGCGTGTCAAGCTCCTCTTTCAGCAGCCACAGATCTGATTGATGTCGTTCCCTGGTTGTTTCGGCCCTTCAATTAGCATACTCATGTGAATGTACTTCCTCTTCATGCACAACCAGGGGGAAGGTTGTACATCCACACAAACACAGGCCAGGTACTATGTGTGCTTCTCTGGCTGCCAAACGGATTGACTCCATCGGACATATGGTAGACTCCGCGTGCTCGTCCCGATAAATGATGCAATTGTTCATGCACACATGGTATTTCACGTGCGGTAAATCGAGAGGACACACGATTTTCTTCGCCTCTTCCAAACTGGTCGGGCACTTGTTCCCCTTGGGAAGACGTTCGTGCGTAATGACATGTTCTCGTCGAAGCATCGTCGGTCATTTTGTGTTTTACCTTCATCTCGAGCCATGGCGTTACTTTCAGCGGTATCCTCGGGCCTGCATCCTTCATACAATGGAGTAACGCGTCTAACTCAAGTTGATCCATCTTGGCTTTCTCGGGCGGCAGCTCTTGCGTTATCCGTGCGCTTGAGAAGCAGCTCTTGAATATGAGGGTCCTGCACCCAGCCCATCGATGGTCAGCGTCGTCGCTCCGCCGGCATCATCATCTTCATGATCATGCCCGTCGCCTGCTCCGCATCTTCCTCATCATCATGTCCTGCATCTTCTACATGATGACTGTGTACAACATCACGATCGTGATCATCTCACGGGATTCTTCGTCTTCTCGCCCGCCCGAGCCGCGGTGGTTGTCTTGCTGCCCTTCCTCATTTCTTGCCCGGCCCGCATGGGCGACTTCGTAGTCATCTTCATCACCTTGCCACCGATAGCCATCCATGAAACCACGCAACAGCAGGTGGTCCCGCACCTGCCGGAATCCGGGTCCGCAATAAGGCTCTTCACTTGCATCTTCGACACGGACATCTTATCTCCGTCTCGTTCTTTTGAAGCATCTCGGCCTTCGCGGACCTCAAAAACCTATTCACGATGCCTTCGGTCATCGTGCGGACCATGGTCGCTCAAGGGTAGAGCAAACGATATTTTAGAACCAAACAAAATTTGGCATGACTTTCCCTAAAATAGGACCAAAAGAATGCTTAATGCCAAAATTCTCTTGAAACGGAAATGAATCAACATTCCGCAAAATATTGGCAACTATCGCATTTCAAATACGGTACACCTCCAAACACAAACACATATGCAACACCACAAACATATGCAACACCACGAACATACATAGATCTAGCTAGCTAGGCGTAAAAAGTGCATGTGCACATTGTTGTAGGGAGAACAACCTAAATATAGCTTCCCCTTACTTACCTATTAAAACAAGGTAATTTAACCACTTAATTTGAATGAATCTATGGTGGAAATGAGGTGAAAAGAGGAGGCACCGAGACAAGGAGGAGGTGGAGAGAATGAAGTGGGGAGAAAGTGAGTGTGTGGGTAGGAGAGGCTGTCCCAAATATCTTGTTGCTGCCCACTTACTAATGGCGCACCTCTTGCATGGTGCGCCATTAGTAGTTACAACTACTAATGGCGCACTTAAGCAGGATGCGCCATTAGTATGTTTGAATAGGCGCACTAGTTCAAAAAAAATTCTATACTAATGGCGCACCTTGCTGGTGCGCCATTAGTAGTTACAACTACTAATGGCGCACTTGGGCAGGATGCGCCATTAGTATGTTTGGATAGGCGCACTAGTTCAAAAAAAAATTCTATACTAATGGCGCACCCACTTCCTGGTGCGCCATTAGTAGTTACAACTACTAATGGCGCACTTGGGCAGGATGCGCCATTAGTATGTTTGGACAGGCGCACTAGTTAAAAAAAATTTGATACTAATGGCGCACCCATTGCAAGGTGCGCCATTAGTAGTTTAAACTCTAATGGCGCATCAGATGGTGGTGCGCCATTAGTGTCAATCCCATCTATAGCCCTTTTTCTAGTAGTGCCGCAGTGTTTGAGGCCGCGGGCGACGGAGCCTTCGAGGTGGATGGATGAGCCGGAGGACCGGGTTTCTTCTTGGGCGCCATGGTTGACGACATCGTCGAAGACGAAGATGGAGATGAAGTTGACGCGCTGCGCACACCTTCAGATTCACACAAGTGAGCCCCCTACCTGGCGCGCCAAAGATGTCGCGGGAAACCACGGCCCACCTATGGGACCAAGAGCCCCTTGCTGGTTCGGCAGGGGGCGCGATTGCACAAAGAGAGCGGCGTGGGGCAGCGGCAGGGATCACACGAGCAATTTACCTAGGTTTTGGCCGATGCGAGGCGTAAAATCCTAAACCTGCTTTGGTGGATTGATGGTGGAAAAGGTGGTGGTGAGCATAGTACACTTGCCTGGCAGGTGTTGCCTTGGGGCAGCAGCGACTACGCGCATATGGGGGTGTGAGTTATGCAACCTTCTAACCCCTTCTACGGTTGCCACGGTACTCCTTTTATAGATCAAGGGGTCACCACAATGTCAAAGTAGTCATTATGCACTGATATGATAGCAAACAGTGCTACCATACCTAACTTTGCGGGCTAACAGGGCGCATTTAATGCACCGCTTAATGTCGCGTCGTTGATAGCCTGGCAAGGCTTGCCAGGCTATCTTGCCAGCTCTGCACCTGTTTTCTTGACACATCAAATGACGGGTGTCGTCTGTGGGTTTTCCCTATATGGAGAGGCAGCCATGTGGCGAATAACTGCCACTTAGTAACTTTGCGGCTTGACACCGCACTGATCGACGATGTGGGTCGTGATGGAGTGGTTGGTGAGGTGGTTTTGCCTCCACGAGCCCGGCAGGCTCTGGCGAGGCGCTTCAGTCGCCTGCTTCGAGGCTGACCTTGCCCCATGCCGGGCTCGTCTGCCCGGCAAGGGAGGCTTTTCTCTGGTGATGTTCTACTTCTCTGGCTTGGTCCTTCGTATCTCTTGGTCCTTTGAAATCTGACTTGGATGGTGCTTGATCTTGCTCTTGTTCACATGCATAGTCGGGCAGCAGACTCGGGGTTTAATGGCATTGACAAGCGTCGAAGCAAGTAAATGACTCGTCTAATCACAAAGACCACCTTTCCCACGTAGTACATCATTGAAGAACGGTGGCTAGCTAGTTGGGCTAGTGCGACCGATTAGCTAGGCCGCCACCACATTTGTTTTTCACCCCTTTTTTCTCTCCTTGCTGGCAGGTAAATTTAAATATCCACCACAGCATTGCTCTGGTCTTTGGGTGTGGCAGACACATCAGGATTTTCATTTTTTTGATTGACGGGAGCAGGCGCGGGAGAAATTAGTCATGATGACTCCGCCTGTAAAACCCACTGCTCCCTGATGTGAAAATTCGTCGACGGGTGTTTTCCCATGGTGAAAACCAAAAGATTCACCCCCTCATTGCTCCATCCGCCTTCCAGTAGATTGCATTGCCTTTCAGCCGTTTCGGCCCCTTTGCTTCCTCTCCCTATTGCTTATACCTGGTTGAATGGCGGCGCACCAGATCACGGAGTCTGAGGTGAGGCGCCTAACACAGGAGCTCTAGGACAAGGATGCGGAGCTTAGGGCCAAGGACATGGAGATCCATGAGCTCAAGGAGGAGAGGAGTGCCATGCTCCTCCTTTATGTGCGGGAGTTCACGGAGCGACAGGCGTCCACCACAAAGATGCTCGAGGCGTCGGTGGTGTTGCTTCAGAAAGCGGGAGATACAATAGGCGGTTAGGCGAGCCGGCTGGAACGCGAGCGGGCCGATCTTCACGAGGTCCAGGATCGCCTCAACCACTTGGTGGACCATGTTGCCACATACGTGTTGCGGCTGTGTGATGCCTACCTTCGTGCCAGCACGACCATGCCGGTCATCAGGCTAAACCCGTTCGACCACCCCATCGACTTCAATGAGCTGCAGCTTCCTAACCTGGTCTCCTTCTTCACCTATATCTCTAAGGAGTTGAGTCACCTTCGTGCGATGGTGGGGGTAGAGCTGTACAAGGAGGGGTTGTGGGCTGCCGTCACCATTGCCGGGCGAATCCTCTTAGGGCTCCGTTACCGGAATCCATTCATGCCATTGGACGCCGTCTTTGACGAGCTGGCTCCCGTCGAACGGAGTGGGTTCTACAGGCGGTGGCACCCTGTATCACCAACGCCCTGCCCCTCGAGAAGCAGAGGGACTTTGGTGGTGTTTAGGCGTCCTCTGCATGGGCATCTCTCGGTGCAACATGATCATTGGATCAAATTTAGGAAGTGCAGATCAGCCACTATAGCACAAAGCATGTCGGTGTTTTTGCTTGCATTCTCATCTCAATATAGTTGTTCCCTCTTCGTGCATGCTCATCTCAGCACCCCTCTTCATGCATGCTCCTAGTGTATTTGTGTTAACCTACTAGTGTGGACTCATGCACCCTTCATGCACTCTGCCAAACACCAAAAAGTGGGTCGAGAAGCGAACTTTTGCTCCCATCCCATGCACCCTTCACACATCGTGCCAAACACTAATTCGTGCTTCATATGGTTCATGTTCCGTGGAGTACTATAGCACCTTACTTTCTGTGCGGGGTAGACCTAGTGCCGTTAACATTGCTCTAACCGTTCATTCTCGACCGGACAGTCAAAAAAGGGGTATGTTATCATATAGTTCACATGCGCACAACATCATTTGCTATCTTCATATATTACTATACTAGAAACAAGATTATGTAGTACTAACGTATGAACCACTGCACATGCCTAGTAGTAGGAGCACTGTGTAAGTTCAAGTGGATGTCGTGTTTTGCACTCCTCCGTCGTAAGAGTGGAAACGCTTGCTGTAATCATTTTTCTCTTCAGAAACAATGGACATGCTCTACTATGAGGATCCTCCTCAACGGTCTTCTCGAACCTTGCTACTCACTTTCGCCGATGTCTTGGACAACCAGCATCGGGGTCCACTAGACATGCACTAAATTACTCCATACTAGAGTGCATACCTGCATGGTAGACTACCCCGATCGAAGCGCCACAGTAATGCCCAATGAGCCGTCAAATCACAAAACCCCCACCTATCCTGCAGTAAGTTGGACGAACGAAGCAACCATCATTTCACTCTTCTCCTTCAGCTTCCTCTCTTGAAGAAAACCCCAACTCGCTTCTCCCTCCTCTTGTTCCTCATTTCATCAAGAGAACCCCAACCTGCTTCTTGCCATTGTTCTTCTCTCCCAACGAAGGAAAGGTGAGCGCATCAATGGTGTTGATTCTGACCAAGACCCGGTCTTACAACCCTGAGACTGATTCTGCAACTTCCTCTCTATTCTACTTTTGGGTTTGTGATTATGGTTCCTTTTCTTTTATTTCTATTGGACAATTTCTTGATGGACCCTGGAGCACCGGCCGAAGTGATGTCTATGGATCTGGCCAAAACCGTCGAGGCTCTGCGTACAAAGAAACACAAGCACCCTGCCGAGACTACCGCAGACAAGCTCAAGGCCATCGCCCTGTCCAAGCCCCACCTCTTCGGGATCCCTCATTAAGCAAGTTTATTTGGCGATCCTGATCTTGTTTTTTTCATCTAACACGCAGTACTACTACTAGTAGTACAACTTTCTGGGTGATCTTGCATGTGATTTTTGTGTGCCAAATGACGGTTCTAAATTTTTATTTTGACCAAAACATGCAAGAGGTTGACACTGATTTCTTATAGATTACTTTCAACTACTTTATGAACATCAATGTTAGCTGTAGGAAATGCAAGATTTTAGCTCTCATGTGTTTGAAGAGAGTATATTAGCCTCCGTAACTTATTGCAAGTAATCCCTCTACTCTCTTTCCTTTGAAGACATGTTCTAGTGTCTTTGTTCACTCATTTATGTGAGTATATGTAGTCCTATATGGATAAAAATATCGAAAATCAACTTATATAACTGAACGGAGGTAGTAATAAAATATTTGGTTTCTGTTTGAATTATATCCAGGTCCGCGGTGGAGATGAAGTTCTCAAAGTCATGCCATGTGAACTAGAATACCTGAGGATGAGTTCTACTGCTAAAATACCGAGCTACTGTGTCCTTGTCGCCACGTGTCGTGAACTAGTGTTTTCCTGTAGCATTGTTGTCACGCGTGTTCTCGAGGGTGTACTTGACCACAACAATTTCCTGGTTGTGCGTTCGATTGCGAAGGGTGTGGTTCTTGTGAAGCTTCCCGACAAATCTGGTGCGGTCTGTCTTCATCGTCATGTTTATGAGTGGAAAGACCACTCTATTAGGTTCTCCAAGGTTGATGAGATGGCAATGATGCTGGTAGACATCTCTCACGAAGTCCATGGCCTAGTCAGCTATGTGGGGTGCATCCCGTAGGTCGGTGGCAAGAAATAGTTTGCAGAGTTTAATAAGTGCAACTTTGCTTGTCCATAGTAAGTACTATTGTTCAATACTGTATTTGTGTGTGTGAACCCTGTATTGTTTAGTACTACCGGTTTTGTTGTGTGGTGAGTCCTAAGAACAGTCTATGTTAATGTTCGTCCACTCAATTCAGTCTGTATATTTTGAAGTATCCAGATCATCTTTTTTGTGAGGACGGTTTATCAATTATGGTTACACTCCAATATATGTATGCATTGCAGGGTTTATCGCACCCACCAGGATTTCCAGTCCCATGGATGTTCGGTCCATATGATTTGTCATGACCTTTGGACTGTCCTGGTTGTGGGATTAAGCGGGGGCCCTGCATGCCACCCGTAATTGGACGATCAACCTTCTGTTTAGAACTTGAACATAGTGATTTCCTGGTAAGGATTCGCTCGTGTCACATCAAGTAAATCTTATTGGTTTACTGTATAAATCATATTGATGTAATGTCATGTTTTCTTACTTTTGCTGCAATTTTAGGATGCAGGTTTTACCATGTGACATTCGTTACAGAATAAACCGTTTGGTTTACTCTATGATGGTTATTTTTGCAGGTTTGACTTCTTATGATGTGTCAATAATGAAGGCACTGTCCATCACTTATATTACTGGACACAACTGGATCCATCTGTTGTCTGAGTACAATCTGAAGCCCTATGATGAACTATAGTTTGGTTTAGCAAACATGCCACAATTAGTCCTTCTCGCGTTTAAAAGAAATGAAGAAAAATACCGGATCAAGGTCACGGAGCCTAGTCAAGTTGGAAAGCTGATCATAGCAGACCAGAGATGATCGCTACTATCTCGCACATCGGTACCACCTTCACAGAACGAATCAGACGCTGAGACCTTATCATGGCACTTCCTCTAGCCACGACTACGGCATCAGCTTAGTCGATCCACGAGGATTGGGCACCGACCGCATCAGCGGATCAAGCTGATCTTCCGGAGGCTCGGCACCGACATGAGCACTTGCTCCGACACGGTACCGCTCCACAAGGAGCAGTATCTCTGGCAGCAGCAGCGGCACTATGAGTCGCACCGGCACGGGCACCAACAACGGCTCTGACACCTGCACCAACACTTGAAGCTGCAGTTGCATCTGCTCCGGCCCGTGCAGCGGCAACGGAACCAATAGTTGCAATGGCAATAGAGTGGGTTGCAGTTCACACTGCATATACCATAGTCCTTACAAAAAATGACATCTCCACCTTCCTGGTAAGCATTGGCCGCACAAGTGCTTCGTTCTCTTTTTTCTTTCCAAGTTTTTTCACATGATTCACTGTGTTAATCTAACTGTTTGTGTATGTCTTCTTGTTTTGCAAACAGAGAATTCCTAGAGCAACGAGGGAGTCATTGAGCAATCTGGGCGACCATGGCCAAGTTTCTCTTACCATCCACAGCCTTGGTGTGAACGAACCTGCTCACTATATAATAAGTACAAAGAATTGTCAAGGTTCAAATCTTGATGGTCGCATGATGATTGATGCTAAAGGAAGGTCAAGGTTCAAATCTAAATCAAATCTTGCAATAGGGGATCATGTCAAAATCGAACTTTCTCGGCAAGGAGAGCTGGTCCAAATCAACTTTGAAATTCTTCAGTAGCAGCATGCAACTGCTGAACTGATCTATCCTCCGGGAGATTTTGATGTAATAATATGGCATGGTGAAATAAGTGTCCTGTGTTTATAACTAGTACGACAGTATTATTCATCACGTAGGATATAGTGAAAAAATTGCAACTCTGGTTGCTAGTTAGGAACTGTCATTCGATTTCATTTTAAGAGTTGTCGTGCCTTATTCAATTTTCTGAATTCGCCTTGCTTCAGCATCTAAAACCAGCGCCGTACCGATCGCTTGCAATATGAAATGCGCTGAGTTAGAGCACATGGGCCCCCAAACATGCAGGCCCATCGGTCTCTGCCCAAAGTCCAGACCCATGAGCCTGTCTGAATATTATATTCTCAGTTGAACCCCCATATTATGATATATATATTCCCCTTTGATTTTTGTTATGTATAAAGTTGTGACATTAAAGATTTTTCTATTTCTTTATAGAGGGAGTATCTCTCTGTCAAAAATATATTTATGCATTACTAGTTACTCCTTCCTTTCTACTTCCTTTTGCTGATATGTGGGGCCTCCGGCAATGGGGTCCACGTGCCATGCACCAAATAATTGTGCACAACTATATCCCTCGTCTGCTTGTTCAGAGAAAATCCCCTCTTGGCGATTGCATAGGGTTTCTCATGGAGAACCAAGTACAAATTCTTCATCCATCCCCGATAAATCCAAGTCCTTTCGTCGCGGGTAATCCAAGGATGGTAGCCACCGCAGTTGATGCATTTTTTTCCTACTAAATCTAGTGTGTTTCATTTGCAGTGCCCAAAGTGCGAGGACCCTACAGGTTTCTGTGCCCTCGGTGAGAAGCCACACTCGTTCCTTCTCATCCTAACATAGGATTTTAAAAAACGCATAGTATGTTCCTAGAATCCTCTTATCTATCCGGGAGGGTGGGGGTTTTTGAACATGCTGTCGACGAACTTGGAAATTTGGATTGCTATATTAGAATAAAAGGTACTAGTACCATGGTCAACACTGACGTGAAGAAGGAAATTATTTCTAGATTTGGATAGCAAATACATTGTGTTCTCATATTATTTTTCCTGCAGTGCATTCCTTGCTCCACCAGAACACATGTACTCAAGCTCGTCAGCTTGCCATAACTGAATACACCAGTTTAATTGTCACACTAAATACAAGCCATGGATGTAAGTTCCGAGTTGGGTTCATGAACCAAGAAGATCTATGGTCGAACTTGGATAAACTTTCTCTAGTGTTACAGACTGAAATTTGGCGCATGAATGTTGATGGAAATAGCAGAACCTGGTCTCATCTTCACTATAATCTTCCACCCCGACGTCGTTCCAGTAGTTCATCCATGTTAGTTTTGTATCTGGTTCTTGCTTGTTGCCTCGATTACTTCTTAATCCACCTATTATGTCTAACTAATCACAATCTAACTTGAGAAGTAGCAATGCTTTGTGATTCCCTTCTGTCCTAAAGATGCTACTTCTAACTAATATTTCTTATAATTGGTGGCACGTGTAGGTTATTTCAAAGTTAAGCACACTACTCATTTGTTGTTCTATAAGAACTCGACTGTTACTGATGGCACTGAAGTTGACTGGGATGACATCCACAAGTTCCTACACTTTATTGATCGTCTTGAGGTCCTTGTGGGGCATCTCAATGGTGGAAGGCCACGTGGGATATGTGTGCCACAGCTACACACGTTGAACAGGTCCAATTGTGTCGAGAAACTTATGGTACAAGCTGTTTTCTGTTATATATGTTGTTCATAAACTCTTGCTTATACACAATTTTACAGCTGTGATCTTCTTGAAATAGAAACTGCCCAGTTCTATTGTTCCTATACAGATGCCTGATCATGGTCGGCTCAGACTTGCACTTTGGTCACAACATTATGTTTATGTCGACCTACTCCATTTATCCTGGAGGTAAAAAGATACTTATTCATGGGTGGTCTCAAATAATGAAGGCTCATCCACCTTCGAGAATAGGACAGAAGGTTATGCTCATGCTTTTCCATGGCTGTAAAGTGAATATCTTGTTTATTGACCACATTGCGAGATGAAGCCGCTTTCTGAAGGTTGTGGATGCGCCGTGTGGCGCCTGGGCCTTATCCTGGGGCTTGGTGGCCTCATCCTTTGTTAACTGTAGGAAAACTAGCACTGTTCGAGGCGTGCTTTGTACGGTTGAACCTGTATAAGTACTCATACTCCTTTCAGCTATGGTTGTTAAGTGCCCCTACTAGTTTCAGTTAAGGTTGTTAAGTACTCCTGCTAGATTTACAGTCTGTCATGTTTCTTCAGTCCTATCTTCCTCCAGCCATCAAAACCAAACCAGCGCCGGTGGCACAGCTGCTTCTGCCTCCCACGGCTGGCTGCGCCTCATCGCATGCATCGCCGCACCACCGTCTCCTAACTCGTTAACACCATCGTCCAAGGCCTCGACGTCGTACTCCGAGCACTTTGGTGTGCTCGTTGCTATGCTGCCCTCTCGCGTTATCAACATGGTCAACAAACAAGAGGAATAGGGAGAGGACTGTACGTGGAGAGGATGACAGTTGGGGCCCAACATGTCCATGGTCCTATGCAAGGAAGTTCCTCATTTTTTGTTATATACTCCATTGTAAGCGTATAGAAAAAGAAAATGCTTCCTCCTAGTGGTTTGCTAACATCTGGGACCCACAACATTGTCAGCGTATATAGTCAATAGACAAGAGAACAACACAAGATCGGCTGACACCTCGGATGTAGCTACTTGAGCAGTATTTTTTTGTTATTGTTGAGACGAAGCAGGGTTTCAACTGGGCTGTGGCCCGTCCAGCCCAGGCTTATATTTTATGTTGACCACATGACCAGCCTAGCTATTTTTTCTTTGTGAAAATGAGCCCAGTTTATTTTTTCTGAAGAATACCCAATCCAGGCCTACTTATTTTTCTATGCCATGATGTGCTGCAACTCTTTCAAGACGGCTGCAAATTTTGAAAGTATTATGAAATGGGTTGTAAATATAAAAATAGATGACAAATTGGCAATTACTTAAAATTTTCTGAATTTTTCACATTTTTAGATTCCAATTTCACTAGGCTTTAACCTAATTTCAATATATCTTCAAAGTACTTTAAATCTGGCTCGACATTTCGGTATTAAAAATAGTTTGGACCCCACCAAAATATGCGAAATTTCGTTTAAATTTTTAACCCTGGCCCTGGCCATCAAAAAAAGGACTGCAATAAATTGCATAAGAAGTTGCAATGAGGTGTAAATTATTAAAAAAAAATAGGGAATGGTCTAACTTGTGGCCTATTAAGTTGACGCGTATGCAAGATTTTTTAACGTATTACATACGTCAACAAATGATTCTAGTGGACCTGACCATTGGATGACAATCCAACGGACATCGGGCTTCTTCAATCTCTGATCTTCTTGCTCCAGCCTTCCAAATCCAGCGCCGGCAGGACCGCCTACTCCCGCCTCCAGTGGTCGGTTGTGCTACCGCGCAGGCCTCACCGCCCCCCATACTACTCTCACTGCTGGCCAGGCCATCCCTCTACTCACCCACATCCCTCGACTACTGTGGCTTTGCCACCTCCAGGTCATTCCCTTCCTGGGTCTCGCCGTCGTCCATCGCGTTGGTCTTGTCAGCACGGTGTGGTCAACGTTGTCAACAAAGGACAGCATCGGAAGAGGGATGTACATGGAGAGGCTGATAGTTGGGACCCACATGGTCTGTGGCCGCACGCAGGCAAGTACCTCCTTATTATGCCAAAAAGAATGAATCCTCCCTATGACAGCTGGGACCCACTAGCTACATCTTGGCACGGAAGGAAGTGCCTCCTTATTAAGCAAAAATAACGAGTGCTCCCCATGATAGCTGGGGCCCACCAGATTTGGAGGCTGACTTGTGGCCCTACTAAGTTGACACGTGCGCAGGGCTTTGTCAACTTAGTCAACAAATGATTCTATCACGAGTGACAATGGGATTGTTAACATTCAAGAGTCGTCCTACTTTTTCAACCTTTGATTTTCTTGCTCCAGCCGTAGAAACCACCGCATGCTTCTACCTCCCGTGGCCGGCTGTGCTGCCGCGCAGGCCTCACCACCCCATACTACTCCCATCGTTGGCCAGGTCATCCCTCTACTCACCCACACCCCTGTTATTCTGCAGCGACAGCAGCCTCACAGCGCAGCCGAACCAGTTAACCCTCTTACTACCCTCCGCATGTTCCCAGGCTCCGCGTAATTCCCTGCCTCACCGTTGTCCATCGCCTGGTATTGTACGAGGTGAAGGCTGGCAGATGGACCGACCAGCTAAATCTTCGGACGCAAGGAAGTGCCTCCTTATTACACACAAAAAAAGAATCCACCCCCTGTCAGCTCAGACACACCATCAAAATCTGACAGCCGGGACCCACCCGGTCAAAGCGTACGTAGTGTTGTCATTTTTGTCGCAAACGTGTAAGTACATACTGGTCCATCGGTCTTTCTACCACGATGAACCATGGCCTAGTAAGGAGCGGTAGCTATTCAGGCAGTCCCATCTATATCGTGTACATGTACGTACGTACATACGGGCGGGGTTTCGAATGCGTACAGCGACGGCGTCATGTTCATCGGCAGCCAACCGACCGGGTCGGAATGGAGAAATAGCATCGTGTTTATCAGGAGGCAACATACTGGGTCCGAATGCATCGTGTTCATCGGGAGCCGAAACGGGGTCTGGCGTACCGCAAGAGGGAGGAAACGGACTTGTGTTCGAGCTACTACGGTCGAAACAGGGTGTTGTTGATCTGGAGGAGTGTGGTGTACCACAAAACGGAGGAAACAGACTTGTGTTGGAGCACCTATGGTCGAAACAGGGGTCATGTTCATCGGGAGGGGTGTGGTGTAGCGCACAATGGGAAACCATGGGCTACTGTTCATCCACCGTCTACAGCCTCGCTCCAGCCTCCACGGGCTACTCTTCATCCACCATCAACTACCTTCAGCCTCCACCTACTACTGTTCATCCACCATCGACTTCCTCCAGTCTCCACCAGCTACTGTTCACCATGGGGTCATGTTCATGCATCCTCCACCTGCTACTGTTCAACAAGCCCTCCACATGGGGTCCTATTCAACCAGCCCTCCACGGGGTCCTGTTCATCCACCCCCGACCGGGTCGGGTGTGTGGCGGCCTCCTCTTGATCGGGGTCATGTTCATCCAGTGGCAACAACCTCTACTACCACGGGGAACTGTTCATCCAACCCCCAACGATGCTCACTGCTCATCAAAAGGCAACAGGTTCAATCGGCTTCAGTTAGCAACACAAGCGAAGGAATCGCTCGATCGGCTTCAGTTAACAGCCCAGGATCGATCGATCGCTCGGGTTCAGTCACGCATAGCCAATGCAATTGCTCGGGTTTAGTAAGCGAACGCCTCGCTCGGGTTCAGGTAGAGCCCAACGCCTCGCACCCACGCGCATACGTGTATGAGAGAAACGCACAATCCTTCTGTGCATCGCTCGTCCCCGACCACCCACCGTAACTTGGAAGTCCCTGATATATTCCTCGCCCTCGCTTCTACCATGACTTTTTCCATCATGGACGGCCAAAATAATGTCATGTAGGTGCGTCTTTGGCCCGCCCAGCTCGAAAAGCCCATTTTTCTGTCATGATGTTTTATCATAGAAGTACGAGCCCACCACATCTATGATGGTATCGGGTTTTGTCACAATTATCGTCATAGAAGTGTCATAAGCATTACAGAAAAAATTTATTAGGCCCAAAATGTCACAGACATGTCTTTTTTGTAGTGGTGTAATGCACTCGGGAATGAAGGGAGGAGCTACCGACCGACGGTTGAATATATACACCACATGAGCTGAGAGTTTTCAAGAAAATACTTCACTGACCGATAGTCAACCTGTGATGAATAATAATGATCTAATTTAGCTTTGTAGTACATATATTCAGTTTGGAAGTTTAATCTTTGAATTGTGAACACAGGAAATGTCGTCCGACGATGATAGGCACCTGCATTGTGACTGGTGCGGCGACGACCGAGGTCTATGCGACATGCCTCACCTAGTAGAAGGTCGGTGCTTCAGTATTAAGCTCCACGAGACATTAGATGTTGAAACGGTACGCAACTGCGACAAGTGTTTTTTCGTAATTAAGCACAACTTCTGCTTCTTCAACCTATAATTTTTGTCTTTTACAATTCGGCTAGCTTATCCCATGACATGCAAGACACTATGTCTTGGAGAAGATGGATTTTGAAGATTAGGAAAATATGGAGACCAAGATAGTTCACCAAAGGACACATCATGGTTATGGTTTTGCTGTAAATCTACACAGTTCTAAGAGCGTATCATTTTGGTTCCCCGAATTGGGAAGCACTTTGAAATACGTATGATTTTCATGAGGATATGCTTGTCACATTGGATCTTGGTGATCCTAACATCGACGAAGAGAATATGGACATTTGGGACCTTGTTGATACGCTTCCAATTCTACCTCTATGTGAGTTTCTCAAACATATTTATTAAGTAATTTATATTTTTTATTTTAAAATAGTTGACAACTTATTTCCATTGATAGCTTATTCTCATTCTTCAAAAAATGTACGGAAGATGGTAGACAGAACCTACTACACCAATGGCGCATAATTAACTTATCATGAGAAAGATCATCTTATATTAATTATTATCGATGTTGAGAATGACACTATCAATTATCAAACTCCTGCACATGTGCACATGTTGAACTATATGGAAATATCTATGGAGATGGCATGGTAATATTTTTTTAATATTATGACATCCGTGCATCTTTTGCATAAATTCTTCTAAAGCTAAACTACATTGCTAAATACGACGCTATTACTATGTCTTTCAATAGAAAATACCGAAAGATTGTGTGCCTCATCTGATGTTTCCGAAAGGTCGCCTTGATGCTATTAGCTTACGGCCAGGCCGTCCTAGGCTTCACCGCTATTCATTTCTAAAACCGATGAAGACGTGACAATCAAAGCATGGAAAAAATTTATGGACAATTGTAGGGAGCTACTTGGAAGCAACATTGTGCGAAGCACAACAATTGGAGACAGAATAATCTCCATTCTCCATAATGGAGAGTCAGGGCCTATCCTGTTTTATGCTGTTTTACCTTCGGGAGGGTAGTAGGTCCTATGAGAGAGAAGTAGGTCCTAGGTACAATGTGTTATTAGGTGCTACAATGTGTTAGAGTTGATGATGATAAGGAGGAGGAGTTGTGATTATGACTAGTGACCAAGTTGTTATATGATATCTCATGGACGAAAATGATGATCATGAGGAGTTGTTATATGATATGATGATGATGATGAGTTGTTAATGATATGATGATGATGATGAGTTATTATATCATTGGGTGAAAGAACCGCAGATTATCGTGATAATCCATGACTTGGTCACTGTCGATGTCAAAACCGGCGGATCTCGGGTAGGGGGTCCCAAACTGTGCGTCTAAGGTGGATGGTAACAGGAGGAAAGGGACACGATGTTTACCCAGGTTCGGTCCCTCTTTATGGAGGTAATACCCTACTTCCTGCTTGATTGATCTTGATGAATATGAGTATTACAGGAGTTGATCTACCACGAGATCGTAGAGGCTAAACCCTGGTAGCTAGCCTATGGTATGATTTTTCTTGTCCTACGGACTAAACCCTCCGGTTTATATAGAAACCGGAGGGGGCTAGGGTTACACAGAGTCGGTTACAATAGAAGGAGATCTTCATATCCTTATTGCCAAGCTTGCCTTCCACGCCAAGAGAGTTCCAACCGGAAACGAGACGAAGTCTTCAATCTTTTATCTTCATAGTCCAACAGTCCGGCCAAAGGATATAGTCCGGCTGTCCGGATACCCCCTAATCCAGGACTCCCTCAGTAGCCCCTTAACTAGGCTTCAATGACGATGAGTCCGGCGCGCATATTGTCTTCGGCATTGCAAGGCGGGTTCCTCCTCCGAATACTCCATAGAAGATTTTGAACACAAGGATAGTGTCCGGCTCTGCAAAACAAGACCCACATTCCACCAAAGAGAGAATAATATTCACAAATCCGACGTGCTGACGTATTTGACACCATGACATCATGCCATGGCCCGGTTATTATCGAACCGTGTTTTTCAACCAGCCCTGGCGCATATCGCGAGGCGGTTTCCTTGGCGCGTCTTGTCGAAGCAGAGATCGTGTCCCCTTATCACGGGATTCTCATCAATACGGGCATGGGTAACCCAATCGTGCCCGTTGGTATGACTCCTCGATTATAGGCAAGTCCCAAACAGTCACGAGGAGGACGCTTGGTATTCACCCTCTTTATAAGGAGACCAAGGCCTATCCTTTTTATTCCTCGAACTCAATAGAATCCCTCCCCCGCCTCGAGCTCCAACACCCAAAGCCCAGGTTAGGCGCTTTGGACCTTCAACCATGTCCGGATCCAACCTTCAAGGTCGGTGGATGCCCTCCTCCGTCACGGAGGAAGACATCAGAAAGTTAAGAGAGGACATGTTCTTGACTGGCGAGATTGCGTACAGGCTGCCTGCTCAAGGGCAGGTCATACCAACTCCCAAACCCGGCGAGAGCGTAGTATTCATATCTCACTTCCTTCGAGGGCTAGGCCTGGCTCTGGATCCCTTCGTGAGGGCGCTCATGCTCTATTACGGGCTGGACTTCCATGATTTAGCTCCGGATTCTATTCTCCATATCTCATCTTTTATCGTTGTGTGCGAAGCTTTCTCGCATCACCCCTCACTTGACCTGTGGCTCAAGACCTTCAAGTGAAGCCGAAGGCGATCGGGGAGATATGCGAGAATCTTGGAGGTGCTGTAATAAGCAAAAGCATTGATGCCCCATGGCCCGAGGGTTCTTTCCAGGAGGTGTCCAACTTATGGCAACAAGAATGGTTTTATGTCACAGCTCCCAGGGGCACCAAATGGGTGGCCCCACCTGCCTTTCGCTCGGGTCACCCTCCACGACTAACGTCATGGATCAACAAGGGGCTAGACTGGGGTCGAGTGAAGGACGTGCCCATACTGCAGGGCCGCATCCGAGATCTCCTCAAAAGAGGTATTGGTCTGGTCACAGTAACACAAGTAATGTTACTTTGCCGAACCCTGCCTTGTAAACGTCATCCCCTTCATCTGTGGGAATTCAACCCGGAGGGACCCCGAGCTATTCAGCACTTCCTCGGCATGACTCCCGAAGAGATGTACAAATTGTACTTCGGACCACAAGCAATGTGTCCGGATTCCACCGAGGACGCGGGTTTGAGCTGCAATCATCCAGATACCCAAGTAAGTCTCCCTATGGCCGAACACGTTGTACTTCTATTCATCACGTCATCATTCTGAAAAATCGCTCTTTGACCAGGACTAGATATCAAAGGCGAAGATGATCACGTGTCTGGCTCCCCTCCCCGAGGTCTCACCGGATCGGTACTAGTCCAGATGTTGGAGCTTCCGCCCTACCTAGCGCCCTCAGGGGACGATAAAGGTGGGAAGAGAAAGGTTGACGCCTCCGCGAAGGCGGACAACCGGGGAGAAGAAGCCAAAGATCCCTCTCCCCAAGGAAGGAAAAGGACCGCCTCTGAAGGCCCGGAGACAATAGTCTCTAAATGGGGGAAGAAATCTTCGCCAGAGGGTCCTGGCCCAGGGGATACCCCAGCCGTACAGTGCCCGCAAGGGGATCAGCCCTCCATCAAGCTGTAAGTAAAATAAAGGGTTTAATAGTAAAAAAACATCCACTTTACTTCTGAGGAAATAACCGAAATCTCCGTCTTGTAGTCCGGATCGTGGCCCTTCTCGGCAGGGTTCGTCTTCGGGGGACCTTCTTCCGGAGAAGATGGTGAGCGAAACGCCTCCCCACGCCATCCCTCCTTACGAGGCGGGCGACCTCGAGGTGTCATCTCGGAGGGCTTCTCCCGATCCGGCAAGGCCAGAGGGTGATTCTTTGGCCACCCGAAGTCCTCAGTATCCGGCTCTTGAGGAGAGCAACCAGAAGGGTGCAGCTCACTTTGTCATGCAGTTGGACCTTGAAGGATCTGCTAGAGCGGCGGCTATCTCAGAAGCGCACCATGCGCTAATGGGCGCGGTGGTTGAGAGGGTTTCATCCGCAGAAAGCGGGTTGCAAGAAGCCTTTATGAGTCTGCTGAAAGGTTTTGAGGTACACAAAGTGACGTGTATTTTTGACAGTACCGCACATGTTTTAAATGTGCCCTGTGCAGATAGTAGCCCCTGAGACTCTGGTTGCCGTCGAAAACAGCGGTAAACAGAGGATCATAGTCGCAGGGAATAATCCAGCCGTCTTCATATGAAGGTGGCGGGAGGTCCGGTGGCTAGCCGGACTTGTGAGGTTGCCGAGCTAACGCGGCGGCTTGATGCGGCAGATGTCGACATCGTGCTTGTCAACAAGCGGCTTGACGAGGCGCATGATATGTAATTTCTCCGATGATCAACATATGGTAAGAGGAGCGTAATGCCAGTATCTTGAACATGTTGTAAAATGTAGATGGAGCTACGGCAATGGAGACCCTTCGGGCGGAACTTGCCCGAGCCAAAAAGCAAGCCAGGAATAGTGATGCGGCCGCTCTAAAGGAGGCTGAAGAGCTGAGGGCCGAACAAGCTGCCCATTGCCAGAGTAAGGAGAAGCTGGCCAAGATGGCCGTTGAGTTAAGTGATGCCGCCGAACGATACCGGCTTCTTGAGAAGGAAAGCCGAGCAAAGGCTACGGAGCTGGAGAAGGCCATGGTAGCAGCCAAGGAATCCCACTCTACAATTAGAGCGATGAAGGAGGAGCTATGTCACGCCGGGGATATCGCGGCTGGGAAGCCCTTTATGCTGCGGATGAAGTTCGTAGATCCTAAGTATACTCCTCTGGACTGGCTGTGGAGTTCTGCAGACGCCTATCTAGATTTGGCAGCGAGTGCTGCTGATGCGGCCGAGTTCTTCAAAGATCAAATGGATCGTGAAGTGGAGAAGCTCTTCTGGTCGCAATTTAATGGTCCAGCGCGCCCGCTTCCTTCGAATGAGAGGATGGCCGAATGGGCCGAGCTCCATAGGTTGTCCGGACTCGCCATGAGGTCTGTTGTGGATTACCTGTGGGCGGCAGGGCCAAGGCCGAATAGTTACTTCAGCTTGGTGCAGCAGTTCCTTGGTGTCGTGCCGCGCATCGATGCTATGAAGAGGTTGGCGTGCATCGAGGGTGCGCGGATTGCGCTTGCCCGTGTCAAAACACACTGGGCGGAGATGGAAGCCACCGCAATTGCAGCCCCTAGTTCGGCAATTAGCCGAGTAGCTACCGAGCACTACTTTGATGAGGTCCTTGAAGGCACTCGTTCAATAGAAGCGCAGTGCTCGAAGAATATTATGTTCGAATGACATGTATTCCCATTGAAAAACAATGTTTTACTAAATTATATAAAGTCTATTTTTATACTTTTGCCTAAAACTATTATGATGCCTCCTGTGCGGCCGTTTATGTATATGTGTATATAACATGAAAGTTTGCAGTCGTCGGCTTCATCCCCCACGCATATAATGCGGGGGTGTTCGCAGAAGATGCATGTTCACACTTGATCCAACGTCTTGGTCCATTAAGGAGGTGATAGCGCAGCGAACTAGGCAATCAGACTATATTGCTTTAACACTTTCACTTAGCCATAGGAGTTTGACAGTGGGGCTACTACATAGCCCCTGGTGGCTCCGCGCTAATCCGAATACGGGGCGCGGTCATGCCTGATCAGGAAATGGCCCTTCGTTAATGCGGAGGAATCCCGAAGATTCTGATAAGTCATCGAGTGGCTGACCAGTCTCTCGCCTTATCATGATAGTCAGTTTTTGGCTTTCTCTACTGACGTGCTCGTCCGGGCTAGCCAGGGCACAAAGCAGTAGTTCTCCTGGTGCCACCTTAGCCGATAGAGCGGAACATAAGGTAGCAAAACACAGGAGCCGGGAAAACCCAACATTTGACCAAAGACATGATTCGGAGCTGATGCATATAAGGCCTAACTCGCGACGCCGAACACTCCCTAAGGTGTTCGGTCTTTGAAACATATACTGGGCTTAGGTGATGCCCTTGGATAATGAACCCATAGTGTCCAGGTACGAGCAATATTCGGACATGGCCACATGCCAAGATGTCAGCATCCTTCTCGGTTGTATTGAGAATCCGGAGGATGTGAACAACAAAAGACAGTAAAAAAGGTTTACACAGGGTCTTAATCTAAAGAGAAACCTTTACACGGGTCCCTGCTGCACGTCTGCGCCTGTGTCTCTGTTGTGCCGTATCCTGGACGGGTGTAGCATGATCGTCATCTGTAAAAGAGAGGTGCTTAGTGAAAAGTTGTTGTGCAAAAATTTGGTTATTATAAATAAACCATGAAAAAGTCGAGATGGGTAAAGTTGAGCCGAAATATCACGGCGAAGCCCCTAGTACCGTCTGTGCGGGTGTAACCATCGAACCAATATCTATCCAATGATTAGCTGGACTCGTCTAACCGTGTCTGTGGTCCTAACGACCGATCATCGTCTCTGGTGGTGAGGTCGTCTAGTGTTCTGCTGTTAAAGCAGCCGTGCGTTCTTCTGCTCGGAACGAACGCTCAACATTTCCATGTACTATGATGGTGCCGCGCGGACCGGGCATTTTAAGGTCGAGTAAAGCGTAATGCGGTATTGCATTGAAACGGGAAAAAGCCTCTCGTCCGGGTAGTCCTTGATAGCCACTTCAGAATGGAGCAATGTCAAAGATTAACCTTTCGCTCCGGAGGTTGTCGGGCGAGCCGAACACAACCTCAAGTAATAGAGAGCCCGTGCAGCAAGCCTTTGTGCCTAGTATTACTCCCTTGAAGGTAGTATTACTGTGGCTCATGTTTGTTGGGTTTATCCCCATTTTGCGGATGGTGTCCTGGTATATCAGATTTAGACTACTTCCGCCGTCCATAAGGACTCCTGTAAGGTGGTATCCGGTTATTATTGGGTCCAGCACCAAGGCGGCTGATCCTTCCTGCCGGATACCTATTAGGTGGTCCCTTCGATCGAAAGTGACCGGGCAGGCCGACCAGTGGTAGGATTCATGGGTGACGGGCTCTATGACTCGTGTATTTCGGAGTGCGTATTTGCCTCTCCTCTTTGTCACGTGGATAACCTTTACTGTTTTGACAACTGGCGGGAATTTTTTCTGTCCCCTAGTGTTTTGCTGGCGAGGCATATCTTCGTCCTTGCTCAGAGTGTCTTTCCCCTTGTGTTTGGCGTTTAGCTTGCCAGCCTGCTTGAAAACCCAGCATTCTCTGTGGGTATGATTTGCAGGTTTGCCGGGGTGCCGTGGATCTGACATAGTTTGTATAGAATGTTGTTTAGGCCGGTCGGTTCATCTCTGTTGCCTTTAGAGGGCTTTTTCCGCTGACCTGGTCGAGAGCTTCTGAATCCAGCGTTTACCGCCATGTTTTCTGGGCTGTCTTCTTTATTCCGGCGCTTGTTTTTACTGCGTCGCGGTTTTCCATTGCCGTCCCGGACCTCGGATGTGCTTGGGTCACTGGTGTTGCTACGGGCTAACCAGCTGTCCTTGCCTGCACAAAAGCGGGTCATGAGGCTTGTTAGGGCTGCCATTGTTCTCGGATTTTCTTGGCCAAGGTGTCTGGCAAGCCATTCGTCTCGAACGCTGTGCTTGAAAGCTGCTAGGGCTTCGGCGTCCGGACAGTCGACAATTTGGTTCTTCTTAGTGAGAAACCTATTCCAAAGCTTTCGGGCTGACTCTCCGGGCTGCTGAATTATATGACTCAAATCATCAGCGTCCGGAGGTCGGACATAAGTCCCTTGAAAGTTAGTCCGGAAAGCGTCCTCGAGCTCCTCCCAACTTCCGATGGAATTTTTGAGGAGGCTTTTCAGCCAGTGCCGAGCTGGTCCTTTGAGCTTGAGGGGTAAGTATTTGATGGCGTGGAGATCGTCTCCACGAGCCATGTGAATGTGGAGGATGAAGTCCTCGATCCAGACCCTAGGGTCTGTGGTTCCGTCGTATGCCTCTATGTTAACTGGTTTGAGCCCTTCTGGAAATTCATGGTCTAATACCTCGTCTATGAAACATAGGGGGTGTGCGTCACGCCTGTATTTGGTTGTGCCCTGGCGTTCGGAAGGTTGTGGTATTTGGCGTTGGCTGGGTGCTGGAGTCCGTTTCCTTGATCCGTAGATGGATCTGGTTGCGCTGGCCCGTTGATGCGGGTCCTCGCGTCGGTCATGTACTAATTTATGTGCGGCCTCGTTGGCCGCCCTATCGCAGCCACGAGGTCGTCTATCCGACCGATCGGCGGTTTTGTTTTTTTGCTGCGAGGTTTCAAAGGCCTCGTCGTTGAATTCCAGCATCAGCTTCCGCTTTGGGTAGCTCTTCGTGGGGCGACTGCCACCATACTTTTCTGCCGTGTCGAGCACTTTATTCCATCTACTATTGAGTGTGTTGTGTGCGGCCCTGAGCCTTTCTTGCTTCTTCAAACTTCTTGCAGTGGCCATAAGCCTTTCTTGCTCCAGCTGCCCTTCCAGGATGATGCGCTCGTCGTCATTCGGACTGTTCTCCTGACCGGAGACGGGTTGGTTGTCTTGATGCTCGGCATCGCCGTGATCAGACAGCGGCTCCGCACTTTGTTTGTCATCCGCTGGCTTACCCTGCTCTATCACTGGGTCAATTTGGCTTCTTGTTGCGCTGTTGTCGCTGTTTTTGCCAAGGAGGGATTTAGAGCGGCGCATACGGCGCCGTTTTGATTGCTTGTCATGGGAGCTACCTTTCAATGGATCCTCATTATTATTTTCTTTGGGTGTATCCACCATATATACTTCATATGATGAGGTGGTGGTCCAGTGCCCTGTGGGCAGTGGTTCCTGTTCATCTCCGGCATCGGTGTCCATACCATCGATGTCTTCGGAGTCGAAGTCGAGCATGTCGTTTAAATCGTCGACAGTGGCTACTAAGTGGGTGGTGGGTGGGGATTGAATTTCTTCACCGTCCGCGTCCCACTCTAGCCGGACATAGTTCGGCCAAGGTTCTCTAGACACGGAGAGACATTTTAATGAGTTCAGTATGTCGCCAAAGGGCGAGTGTTGAAAGATATCTGCGGAGGTGAACTCCATGATCGGTGCCCAATCGGATTCGATAGGTATGGGCGCGGGTGGTACGGAGTCCGTGGCCGAGGACAGTTCGGCGACGCGACTCTCGTGAAGGGTAAAGTCAGTATTCGGCTCTATCGCCACTGAGGGCGCGGCTTCCGTGGCGGAGTCTATCCTCCCGTCCTCGGATGGCGCGATCTGCTCCGGACCAGAGGCCGGAGTAATTGCAGGCGTGATCTCCCGAACACCATCCGACGGTAGAGCTATATCGTGCTCGTCGTGATCGTGCGGCACACCTGGCATGGGCCTGAATCCGTCGAAGATCAAGTCTCCGCGGATATCGGCAGTGTAATTCAAGTTTCCAAACCTGGCCTGATGGCCACGGGCGTAGCTCTCGATCTGCTCCAGTTGGCCAAAGAGTTGGCCCGCATTGCGGAGCCGCCGAACACGAAGATCTGTCCGGGGAGGAAAACCTCACACTGGACTGCATCGTTGTCGATGATCGAAGGGTCCATCGAACCTTGCAGCGACGACACAGTGGAACTCTCAATGAAAGCACCAATGTCGGTGTCAAAACCGGCGGATCTCGGGTAGGGGGTCCCTAACTGTGCGTCTAAGGTGGATGGTAACAGGAGGCAAGGGACACGATGTTTACCCAGGTTCGGGCCCTCTCTATGGAGGTAATAACCTACTTCCTGCTTGATTGATCTTGATGAATATGAGTATTACAAGTGTTGATCTACCACGAGATCGTAGAGGCTAAACCCTAGAAGCTAGCCTATGGTATGATTGTTCTTGTCCTATGGACTAAACCCTCCGGTTTATATAGACACCGGAGGGGGCTAGGGTTACACAGAGTTGGTTACAAGAGAAGGAGATCTTCATATCCGTATTGCCAAGCTTGCCTTCCACTCCAAGAGAGTTCCATCCGGACACGAGACGAAGTCTTCAATCTTGTATCTTCATAGTCCAACAGTCCGGCCAAAGGATATAGTACGGCTGTCCGGATACCCCCTAATCCAGGACTCCCTCAGTCACTTAGGATCCATCCACTTGAAACTAATCTGCGGTTCTTTCACCCACTGATTTAATAACTCATTATGATGTAAAAACAATCTATAAATTGCTACTGTATGAAAACTTGTATAATGTTCTATGAATACGACATAAAATGAAAGGGAAATAGAATACAGAATAATACAAGAAGCGCGGGCAGAGAGGCGCGCTGCTAGTAATTACCAGTAGCGCTTTCTGCTAACACGCGCTACTTCTAAGTAGGTATAGCAGTAGCGCGGGTAAACCAACGCTACTGCTAACCTTTAGCTGTAGTGCCGTAGTAGTAGCGTGGTCCCCTGCGCTACTGCTAGGCCAAAAACCATGGCTACTGCTAGACTTTTCCCTAGTAGTGTATAGCTACTATATGTTGGTCCCATCCCCCCGTCGAAATGTATTATATATATACTCCTACACTAACACAGCCCTAAAAGAATTAATCCTCCTTGTCCGTCAAATGTGCCTCTTTCTCGTTGGGTCAACGTGATGGAGGACGACCTTGCCTCACGCGAGTGAGTTCCTATAGGGAAACCACCGCCTGCATGGTATTGCGTGATGTTTGAATACTAATGCACAACTTTGATGTGGCACCTGCCTCGGGAACCGGAAAGTCCCCACATGGAGCAAGGTTATGACACACACACACACACACACATATATATATAGTATACATATTGCCCCATATTTGACATGTACTAAATACTCCTATACCATGCATATATGTAACACAAACAAAAAAGAACCATCCTTGTTGGTCAAATTTGTCAAATTCAGGGCGCCGCAGAACCAAGAAAGGCTCGAACTCTGGGGCGTGTGCGAAGAACTCAACCTCTCCGGCCAACCAATTCGTCGCGCCTCACGGCCTAGCTCGATGAAGAGGGAATAAGATGGACATGACGGTTTCCCCAGGTTCGGGCCACCTTGCGGTGTAAGATCCTACTCCTGATTTGTGGTGGATTTGCCTCACGAGGGGATGAGGATGAACTAGTACAAGGGAAGAACAACCTTGCGAGGTTTGATCTGGTGAGGGAATGAGTTGAGAGGTTCCGGCCTCGTGATCCCCCTGCTACGGTGGTGGCTAACCTATATTTATAGTCACCTGGGTCCTCTTCCTCCCAAACGAAGGCGGGAAGGGATCCCACAGAGGCCAGTTTGAAAGCGGACAAGTAGTACATCTTATCCTAACGAAAGGTGGTCTTCGCCTGCAAAGCTTCTGGCCGTGACCCTGCAGTGGGCTCGTTGATGACATCCGTCCGTCGTCCTACCGGTCTTGGTTTTGTTGCACGAGAATGGAAACCTTTACCCGATTCCTTGGGACCCCGCGCCTGCGCTTGCCTCCTTAGCACCAAAGAGGAAACTAGCTCCTCTGCGCTCGCTAGCGCCCGCCTGGCCTTGGTTGTCACGGCTTGCGTCACCCCAACCTCATGAGGTTGGGCACCTGCATACAAATCTTTTCTCCACAGGAGGATGCCTGGGGAGGCCGCTCCCTCTGGAGGTCTTGATGCCGCTAGCCTCGCGAGGGTCTTGTCTTGAAGGTATCGTAGACGGGCCGCATCAGGCCATTGAAGGAGCCACGCTGTGGGCTGGAGGCAGTCAATTCTGGGTACCCTAGTTCCGAGAATGCCATGCTTGAAGGCCTTTCTGGGATTCTCCCTGATCTTGTGGAGGAACTTGAAGGCATCGCCACTGGAGTGGACTCCATGGTGGAGGGAGGGTGCCGCGCGCTTCTTACCATGGCCACGACGCACGTCTTCAGCCACCTCCACCTCTGGGACCCAGGCTTCAGCCTCACCACCCTGATCGAACCAGTGGCTCCTGAGTCCTGCACCGCTGCTGCTAAGGCCATGAATAAACCGGTGGAAGCCCTGCTGGGGAAGTTCCTTTGCGTCCCCGACCCCGCAGCTGCGGCGGCGGAAACCGGTGGTGAAGATGGTGGCAGCATCATCAACGACGGGCTTGCCTGGGCGAGCGGCGGCGGCAACCAAGGCGATGGCAGCGCTTCTTCCTAGTTTGACCCTGCAACATTCATCGTGCTTTGCGGAGGCTTGAGAACTTCTGCTTAAATCTGTGGAACATTATGTTTTGTAATAACTGGCAGGAACTCCGTGATTTCCTATTCGTGCTTGATTTCCTTTCTGTTTGCCCTAGTGTTCTGCGTCGGCAGGGCCTGACCCCGCGCATACCTCAGCTTCCGTTGGGGCGTACGGATTACCAGGATGAGGCCAAGGGGTGAGGGGCTACGTGAATAGTGAGGCCCCTGAGTCGCGATGCTCAGGGGTCCCCCCTTGACGTACGAACGACGCTCATGAGGGAAACACGAGCAGTGTCTGAGTTAATCCAGAGTCCCTCATACGTTTCCTTGCTAGCTTTTGCCTGGGAGGGACACGAGTAGACCAGGTGCGAGAGACTTGGTGAGGTGGCGTGCGCTAGGCATGGCCTGACCGCAGCCCCCATGCCCTGCCCCCTCATGCGGGCCTCCCATGGGGAAGCTGCGTGGCAGGACCGTACAGAGAGTCTGTAGGCCATCTTGAGGTTATTGCAGCCACTAGGGTGCCCTCAATTGTTTATTCACCAGGGAGGAGCATGGTGCTTCCACTTTAGCATGGGCATAGTCGCTCCTAGATCGTGTCGTCCGCCAGGGCGGAGCATGGGGCTTCCACTGGTGTGTGGGCATAGTCGCTCCTCGACTGCTGCGTGGGTGGGAGTTCCCTCAGGTGGAGACTCTAGGGCGTGTATAGCCCCATTCGTACACGTGGCTAGCATGGGAGAACTGGAGGAGGTGTATATGGGAACTCATGAGCCAGCGTGGGAGTCACGAGGACCTACCTCAAGGCGGGTTGCGCCTGAATTTTCAGTGTGGGGTGCCTGTAAGAAACCAGCGAGATGTGTGAGGTGGCCTGCGCCGAGTTAATATCCGGAGGACATCGCATGAAAAGGCCAAACACCATAGACCCCAGGAGGTGACATGAACGGGGTCGGCACGCCAGACAGAGGTTGGCCGTTGGGGTTTTTGACGCTGCAGGGACGGACCCAAGCACAGACGCCATGCCCAGTCTTCTCATGCAATAAGCGTAAAGAAAGACCACCGGCATGCGGCTCCCGTGGTGGCAAGGCACCAGGTCGCGTGCCTTGACTTATCCACATGCGGTTAGCTCATGCGAGAACAAGGCACCAATGACCACAGGAGGTGACGTACACGGGAGCTGGCCGCCGAGAAAGAGCTCCGCCACTTAGGATTAGCGACGCTGCAAGGATGGACCTGAGGACAGACGCCGTGCCACTCCTTAATCATGAGGCGGTCGTGGGCAGGCTCGTGAGGGCGCACAACATTCATGGTGGCGAAGCACCGGATATGCATGTTGCAATATTTTAGGAAATTCATAAGAGGCGAAGCCAGTTTTGATACATGCACAAAACGATACAGGCTGTAGGGCAGGCCCTAACAGCTTGAGGATAATGCAGCCCGAAGGGTGCTCTCAACTGATCAAACCAAAAAGTCACGTAACACCGTCATTGTAGAAGTGTTGGAGTAGCTGAAGATGTGTGTTGCAGAGGTCGCTCGTCACGAGCCGGCTGGCTCCTGAGTCCCGGGGGCTCCGGAGGTCTCGGGGGCTCGCGAGGATCCTATACCTCCTCCGCCAAGGCCGCCTGGCGCCTGGCCTCGTGAGCCACCAAGACACCCTTCATGTAGTGCTGGTGCGAGGTAGCCATGTTCAGCAGGACGAACGGCATGCGGACATAGCTGCAGGAGTATCCCACACTTTGGCTGACGCGGGACGGCTAGAAGAGCTCTTGAGAAGCAACCCTATTGAGGCGAGGGATGTTGACATAGACGCGTAGCTCGCCAACCATGTCAGGGGCGGCAGCTGCACTAGATGGTGGCGGGCGGCGCTCGCCACGCATGGGTCGCGCCTCCTAAAGCTCTTCGATCGCCTTGGTGGTGAACTCCTGAGCGCCTGGCGCCTCGCGCCCTACGCCCTGCTGATGGAAGTGCGTGTTGAAGCATGCCTCCACATGGTGCCTGAACGCCTCCCTCGTGCTGCTGGTAAGGTCAGAGACCCTCCCGATGAGAGGGGCGCCGGGCTCGCCTTCGTATGCAGGAAAGAAAGGTGCCCCAGAAGTGGGTGCAGGGCCTAAGGCATGATCATTGGATGCCCCAGCCTCCTGACGGGCCTAGAGGAGGAGCTGCATCTTCTTCTTGGGGGGGGGGGGGGGACTCAGGAGGCCGGATGGCACCCTCGTCATCTGAGTTTTCGACTGCTGCGGCCTAGTAGGTGCGCTCGAGGGAGCACACTGCATCTTTCTCGCTGCAAGCGACTGTGCTGATGCCTCCGCTTCCTGGCATCTTGAGGATGTCCTAGCCGTAGTGAGTCACTGCCATGAACTTGGCGAGGGCCAGATACCCGAGAATGGCGTTGTACGGGAGACGAATGTGGGCGACGTCGAAGTCAATGAGCTCGGTGCCGTAGTTGTTGCACTTGACGAAGGTGACAGGGAGGCGACTCTGCCCCAGAGGAATGGTGGAGCCGTTTGTCACTCCTGAGAAGGGCTTGGTGGGGAGGAACTGGTCGTACGGCAGCTGGAGCGTCTCGAACGTCTCGACGGAGAGAACGTTGAGCCCCGCGCCACCGTCGATGAGGGTTTTGGTGACGAGGATGTAGCTGATGGTCGGCGAACAGAGCATCGGGAGCGCGCCAGCGGTAACTGAGCACTTGAGCTGGTCCGTAGAGTCAAAGAGGCGCCTCCAGGACTACCTCCCCTCGTCCCGATGCCGTCTGAGACAACACCTCAATGTTGTCCGTAGGGCGAGGGGTGGAGGCGGTCGGAAGAGAATCGCTACTCATATCCGACGGGTCCAAAGAACCGTCCGACGAAGATACGTCGATACGGGCTCAGGACGGACTGCATAATCATGTTTGGCGTAAGGTGAAGCAGTGCAATAGAAACATATCATGAATGACTATGGTATCCGGATACTTACGACTTCGCCAGGGACTTGTCCCTAGGCAGCCACTCGTCGTCGCTATAGGCGGCGGTCGTGGAGCAGTCCGGAAGGAGGGTCCTTATCTTCTTGGACCCTTCGGCCTCCCCGGTCGGGGCGGCCTTCCTTTTCTTGTCTCCCCCGGTTGGGGGGGGGGGAGAACTTTCTTCCTCCTCCTCCTTGTTTTCGTGGGAGGAGTGCGCCTCGAAGTGTTCAGACGATGAGTCTGACAGAACCGTGCACCGGAGATCCTTTCGGGTCCCCGTGGTCTTCTTGTTGGTCTTCTTCTCCGGCACCTCATAAGGTGCCGGAGCCAGCATCACCGTTAGGAGAGCATCTGCTGGATCTTCGGGCAGGGGGCTGGACAGTCAATCTGCTCCGCTGTCTCCACCCAGTCCTGTTAAAGGCATGGAAGCATAGATCCCGCGCATGATTAAACCGGGGAAAATAAATACCCTATAAAGTATAAAGCACTTACCGGACTGGCATGGCGCTGTGCACCGAGTCCACAGTCTTCGGTAAGGGAAGGAGGCACCTCGGCGCCCTTGAACAGTACCTTCCAGACGTCCTTGTGCGTCGTGTCAAAGCGCTCGCGCAGAGTCTGGTGCTTGGCCGGGTTGAACTCCCACAAAATGAATGCCCGTTGTTGACACGGGAGGATCCGGCGGAAGAGCATGACCTGGACCACGTTGACGAGCTTGATTTTCTTGTTCATCATGTTCTTGATGCAGGTCTGGAGTCCGGTCAGCTCTACCGGGGAACCCCAGGACAGGCCCTTCTCTTTCCAAGAGGTGAGCCGCATGGGGATTCCGGATCGGAACTCGGGGGCCGCCACCCAGTTGGCGTTGCACGGCTCGGTGATGTAGAACCACCCCGATTGCCACCCCTTTATGGTCTCCACATAGGAGCCCTCGAGCCATGTGACGTTGGGCATTTTGCGCACCATGGCGCCTCCGCATTCCGCTTGCTGGCCGCCTACTACCTTCTGTTTAACATTGAAGGTCTTCCGCCACCGGCCGAAGTGGGGCCGTATGTGAAGGAAGGCCTCGCACACGACGATAAACGTCGAGATGTTGAGGATAAAGTTTGTGGACAGATCTTGGAAATCCAGCCCGTAGTAAACATGAGGCCGTGGACGAACGGGTGGATGGGAAATCCCAGTCCGTGGACAAAATGGGTGAGAAAAACTACCCTCTCATGAGATTCCGGGGTAGGGACGATGTGCCCCACGTTGGGCAGCCGATGCGCGATATCCGCGGCCAAGTATCCGGCTCCCCGCAGCTTTTCGATGTCCTCCTGCGTGACGGAGGATTTCATCCACTTGCCTCCCGCTCCGGACATGCTTGGAACGGTTTGAGGAGAAAGGCGCAAACTTGGGTGTTGGAGCTCGAGTGCGCGAGAATGGATGAGCAAGGAGGAAGAAGGCGTGGGTGAAAGGGGTGAACCCTTATCCCTTTATAAGGGCGGACGAAACTGTACGCCCCCACCTGCCTAGTAAACTCGCTTATTCCCCAAGCACCGTAATTGATGGCGTGGTTGGGTTACCCACGTCCTTATTGATGAGAATCCCATGATAAGGGGACACGATCTCTGCTTCGACAAGACGTGCCAAGGAAACCGCCTCACAATATGCTCCGAGGCTGGTTGAGAAAAACGGTTCGAATAATGACCGGGCCGTGGTGCGATGTCATGCTACCGAGTGTGTCAGCAGATTAGATTTGTGGAACTATTATTCTCTCTATGGTGGTACACGGAATTTGTTTTGCAGAGCAGGACACTATCCTTGTGTTCAAAATCTTCTATGGAGTATTCGGAGGAGGAACCCGCCTTGCAATGCCGAAGACAAACTGCGCGCCGGACTCATCGTCATTGAAGCCTGGTTCAGAGACTCTTGAGGAGTCTGTATTAGGGGGTATCTGGACAGCCGGACTATATCCTTTGGCCGGACTGTTGGACTATGAGGATACAAGATTGAAGACTCCGTCCCGTGTCCGGATGGGACTCTCCTTGGCGTGGAAGGAAAGCTTGGCAATACGGATATGTAGATCTGTGACGACCGATTTTCTGGGTAATAAATTCCAGAAAATGGCCGTTGTGCTCACCAGCCCCAGGATTACTGTTAGCTGATGAGGCACCAACTTGATACAGAAATTCCAAGCAAAATACAAAATATGTGGTACAAGACCATTCTGGTTTGTGAGTACAACGAATGGTTTCTAGTGGTTGATGGCAGAAGCGGTTTGTGGATCATTAGTGTCTATGGGACTCCATTTTCCACAGGAACAACTGACCAGGATAACTCCTATCTTCGCGAGGCTGATATCACCATAGCGTAGGTTCCAGGGCTGTCATCACAACGCTCCTCTCCACGCAAGAAATCTGGCCAAGACAATAGCCAGGGACAAGCCAGTGAGTACTTTGAATGTACTCGCAAACATTATGAACACAAGTATAATATAATAACCGATAATCATGCTCTAAAAATATTCTATGATCACAACGTCAGTCATAAAAATAAAATCCTTGATGCTTGTAGGCGGGTTATTAATAAGTAACAACGAATATGTAATGACAGAGTAAGAATAAAATGCACCATTCGGATGTCTGAAGCGACGTCTCGAATTGATGGTAAATAACAAGCATGCCTCAGTCGGGCGTCTGAGCGACACCACATAAAGAGCTTATAAAGTAAAAATAAATAACAAGCATGCCACAGTCGGGCGTCTCAGCGACACCACATAAAGGGCTTATAAAGTAAATGAATAACAAGCAGGCCACAGTCAGGCGTCTCAGCGACACCGCATAAAGGGCTTATAAAGTAAATGAATAACAAGCATGCATGATCAGGCGTCTCGGCGACACCGCATAAAGGGCTTATAAAGTAAATGAATAACAAGCATGCCACGATCAAGGCGTCTCAACGACACCACATAAAGGGCTTATAAAGTAAATGAATAACAAGCATGCCACAGTCGGGCGTCTCAGCGACACCGCATAAAGGGCTTATAAAGTAAATGAATAACAAGCATGCCACAGTCGGGCGTCTCAGCGACACCACATAAAGGGCTTATAAAGTAAAATAAATAACAAGCATGCCACGGTCAGGCGCCTCAAATGACACCACATAAAGGGCTTATAAATAATCACAGTGAATACCCAGGAGGTGGAACCATCCCAGGGATACTCGATAATTCAAATAATATAACGGGTTAGTACATAACAAAATAATAATCATAATCATTACAAGTCTCAAGTCGCGATCCCAGTTCTATTTTGACAGTTTCTCCTCCGAAGACCGACACTAAGACCAACACTTGACCCATCCCAGACTGTAATCCTTAACCACGGACACGGCTATTCGAATAGGTTTAATCTCTGCAGAGGGTGTACTCTTTACCCACGAGTAACGGATTCCTTTAGTCCATCGGGACTAATTCCGTCTACGGCCTTTTAGTTGAAAACACACCTAACTTGCACACACCAGCTTAACTCACCGGTGTCTGGAATCACCCACGACACCTGTCAAGCAAAACTCTAAGTGGGGAGGCTACAACCTCGCGTAGCATGGGATCAAATTTATATCGCGCGCTCGAAGGGGTGGCCTCCCCTCTCGGTCTCAACCGGAAACACCCATGCCCCCGGACCAGGTGGCCTGCCTACCAGCTACGACCGCTATCTTCCACCATGGCCTCTCTGTACGGTGTGTGCTAGAAAGGGGTTGACGACTTACTGAACTATACCCTACTAGTTGTAGAGCCAAGTGGTAGTACGAAACATGTATGGGGGTTACTGGAACAAGACTCGATCTATGGCCGACTCAGGAGGTTTAAGTATTCCCTGCATGATTAGCATAACGAATATATTTCATCCAACAGATAGAATCACCACTCATCATACCCCTCATGCCATGCCGGACACACTCGTCTCGACGAGGAACTAGGGACAAGCTCGGGTCTACCCAAGACAGAGACTTTCCCGTTTTCCTTCCGGTAGGCACGAAAGGCATACGAGGATGATCATTATCACAAGCATGTCCATTTCCAACAGCAAGGAAATTTCAAATAAGCATTTATGCAAACGATCACATCACCACATAAAATAACGAGTTCCACGTATTAAGGTGGTGCCATAATCGTGTCAAACAATGCATGCAAAATATTATACCAGGGTTCAGAAGGCTTGCCTTCAAGGTGTGGAAAGGCAGGGTGCACTCCAAAACTTTTGAAAGCCTCCTTCTTTCTCTCCCAAAGTCCTATTTCAATTAAATTTGAATTAACACACAAATTTAAAACTTCACAAAAAGTTTTCTTGAAAACTTTTCAAATAAATCTTAAAATAAACTAGATCAAATTTGAGAGAGGTAGGAAAAGGAATCAATTCATTTGGAGTTATCATTGAAAAGTTATAGGCAGTCAAAGTTGTGGTCAGATCTGGTTTTTAAATAAAACAAAAAGAAAAGAGAAACGGTACACGTCGAAGACGTAATTTGGAATCTACGCTTCCACTTATTCCAGCATGGACGGCGCGTGAGTCACTGACAGTGGGCCCGGGGGACCCACTGGTCAGGTTTGACTAGTCGACCTCCCTCCTCTTCCTCTGCCCCGAGCGGAGGCGGGACTCCGGCGATGCTCGCCGGCGAATGGCGGCAACGTTCAGGAAACAGAGGCCATCCGCGGGCTTAGGTGATCGAGAAGGTCACTCTGGTGGTCGCTACGGTCTCTGGGGTGGACGGAGCTGCCGGCGGCGAGCTTCGCAGCGGACGGTGGCGTCGGGCAAAGTGATTTTTCTCCCGCGGCGAGTCCCGATCAAAATCGAGGAGGGGGATGGATTCACTAGGGGGAGAGGGAGTTCCTGGTGAAGAGAGTGGAGAGGGGGAGGCTCTGGTGGCGCTGGAATGGACGGGGCAGTGGTGGCGGCTGCAGTTGCCGGAGGTGGGGAAGACGACCTCCCCGGGTCGATTGGCTGCCACGGAAGAACTAGGGGAGCATGCTGAGGCTGCCTAGTGAACGGAACATGCTCGGGGGCCTCTTTTTATAGCGCAACGAGGTCGGTTTGCGGCGGCCGTGGATAAGTTCGCGGAGAACCGCCTCAGATGGTGGCGAGGCGTCGTGGCGACGACGAGAGCTAGAGGACGCGCGAGAGGATGAGGCTGGGCTGTTCTAGGGGCAGGTGGCGAGCAGCTGAGGCTTGGGCGGCACTGACCTGGCAGAGATGCGCTGCGGACGCCGGTGTGCCGCCAAGGGGCTCTGTCGCTGGTACTGCAGAGCACCAGGGCTGCTTGGCGTGATGCGGTGAGAGGGAGAGTGTGTGGCGTGGCTCTGCAGTGCGGGCAAAACCAGGGGCGCGATCTGGCATCTCGGGTGAGGTTGGGGTTTAACAGACCTAGGTTAGGAGTAGCTAGAAGTCTATTGGACAAGGTGGTTATGCAAGGGAAGCAAGTTCATAGTGCAAATTCATGTCAAAATTGGTCATGCCCATAAGATGTTCGATAGAATGCTACATGCACCTAGGCATTTCTTGGAGTGGTCAAATCTCCCAGGGTGGGGTCTTTTTAGATGGATGAGAGGGTGGTGAGGTTAGTTTGTCCAAAGCACAAACTTGCTAGTGCAAGTTTTGCAAAACTTCAATTCTGGACAGGAGGTAAATGGCATCATTACATGGACCAAAAATGATCCAATGGGTGCATGCTCCTGGACTTAGGGGTTTTGCAGGGAGGACTACAAGTAGGAAAAGGAATCATGGATAGAGGAGCAACTAAAATGGTGGTTGCTGTACAAATCCTCAAGTTGGACCAGAATGGAAAAGAGGTTGATCCACTCAAATTTTTCAAAGAACAAAGCTGGGTTTTTGCATAGAGTTGAATTGCATGCTACCGTTGATCTCCCAAAATTTTGGTGAAGGCCTTAAAGGAATATTTAAATAGGCTGTAGTGCAAATTTGCCCACTGGACCAGATTTGAAAAAGTGGTGTAGAGCTCAAAATTACCAAAGGACAGAAGGTATTTTTGCATAAAAGTGGCTTAAAAACATCACATGACATCTCCAAATTTTGGTGGGATTTTTGAATGAATTTATAAAAGGGTTGCAGTTCAAATAGGACCAAAAAAATCATGGGAAACCATTTTTCAAGAAAAAGAAGATTATGGAGATTATTATATAATTAACTCCTTTGATGAAAAGAAAAGATTTTTCTTGAGAGGATAAACAAGTCCAATAACATATTTGAAAAGTTTTCACTGAAGGAAATAACTCCATGATAAAAAGGAAGGAAATGTTTCAAAAAAAATCAAAAGGGAGCCCAGAAAATAAAAGTTTTAATTTCCTGGAAAAATTTTAATTAACAAAACAAGTTTTTGGGGTGTTACAAGATCTCCTTCCTTGTAACCGACTCTGTGTAACCCTAGCCCCCTCCGGTGTCTATATAAACCGGAGGGTTTAGTCCATAGGACAACAACGATCATACCATAGGCTAGCTTCTAGGGTTTAGCCTCTACGCTCTCGTGGTAGATCAACTCTTGTAATACTCATATCATCAAGATCAATCAAGCAGGAAGTAGAGTATTACCTCCATCGAGAGGGCCCGAACCTGGGTAAACATCATGTCCCCTGCCTCCTGTTACCATCCGCCTTAGACGCACAGTTCGGGACCCCCTAGCCGAGATCCGCCGGTTTTGACACCGACAATCCTTGTGTGCAAAATTGTGGGGACCCCGACTCATCAGTCGTGATCACTGAATGCACGTGTACAGTGATCCCAGAGATCAATGCTCACTGAACACACAGAAGCTGAATAACAAGAGTCTTACATCCATACATACCGTTTTACACAAGTAGGACCATTATGGTCAAGTCTTGAGTATATCATCGCAGCGGAAATCTTCGTCGATAACTTGGACCCATGCCATCTGCCTTAACCCTACAGGCAATCTGACTGGGAAAGCGTCCTAGCTCGCACGATCGTCACCAAGGAACTCTTCAATATGTCTTATTCTTTCGTGCCTGGCCAATAAAATAACCAGTGGCAAGCCAATGAGTACATTGAATGTACTTGCAAGCAACCCATGATTTGGTTGTAAGTAACAATGCAATTGTACAACGAGTAAGCAACCTAGCTTCAAGCTAGTTACGATGTCCTATCAACTTGTGAGATATGCATCAATAAAACATGGGTAACCTCGAGAACAGGTTACAGATATCAACATAAATAGAGTTGAATCAATGTCATGTAATTCAACATGTCAAGTCTCCACCTTGACACAAATAGTTCCTTTCCACACACACATGCATCGTGATTTGTAAAATTTCTAGACATAGTTTAAGTAGCACCTCCCAACTGTCCATGACCGTGGACTCGGCTATTCGAATAGTTTGACACTCTGCAGAGGTTGGGCACTTTACCCACAAGATCCGGGAAGCTTTCGTGTCATCCACAATCCCGCAGTACCTCAAGTACTCAGGGGAAGCACCCGATCACTATATTTCCCTAGACGACACTAACAAGGAGTCCACTCGTTGATACACGGCCCTCATGTATAAGCAAAAGATCGTGGGGCTCTGCCCTTTTCACATTATTACGCATACACGAGTGGACCAACGGTGTGTCCAGTGCCCTTCGAAAACAGTCATGGCCGCCCTACCTGGCACGACCCCGTCCCAAGAGAGAGAGCACCAACTCTCCCTCGTCACTAGTAATGCAGGCACCAAGCTAGTATCAGCCTAGGTAATTAAAATGCCCCATCCCATAAAGGGGTAGAGTGGTTGCACATGTTTGGTTGGGACGGTAATCACACATAAAATCTAGTCCATCATTTTACACACACACACACCAAAATCTCTCTCCGGTACACCACTTCTTCCTCAAGTGGTGACCTTAGATCAACATCTCCCAAGGGCATTAGGGGCACCCGATGGGGTTTTTGAAAGAATGTAACCATGAAGAGTTCATGGTACACATGCATCATTATGCATCAAATAGTCTCTTGAAAATGCAATCATGAACAAGGTAAGGTCATGAGTAGGGGTATGCATTGTCACGCCCAATATGCGACCCTATCCAAAAGGAACTCGACGGTCCCACCAAGGATAGACCCGCATATTGAAACGCTTTTGCAAGGTGGATATCATTACATCAACATTACATAATAGGTAGGGATACATACATAAGGCACAAATGCCACAAGAATACATCAACATCATATACAAGACCATCATCCGACTACGGATGAAACATAAACAGAAGCTCAAACGACATCCACCCTGCTAGCCCAGGCTGCCGACCTGGAACCTATCCCCTGATCGAAGAAGCAGAAGAAGAACTCAAGACAAGCTAGCATCGCTCTCGCATCATGATCATCGCAAACCTGTACCTGCAACTGGTGGTGTAGTAATCTGTGAGCCACGAGGACTCTGCAATCCCTTTACCATGGTTATCAAGAATAGCAAAGCTTAATGGGAAAGGAAGGGGTAAAGTGGTGAGGTTGCAGCAGCGGCTAAGCATATATGGTGGCTAACATACGCAAATGAGAGCGAGAAGAGAAACAAAGGAACGGTCGTCAACTAGTAATGATCAAGAAGTGATCCTGAACTCCTACTTACGTCAAACATAACCCAAGAAACCGTGTTCTCCTCTCGATCAACCCCGAAAAGAGATACTCACGGTTACGCACACGGTTGGTGTATTTTAGAAGAGTTTGCTTCAAGTTTACTACAACCGGATATTAACAAATTCCCATCTGCCACATAACCGCGGGCACGGCTCTCGAAAGTTTATACCCTGCAGGGGTGTCCCAACTTAGCCCATCATAAGCTCTCGCGATCAATAGGATATTCCTTCTCCCCGGGAAGACCCGATCAGTCTCGGAATCCCGGCTAAGAGACATTTCGACAGCAATAAAACAAGACCAGCAAAGCCGCCCGGATGTGCCGACAAATCCCGATAGGAGTCGCATGTACCTCGTTCTCAGGGCACACCGGATAGGTCAGCCTACGAGTAAAACCAGCCCTCGAGTTGCCCCGTGGTGGCCCATGATCTGCCGTTTGGACCAACACTCGAAGGAGCACCGCCCGGGGGCTAAAATAAAGATGACCCTTGGGCTCCGAAACCCAAGGGAAAAAGGGCATAGGTGAGGCAAATGGTAAAACCAATGTTGGGCCTTCTTTGGAGGAGTCTTATTGAAAGGAACTGTCAAGGGGTCCCATAAATCACCCGACCGCGTTAGGGACGCAAAATCCGGGAACATAACACCGATATGACGGAAGCTAGGGCGGCAAGAGTGGAACAAAACAGCAGGCATAAGGCCGAGCCTTCCACACTTTACCAAGTATATAGATGCATTAATTAAATAAGATATATTGTGATATCCCAACAAGTAAGCATGTTCCAACAAGGAACAACATCTCCATGTTCCAACATGGAACAAACTTCATCTTCACCTGCAACTAACAACGCTATAAGAGGGGGGCTGAGCAAAGCGGTAACATAGCCAAACAACGGTTTGCTAGGAAGGGTGCAAAAGGTTAGAGGCTGACATGGCAACTTGGGATGGCTTGATAAACAGGTAATAGGTAGCGCAGCATAGCGATAGAACGAAGCAACTAGCATAGCAATGATAGTAGTGAGATCCAGGATAGCGGTCATCTTGCCTGAAATCCCGCAAGGAAGAAGAACGAGTCCATGAAGAAGATGAAGCCACAAAGACGAACCAAGCGTAGACGAACGAATCCTCACGATCGCAACGAAACGGGAACTATCGAGAAGAAGCACACAACATAGTCAACACACCACACATAGACAAGACATGATGCACAACAAGCATGATGCATGACAAAGCTACATGAAGCTACTCATGGCAAAAGATGATGCAAACAAGAGCAACACATCAAGGCAAGTTTAAATGAGGCCGGAAACATCATAGAACAATTCCGGTAAGTCCTCATATGCAAATTTCGAAATTGGTTCAGATCTGAATAAACCTTATGTTCAATTTGTTAAACATCAAGTTAAGATGCACCATGATGATCTACACGAAATTCTAGTCAAGTTACATATAAAGTTCATTAGATTCGGAGCTACGGCCTAGAAGATATGAACAAAACAAGATAAGCATGGCATTGATGCAAAATGCATACAAACATCAAGCAAACACCTCAAAACATGGATGCGACATGATAATATGAAACTACATGCAAAATCAAGCAAGTTTCATATAGAGCACACTAAAAATGGAGCAACGGTTCAACACATACATATGAAACAAGTCATAGCAACAATCTGTACAAAACAGCAACTAGGCATATTGCAAGCATCAAAACACTATGCTACAGCACCTCAACATAATAAAAAAAGGCATGTGAATGATGTACAGGTAAAGGATGACAAAACATGAACACTGAACTATCTCCAGAAATCACTAGAACATGCTCAAAATGACATGGCAAGATTGCAAATAATATCAGATTCACAGACTTAGTAGAATTTACAGGACATGGCAGAAATAACATCAGGTTGCAATGTTTAGAGCTATCAAACAACGTGCTACAGGAACTTAACATGGCAAACAAAGGATGAGCTCAAATAACATCAGGTTGCAATGTTTAGAGCTATCAAACAACATGCTACATGGCAAACATCACATAGCCCTCTTCTAACAGCATTTCGGACATCAAGATGAGCTCAAATGAAAATGATGCAATGAGATGAAATGATGTACTCGTCGAGTCGAACAATTTGACATATTATACGCACGAAACGGAGCATCGGATGCAGAGTTATGATGCGACGAAAATGCAACAAAATAATGACAGAATAAATGACTTAGAGGAAAATCCGGGGCTCGGGAAAGTCAACCTTGACCGCGAACGAGGAGGGTGGCGGATCTCGCCGAAGATGGCCGCGGGAGGTCGAGGGAGCTCGGGAGGAGGCGGATCCGCCGCCGGCGAAGCTCCTCCGCCGGATCGGGCGGATCCGGCGCTGGGCGCGGACGGGCAGGCGGCGCCGCGAACGGGCGAAGGGGCGACGAGGAGGCGGCGGGGCGGCGGAGGGCGCGGCCGAGAGCTCGGGCGCGGGCGAAGGAGGAGGTGAGGCGGCGGCGGCCGGCGGAGCGGGCGGCCGCGCAAGCGCTGGGTCGCGGCGTGAAGCGGAAGCGGGCGGGCGCGTGCGCGCTTGGCGCTGGACGCTGGCCCGGAGGGCGACGGCGGCGGGCGTTGGTTTCTCATGGCCCGATCCGGGCCTCCATGGCCGCCAGTGGGACGGGCAATGGCTGGACAGGTGGCGCGACGGGAATGGGTGCGGCGAAGTGTCCGGCGCCGATGGACAATGTCCGGCGCGCTGAGGACGAAGGGACTAGGGTTAGGGGGGAATAGACCGCGAATTTCGGAGGGGGTCACTTATTTATAAGTAGGAGGAGCTAGGAAGCTCCAAATGAGGTGCGGTTTTCGGCCACGCGATCGTGATCGAACGACCGAGAGCATGGAGGGGAGTTTGCTGGGTTTTGGGCCACTTTGGAGGGGTGTTGGGCTGCAAAGAGAAAGAGGCTTTTGCGGTTACCCGGTTAACCGTTGGAGTATCAAACGACCTCCAAATGATCCGAAACTTGACATGCGGTCTACCGTTGCTATACCAAGGCCGCTTGGCAAACCTCGGTCCATTCCGAGAAAGTTTAACACCCGCACACGAAAAGAGGTAAAAGGGGGCGCCGGGAGACATAGGAGTGCCGGATTGGAAAACGGACAACAGGGAAAATGCTCAGATGCATGAGACAAACAAGTATGCAAAATGAACTGCACATGATGACATGATATAAAATGCAGATGATGACATGGAAAAATGCAACACACCAACAAATGACATGGCAAAGACGGCGAATAGCTGGCAGACACCTGGCGCATCGAATCCGGGGCGTTACAACACTCCTCCACTAACAAGAGATCTCGTCCCGAGATCTTAGGACCGAGACGGAAGGGAAAAAGGATGAGGTGAAACAAGAACTAAAGAGAAGAAGTAAAGAATCGAGAGAACTCGAGAAAAAGAGAGGAACGACGAGAATGCCGAGAATCGAAGGCTCACGGAATCAGATAGACTATGAAACCGCTCCGGTTAGAACGAAATAAGAAACAAATAAGGCTGAAAGGATTTAGGCAGCACTCCTGCTAAAACATGGAGGAATAGAACTTGAACTTGAGAGGATGGAATGATACTTGATGAAGACATGACACAAAACCTCTGGAAAGAATTTAAAGAGTTGGATGAAAAGAACGGAGAAGAAAATGACAACTTGTGCCAGGAATGAAATTGAAAGCATCTTTAGAAGGAAGGTGTAAACGGAGTTGCTGAGAAAATCAACAACGAAAAGAATAAGCTTGTTGCGGTCTTATGGTAACATCTCAAGATCATAAGGTGATAACCGGCCACAAACGGAAATGATTAAATAGCTGAGAGGAATGAAGAAATGCAAAACTCCATTTCGAAAGAATATGGAGAATTAATTGCACTTTGATATGCAAGAAGAAAGATACTTGAGCTCCTCCAAAAGAGCATAGATGAACTCTTGAAGAATAAATTAAATCATGAAGAACCACCATGAAAAACTCCGGTGATAAAAGGATGATGAGATAAAATGAAGGATGAAAGAATAAGATGAGCCTTGCGATGATTTATACGGAGGTTCCGACGAGATGGTCGAGTAAATTTGAACTCCGGAAAAGAAAAGAAGAACGACTTAGATCCGAGAAAATCACTCATCACGAACAATCTCCAAAGAAAGAATTAATCCACTAGACCATGATGAAATGAGAAGAAGAATTATGTTATGCTTATCCTTCATCAAATTAAATTGAAGACAAGCAATGGATTTTTCATACTACTTATTCTTCTTAAAAAGGATTGAGAAGGGATAGCACGAAAACTTGAGAAGGTCTTCATGAACCACCGGTAGGATTGGAAGAACGAATGGATTAATATGATAATCAAAGAAAAAGAATCTTGAACGAACCACCGTAAGAATTCAGAAATGACTGACGAAATAGAATGAATCACCGGGAAGAATTAGAAGAACAAATATGCTCGAGGGGATTTAGATGCAAAAGAACAAAGAGATCATGAGCTGATTAAAGAACACTTGAATGAAGCACCGGGATAATTGGATAACGGTAGCTGAAATGTGAGGACGAAGAATTCTTCTGGAACGATGGCCTCCGAAAAACAACTCCTGACATACTCCGGATGGATGAAAAGAATTGCACGACTGGAAACAATTAGATAAGGTAACATCGAGCTATCACCATGAATCTCCGGGAGAATGGACAAGATTTAGAAAGAACTCTTCTTCGGTCTTCAAATGACGACGAGAAACACCACCAAAATTGATGAGATACTCCAGAAGAATGAAAAACGAAGAGGTTGAGCCAACAGTGAAATGGTTTGAAATCGATCTTGAAAAGGCATCTGACTGATGAAATTCATTCTTACGTCAAACTCCGAAAAGAATTGAGAATAACTCCGGGGAAATTAGAAGAGTCAGGTAAGATCCTGGGAAAAGACCTGTGGGTTAGGGCCCACTAAAGATAACACCGTTGAAAAGGGATGATAAACAGATAGATAATGCATCGGAACAATTGAAATATTTGAATGAGGTGACAACCTCGAATTAATTCGAACACAGACGAATCTCCTGAGATGACTTGAGCACTCTGAAAGGATAAACTGGCGAGAGGCGAACGAGCAAGGGGAAAACATTTGAGCCGAGGAAAAGAATATGATCAAGCCGAAAAAAAACTTGAATTGAGTGCACCGGAAAAAGAAAAAGGATGAAGAATGAAGAACAAGACGAGAATTCACCGGTTGAAATAATTGAGGGAAGACTGAAGAGGCTCCACACGAATGAAATTGATGGTCGGAAGAAACTCGAACTCCGGGAATAATAGTGTGGGAGGGCGGGAAAACAAAGACAACTTGGAAGGGGAAACCGATGAATATCTTGAAGAGAAAACACCGGTTGAAATCATTGAGGAAAGAAAGCAAAGACTTCGCACGAGTAGGATGGATACTCAATTACGGACTCCGGTTCCGAGAGGAAGGGAGGGCGGGTGGGAAAAACAAGGACAACTTCGGACAAGGAAAAACAACGATGTCGGAGGAAGAACTGAGGATTGAACTTGGCAAAGATGAAGAGACTCGAGTCGGCTTGACGAGAAATGCACCGGATGAAAAGAGCTGGGAGCCAACGATCGGAAAACCAACAGTGTGAACCTACAGAAAAATTTGAAGGGGAAGAGGAGTAGTTCAAAACACCTACGTCAGGATTCCTTACCAGAGCGACGAAGGGGCAGAGGTGTAAAAAGAATTCCTACTCTCCGATATAACTAGACTCAGAAAAACAGTTTTCTTCTAGACTCAACAACGGCCAAACTACACGATCAATAAAGGGGGCTCCTAGGGTCGGTCGATGCTCTGATACCAACTTGTCACGCCCAATATGCGACCCTATCCAAAAGGAACTCGACGGTCCCACCAAGGATAGACCCGCATATTGAAACGCTTTTGCAAGGTGGATATCATTACATCAACACTACATAATAGGTAGGGATACATACATAAGGCACAAATGCCACAAGAATACATCAACATCATATACAAGATCATCGTCCGACTACGGATGAAACATAAACAGAAGCTCAAACGACATCCACCCTGCTAGCCCAGGCTGCCGACCGAACCTATCCCCGATCGAAGAAGCGTAAGAAGAACTCAAGACAAGCAAGCATCGCTCTCGCCATGATCATCGCAAACCTGTACCTGCAACTGGTGGTGTAGTAATCTATGAGCCACGAGGACTCAGCAATCCCATTACCATGGGTATCAAGACTAGCAAAGCTTAATGGGAAAGGAAGGGGTAAAGTGGTGAGGTTGCAGCAGCGGCTAAGCATATATGGTGGCTAACATATGCAAATGAGAGCGAGAAGAGAAACAAAGGAACGGTCGTCAACTAGTAATGATCAAGAAGTGATCCTGAACTCCTACTTACGTCAAACATAACCCAAGAAACCGTGTTCTCCTCTTGATCAACCCCGAAAAGAGACACTCACGGTTACGCACACGGTTGGTGTATTTTAGAAGAGTTCGCTTCAAGTTTACTACAACCGGATATTAACAAATTCCCATCTACCACATAACCGCGGGCACGGCTCTCGAAAGTTTATACCCTGCAGGGGTGTCCCAACTTAGCCCATGATAAGCTCTCGCGATCAACGAAGTATATTCCTTCTCCCCGGGAAGACCCGATCAGTCTCGGAATCCCGACTACAAGACATTTTGAGAGCAATAAAACAAGACCAGCAAAGCCTCCCGGATGTGCCGACAAATCCCGATAGGAGTCGCACATACGTCGTTCTCAGGGCACACTGAATAGGTCAGCCTACGAGTAAAACCAGCCTCGAGTTGCCCGTGGTGGCCCATGATCTGCCTGTTTGGACCAACATTCAAGGAGCACCTGGCCGGGGGCTAAATAAAGATGACCCTTGGGCTCCGAAACCCAAGGGAAAAAGGGCATAGGTGAGGCAAATGGTAAAACCAATGTTGGGCCTTTTGGAGGAGTCTTATTCAAAGCGAACTGTCAAGGGGTCCCATAAATCACCCGAGCGTTAGGGACGCAAAATCCGGGAACATAACACCGATATGATGGAAACTAGGCGGCAAGAGTAGAACAAAACACAGGCATAAGGCCGAGCCTTCCACCCTTTACCAAGTATATAGATGCATTAATTAAATAAGATATATTGTGATATCCCAACAAGTAAGCATGTTCCAACAAGGAACAACATCTCCATGTTCCAACAAGGAACAAACTTCATCTTCACCTGCAACTAACAACGCTATAAGAGGGGCTGAGCAAAGCGGTAACATAGCCAAACAACGGTTTGCTAGGAAGGGTGCAAAAGGTTAGAGGCTGACATGCAAACTTGGGATGGCTTGATAAGCAGGTAATAGGTAGCGCAGCATAGCGATAGAATGAAGCAACTAGCATAGCAATGATAGTAGTGAGATCCAGGGTAGCGGTCATCTTGCCTGAAATCCCGCAAGGAAGAAGAACGAGTCCATGAAGAAGATGAAGCCACGAAGACGAACCAAGCGTAGACGAACGAATCCTCACGATCGCAACGAAACGGGAACTATCGAGAAGAAGCACACAACATAGTAAACACACAACACATAGACAAGACATGATGCACAACAAGCATGATGCATGACAAAGCTACATGAAGCTACTCATGGCAAAAGATGATGCAAACAAGAGCAACACATCAAGGCAAGTTTAAATGAGGCCGGAAACATCATAGAACAATTCCGGTAAGTCCTCATATGCAAATTTCGAAATTGGTCCAGATCTGAATAAACCTTATGTTCAAGTTGTTAAACAGCAAGTTAAGATGCACCACGATGATCTACACGAAATTCTAGTCAAGTTACATATAAAGTTCATTAGATTCGGAGCTACGGCCTAGAAGATATGAACAAAACAAGATAAGCATGGCATTGATGCAAAATGCATACAAACATCAAGCAAACACCTCAAAACATGGATGCGACATGATAATATGAAACTACATGCAAAATCAAGCAAGTTTCATATAGAGCACACTCAAAACGGAGCAACGGTTCAACACATACACATGAAACAAGTCATAGCAACAATCTGTCCAAAACAGCAACTAGGCATATTGCAAGCATCAAAACACTATGCTACAGCACCTCAACATAATAACAAAAGGCATGGGCATGATGTACAGGTAAAGCATGACAAAACATGAACACTGAACTATCTCCAGAAATCACTAGAACATGCTGAAAATCACATGGCAAGATTGCAAATAATATCAGATTCACAGACTTAGCAGAATTTACAGGACATGGCAGAAATAACATCAGGTTGCAAAGTTTAGAGCTATCAAACAACATGGTACAGGAAGTTAACATGGAAAAAAAGGCATGGCTTGAATCTACTAATTTCATAGAACAAAAGTCCCTTAGTGACCATAAGCCAAAAGGGATCAGAAAATACAGTTGCAAGCATGTGAATATAGCAAAAACATAAACAGATTCAGACTTAGTGCAAAACTGGAGCATGGCATAAACAGATAACAAGTAGGCATGTTGGTGAGCTTGAAACACTCACCACAGAGCAATAAATGGCATGGAAAGGCAACCAAAAGTAAGAAGACATGGCATATAAGCAAAAAATGGCAAGATCAAGTTCATAGAGTGCATGGATCACTAACAACAACCTTGGCAAAATTGAATAACATGTAAACAATCTGCCAGGAAACATTTTATAGCAAAAGTAGAGCTCGATTGACTCAAGCTATGGCACCCCATAATTGCAAACAAGGGCATGGATGGATAGAGCATAACCATATGTTCAAAAAATCCTTACTGAAGTATCTCAAAATAAGCATGGATCTCTCTGTATCATCAAGTTAACATGGCATAAAAATATCAGCAGAATAGGGGCTGAAATCAGCAACATCATGAAGCCTAGTTTGCATGCTTGTGCTAGTCACCACAGAGATCACAAAAATACATGGCATACACCCATGTAAAGATGGCATGGAATATTACAAAACACATGTAGGACTCAAGTTCATAGGATGCACACATCAATCATGGCAAAAATGACAAAAGTGCATGTTCTGATAAGAATCTGAAACTAACATCACATAGCCCTCTTCTAACAGCATTTCGGGCATCAAGATGAGCTCATATGAAAATGATGCAATGAGATGAAATGATGTACTCGTCGAGGCGAACAATTTGACATATTATACGCACGAAACGGAGCAATAGATGCAGAGTTATGATGCGATGAAAATGCAACAAAATAATGATAGAATAAATGACTTAGAGGAAAATCCGTGGCTCGGGGAAAGTCAACCTTCGGCACGCGAACCGAGGCGGCGGCGGATCTCGCCGAAGATGGCCGCGGGAGGTCGAGGGAGCTCGGGAGGAGGCGGATCCGGCCGGCCGGCGAGCTCCTCCTGCCGGGATCGGGCTGATCCGCGCGCGGGGCACGGACGGCGAGGCGGCGCTGGCGAACGGGCGGCGGGCGGCGAGAGGAGGCGGCGGGCCGACGGAGGGCGGCCGAGCAGGGCTTCGGGCGTGGCGAGGAGGAGGTTCGGGCGGCGGCGACGGACGCGGAGGCGAGGGGGCGGGGCGGCGGCGGGCGGGCGGGCGGGCGCTGGCTCGCGCTCGGCCCGGAGGCGACGGCGGCGGGCGCTGGGCTCGCTGGGCCGATCCGGCCCATGGGCCGCGGGCGGCGGACGGGTGGCGCGCGGACTGGTGCGGCGAGTGTCCGCGCCGACGGACAATGTCCCGCTACCGAGGACGGAAGGACTAGGGTTAGGGGGGAATAGACCGCGAATTTCGAAGGGGGTCACTTATTAATAGGTAGGAGGAGCTAGGAAGCTCCAAATGAGGTGCGGTTTTCGGCCACGCGATCGTGATCGAACGACCGACAGCATGGAGGGGAGTTTGTTGGGTTTTGGGCCACTTTGGAGGGGTGTTGGGCTGCAAAGAGAAAGAGGCTTTTGCGGTTACCCGGTTAACCGCTGGAGTATCAAACGACCTCCAAATGATCCGAAACTTGACAGCGGTTCACGGTGCTATACCAAGGCCGCTTGGCAAACCTCGTCCATTCCGAGAAAGTTTAACACCCGCTTTACGAAAAAGAGGTAAAGGGGCGCCGGAGACATAGGAGTGCCGGATTGGAAAACGGACAACGGGGAAAATGCTCGGATGCATGAGACGAACACGTATGCAAAATGAAATGCACATGATGACATGATATAAAATGCAGATGATGACATGGCAAAATGCAACACGCAAGCAAATGACATGGCAAAGACGGCGAATAGCTGGCAGACACCTGGCGCATCGAATCCGGGGCGTTACATGCATCATGTGGTGGTTCACAACAAGTTTACCACCGTCATACTTCATCATCATGCAATCGGAAAAAGGGTACCGATGAACAAGAGGGGTATCATGGTCAAATGGCTGCTTGCCTGGTTCATCAGAGTCTTCAAGTCTTCGGGTCCTTCTCCAAGTACTCCGTCTACTTCGTCAACTAACGTCGGAAACAAACACAATAAGCAATACAACAAGGCAAAAATAAAAGTGCTCTAAAATTGCAAGTTGGACTTTTCTAGGATACCTTTGGTCATATGAGGTATGACCAAAGTGGCTTCAATGGGATTTGATCAATGGATATATCTAAATATTTCAATATAATGGAATCAAGGGATTTGTGGATTTGCAAGAAGTGTACAGAAATATATTTTTGAAAAATGAGCAGAGGCACCCATTTAGCAAACCATGATTTTAGAAGCATCTAGGAGTTGGTTTCACTGGATTTGGAGTTCAAATGAATTTCCTATGAATTTGCAAAGTTGACAAATATGAAGAAATGGCTCATTATTTTGTGGTTTACAGAAAGTATTAAGAAAAATGTTCAGAAACTTATTTATGAACTTAGAAACATCTAGGAATTTGAATTATGGCATTTGGATCAATTTTGAGCTCTCTGTGATTTTCTAAAGTTCATCACAGAAATAGGAAAAACAAGATTTGATAAATGTTTGTGAAGAAAAGTATCTGGAAAAATGTGCATGTTGCACCAACAGATAGATCATGATTTATAGAGCCACTAGAAATTTGAATCATCAAATTTGGATTCCATCTGAATTCTGTAGAGATTTTACAATATTTATAAAAAGAGAAAAAGGAAGAAAAGATGTCAACCTTATAAAGCGCACTGGGGAAAGCCCAGCAAAACAGCGCCTACTGGGCTCGGCCCAGTGGCTCAGCTGCACGAGGGAGGAGGTGACGCCGAAGGTGCACTACAGGAGAGCGCCACCCAGCGGGGCAAGCGGATCGGCTAGAAGCCGTTTCCACTTAACCCGACAGGTGGGCCGGCTCGGTCACCTCTGCTGCTGACGGGCAGGCCCCTGCCAGCTGGCGGGGTGGTCGTCCGCTACCTCGCGCCTGAGGGAGAGGGGCGACAAGGGAGGCATGACCGAGCGGCACCGGCGCCTGCCCCCGGGGCTCGGTCACTGCGATGGTGCCCAAAGACACCGGAGGACTCGGCAGCAAGGCCGATCCCGCCCATGTGCCGCACCCATGAGGAGCTCGGGATGCCATGAATCTTGGCGGCGGCCGGCGGTGATTCTTTGGCTGTGGAGGAGGATAGGGGACGCAGGAGAGAGAGAGGGCTGATCCAGAAGGACTAGGGGAGGGGGAGAGAGTGAATGGAGATGAGGGAGAGACCAGGGGAGGCCCTATAAGGCGATGCCATGGTGCACCGTGAGCCAAGCTCACAGGTGCCCACGGAAATCACGGTGGCGGTCGAGGGAGGGTTCCTGGATGGGTCAGTGGCGCTCGTGGAGTCCGTCCAGGAGCGAGGGAGGTGAGAGGGGGAGCGAGACGATGCCAGAGGCGGGCCAGCCGTGTGGCCAGGGAGTGGCCGAGTCGGGCGGTGCTCAGGCACGCGACGACGGGCTCAAAGGAGAGAGAAGGAGGAGGCGGCCTCGGGGGACACGTTCCCGGCGCCCAAGGTCGACGGGAGCATCGGGCAGAGGGCGGCTACAGTGCCCTGGTGCACTATAGCACGCTCCAGAACGCGGCCATGGCATGCCATGGCATTTTAATAGTGCCATGGGCATGTCTTATAGTGTCTGGGGGTTTTGCGGGAGAGTAAACAAGGTAGGAGTGGCATTGGATGCCCTAGAGAGCCACTAGATGAGAGGGGAGGTGGAGAGAGAGGTGAACAGTGGCTGTCCAGAGGGGGAAAATGGGGTTTTACCCCATCAATAATGGAGCTTTGGAAGAGGGGGAGCTACTGGAGGTTGCTGGTGATCAGGTTCAGCTATGGTAAAAACTTGGGCTCATGGAGATTAGTGGAAGAGGTCAAAATGATGATTTTGGAAAAATGGCAGAAGGTTTTTGTTGTTGGTTTGGGCATGAAAATTAATTCCAATTGCCATGAGAATTAACAGGATGGAATGGCACTTAGAAATAGTGTGTTCTACCAAATTTAAGCTCATTTGGGCAAAGTTGACAGTGCAACTTTTGTAAACCCTAGAAATCAACAGAAATGGGTTTTCCAATATCTAATCATGCAAAACCATTCTCCTTGATGCACCACTTGGTGTAGTGTCATCATTAGGGGATTTGAACATGTCCACAAAAATTCAGATCGAAAGGACACACTTGGCAATGTAGAGTTGTTCAAATTTGGTTCTGGACAGGAAGGGTTTTGGGGCACTTTGGTAAATATAACATTTTCTCCAACTTGTGCCATTTGGTCTAGATGAATGATTAGACCACTTGAGTATGTACACAAGATTTGAGAGCATTTGGACATGTTTGGCAATGTAAAGTTGCTCAAACTTCAAAATGGACAGAATTGGTTTTGAGGGGATTTCATGGGGTTATAATATTCTCCATGACATGATACTTGTCAAGATCATCAAACATGTCATATCGACATGATAGAATTTTCTTGGAATTGTTGGGAATATTTCTGTAGAAATATTTCAAATCCTTGAAATGGGCAGAAATGGTTTTGGGAGGTTTTGTCCAATTTTTGAACATGACCATGTGTTGAAACTCTTATATATGGACAATATATGTCCACCTTGAGTTTCCATAAATTTTCACAAATATTTTTAAAGCATTATAATAATTTTTCCCTATTAAAGACCATTTTTGGCCTTAAGAAAAAGCTTTTAAATAAAATAGGAAAATAACATTTAAATTTATATTTTTGTGGTTTGTGGGTACCCTATATCTAATAGGAGTCAAATATATTTTTGGAGAGATTTGTACTGCCCTTAATTAAGTACTTGCAGTGCAAACCTCAATTCAGGGGTTTTTGAAAAACTAAATTTTGAAATCCTATTTGGCCAAATTATTTTTGCAAGAAATTATTTATATGTCCTATACACATGGCATGATCATTGGGAAAGGTTTTTGGATCAAGGAGAAGGAGTATAAGGGTTCGAGGATTTATTTGATTTTTAGAGCACTTGCAAACAACAGACAAAAACCAATCAAGGCAAGGTCCAAAATACTCAAAAGTTTTTGTCAAACCACATTTTATCATGATTGTTAGCTTAAGTGTAGTGGCATGAAAATCAGGGTGTGAAAAAAATCTTCTATGGAGTATTCGGAGGAAGAACCTGCCTTGTAATGCCGAAGACAAATCTGCGTGCCGGACTCATCGTCATTGAAGCCTGGTTCAGGGGCTACTGAGGGAGTCTGGGATTAGGGGGTCCTCAGACAACCGGACTATATCCTTTGGCCGGACTGTTGGACTATGAAGATACAAGATTGAAGACTTCGTCCCGTGTCCGGATGGGACTCTCCTTGGCATGGAAGGCAAGCTTGGCAATACGGATATGTAGATCTCCTCCCTTGTAACCGACTCATGTAACCCTAGCCCCCTCTGGTGTCTATATAAACCGGAGGGTTTAGTCCGTAGGACAACAACAATCATACCATAGGCTAGCTTCTAGGGTTTAGCCTCTACGATCTCTTGGTAGATCAACTCTTGTAGTACTCATATCATCAAGATCAATCAAGCAGAAAGTAGGGTATTACCTCCATCAAGAGGGCCCGAACGTGGGTAAACATTGTGTCCCCCGCCTCCTGTTACCATCTGCCTTAGACGCACAGTTCGGGACCCCCTACCCGAGATCCGCCGGTTTTGACACCGACAACTAGCCCTGCTCTTCTCGCAACCCCGCGCCCCGGCAACCGTAGTAGGGATTCTTGTGATCCCATAGGTGTCGTTCCACACCGACATCTTTGGCGCGCCAGGTAGGGGGCGCAAATGTGAGAATCTGGTCTAGTAGTTAGCCTAGCAGTTTTCATCGCCATGGCTCCTAAGAAGAAGACGGCCACAGCGATCGGCTCGTTGGGAGCCGAACGGCCCGTGCCGGTGCGGATGAGCAGTGGACCGGTCGCGGACAGAACCCGGGCCGCAGTCCGCGAGCACCAGCATCACCCAGGCAGTCGGAGCCTAGCGAGCGGCGTCGTTCGCGCGCCAGACAACCGGCTACACGTCGCTGGATGCAAAGGCGGAGCTAGGCCCCCCCAAAGGCGGCGCGGGGCCCTCCAGGGGTGTCATTGTGCCACCTCCGGGCGGCGCAGCGACCTCCAGGATGCCCACACCGGCGACCACCGCGCGCTCTTCCCATGGTGTGCGTGCGGGGCAGCGTCACCACGTTGGTGACTCTGGGCACCGCCGTGGGAAGAGCCCTGTGCGTCACCCGCAAGATGAAGGGGTTTAGCACGCTCACTGAAGCACTGGCGAAAATGGCACGCAGCCACTGGGTCATGACGGAGCTCCTTCTAACGTTGTTAGAAGTCAAAGCGCACCGCGATCCACGCAGCTGTCGCCTTCGCCCATGCCAGAGGAAGCTTTGGCACGCGCGTAGCTGTTCCTCGACTTCCCTCTTACTGCGGAGAAGCTCAACGAGTGGAGGGCCACCATCCGGAGCCTCGTCGCCATCGCCAACAAAGACGATCCGCAACCGGCGGGGCCCTCGGGTCGGCGCTCCACCGAGCCACCACATGCTGACGCTGGGAGGACCAGGGAGCTGTGGCCACGGTGCACTCTCCTCCTCCTCGCCAGCCGCCGCGGGCGTCGGCCCGTCGTGACGACGTCTGTGATAACATATCCATAGCGTCGTCCGACCAGCGGACCCTCCGCGACCAGCGCCAGGTCCTTCGGGAACGAGATCACAAAGACGCTCGAACCACCGTCAAGTGCCGGCGTGAAACGCGCCGCCAGTCGGACAAGCGGGCGGGACCCGCTATGGACCACCCGGCACCGGGGGGCTCCGACGGCCTACCTTACGAGGTGGGTTGCCCGGCCTTTACCCATGAGCTGCGGCATTTCTAGTGGCCGTCCCACCGCACATTAAAGCCCGACGTCGGCGAGAAGTACACTGGCAAGATCCATCCGTCCGAGTTCCTTAGCATCTACACCATCGCGATGCAGGCTGCTGGGGCTCGCAACGATAAGGTGCTTGCCAACTATTTCCTGCTGGCGCTCAAGCACAACGTGATGTCTTGGTTGATGCACTTGCCGGTGGATTCCATTTCTTCTTGATCGGATCTATGCCATGAGTTCATTGGTGCCATCACAGGAGGCCACCAAGCTCATGGCCCGGACAGTGATCTGCATATCATTCCCTAGAAGGAAGGGGAGACCCTCCGCAAGTACATCCAGAGATTCAGCCGGGTGCAGTACAACATCCCGGACGTTCATCCCGCTGCTGTAATCATCGTGTTCCACCAGAACGTGCGCAATCGCAAGATGCACGAAGAGCTGGCGATGACCGAAGTTAAGGATGTGGTCGAGCTCTACGTTCTGGCCAATAGGTGTGCCCGGGCTGAAGAGGGAAGGAAGTACCCCGGCGAAGACGCCGGCGCGGAAACCGACTCTACCGATGAAGACACCGCTACCCCGACGAAGAAGGGCCGGCGTCGCAACAGGAAACCCAAAGGCAAGGCCGTGCTTTTCGTTGAGGGATCTGACAACACCGGCGCTGGCAAGAAGGTCAAGGCAGACGCCCTCGGCAAGGAGATTGCCGGGTGCACTTCCTGCTGGGCCTTGGCGGCTACCGACAAGCCAGGAGGCTCCGGCAAGCAATACTGCAAGATCCACCACACCAAGGGCCACGACCTCCAGAACTGCCGACAAGTGGATCTGCTTGCTGAGAAGCAAAAAACTGAGTACGTGAGGCGGGACAAGGAGAAGGACCAGGACAGTGTTGAGGGATCCGGCAAGAAGCGTGGCGGCCAAGGAGGCCGCCCCAGCAAGGGCAACCAGCAAGAGAGGCCCGCCCGGGGCCGCGACAAGAAACAAGAAGACGATGATCACGACGAGACGACGAGTCTGGTGAGCAAGGGTTCTAGAAGGCTACGGAGGCTATGTGCGTTGATGGCGGCGCCTTGCTGCATACCTCTCACCGCCAGACCAAGCAGTGGGCGCGTGAGATTACAGCAGCAGAGCCGCCGTTCGACGCTCAGAAGCCGCTGAAGTGGTCCAGCACGCCCCTCATCTTTGACACTGAGGACCACCCTGACCGCATTACCACGGTCGGGTGTTTGCCATTGTTGGTCTCACCAACGATGCGCAACCTCAGGGTGAACAAGATGTTGGTTGATGGCGGGGCCGGCCTGAACCAGATCTCGCATGTCGTGATCAAAAAGTTGCAAATCCCTAATGGAGACCTCAAGGAAACGGGCACGTTTCAAGGGGTCAATCCGGGGAGGAGCCAGCCGAAGGGAAAGGTCACACTGCCCGTGACATTTGGAGGAGAGTTGTACTACAGGATGGAGAGGATCGTCTTTGATGTGGCCGAGATCCCCTTGCCCTACAATGGGGTCCTCGGCCGCCCGGCACTAGCCAAGTTCATGGCAGCGTCACACTATGCCTACAACATGCAAAAAATGCCCGTGCAGTTGACCATCATCTCCGTCCCCTCCGACAAGAAGGACACGCTGATTTGCGTCGACCAGCTCTACTGGGAGGCACTTGCAGCAGCTGCCGCCAAGGCACCTGCTCCTACCGCTGCAGCCCCGGAAGGGAGGAAGAAGCCCGGCAAGACCTCTCACACCCACTCCGGCAAGCACACCTCTTCGGAGTGTTGTGCCGCCGTCGAGGACGTGCCAGAGTGCTCTACCGACAAGAGCAAGAGATCTAGAGCCGAGCCACCACAAACCAAGAAGGTGTCCGCCAGGGAGGATGGCACGAGTGAGGCCTTCACCATAGGCTCCACCCTCGACAGCAAATAGGAAGGCGCGCTCGCCACCTTCCTGCGGGCGAATGTCGACGTGATTGCATGGCAAGCATCCGACATCCCCGGTGTTCCCAGGGAGGTGATTGAGCACCACCTAGCTGTCTGCCCCCATGCGCGGCCCTTCAATCAGAAGGTCAGAAAGCAGGCTCTGGAGAGGTAGGAGTTCATCACAGAGGAGATCGGAAAATTGGAAGCGGCAGGTTTGCTGAGAGGAGTGCTCCACCCAACGTGGTTGGCCAATCTGGTAGTGGTGCGCAAGGCAAATGGGAAGTGGAGACTGTGTATTCATTACACAGATATCAATAAGGCTTGTCCTAAGGACCCCTTCCTGTTGCCGCGCATAGACCAGATTGTTGACTCCACAGCCGGGTGTGATCTGTTATCATTCCTCGACGCCTACTCGGGCTACCACCAGATCTTCATGACGCGAGAGGATGAAGAAAGGACAGTGTTCATCACCCCATGTGGTACGTATTGCTTCTTACGGATGCCATTCAGGTTGAAGAGCGCTGGCTCAACCTTTGCAAGAGCAGACCAAATTGGCTTTGAACCTCAGCTCCATAGAAATATGGAGGCCTACATGGATGACATAGTGGTCAAAACCAAGGACGGGCCAACTCTTGTGCAAGATCTGGAAGAGACATTTGCTAACCTGCGCAAGATCAACCTCAAGCTGGACCCTGAGAAGTGTGTCTTCGGTGTTCCATCCGGCAAGCTTCTCGGGTTCTTTGTGTCATAGTGAGGGATCGAGGCAAATCCGGACAAGATCAAGGCTATTGAGCGGATTGAGGCGCCCAAGCGGATCAAGGATGTACGTCGGCTCGCCGGCTGCGTTGCGGCCATGAGCCGATTCATCTCCAAGTCTGCCGAGCGCGCCCTTCCCTTCTTCAAAATCTTGAAGAAGACAGGCACAATAGAGTGGACCCCAGAAGCTGAGGCACAGAGGGAGGTCAATGAGGAGTCAGTGACCACGGCAGAACCAGCGGATGGCAAGCCCAAAATTCCCCCGGCAAGGCCTGGTGCCAGCAAGGCGAGGCCCCCGGCAGAGTCTGATGCCGCCGAGGCAGTGCCCGCGCAGTCAAGTGAGGTGGTGCAGAAGAAGAAGATGATGCAGCACCCGGTTTACTTTGTCAGCTCCCTCTTGCAGGGAGCTAGATCGAGGTACTCCGGTTTGCAGAAATTGCTCTTCGGCCTCCTTATGTCCCCGAGGAAGCTGCATCATTACTTCCAAGCCCACGAGATCACTGTCGTCACCCGCCTCCCATTACAACGGACACTACATAACCCAGATGCGATTGTAAGGATTGTGGAAGGGGCCTTGGAATTGTCAAGCTTTGGTTTAAAGTTTGAAAGCACCTCGACAATTCAGAGCAGAGTCTTGGTGGAGTTCATTGCAGAATGGACCTCGACGCCTGATGAAGAAATCCAGGAGACCACTCTCCACGGTACGGAAGCAGACCGCGACTGGATCATGTACTTTGATAGGGCTTTCTCGCTGCAAGCCGCCGGTGCCGGGGTGCTGCTCGTCGCACCTATAGGAGAGCACCTCAAGTACGTGATCCAGATGCACTTCGCAAGGGAGATGTCCACCAACAACACTGCTGAGTACGAGGGATTGCTTCCGGTCTCAGGATCGCGGTGGACCTCGGGGTTAAGAAGCTCATCGTCAGGGGTGACTCACAGCTTGTTGTCAGACAGGTCAACAAGGATTATCAGAGCCCATTGATGGAAGCTTACGTAGATGAGGTGAGGAAGCTGGAGGAACGCTTTGACGGTATCCAGGTGGAGCACGTCCCCCGTGCGGAGAACGAGATCGTCGATTACCTGCCAAAGCGTGCCGCATTCAAGCTACCTATGGAACCAGGTACCTTTTTGCTCCGGTTAACTCAACCATCCGTCGAACCATCAGCGGGGCAGAACAAGCGAAGGAAATCAGGTCCCGGCAAGTACTTTCCTACCGAGCCCCCAGGGCTGCGGCAAGGTGCTGCCACGACGCCGAGCTCGCCCAAAGCAATCGGCTCGCAGGGCGTCAAGCCACGGCCGAGAGACAGCCGCCCCATGGCGGAAGAGATGCCTTTGGTCCTTGCCGTCGAGCCCCAGGCTCCGGCATGGGCGCAGCATACCGTCCAATTCCTCCAAACAGGGGAGCTTCCTGAGGAGCTGGAAGAAGCGAAGAAAGTAGCCCGTCGGTCCGCCTATACCAGTTCGTCGATGACGTCCTGTACAGGAGAAGGCCGAACGGTGTGAAACTAAAGTGCATCCCCTGGGAGGAAGGACTGGAGCTGTTGGCGGAGATACATGGAGGCATATGTGGCTCCCACATAGGGTCGAGGGCCCCTGCCGGAAAGGCGTTCCGGCAAGGTTTCTTCTGGCCCAACGCCCTCCAGGATGCGACGACACTAGTAACCAAGTGTGAAGCGTGCCAGTTCCATTCAAAGAAGCTTCATCAACCAGCTCAAGCCCTTCAAACAATCCCTCTCTCCTGGCCATTCTCAGTCTGGGGGCTCGATATACTAGGCCCTTTCCCCCACGCTGTCCGGGGCTATGAGTACTTGTACGTTGCAATCAACAAGTTCACAAAGTGGCCGAAAGTGGAAGCAGTGAGAAAGGTGACTGCTCAGTCAGTCGTCAAGTTCTTCAAGGGACTGGTCTGCCGTTTTGGTGTGCCAAATAGAGTCATCACCGACAACGGCACGAAGTTCACAAGCAACGCCTTCATGCAGTACATTCAAGACCTCGGTAGCAAGGTCTGTTTTGCTTTCGTGGCACACCCAGGGAGCAATGGCCAATCGGAGAGGGCAAATGTTGAAGTGTTGCGAGGCCTGAGAACAAAGACCTTTGACAAGTTGCACAAGAGTGGAAGGCGCTAGATTGATGAGTTGTCGGCGGTTCTTTGGTCGATCAGGACGACGCCAAATCCAGCCACCAGCCAGACACCTTTTGCCCTGGTATACGGGGCAGAAGCAGTTCTCCCCACGGAACTCATATGCGGGTCACCTCGAGTGCTCCCTTATGATGAGCTTGAGCAAGAGCAGTTGCGCCAAGATGACGCCATGCTCCTTGAGGAACATTGTCTTCGGGCGGCTGTGAGATCAGCGCGCTACCAACAAGCCTTGCGCCGCCACCATAGCCGCAAGGTTCATGCCCGAAGCTTTGAGGAAGGCGACCTTGTTCTTCGGCGCGTTCAGTCGGCCAAGAATTCCAACAAGTTGACGCCGAAGTGGGAAGGCCCTTATCGGGTAATGCGAGTCACCAGGCCCGACGCAGTCCGCCTGGAGACCGAGGATGTTGTCCCAGTGAGCAACTCCTGGAACATCGAGCATCTTCGAAAATTTTACTCGTAAGGCGCGGCTTGCTGGGCCTCCTGGCAAGCCACCTTTTGTACAAGCTTTGCCGGCAAGGCATGTGACCCTTTGTACAAAGCCAGGCGCACACCCTGAGCATAAATAAATGAAGCGCTGGCACCCTAAGTCATAGCATGCATGCTAGGTCGAGTCTCTTCCTAGGTTAGGGTTCATAGTGCTCAGCAGCGACTAACCCCTAGCTTAGCGGTCGAGTGCGCATCTATCTGTTTCTCTTCTGTCCTCTTTTGGTTCGCAGGGCACATGAGCACTTCTGCTGAGCTACTTGGAAGAAAGAAAACGGACCGGCGTCCCGACCCCGGCAAACGAGAGTTGCCGGGGGCCGCAAGCACGGGGATCCAACAGCGGCAAGACAAAGTTGCCGGGGGCTGCAGATCCAGATAAGTCTTTTATCCTCTGTCATGCATTTCGAAACAGGACTGGGGCATGTGAAACCTTGTTTTTATCTCTAGGCTGTTGTGCTCCCCTTTTTCCTATACCTAAGGATTATTTCCTGGGTCCGGATTTGGTTGTAGCCATGGCGGCAAGGAGGTAGAACGAGGGGCCTAAAGCCCACTTCATCCCTCCCTCCGCCAAGAGCGCGAGAACGGTCGAGTGGAGTCGGGGGACGGCAAGGCCTGTTGCCGGGCGAAAAATGTTTATCTTAAACAATAACAAGGATCCGCTCCTTGTCGTGGGACTTACCCACGAACGAAAAACCCGGCAAGCATCCCTTTTTCATTAAAAACATCCCATACAGGTATAGTTCGTACGAGATGAAAAACATGAACAAAGGGGATTACATGCTTTAAATTTAACAAGGCCCGCAGGCTTACAGATTAAAAAACAAATAAGGTGCCCGTGGTCCCTTTCTTGTCCCTCTCCTTTGGAGGCAGTTCAAGGAGGCGAGAGGATAAAAGTGGCGCCTAGGAGAGCGACGAGCAGCAGAAAGTACCAAGAGAACACCTCGGTCGCCGCCCACGGGTAGGCCGGTGATGACGGTGCTGGGAAAAGAGCTGGAAGACACGGCGGCAGGACCGGCAATACGCGACGAAGGCGTCGGTGCCCGCGTACTCCGAGTTGACGGCCTTGCCGCCCGCCCTCTTCCTCTTCCGCAGCCTCCCGACGACAGCCGCCCAAGGAGACGGCCCCGAGAAGTTCACGGAGCTGGCCCAACCCCCGGCAAAGCCCTGCCGGAGGGGCGGCCAGGTGCAGATGCTGCTGCTGCCGCACCCGCCCAGGCGTGGGGCATCCGACGCCTAGTCGGACTCATCCCCGTCATCTGCCCCGCTGTCCTCCTCATCACTTTCGCTGAGGAAGAGCTTCCATCGTCGGAATCTCCATCGGAGGAGCTCTCCACACAACACTTCAGGCGAGTTCCAAACTCTCCGAAGACCTTGACGGAGAGCAGGCCGTCCTTCATTAATTTGAAGTGGAGGACGAGCCCCGCCATCAAGCTGGGGATGCGAGCAAACGTCTTCCATCCACGGCGGAGGTACATAACCCGAGGGGCCGGGAAGTCGACGTCGACCCGCGTGCCCCCGTTCCCACAGCCCCTCATGTGCAATCTGAGGGTCTGGGGCGGGTCACGCTGCATCACATGAGAAAACGGGGCGGGGAGACGAAGACGACGACGCGGAGGCCGGCGCAGCCTGATGAAGAACTCGCAAGGCTGTTCTTCAACATGGCCCTCCATCAGGAAGGGCATCATTGGCTGTGGCAAGGCCTGCGCGCCGCCCCGTCCTCCTCTTCCCTGAGCACTACGGCCACTGCCCCGGCATCGCCCACGGCCTCGCCCCCTCCCCCTTCCCCTCGCGGCCGGTTCCACCACCGCGGGCTCAGGAGGAGGAGGGACGCGCTGTCGAGCGGCGACCCTCGCTGCCACCGTCGAGGGACCAGGATCCCCCTTCTCCATGGCGAGTGAAAGAGAGAAGCAGAAGCAAGAGAAGATAGATGACAGAAGGGTGCGGGGCGCCATCCCCCCTTCCCCCTCTTCATAAAGAGGCAGGGTCGGGCCTTGGCCGCCCCGCTCGGCCAATCAAGCCACCAGAGGCGCAGGGAATCAGGACCGACCCGCTGCCCCAACCAGCGACGGCCCGGTTTCCCACCTTCACCACTTACCACTCCAGGCGCATGAGGGACGTGTGGCGGGCGTGCATAACCGAGGGACGGGTGAAGCGACCTCTCCCCACCTCGTAATCGTGGGGAGTGGACGCCTTGAAGACAGTGACCCGGCCCCGTTCAGTAAATGAGCTGCGCCTCCACGCCTCCCTCTTTTTACGGGGAAGGCGCGAGCCGCCTAGCCGCCTCTTTACTGCGATATGATGCATGCGTGTGGAAACCGTCCCACGCACGCCACCCACGTCACGCACACCCCTCCACGCCGCACTGCGCGCACGGTTCATGGGAAGCGTCGCGAAAAAAGTCTTTCATGATAAAAACCGCCTACTTTGCCCGCAAGACTGTTTTGGCCTGGCTCAACAACGTGTCGCGCTTATGTGTGGCCCAGGCCCGGGGGCTCCTTTCCGTGTACAAAAAGAGGGCACACTTTTGTACCCCTTTACCTGTGCAGGCAGTCAGAGCGCACCGACCGGGTCACGCCAAGCGTAACAGGAGGTGAGCCAAGGTAAGACCGAAGCTCAAGATAATAAGAGCAACGCCAAGGCCAAGACCACAAAGAGCAGAGGGACGAAGCAGGTTCCCCCGGCAAGACCCTTGCCGGGGCAGCCTGAGCGGCCCCGGCAAGATCCTTGCCGGGACAGCTTGCCCCACACCAACAGAGTGAGCCACCCTTGAGCCCACGGTCCCCAACGCCATCATCCACATGGGGCCAGGGCTCGGGAAGGCACCTCTGTGGTGGCATGCAGATCTTTGTGAAGACATATTCAAGATTAGATGAGGATTAGAAGATGACGATCCTCGGGAAGATCCTTGCTGAGGAAGGCCAACAGGCCCTCGGCAAGGTCCTTACCGAGGACAACAACGCGTCACGGCAAGACCCTTGCTGGGCCACACGGCAAGATCCTTGCCGGGCCACCCGGCAAGGCCCTCACCAAGGACGCCAGCAGGGACACCGCCAGGCCCCCGCCAACCAAGCTTCCACCACCGTTCACATGCAGCTGCCAACCCAACCAGCTGGGCGGGCACCTGCATGGCAACATGCAGCTCCCATGCCAACTCATTGAGCGCCTACGTGGCAGCATGCAGATCTTCTTGAAGGCTCCACCACCGCGCCACCTCAGCTGCCTGCCTGCCAACATGGCACCGCATGCCTCACAGGCCAGGGCGCATGTCAAACCGAGGAGGACGGCGACGGGCGGGACGGGCCTCGCCCCCGTCCCCAATAAAGCAAGGGGACAACTAACCTATGCATTAAATGTGTCTGGTTCAATAATATGAGCGATAAGCTCACGGCACTGTACGCCTGTCACGCCCAATATGCGACCCTATCCAAAAGGAACTCAAAGGTCCCACCAAGGATAGACCCGCATATTGGAACGCTTTTGCAAGGTGGATATCATTACATCAACATTATATAATAGATGGGGATACATACATAAGGCACAAATGCCACAAGAATACATCAATATCATATACAAGAGATCAACATCCGACTACGGATGAAACATAAACAGAAGCTCAAATGACATCCACCCTGCTAGCCTAGGCTGCCGACCTGGAACCTATCCCCTGATCGAAGAGGAAGCAGAAGAGGAACTCCAATACAAGCAAACATCGCTCTCGCGTCATGATCATCGCAAACCTGTACCTGCAACTGGTGGTGTAGTAATCTGTGAGCCACGAGGACTCAGCAATCCCATTACCATGGGTATCAAGACTAGCAAAGCTTAATGGGAAAGGAAGGGGTAAAGTGGTGAGGTTGCAGCAGCGGCTAAGCATATATGGTGGCTAACATACGCAAATGAGAGCGAGAAGAGAAACAAAGGAATGGTCGTCAACTAGTAATGATCAAGAAGTGATCCTGAACTCCTACTTACGTCAAACATAACCCAGAAACCGTGTTCTCCTCTCGATCAACCCCGAAAAGAGACACTCACGGTTACGCACACGGTTGGTGTATTTTAGTTCAGATCAACTTCGGGTTTTCTACAACCGGACATTAACAAATTCCCATCTGCCACATAACCGCGGGCACGGCTTTGAAAGTTCAAACCCTGCAGGGTGTCCCAACAGCCCATGATAAGCTCTCGCGATCAACGAAGGATATTCCTTCTCCCGGAAGACCCGATCAGTCTCGGAATCCGGGCTACAAGACATTTCGACAAACAATAAAACAAGACCAAAAAGCCGCCGGATGTGCCGACAAATCCTGATAGGAGTCGCACGTACCTCGGTCTCGGGCACACCGGATAAGTCAAGCTACGAGTAAAACCAACCCTCGAGTTGCCTCGTGGTGGCCCCTTGAGGCTGCTCGGTTCGGACCAACACTCGAAGAGCACCGCCCCGGGGCTAAAATAAAGATGACCCTCGGGCTCCGAAACCCAAGGAAAAAGGGCATAGGTGAGGCAAATGGTAAAACCAATGTTGGGCCTTCTGGAAAAGTCTTATTCAAAGCGAACTGTCAAGGGGTCCCATAAATCACCCGACGCGTTAGGGACGCAAAATCCGGGAACATAATACCGATATGACGGAAACTAGGCGGCAAGAGTGGAACAAAACACCAGGCATAAGGCCGAGCCTTCCACCCTTTACCAAGTATATAGATGCATTAATTAAATAAGATATATTGTGATATCCCAACAAGTAAACATGTTCCAACAAGGAACAACATCTCCATGTTCCAACAAGGAACAAACTTCATCTTCACCTGCAACTAACAACGCTATAAGAGGGGCTGAGCAAAGCGGTAACATAGCCAAACAACGGTTTGCTAGGAAGGGTGCAAAAGGTTAGAGGCTGACATGGCAATATGGGATGGCTTGAGCAGCAAGTGATAGGTATCGCAGCATAGCGAAAGAACGAAGCAACTAGCATAGCAATGATAGTAATGAGATCCAAGGTGACGGTCATCTTGCCTGAAATCCCGCAAGGAAGAAGAACGAGTCCATGAAGAAGACGAACGGATGAAGCCGAACCGAGCGTAGACGAACGAATCCTCACGATCGCAACGCAATAGGAACTGACAAGAAGAAGCACACAACATAGGTAAACACACCACACATGAACAAGGCATGATGCACAAACAAGCATGATGCATGACAAGGGCTACATGAAGCTACTCATGGCAAGAGATGATGCAAACAAGAGCAACACATCAAGACAAGTTTAAATGAGGCCGGAAACAACATATAACAATTCCGGTAAGTCCTCATATGCAAATTTCGAAATTGGTCCAGATATGAAAAAATCTTATGTTCAAGTTGTTAAACAGCAAATTAATATGCACCATGATGATCTATACGAAATTCTAGTCAAGTTACATATAAAGTTCATTAGATTCGGAGCTACGGCCTAGAAGATATGAGCAAAACAAGATAAACATGGCATTGATGCAAAATGCATATAAAACATCAAGCAAACACCTCAAAACAAGGATGCAACATGATAATATGAAACTACATGCAAAATCAAGCAAGTTTCATATAGAGCACACTCAAAACGGAGCAACGGTTCAACACATACACTCTATACAAGTTTAAAGGACAAGCTGTCCAAAACAGCAACTAGGCATATTGCAAGCATCAAAACAACAAGCTACAACATCCCAACATAATAAAAAAAGACATGGGCATGATGTACAGGTAAAGCATTACAAAACATGCTCAAAATGACATGGCAAGATTGCAACTAATAACAGTTTCAGGCATTGGCAGAAATAACATCAGGTTGCAATGTTTAGAGCTATGAAACAACATGTTACAGGAACTTATCATGGCAAACAAAGGCATGGAATGGATCTACTAATTGCATAGAACAAAAGTCCTTTAGTGACCATAAGCCAAAAAGGATCAGAAAATATAGTAACACCCATGTCAATATCGAAAGTTTCGTTAACAGATTCAGCAACATGACATGTCAAAAACTGATAACAAGTAGGCATGTTTAAGAGCTCGATGCACTCACTACAGAGCCTTACATGATAAACTAAGAATACATACATCAAGAAGACATGGCATAGAAGACATACATGGCAAGAACAACATCATATCATACAAGGATCAACTACAACAACCTTGGCAAAATTGAATAACATGTAAACAATCTGCCAGGAAACATTTGATAGCAAAAGTAGAGCTCGATTGACTCAAGCTATGGCACTCCATAATTGCAAACAAGGGCATGGATGGATAGAGCAAGACATGTTTAACAAAACATCCTTACTGAAGTATCTCAAAATATGCATGGATCTCTTGGTAGCATCAAGTAAACATGGCATCAAAATATCAGCAAAACAGAGCTGAAAACAGCAACATCAAGACACCTATTTTGCATGCTTTTGCTAGTCACCACAGAGATCATAAAAATACATGGCATATACCCCTGGAAAGATGGCATGGCATATTACAAAACATATGTAGGACTCAAGTTCATAGGATGCACACATCAATCATGGCAAAAATGACAAAAGTGCATCTTCTGATAAAAATCAGAAACTAACATCACATAGCACTCTTCTAACAGCATTTCGGGCATCAAGATGAGCTCAAATGAAAATGATGCAAAGAGATGAAATGATCTACTCATCGATACGAACATTTTGACATATTACACGCGCAAAACGGAGCAACGATGACAGAGTTACAGCAGGCCAAAGTATGCAACATTTTATGAATTTCGGGGACTTAGCGATTCGAAAAAAAAAACAGATGGGCGTCGTATAACTAAACGTCGCACTGAGCGGGGCACAGGGCTGCTCACCCATTGGGCTTCGGCCCAGGATGGAGGGGAAGGCAGGCCGGCTGGGCCGGGCGCTGCTGGGCCTCCACGAGGCCCACGCGGGGTCAACGCGAGAGGGCGGAGGAGGCGCGCGTCGACCTCCTCGATCCATTGGATCGGGAGGCAGGCGGGCGGCGGCGGCGGTTGCCCGGCGGCGAGCGGCGAAGACGGGCGGGGACCGGACGGATCTGGAGCGGCCGGATCCGTTCCCGGCGGCGGCAGGGTCGGGCGGCGCCGGGGACCAAGGCGGCGGCGACCTGCAGAGGAGAGAGAGAGAGAGGAGCCGGGTGAGAGAGGGAGGAGACGCAGGGAGGAAGAGGGAGCAGGGGACGGCGAGGCTCTGGCCTGGCGGAGGTGGCGGCCACGAAGCAGTCCGGCGAGGCGCCGAGGTCGGTCTCCGGCGACCCAACGGCGGGGCGGCGAGGCACTGCGGCGCGAGACCTGCTCGTGAGGAGCTCGAGCTCGCGGGAGAGCGAGCCTTGTGGCTGGGCTGCCCGGCCCCGATGGGCTCCGGCGGGTCGATTCTTGAACTGGAGGCCCGGGCGCAGTGGGGAGGCGCGAGAGGCAGGTGGCCTCGCGGGTTGGCTGGAGGGCGCGGGAGGCGACGTGTCACCTTCCGTTGGTCCGGGCGCTGGCTGTGGCGGTAGAAGCGTGGGCGCGCCACTTGGCGGCAGTGGGCTTGGCCGGCGGAAAAGCGAGGCCGAGGTGGGAGGTGGCGGCTGCAGGTTAGGGAGGGTAGGCTAGGCTAGACTAGGGTTTAGTCCGAAAATGGACAAGGAGGTTCTATATATAGGTAGGAGGGCTGGGTTAGGGTGTTTGGAGCCCTCCGATCTCGATCGGACGGTTCCGGACGCGAGGTTGAATAGGTGAGGGGTTGGTGGGCTGTGTAGAAGGGCTAGGATGAAAAGAGAGAGAAGGGAAGGGCAGCCCGGCAGCAGTTTCGGAGACCGAAACGTCCGACGAAGGTACCGGCAGCGGTACCGCTATACATTTATCGGTTGGGCAGTCAAACGGACTCCGAATGCGACGAAACTTGACAGGCGCTCTGTCTACACTATAATAAGACCGCATGCCAAGTTGCATCCCATTCCGAGAACATTTTTGTGCCACTTATAAAATAATATTTCGGAGGTGCCGCGGGCGCGTGCGAGTGTGTCCGCTCGTAACGGACAACGGAGAGAACCGCGGAACGAGCGGATGCAAGTTTTGAAAAACATGCAGATGAAATGCAGATGATGACATGGCAAAGTGCAACACGCAAGCATATGACATGGCAACAACGACGAATAACTGGCAGACACCTGGTGCATCGGATCCGGGGCGTTACAACACTCCTCCACTAACAAGAGATCTCGTCCCGAGATCTTAGGGCCGAGACGGGAGAGGAAAAGGGATGAGGTGAAACAAGAACTCAAAAGAAGAAGCAAAGAATCGAGAGCACTCGAGAAAAAGAGAGGAACGGCGAGAATGCCGAGAATCGAAAGCTCACGGAATCAGATAGACTATGAAACCACTCGTTCTAACCGGAGTGGTTAGAATGAGAAAAGAAACGAATAAGACTGAAAGGATTTAGGTAGCACTCCGGCTGAAAATGGAAGGATTAGACATGAACTCGAGAGGACGGAATGATAGTTGATGAAGACATGACACAAAACCTCCGGAAAGAATTGAAAAAGTTGAATGAAAAGAATTTAGAAGGAGGGTTTGAACTGAAGTTGTTGAGAAAATCAACAACGAAAGAATAAGATTGTTGTGGACTTATGGAAAACATCTCAAAATTATGAGCTGATCGCCGACCACAAGTGGAAAAGATTAAATCGCTGAGAATGGCGAAAATGCAAAACTTCACTTCAGAAGAAGATGAAGAATTATTTGCTCTTCAAGACGCGAGAAGAAAAGATACTTGACTCCATGGACAAGAATCTTGATGAACACTTGAAGAAAGAATTAAATCATGAAGAACCACCATGAAGAACTCCGGTAACGAAAGGATGATGAGATAGGATGAAGGATGAAAGAATAAGATTAAAGCTTGCGATGACTTAGATGGGGTTCCGACGAAATGGCTGAGGAAATTTGAACTCCGGACAAGAAAAGATGAAAACGCTTGGAACTAGAATTTATTCATTACGAACAAACTCTGAAGAAATGGATTATTCACTTGATGAAATAAGAATAAGATTTATTGTATGCTTATCCTTCGTCAAATTAAATTGATGACAAGAAATGGATTTTCGCATACCACTTATTCTTCTTGAAAAGGATTGGGAAGTGACATATCGCAAACTTGAGAAGGACTTCATGAAACACCGGTAGGATTGAAAAGAATGAATGTATTAAAGTGATAATCAAGGAAAAAGAATCTTGAACGAACCATCGTAAGAATTGAAATGGTGATGAAAGAGAATGAATCACCGGGAAGAATTAGAAGAACCGATAAGCTAGAGGGGATTAGATGCAAAAGGACAAAGAGAACATGAGCTCATTAAAGAACACTTGAACGAAGCACCGGGATAATACTGAGAAGAACGAAGGGGCACGGATATAGAATAATTGGAGAACGACTTTGAAAACTTAGAATGAAGAAATCTTCCGAAAAGGTGACCTCCGGATGATCGAGAGGAAAAGCAAGACCTTAAATACTCCGGATGGATGAAAATAATTTGCACGATTAGAAACAATTAGATAGGATAACATCAAGCTAGCACCATGAATCTCCGGGTGAACGGACAAGATTTAGAGGAAAAAACTCTTATATCTTCAAATGATGAGGAGAAAACACCACCAAAAATTGTTGAGGTACTCCGGAAGAAAGAAAAAACAGAGAGGTTGAGCCAACAATGAAATGATTTGAAATCGATCTTGGAAAGGCATCTGACTGATGGGATCCATTCTTATGTCACACTTGAAAATAATTGAGAATAGCTCCGGGGGAATTAGAAGAGTCAGGTAAGATCCTGGGAAAAAACCTGTGGGTTAGGGCCCACTGAAGAGAAAACACCGTTGGAAAGGGATGTTGAACAGATAGATGATGCACCGGAACAAATGAAATATTTGAATGAGGTGACAGCCTCGAATTAATTGGAAGACAGACGAATGTCCTGAGATGTCTTCGGAACTCCGGAATGATAAACTGGCGAGAGGCGAACGAGCAAAGGGAAATATTTGAGCTGAGGGAAAGAATACGATCAACCCAAAAAACTAGAATTGAATCCACCGGGGAAGAAAAGAGATGATGAATTACGAACTAGACGAGAATTCACCGGTTGAAATAATTTACGAAAGACTGACAAGGCTCCACATGAATGAAATAGATGGTCGGAAGAAACTCGAACTCCGGGAATAATAGGGTGGGAGGCGGAAAACACGGCAACTTGGAAGGGAAATCGGCGAATATCTTGAAGAAAAACACGGTTGAAATCATTAAGGAGAGAAAGCAAAAACTTCGCACGAGTAGGATCGATACTTGATTACGGACTCCGGTTCCGAGAAGAAGAAGGGTGGGCGGGCGGGAAAAACAACAAGGACATCTTCGGACAGGAAAACAACAACGTCGGAGGAAGAACTGAGGATTGAACTTGCAAAACAAAGAGGGTCGAATCACCATGACGAGAGATACACCGGATAAAAGAGCTGAGGAACAACTACCGGAAAACCAACTGCGTGAACCTAAAGAAAAATTTGAAGGGGAAGAGAAGTAATTCAAAACACCTACGTCAAGATTCCTGACCAGAGCGACGAAGGGGCAGAGGAGTAAAAAGAATTCCTACTCTCCGATATAACTAGACTCGGAAAACAGTTTTCTTCTAGACTCAACAACGGCCAAACTACACGATCAATCAAGGGGGCTCCTAAGGTCGGTCGAGGCTCTGATACCAACTTGTCACGCCCAATATGCGACCCTATCCAAAAGGAACTCGAAGGTCCCACCAAGGATAGACCCGCATATTGGAACGCTTTTGCAAGGTGGATATCATTACATCAACATTATATAATAGATGGGGATACATACATAAGGCACAAATGCCACAAGAATACATCAATATCATATACAAGAGATCAACATCCGACTACGGATGAAACATAAACAGAAGCTCAAACGACATCCACCCTGCTAGCCCAGGCTGCCGACCTGGAACCTATCCCCTGATCGAAGAAGAAGCAGAAGAGGAACTCCAATACAAGCAAACATCGCTCTCGCGTCATGATCATCGCAAACCTGTACCTGCAACTGGTGGTGTAGTAATCTGTGAGCCACGAGGACTCAGCAATCCCATTACCATGGGTATCAAGACTAGCAAAGCTTAATGGGAAAGGAAGGGGTAAAGTGGTGAGGTTGCAGCAGCGACTAAGCATATATGGTGGCTAACATACACAAATGAGAGCGAGAAGAGAAACAAAGGAACGGTCGTCAACTAGTAATGATCAAGAAGTGATCCTGAACTCCTACTTACGTCAAACATAACCCAGAAACCGTGTTCTCCTCTCGATCAACCCCGAAAAGAGACACTCACGGTTACGCACACGGTTGGTGTATTTTAATTGAGATCAACTTCGGGTTTTCTACAACCGGACATTAACAAATTCCCATCTGCCACATAACCGCGGGCACGGCTTTCGAAAGTTCAAACCCTGCAGGGTGTCCCAACTTAGCCCATGATAAGCTCTCGCGATCAACGAAGGATATTCCTTCTCCCCGGGAAGACCCGATCAGTCTCGGAATCCCGGCTACAAGACATTTCGACAGCAATAAAACAAGACCAGCAAAGCCGCCCGGATGTGCCGACAAATCCTGATAGGAGTCGCACGTACCTCGGTCTCAGGGCACACCGGATAAGTCAAGCTACGAGTAAAACCAACCCTCGAGTTGCCTCGTGGTGGCCCCAGAGAGTTGCTCGGTTCGGACCAACACTCGAAGGAGCACCGGCCGGGGGCTAAAATAAAGATGACCCTCGGGCTCCGAAACCCAAGGGAAAAAGGGCATAGGTGAGGCAAATGGTAAAACCAATGTTGGGCCTTCTTTGGAAAAGTCTTATTCAAAGCGAACTGTCAAGGGGTCCCATAAATCACCCGACCGCGTTAGGGACGCAAAATCCGGGAACATAATACCGATATGACGGAAACTAGGGCGGCAAGAGTGGAACAAAACACCAGGCATAAGGCCGAGCCTTCCACCCTTTACTAAGTATATAGATGCATTAATTAAATAAGATATATTGTGATATCCCAACAAGTAAACATGTTTCAACAAGGAACAACATCTCCATGTTCCAACAAGGAACAAACTTCATCTTCACCTGCAACTAACAACGCTATAAGAGGGGCTGAGCAAAGCGGTAACATAGCCAAACAACGGTTTGCTAGGAAGGGTGCAAAAGGTTAGAGGCTAACATGGCAATATGGGATGGCTTGAGCAGCAAGTGATAGGTATCGCAGCATAGCGAAAGAACGAAGCAACTAGCATAGCAATGATAGTAATGAGATCCAAGATGACGGTCATCTTGCCTGAAATCCCGCAAGGAAGAAGAACGAGTCCATGAAGAAGACGAACGGATGAAGCCGAACCGGCGTGAGCGAGCGAATCCTCACGATCGCATAGCAACAGGAACTAACAAGAAGAAGCACACAACATAGGTAAACACACCACACATGAACAAGGCATGATGCACAAACAAGCATGATGCATGACAAGGGCTACATGAAGCTACTCATGGCAAGAGATGATGCAAACAAGAGCAACACATCAAGACAAGTTTAAATGAGGCCGGAAACAACATATAACAATTCCGGTAAGTCCTCATATGCAAATTTCGAAATTGGTCCAGATCTGGAAAAATCTTATGTTCAAGTTGTTAAACAGCAAATTAAGATGCACCATGATGATCTACACGAAATTCTAGTCAAGTTACATATAAAGTTCATTAGATTCGGAGCTACGGCCTAGAAGATATGAGCAAAACAAGAGAAACATGGCATTGATACAAAATGCATATAAAACATCAAGCAAACACCTCAAAACAAGGATGCAACATGATAATATGAAACTACATGCAAAATCAAGCAAGTTTCATATAGAGCACACTCAAAACGGAGCAACGGTTCAACACATACACTCTATACAAGTTTAAAGGACAAGCTGTCCAAAACAGCAACTAGGCATATTGCAAGCATCAAAACAACAAGCTACAACATCCCAACATAATAACAAAAGACATGGGCATGATGTACAGGTAAAGCATTACAAAACATGAACACTGAGCTATCTCCAGAAACAACTAGAACATGCTCAAAATGACATGGCAAGATTGCAACTAATAACAGTTTCAGGCATTGGCAGAAATAATATCAGGCTGCAATGTTTAGAGCTATGAAACAACATGTTACAGGAATTTATCATGGCAAACAAAGGCATGGCATGGATCTACTAATTGCATAGAACAAAAGTCCTTTAGTGACCATAAGCCAAAAAGGATCAGAAAATATAGTAACACCCATGTCAATATCGAAAGTTTCGTTAACAGATTCAGCAACATGACATGTCAAAAACTGATAACAAGTAGGCATGTTTAAGAGCTCGATGCACTCACTACAGAGCCTTACATGATAAACTAAGCATACATACATCAATAAGACATGGCATAGAAGACATACATGGCAAGAACAACATCATATCATACAAGGATCAACTACAACAACCTTGGCAAAATTGAATAACATGTAAACAATCTGCCAGGAAACATTTGATAGCAAAAGTAGAGCTCGATTGACTCAAGCTATGGCACTCCATAATTGCAAACAAGGGCATGGATGGATAGATCAAGACATGTTTAACAAAACATCCTTACTGAAGTATCTCAAAATATGCATGGATCTCTTGGTAGCATCAAGTAAACATGGCATCAAAATATCAGCAAAACAGAGCTGAAAACAGCAACATCAAGACACCTAGTTTGCATGCTTTTGCTAGTCACCACAGAGATCATAAAAATACATGGCATATACCCCTGGAAAGATGGCATGGCATATTACAAAACACATGTAGGACTCAAGTTCATAGGATGCACACATCAATCATGGCAAAAATGACAAAAGTGCATCTTCTGATAAAAATCAGAAACTAACATCACATAGCACTCTTCTAACAGCATTTCGGACATCACGATGAGCTCAAATGAAAATGATGCAAAGAGATGAAATGATCTACTCATCGATGCGAACATTTTGACATATTACACGCGCAAAACGGAGCAACGATGACAGAGTTACAGCAGGCCAAAGTATGCAACATTTTATGAATTTCTGGGGACTTAGCAGTTCTGAAAAAAAAAACAGATGGGCGTCGTATAACTAAACGTCGCACTGAGCGGGGCACAGGTGCTGCTCACCCATTGGGCTTCAGCCCAGGATGGAGGGGAAGGCAGGCCGGCTGGGCTGGGCGCTGCTGGGCCTCCACGGGGCCCACGCGGGGTCAACGCGAGCGGGCGAAGGAGGCGCGCGTCGACCTCCTCGGTCCCGACTGGATCGGGGAGGTAGGCGGCGGCGGCGGCGGTTGCCGGGCGGCGAAGCGGCGAAGACGGGCGGGACCGGACGGATCTGGAGCGGCGGATCCGTTCCGGCGGCGGCAGGTCGGGCGGCCGGGGACCAAAGCGGCAGCGACTGCAGAGAGAGAGAGAGAGAGAGCCGGGTGAGAGAGGGAGGAGACGCAGGAGGAAGAGGGAGCAGGGACGGCGAGGCTCGGCTGGCGGAGGCGGGCGCCACGGCAGTTCGGCGAGGCGCCGAGGTCGGTCTCCGCGACCAATGGGGGGGGGGGCAACTTGCGGCGCGAGACCTGCTCGTGAGGAGCTCGAGCTCATGGGAGAGCGAAGGGCGTGGCTGGGCTGCCCAGGCCCCGATGGGCTCAGCGGGTCAGCTCTGGAACTGGAGGGCCCAGGCGCGGTGGGGAGGCGGGAGGCAGGTGGCCTTCACGGGTTGGCTGGAGGCGCGGGAGGCGGCGTGTCGCCTTCCCGTTGGTCCGGCGCTGCTGGGCGGTGGTGGTGGCGTGGGCGCGCCACTTGGCGGCGGATGGGCTTGGCGCGCGGAAAGCGAGGCCGAGGTGGGAGGTGGCGGCTGCAGGTTAGGGGAGGGGTAGGCTAGGCTAGACTAGGGTTTAGTCCGAAAATGGACAAGGAGGTTCTATATATAGGTAGGAGGGCTGGGTTAGGGTGTTTTGGAGCCCTCCGATCTCGATCGGACGGTTCCGGACGCGAGGGTTGAATAGGTGAGGGGTTGGTGTGCTGTGTAGAAGGGCTAGGATGAAAAGAGAGAGAAGGGAAGGGCAGCCCGGCAGCAGTTTGGAGACCGAAGCGTCCGGCGAAAACCGGCAGCGGTACCGCTATACATTATCGGTTGGGCAGTCAAGCGGACTCGAATCGACGAAACTTGACAGCGCTCTGTCTACACTATAATAAGACCGCATGCCAAGTTGCATCCCATTCCGAGAACATTTTTGTGCCACTTATAAAATAATATTTCGGAGGTGCCGCGGGCGCGTGCGAGTGTGTCTGGCTCAGAACGGACAACGGAGAGAACCGGCGGAACCCGAACGGATGCAAGTTTTGAAAAACATGCAGATGAAATGCAGATGATGACATGGCAAAGTGCAACACGCAAGCATATGACATGGCAACAACGACGAATAACTGGCAGACACTTGGTGCATCGGATCCGGGGCGTTACAACGCCTTTCCACCTCCTGTGTGCCACTGTGGCGGCCCTTTTCGAATATAAAAGGAGGCCCATGTCATACTGGAGAAGGATTCAGCTCTTTCGAACCACGCACTGACCACAGCTAGCTCAAGATCTCAAGAACTCTCTGAAATATACCCACCAAAGCAGGACTAGGGTTTTATGCATCCCCGCGGCCCGAACCTGGGTAAACGATCCTTGTGCTGTCTACTAGCCCTGCTCTTCTCGCAACCCCGCACCCCGGCAACCGTAGTAGGGATTCTTGTGATCCCATAGGTGTCGTTCCACATCAATATGAAGGCACTGTCCATCACTTATATTACTGGACCCAACTGGATTAGTCTGTTGTCTGAGTACAATCTGAAGCCCTATGATGAACTGCAGTTTGGTTTAGCAAACATTCCACAATTAGTCCTTCTCACGTTTAAAAGAAATGAAGAAAAATACTAGATCAAGGTCACGGATCCTAGTCAAGTTAGAAGGCTGATAAGAGGCAGACCAGAGACGATCGCTGCTATCTCACACATTGGTACCACCTTCAGCAACGGATCGGGCACCGAGACCTAATCCGACGGCACTTGCTCTAGCCCTGACAGCGGCATCAGCTCAGTCTGATCCACTTGAGGATTGGGCACTGACCGCATCAGCGGATCAAGCTGATCTTCCGGAGGATCGGGCACCGACGCGGGCACCTGCTCCGACACTGGTACCAGCTCCACAAGGAGCAGTATCTCCGGCAGCAGCAGCGGCACTACGAGTCGCATCGGCACGGGCACCAGCAACACCTCTGACACCTGCACCAACACTTGAAGTTGCAGTTGCATCTGCTCCGGCCCGTTCAGCGGCAACGGAACCAATAGTTGGAACGGCAATAGAGTGGGCTGCAGTTCGCACTGCATATACCAAAGTCCTTACAAAAACTGACATCTCCACCTTCTTGGTAAGCATTGGCCGCACAAGTGCTTCGTTCTCTATTTTCTTTCCATGTCGTTTCACATGATTCACTGTGTTGATCTAACTGTTTGTGTATGTCTTCTTGTTTTGCAAACAGAGAATTCCTAGAGCAACGAGGGAGTCATTCAGCAATCCGGGCGACCATGGCCAAGTTTCTCTTACCATCCGCAGCCTTGGTGTGAATGAACCTGCTCAATATATAATAAGTACAAAGGATGATCAAGGTTCAAATCTTGATGGTCCCATGATGATTGATGCCAAAGGATGATACGTCTCCAACGTATCCATAATTTTTTATTGTTCCATGCTATTATATATTCTATTTCGGATGTTTAATCGGCTTATTTATACAGTTTTATATTATTTTTGGGACTAACCTATTAACCGGAGGCCCAGCCCAGAATTGCTGTTTTTTGCCTATTTCAGAGTTCACAGAAAAAGAAAGTCAAATGGAGTCCAAACAGAATGAAACCTTCAGGAATGTGATTTTCGAAACGAACGTGATCTAGAGGACTTGGACCCTACGTCAAGACATCAACCAGGAAGGCACGAGGTAGGGGGGCGCGCCTACCCCCCCTGGGCGTGCCCTCCACCCTCGTGGGCCCCATGTTGCTCCACCGACATACTTCTTCCTCCTATATATACCTACGTACCCCCAAACTACCAGATACGGAGCCAAAAACCTAATTCCACCGCCGCAACCTTCATGCCGTGAGATCCCATCTTGGGGCCTTTTAGGAGCTCATGGGGGGGCATCGATCATGGAGGCTTCTACATCAACACCATAGCCTCTCCGATAATGTGTGAGTAGTTTACCTCAGACCTTGGGTCCATAGTTATTAGCTAGATGGCTTCTTCTCTCTTTTTGGATCTCAATACAATGTTCTCCCCCTCTCTTGTGGAGATCTATTCGATGTAATCTTCTTTTGCGGTGTATTTGTTGAAACCGATGAATTGTGGGTTTATGATCAAGTTAATCTATGAACAATATTTGAATCTTATGAATTCTTTTATGTATGATTGTTTATCTTTGCAACTCTCTTCGAATTATCAGTTTGGTTTGGCCTACTAGATTGACCTTTCTTGCAACGGGAGAAGTGCTTAGCTTTGGGTTCAATCTTGCGGTGTCCTTTCCCAGTGACAGTAGTGGCAGCAAGGCACGTATTGTATTGTTTCCATCAAGGATAACAAATGGGAGTTTATATTATATTGCATGAGTTTATCCCTCTACATCATGTCATCTTACTTAAAGCATTACTCTGTTCTTTTGAACTTAATACTCTAGATGCATGCTGGATTGCGGTCGATGTGTGGAGTAATAGTATTAGATGCAGGCAGGAGTCGGTCTACTAGTCTCGGATGTGATGCCTATATACATGATCATACCTAGATATTCTCATAACTATGCTCAATTTTGTCAATTGCTCAACAGTAATTTGTTCACCCGCCGTAATTCTTATGCTCATGAGAGAAGCCACTAGTGAAACCTATGGCCCCGTGTCTATTTTCCATCATATTAATCTCCCAACACTTAGCTATTTTATTGCCTCTTATTTTGCTTTGCATCTTTATCATAAAAATACCAAAAATATTATCTTATCATATCTATCAGATCTCACTCTTGTAAGTGACCGTGAAGGGATTGACAACCCCTTTATTGCGTTGGTTGTGAGGATTTATTTGTTCGTGTAGGTACGAGGGACTCGTGCGTGGCCTCCTCTTCAAGGGAAAACCAACGCAGTGCTCAAGAGGTAGCAAAGGATGGTCAAGGTTCAAATCTAAATCAAATCTTGCAATAGGGGATGATGTCAAAATCAAACTTTCTCAGCAAGGTAAGCTTGTCCAAATCAACTTTGAAATTCTTCAGTAGCAGCACGGAACTGCCGAACAGATCTATCCTCCGAGAGATTTTGATGCAATAATATGGCATGGTGAAATAAGTGTCCTGTGTGTATAAGTAGTACGATAGTATTATTTATCACGTAGGATGTCGTGAAAGAATTGCAACTCTGGTTGCTAGTTAGGAACTGTCGTTCGATTTCATTTTAACAGTTGTCGTGCTTTATTCAATTTTCTGAATTCACCTTGTGACAACATCTAAAACCAGCGCCGTACCGATCGCTTGCAATATGAAATGCGCTGAGTTAGAGCAGATGGGCCCCCAAACATGCAGGCCCATCGGTCTCTGGCCCAAAGTCCAGACCCGTGAGCCTGTGTGAATATTATATTCTTAGTTGAACCCCCATATTATGTTATATATATTCCCCTTTGATTTTTGATATGTATAAAGTTGTGACATTAAATATTTTTCTATTTCTTTATTGAGGGAGTATTTATTTGTCAAAAATATATTTATGCGTTACTAGTTACTCCTTCATTTCTACTTCCTTTTGCTGATATGTGGGGCATCCGGCAATGGGGTCCACGTGCCATGCACCAAATAAGAGTGCACAACTATCTCCCTCGTCTGCTTGTTCAGAGAAAACCCCCTCTTGGTGATTGCATAGGGTTTTCTCATGGAGAACCAAGTACAAATTCTTCATCCATCCCCGATAAATCCAAGTCCTTTGGTCGCAGGTAATCCTAGGATGGTAGCCACCGGAGTTGATGCACTTTTTTCCTACTAAATCTAATGTGTTTCATTTGCAGTGCCCAAAGTGCGAGGATCCTACAAGTTTCTGTGCCCTCGGTGAGAAGCCACACTCGTTCCTTCTCATGCTAACATAGGATTTTAAACACGCATAGTATGTTCGTAGAATCCTCTTATCTATCCGAGAGGGTGGGGTTTTTTGAACATGCTGTCGACTAACTTGGAAATTTGGATTGCTATATTAGGATAAAAGGTACTAGTACCATGGTCAACACTGACGTGAAGGAGGAAATTATTTCTAGATTTGGATAGCAAATACATTGTGTTCTCATATTATTTTTCCTGCAGTGCATTCCTTGCTCCGCCAGAACACATGTACTCAAGCTGGTCGGCTTGCCATAACTGAATACATCAGTTTAATTGTTACACCAAAGACAAGCCATGGATATAATTTCCGAGTTGGGTTCATGAACCAAGAAGATCGCTGCTTTTTAATGGCCAAACTTGGATAAACTTTCTCAAGTGTTACAGACTGAAAGTTGGTGCATTAATGTTGATGGAAATAGCAGAACTTGGTCTCATCTTCACTGTGACCTTCCACCCCGACGTCGTTCCAGTAGATCATCCATGTTAGTTTTGTATTTGGTTCTTGCTTGTTGCCTTTATTACTTCTTAATCCACCTATTCTGTCTAACTAATCACCATTTAACTTGAGAAGTAGCAATGATTTGTGATTCCCTTCTGTCACGAAGATGCTACTTCTAACTAATATTTCTTATATTATTTCAAATTTAAGAACGCTACTCGTTTGTTGTTCTATAAGAACTCAACTGTTACGGATGGCACTGAAGTTGACTGGGATGACATCCACAAGTTCCTACAATTTATTGATCGTCTTGAGGTCCTTGTGTGGCGTTTCAATGGTGGAAGGCCACATGGGATATGTGTGCCACAGCTGCACACGTTGAACAGGTCCAACTATGTCGAGAAACTTATGGTACGAGCTGTTTTCTGTTATATATGTTGTTCATAAACTCGCGCTTATACACAGTTTTACAGCTGTGATCTTCTTGAAATAGAAACTACCCAGTTCTATTGTTCCTATACAGATGCCTGACCATGGTCGGGTCAGACTTGCACTTTGGTCACAACATGATGTTTATGTCGACCTACTCCATTTACCCTGGAGGAGAAAAGATACTTATTCATGGGTGGTCTCAAATAATGAAGGCTCGTCCACCTTGGAGAATAGGACAGAAGGTTATGCTCATGCTTTTCCTTGGTTGTAAAGTGAATATCCTGTTTATTGACCACATTGCGAGATGAAGCCGCTTTCTGAAGGTTGTGGATGCGCGGGGTGGCGCCTGGGGCTTGGTGGCCTCATCCTTGGTTAACTGTATGAAAAGTAGCATTGTTCGAGGTGTCCTTTGTACGGTTGAACCTGTATAAGTACTCATACTCCTTTCAGCTATGGTTGTTAAGTGCCCCTACTGGTTTCAGTTAAGGTTGTTATGTACTCCTACTACTTTTACAGTTTGTCGTGTTTCTTCAGTCCTGTCTTCCTCCAGCCATCAAAACCAAACCAGCGCTGGTGGCGCAGCTGCTTCTGCCTCCCACGGCTGGCTGCGCCTCAGCGCATGCTTTGCCGCACCACTGTCTCCTAACTCGTTAACACCAACGTCCGAGGCCTCGCCGTCGTCCTCTGAGCACTTTGGTGCACTCATCGCTACGCCGCCCTCTCGCATTGTCAACTTGTCAACAAACAAGAGGAATAGGGAGAGGACTGTACGTGGAGAGGATGATAGTTGGGGCCCACCATGTCCATGGTCGTATGCAAGGAAGTTCCTCATTTTTTGTTATATACTGCATTGTAAGCGTGTAGAAAAAGAAAATGCTTCCTCCTAGTGGTTTGCTGACATCTGGGGCCCACGACATTGTCAGCATATATAGTCAATAGACAAGACAACAACACAAGATCGGCTGACACCTCGGACGTAGCTGCTCGAGCAGTATTTTTTTGTTATTGTTGAGACGTAGCAGGGTTTCAACTGGGTTGTGGCCCGTCCAGCCCAGGCTTATATTTTATGTTCACCACATGACCAGCCCAGCTATTTTGTCTTTGTGAAAATGAGCCTAGTTTATTTTTTCTGAAGAATACCCAATCCAGGCCTACTTATTTTTCTATGCCATGATGTACTGCAACTCTTTCAAGACGGCTGCAAATCTTGAAAGTATTATGAAATGGGTTGTAAATATAAAAACAGATGACAAATTGGCAACTACTTTAAAATTTCTGAATTTTTTCACATTTTTAGATTCCAATTTCACTAGGCTTTAACCTAATTTCAATATATCTTCAAAGTACATACGTACATACGGGCGGGGTTTCAAACCCGTACAGTGACGACGTCATGTTCATCGGCAGCCAACCGATCGGGTCAGAACGGAGAAATAGCATCGTATTCATTAGGAGGCAACATACTGGGTCGAAATGCGTTGTGTTCATCGGGAGCCGAAAAGGGGTTTGGCGTACCGCAATAGGGAGGAAACGGACTTGTGTTCGAGCTACTATGGTCGAAAAGGGGTGCTGTTGATATGGAGGGGTGTGGTGTACCGCAAAACAGAGGAAACAGACTTGTGTTGGAGCACCTATGGTCGAAACGTGGGTCCTGTTCATCGAGAGGGGTGTGGCATACCGCACAATGGGAAACCATGGGCTAATGTTCATCCACCGTCTACTGCCTCGCTCTAGCCTCCACGGGCTACTATTCATCCAGCATCGACTTCCTTCAGCCTCCACCTACTACTGTTCATCCACCGTCGACTTCCTCCGGTCTCTACCAGCTACTGTTCACCATGGGGTCCTGTTCATGCAGCCTCCACCTGCTATTGTTCAACAAGACCTCCCACATGGGGTCCTATTCAACCAGCCCTCCACGGGGTCTTGTTCATCCACCCCCGACTGGGTCGGGTGTGTGGCGACCTCCTCTTGATTGGGGTCCTGTTCATCCAGCAGCAATGGCCTCTACTACCACGGGGTCCTGTTCATCCAACCCCCACGTCACCAGCGGGACATTATTTTAAACCGTTTGTTAGCCTGCAGCCCCGGGTTTTGAGGCGCGACTTTATTGGCACGTCTTATCCAAGCCGAGATTGTGTCCCCCTTATTAAGGGATTTTTATCAACACGACGTGGGTAACCCAACCGTCTCTGGGGTACAACTCCTTGGAAACAGCCAAGTTTTAAGGCCCAGGAGTAGGCGTTTAGATACTCACGGCCTTTATACAGGGGTACAGACCCGTCTCTCTCTGTTCCACGTTTGCTTCTTCCTTAGCCCTTGCTATCTCGAGTTCTAAAACCCAAATTTTGACCACCACAAGCCCTAGTCCTGTCTGGATCCAGACTTCCCGGTCGGTGGGTGGTTTCTTCTGTTACAGAGAAGGATATTGCGAAGCTTAGGGCGGCGAGATATCTGACCTCAGAAATTCTCCATCGGCTCCCTGCCGAAGAGCAGGTTATCCCTACCCCCAGAACCCGTGAGAGGGTCGTGTTCATCTCCCTCTTCCTCCAAGGGTTAGGATTTGCCCTTAATCCCTTTGTTCAAGGGCTCATGTTCTACTACGGGCTGGATTTTCATGATCTGGCCCCGAACTCTATTCTTCTTATCTCGGCGTTTATCGTCACGTGCGAGGCCTTCCTTCGAATCCCTCCACACTTCGGCTTATGGCTCAAGACCTTCAATGTGAAGCCACGGACGATGGGGGGGAAGCAGGCGGAGTGTGGCAGCTCCACCGTGAGCAAGCTTAATAGCGCTCTTTGGCTAAAAGGATCCTTCACCGAGTCCTCTGACTTATGGCAGCGGGAGTGCTTCTATATCACCGAGCTCCGTGGCTACAAGTGGGCGGTTGCGCCTGCGTTTCGATCCAGCCCTCTGATTCAGCTCGCATCATGGATTAATAAGGGGTTGGACTGGGGATTAATTGATGAGGTACAGACTCTGCAGAGCCGCATCCGGAGCCTCCTCGAGAGGGAACTTGATCTTATCAACATTATTCAAGTAATGCTGGTCCGTCGGACCATGTCGTCCCAGTGGCGACCTCTCCGCATGTGGGAGTTTAATCCCGAAGGGCCGCGGACACTTCAACACTTCTTCGGCACTATGCACAAAGGGATGTGGAAATTATTTTTTGGGAAATGAAAGCAGTGGTCGGATACTACCAAAGACATCGGCCTTGACTGTAACCATCCGGATACCACGGTAAATACCCGTCCGCCGAACACCTCCTAATCAGGTATCCCATGGTAAGACACAGAGCAAACCATTTCTTTCCAGCGCTAGATAAAGAAAGCGGAACAGATTAGGTGTCCGCCCCTTCCTGAAGACTCATCGGACCCCGTGCTAACAAGGATGATGGCACCGGCACAATACCAGTCGCCAGTGGAGGAGGGCAAGGTGGAGAACGGGAAGACTAGGGATGGCCTTCATTCCGGAGGTAAATTAGACACCGGGTCCGGAGAAATCAACATTTCTTCGCCCGAAGACAAAGGCGAAGGAGAAGCAAGCATCCCTTCTCCATATAGGAAGAAAAGGGACGCCTCCGAAGGTTGGGAGGAACTGACTCCCAAGAGGGGCAAGATGCCGTCATCGGGTGGCTCGGGATTGGAAGGCAATTCTATTGCACAGCTCCATCGTGAGGACAAGCCTTCGACCAAATCGTAAGTGAATTCGGGGTGCTTTAATCACATCCCGTTCCTTTCCTGTTACCGAAGCGACATGTAACGTTCATGTGTATCTTTACAGTTCGGCGCAGAGTTTTCCTGAGCGGTCCTTTTCTTCGGGAGATCTTCTCCCAGAGATGATGGAAAGCGAGACGCCTCCCCCGGCCTCCTTGCCCAATAAGGCGGATGACTCCGAAGTGTCATCTCGGAGGGTTTTTCTTCATCAACAAACGGCGCGAGGGATGAAGGAGGCATTACCCGAAGGTGAACCCCCGATCGTCCGGGGTTCGGGTGCCAACAATGAAGGCCCCGGACTATCCAGTTTTCAACCAGCGATGATTCTGCAGATGAGTGAACAGGTTCCTTCATAGGATGGTCGTGCTCCTACAGCGTCTTCCGGAGACCCGGCGGCGCCGGATACGTTGAGGGATATGCTGTGAAAAGCATCTGTCTCGGAGGAACAACGTACCTTGATGGGTACGGTGGTTGAGAGGATTATGTCCATGAAGAGTGGATTGAATGAAGCCTTCATGAACCTGCTAAGAGGCTTCGAGGTTTGTGATGTAATATTTTCAACTGAGGATTCTGTCCGCGAAGAGTGGATTGAATGAAGCCTTCATGAGTCTTATTTAGTTCAATTCTTTTTGCAATTTTTTTTGTCGAAACGGGGCGTGAAATATATCATTGGAAAGCTCCTGACATCTACATTACAATAATCTAATTTGTCTTTGCAAACAAATTATGGTTTAAGAGCAGTTTTGAAAAAAATTGTTTTTTCCAAAACCGAAAATGTGAATCGTATTTTGGACTTAATTTTCAAACGATTTGTCAGAATTGAGCAAATAAGATGGCGTTGGAAAGCTGGTGAAAAACCGATTCTTCCATATATCTATTGTTTTTTCAAATTCCAAAAGATCTAAAAGTAATTTGAAAAATGGTGAAATTCTAGATGAAAAGTATTTTCACGTTTTTTTTGCAAATGGTTTGTCGGATTGACGCAAATGATACGGCGTTTGAAAGGTATGGAAAATGCACAACTTTTTCGTGTTGAAATTTTTTTCTAATTACTTATGGTTTAAACTCTAACTCAAATATGGTCAAATTTGATTTCGAACACCTTTTTTTTAGTTTTTAAAAATGGGGCAAATAATATACCATTGGAAAGATATCGAAAACACGAAACTTAGTCATGTTGAACGTTTTCTCAAATTTGCAACCGTTAAAGAGTAATTTTGAATATGTAAGACCCGTCATGTTGTTTTCCCGTCACAAGAAACAGAGTAGTTGTACTGATCTATGTGTGTGTCTGTACTGATGTATTATTCACAGAATAGTTCCAAAAAAAGAGTACTTGAACGGATGTCTATATGGTTTTGTACTGAGCATGTTTGCACAGACTAGACTTTACTCTCTTTTTTGGTATGTTTTTTCTCGTAACTTCTCAATGGTAAAAAGAGTACTTGAACAGATGTCTATATGGTTTTGTACTGAGCATGTTTGCACAGACTAGACTTTACTCTGTTTTTTCTCGTAACTTTTCAACGGTTTATTGTATCATAGTCCCGAACTTGCATGCTTTATATCATTGAACTGAATGATATTTTTTTCAGATAGAAATTTTTCGTGTGTTTATTTTTTAACTCAATTTTTCGTAGTGATGTTTTGGACTCCTCTCATTTTACAATATGAAATTTTATCATTTGAGTTTCCGTGGGGTTTCTTTTTGTTTGAGATTATTTTCCAGACTTATCTGGGACTTCGTGTTGAACTTACAACATCCTCACCACAAGAAATAGAAGCAGCAACCATAATATATTTTTTGCACATACAAGCATACATAAATTTACAACATAGTATATCCTGATACATAGTTGGACGGATGTTGTGAGATTTTGAGAACTGATGAGGAACAAACATTAAAAATCAACTGGGAGTTTTACAGAAGTTCCATGCTGTAATGAGAAAGTCCAACACAGCTCTTAGATAGACACTCTGTAGATCTCCAAAACATAACGCATCCTGAGCTACCAAACAGTAACATCGGAAGATTACAGTTTCACATGTCTTAAATGTAGAAGGTTTCATTAAATGGCCACAACTTTTGAGTGGCTAGTTGGAAGCAAAGTCATCTTATCAGTGACTAATTGGTTAGCAGAACTTTTGAAGAAAAATCGAAGCAGAGGCGCTAGTGCTTTTGCGCACCTGACGATGAGATCCTTGGAGCTTAACCTGGAAATGGGGTCCGAAAGGCTCACGCCACGCTCGGCAGCCATCTGGCGCCCAAACTGGTGGCGTTGCCTTGTGGTTGGCCCAGCACCTGGCTCGCCGACAAGCTCCAGGGGCTAACAAAATAACCACTTCTAACCCAAAGACCCTGTAAAATCCTGACCAAGAAATCACTTTTTTCACACACAACAGCCACCAATTAGCATGCACAAGTTCATGTAAAAAGAACAACAAGTTCATGTACAGTAACATTACATGTTCACAAGAATCTCAACAAGTAAGCTTTTAAACTTGAACTTCCCCAAAAGAGAATTTCCAACCAAAGAATAAACCTTTCAAATAGCCGACACTAAACTGAACTAAAATAAGAAAATGATTCGGAATAAGATAGAATTGAACTGAAGTAAATTTTAGAAATTGTACTGAATTCAAATTAGAATTCGAACTTGAAAACTTTCCAAACAAGTACTTAGCTCGCTTGTCATACAACACTTTTTGAATTTGTCATGCGGTACTCTTTGAACTTGTGCAATTCGTTGGCGGCAGCAAGCAGCAACTAGAAGTATACAATTGTTGTATAACATCCTAAACACTGAACTCTATTATAGAAGGACTAGCCAGGGTCTCAGGAATCAACCAAATTTTCCACTCAAGTCTATATTCATCAGTACTAGTAGGACTCAAATGTGAGCTAATTTTCAATAGAGATTCACTAAAATGGCTTCTATTTTTTTTGAAACATCTAGCTTCTAATTGTTTTCAATTTAAACTTCCTAGTTTTTTCTGTTCTTTAGCAATGCAAAATGAAGTATTAAACAAGAAACGGGATGGGGTGAGTACCTATCGGTGCCGGCGGAGAAGCACGGTGGTCTTGCCAGCGAACATGGGGCTAGCAATGACGTGAATAATGCCAAGTTGGACTGCCAAGCTGGACGTCCTCGAACCCTAGCGGTTCCTCAGGTTGCACTATTTCTCCACTGAAGCACAGGCGATGGAGTTGGAGCGGGGCACGCCCACGGTGGCGATACTGAACAGCTGGGGATTGTGGCATCTAACTGCTTATACGCGGCGGAGGAGCGACAACGGAGCATCGATCCAGTGCGGGGGCGACTACTTGCTCATAAACTATTTTTTTGTTTCTGTTTTTCAATGAACTTATAGATATTTTTTGTTGAAAGTATGAAAACAACATTTATGCATTTTAATTCAAATTGACGCACACAAACACCTAAGGAGCATGTTCTTTTCACATCTTCCCAACTACTCAGTTAGCAGAATACCACATTTATGCATTTTTAATGGCAGCAGCAAAGAAAGAGAGAAAGATTGCAATGAGAGAGTGCCATTGACGCACATAGAGGACTACCATCAGTGCTCAACTTGGACGGCTGCCATCAACCATGGTGGACGACTGCCACCATAATAACAAATTGCAAACTACACAACTACAAATAGGCCAAACCGGTAAGCACATCAGAATCATAAGCAAGTGCACAACTAAGAGCACTATGAGACAGAACTATATTACAACTACAACTGCAAACACTACAAAAAAATACACTTCCGTGATGATACGTGTTTGTCACAGTAGGTCGCATTTTTTGTCATGCATGTACATCCATGACAAATTTATGACAGAATCAAGATAGTCATACCTGTGCTGTCGTAGAAGTGTTCCACGACATTACCAAAATTATCATCATGGAAGTGTCCACTTCCATGACGATAAACCGCGCATCACAGAAGTGCTTTCTTCAAGGGTGACCGACACGTGGCATCCACCGTAACGGAACACCGTTAAGCTATCGGGTCGGGTTTTGGATCCGATAACCCATTAACAGCCCCGACCAATGGGGATTTTCCACGTGTAAAATCATCATTGGCTGGAGGAAACACGTGTCGGCTCACCGTTGGGACAGATGTCATCCGCTCATTGGACCGAAGGCGCCTATGATATGGCGACACGTGGCACGGCCCAACAGAGGCCCATTCACGTGCAAAGGCCGCCTGTTTGACTTGGTCAAAGGTGGTGGGCCGCCCACGAAAGCTTGTTAACGGCCTGTTCGCATATAGCCCATTTACACCCGCTAACCAGGCCCGTTACGCCCTATCCGAATTAGGCCCAGTAGCGTCATCTGGGCCATCCAATATGATTCAGCCCGTTTTAACTTCCGGCCCATGTGTGGCCCATGACTTCTTTCGGCCCATATGAGGACCTTCGTAACTCTTGGCCCATTAACGGCCCGTGGTGAAACTGGCCCGTAATGAATAGTGTATCACTTTATACCCATTAACGGACCGTTATTCCATTGGACCGTTTCCAGCCCAAGTTATCTTTAGTCCTTCTCAGGGCCCATTGATTCTTGGGCTCATTTGCAGCATTCGGTTACATACGACCCGTTACTGTCATTTTCTGCTTGTGGGCCAAATTCAGCCCATCGTTACGGTCGGCCCATTTGCGGACCGTTAATACGTTGGGCCGTTTTCATGTCAAAAAAAACCCATTGGGCTGTTTTCATAGAGTTATCAAATACGGCCTATTAACGGCCCGTTATGGTCCACGAGTAGTACGGCCCATGATTGGCGAAATGATGATACGCCCCGTAGAAGGCCCATGGATCCTACGACCCGTATGAGGCCCATGGATAGTACGGCCCGTAGAAGGCCCATGGATCGTACGGCCCGTAGAAGGACCATGGACCCTACGGCCCGTAGAAGGCACATTTGATCCCTAAGGCCCCTATAGAAGGCCGATGGATCCTACGGCCCATATAGAAGGACAATGGTCCTACGGCCGAACGAAGGCCCATGGATCATACGGCCTGCAGGAGGCCCATGGTTACAACAGTCCGTGTGTTGCCATGATTATTTTGGCCTAGTTACCAAAAATAGGCTATTGTGGCCACTAGAAAAACACAGAAAAAGAACTTCAGTGACTACAAGCAAACAACTAAGCAAGACAATAAGGAAATAAATAAGCAAGCAATTAAGGCTAGCCTATTACCGCTATTACACATGTTACATCCACTGGGCATCAAAGTTCGCCACGGTGCAAATATAGGGAACAAAGCAGCATATTACATACATGGCCGTCAAAGTTGGCCACGGTGCAAATAAATGCGGCAGCAAAACAAAACATAACTGAAACAACTTCGAAGAGCTCAAGAAAGCGTTATCCGGTATCCACCGTGCTGGCAATAAGCTTAGCAAGCTGATTAGCTTTGTCCTGTTTGGCGCTAAAATCCTCCAACGCTTGTTGTTGCACCGGAAAGTATGCATCTGAATGCTCCAGGACTTCCGCAGTCCTTCCGCTTCTTGAAAGCACACGGTGATCGATGTCTTTCGACTTGTAGTTGAGACTCAAGAAACCGAACTGATTCGAGAAAGTGAGTTTGAATAGCTTGTGCATGCGGTAGTGGCGAGAACTCAAACACTAAACCAAGACAGGACTTTGGGGTTGTCTCACTGTCTTCAAGATAGTCTTCCTTAGCTGTTTTATCAGCTTTGTTGGAGACCAACAAGGATGTGTCACTATCCTGAACCTTATCGCATTACTTCCTTTACCATTGCTTAATAAGGCACTCTTCCCCAATATTCATCAACATTCTAAAAGAAGAAACAAGCGGACACATAACAAGTTTAGCATGTACTAGTATATGGAACTCATTTCGGTGAACCAGGTCATTAGTAAGGTGGACAGGATTAAACTACCAAGTCTTCTATTGCCAAGTACTAGTAGATAATAAAAGAATCAAACAAACATATATCTATGTCCTATGGTCACTGCATTGTCTTGCCAAATCAAAATAGAGACACGGTTCAAATCATATCAGTTCAAGACAAAGCAGTAGTGAAAGAATACAAAGCGTGGGAAACAACATGGCACAACAAGATTTCAGATGGGTACCACGGGTCTACATGTACAACAACACTATTGGCTCTGTTGTGATGCTAGTAATGTGCATGATATGAAAGTCAACTGTATACACAATTGAATTGAAATCAACAGAGCTATTGATAAGAGCAAACCTGTTAAAGAAACATGCGTGAACATACCTGCTGTGCCATTGGAGTTTCGATTGGATCCTTCAATTTAAAAATAAGTTTGTATGAGTAAATACAGTGATACAAGAGCAAAGCAATCATAGTTAAAAAAAAGGCGCGCCTAAGCGAGCGCTTAAGCGCGCCTAGGCTCTAGGCGTTGGCAGAATGCATTGCGCATAACTACGCATAATCTGTGCATAACTGCGCATAAGCATGCGCTTTGGTCAGTAAAGCACAAGCGGTGGCAAAACACACAATTAACGCCTAGCGCTTTTTTGAACTATGATAGCAATGGAATCTTAAATTAGAACAGTTGTTCTTCAGGTTTAGGCACTTGTTCTACATGAACAGAGTACAGTAAGACGCAAGAATAAAATACTTAAAAATAGAAAATGAGCTCATAGACCTCACCACATTCTTGGTTATGGACCAGTACAGAACAAGGCCTTCCCAGTCATCATCCAGTAAATCTGTCTCACTAGAGAACGTAAGGGAATTTGATGAGTTTGTTTGCCAGTTAAGTATGTTTTCTTCAGGTAATTCCGATACTGCCACCAAGCATTCTTGAATATAGCAGAGGTATTAGCACAGGTTACCTCATCCCGAGTTTCCAAATCGGTCCTTCTCTATAGAGAAAAATGGGAAAATTTGTTGTATTATAACCATCATGGAGGTAGGATGTATGGGACGAAGCAAAGTAATTGCCATGAATAACATTACTTACACATAACTCTGGAAAACACACCGAATGGCATTTTCCTTCATCTTGATATAATATTTCCAAGATGGGAAGATACGCTTTATCGATTTAACAACATCAAATGCAATAGATGCTAAACTACGACTGGGTGGTTGTGCTTCCTCCACAGGAATAGGCGTACTAACTGGTGGAGTTGGGGTTCGCCGTGATAGTCTTGACCCTTTGGGCCTTTGGAGCTGCCTTACTAACTGCTCTTGTTTGGGAGCTACTGTGGTGGAGATGGTGCTATGTCAACAGGAACTGGGTTACTATCGGCTGGGGTTGGGGTAAGATTGGGTGAAGCTGGTTCTCTGTCCATCGCAGTAGGGGTACAATCTGCGAGAGTTTGGTTTATGTGTGGTAGGGCTGGTTCTTGTGCATGTACAACCGGGGTATTATCTCCACCAAGAGGTAGCACTGTTTTATTTGAAGACCGTTTTTATTCCGCTGAATCTTGGCATCGCCCGCTCCAATTCAAATGGCTGATAAACAGGAAACATAGTTGAATGTACAAACATTGTATGAGAGACAGATGCAATAGATAGTGTGGAAAAAATAGTGCATGAAATAGTTGACATGTATATTGTTTAACTAAAACGGATAGCATGACATAATTTCACATATATGATGTCTATCTAAACTGGATAGCATAGCATAACATAATTCAAAGATATGATGAATAACTAAACAGGATCGCATGACATAATTCACCTACATGTTATCTAAGTAATCAGGATCGCATCATTTAATTCACATATGTGATTTATATGCTAAACAGACGGCATTCGATATGATGTCTGAACAAAGAACATGGTGTTGAATATTGTGTATATGATGTCTAAACTATGCAATGCAAGACACCGTATGAATGATATGAGCAGTATAACCGTGCCAAGTTAGAGCATACACCTCGATTGGGGAATATGACGGTCATCATCTCTCGAATCCATCTACGAGGAGCTATCGGGACCCAACAAGAGATCTGCTTGACGTGTAGCACTGCTGCTCGCTGAAGGCCTTGTTTTCACTCTAGATTTTTCCATCTCCCACCCAAATGGCTGATTCACAGGAAGAGTAGTTTAATGTACAAACATTGTCGACAAATGAAAATGTAATGAAGAAAAGGATGGGCAAGATATCATTCAAATATATGATGCCTGGTTAAACAGGATGGCATTGCACATTTCACATATATTATGGCTGGCTAAAAGACATGAGACTGCATAATTCCCATATATGATATAGAAACTAAATAGGTGGCATTACAGAACATGTCTAAACTAAGCAGATGACATATATGATGTCAAAAGTAAAGGCAACATATGCATGATATGACTAACATCATCATGCCAAGGTAGACCAAACACCTTGGGGGGTAAATAGGAGTGGTCAACGGCGTCTGAATACACCTCAGAATAGATATCTTCCTCTGGATTACAATCTGGAGAGGGGTGGGGAGGGTTTGCCATTGAACCCACCATGGAGCGATGTCTGCATGACATTGTATTGCCGCATAAAACTCTTCTCTTTTCTCTACATGTTCAGCATGGTGTGTACAATATCGACATGCATACGAAAAAAATATGGTGAGATTATGTAAGGAGAGCATGCAGAAATTTAGAGATGGTAACAACCGGTGGATCGGCGTTTTCCGTTGAACCAAAATAGCCCTAATGGATCGGCGTGATGTATAGAAATAAGTGATGCAACAAGTGTACAACCTCTTTGCCGAGCGTGTCGACCTCAAAGCATCATTGGGTTGGTCATTTGAAGCAGTTGAGGCAGAGCTAGCTATCGGAGGTGTGGAGGAAGATCTGAGGAATCAGAGGCGGCGCCCGTGGCTTTGCTGTTGTGATGGATCGTTCTATCGTTGGAGCAGCTACGGTGAGCCGTAAGACGTCAAGGCTGAAGAAGCACAAGACAGACATCGTCAATCTCAAGTGGGATTCTAATAGCATCTCCAATAGATGATGTAAAATGGATGTAAAATGAACATCACCAAAAACCACCTGACTACAACAGATGAGGTAAAAACTGTTGACTCTGAACTAAACTGTCGAAACTGAAATTTACTGTGGAATCTGAATGCTACTGTCGAAACTGAATGCAATGGTAGCAGAGAGGCACTTGACATGTAGTTTAGGGAGGGCCTGCAGTTCATCTTCAACCTGCACCCCCTGAGCCGCCAGCCACCACCGGCCGAACCGCCGGCCCCAGCGCCGCCTCGCCGCCCCGAAACAACTTGCCACCGCCGCCCCGGCCAGCCCTTTAGGCCCCCCGCCCCCCACCCTGAACCCTAAGATAGATAGTGGGGTATCTCTACGGCGAGCCCCCGTCCCCGCTGCGGGTGGTTCTTCCTTAACTCCGTGAGCCCCCCAACCCCTGAAATTCGACTGACCCAAAAGTCGATTCAGTCGACTGAAGTGTGGCTTAATCGGAGCAGAGCAGCAGCACGAGCAAGGGGGAGAGCAGCAGCAGCAGCTGGGCGAGTGAGCGATCGAGCAAGAGCCGGAGCAGCAACAGCAGCGCGAGCAAGAGCCGGAGCAGCAGCAGATCTGGCTGGTATGGACGCCGCCGCCGAAGGGGCCTCACACTGGGGGAGAGCCGCTATGGAGATGTCGCCCGCGGAGCCGGCTTCAAGGTAGGCGCTCCATGGGGGTGCGGGATGGAGCACCGTCGGCGCCGGGAGGTCGAGTTAAGGAGAAGGTGCGATGCGATGAGTGTACAACCTCTTTGGTGGCGCCGAGTAGGCCTCGGCTTCGTCCGAGGAGTCGGTGAGGATGATGCGGTTCCAGTGGAGCAGGTTAAGGCGGCGTTGTGGGGATGGAGCAGCTGCGATAGACGAGGCGGTCGTCGGAGCAGCTCCTTGGAGGTGGAGGACGGGGTGGCTGAACCGGCGGGACGGCGAGATGGACGACGGATCCTCATCCAAGGAGGTGGACGAGGGACGTCGAGTTGTTGCGGTGGACGACGTCGTCGGGGAAGAGGCTCCGGCTGGGCAGCAGTGACGTGGTGGATGGAGGAGGGTGGGGTTTCGCATCTGGAGCGGAGAGGTTATGGCGGCCTGGGATTTCGAATGGCGAAAAGGGGGTGAAGCATGACTTAGGGACACGCTTGTCCAAAATGTAGGGTGTGTTACAAAAGTACCCCCACCGATTTAAACTAGCGGCCCTTTCAGCTTAGGGTTAGAAGGGGGATTTCACGTGTCGGGATTTGGCAGCTGGAGGGAGTTTTCACGCGTGTTGTAATTTCGGGATAGCAAGGCGCGGGTTGTGAAGGCGCCAGTTTTGGGAGCACGATATCTGAATTTTCGGGATATAACAAGACGGGGGTTGAATTTTAGGGACAAGCCTAACATGTAGTAATATTGTACTTGTACGTACCAAATCAATTCGCACTTCCCTCAACCAAAAAGAAAACAAAAAAAATAAAACTATGCACACCACACAAAGAGAGATTCTTGCCCCGTTTTACTATACAAATGCTATTCAAAGCTACTCCCTCCTTCCATCTATATAGGGCCTACTGCGTTTTTTGATGCCAACTTTGACCAAATATTAGAGCAATGATATATGACATGCAACTTACACAAAGCACGCCGTTAACTTCGTCTGTTAAAGGTTCTTTCAATGATATAATTTTCACATTGTGCATGTCATGTACTATTAATCTTGTCAATAGTCAAAGGCGGTCTTAAAAATCTCATTACGCTCTATATAGATGGAACGAGGGAGTATGAATCCATGTTATGTCCGATTAATTTTTTTCGCTTGCTGTATAATGCATGTAACCTACTCATACCAACATTTTAGTGCATTCCCAATGTCTATATTACCGTTGCAATTCGAACTAAATTTGAATTCGTTTCTCTATTTCAATAAGAATCTACAATCATGATTGTTTCCAACTTCAACCATCATAGTTTCCTTGCTATCCGCCAGATATAAATCGGACGGCCTTTAATGCGGGATGGCAGGCACACCATCATCAACAACTCCGTTTTTTTAGAAGAGTAGAGATAAAATATATTAAATGTAGTATAACATGTTCATAAACACACCATGTGTATCATCGTTATATATATTCACACATGCGTCGGTTTAAAACACTATGATAAATTCTTCAAATATCCGAATTCGCTTTTTATACTAAAGTATATATGATCTCTATTCGTCTTTTACACCCACACAACCCTCTTATCTTTGTAGCTAGCGCTAACTTTCTCTTGTGCATGCAACGCCCGCATGTCCCCTCTCACGTTCCAGTAGGCCAGCCACTCTATATCTTTGACGTGGGCACACACAAATTCGATGACACTCTTTATCGATCACGCGCGCACACACACACACACACATCATCCCTCTTTTCGATTCTATGGACACCTCAAGCCGGTGATACCTCCACTCTCTTCTCGTGGATCGCCCCCTCCATATATATGTTATATCCAGGACTCTATTTCACACACATTGCATATGTTACATTTTTGATTGAACCCCCCCAAAAAAACTCTCAAGAACCCACACACTATATCTCTCTAGGTTTGTATCTCTCTCACACAACCCCACTTAGGTGGTGTACGTATACAAGAAGAGAATAGGTGCACCGTGCACGTACTCATGCTTCGTGCCCAGCCACACCCGCGCGGGTACACGGTGGAGCTCATTTCTTTACGAAATGGCAGCCCACGTGCTAATTTGAATGCCTGTAGCGGTTGTTTACCTTGGAAGGTCGTGTACCACGCCTGCACGAAACAAAGTTCGACTTGACGCGTTGCCACGTTATTTTTAAATAAAGTTATAGCGCTCAATGACACGTACACAGAATATAAAACGATTTTTATGGAGAAAAAGGTAGTCCGCTCACTATATAAAATGGAGCCTTGCGTGCCTGGTTTGTCGCTCTTCAAAGTATCTCACACAAGGCTGCGGTGGCCTCTCTCTCTCTCTCACCGTTGGTCACTGATCCGGCCGCATCCCGTCCGCCAGGGGAAAGGGAGTGCGGTGGCCTCTCTCTCTCACCGTTGGTCACTGATCCGGACACATCCCATCCACCGGGAGAAAGGAGGGAAGTGCATCATTTCTCCGTTCGACGGCGCCGAGGCAGCACATCCCGATCTGCGGTACACGTCATTCTCTCTGACCAAGCTCCGGTGCGGCAGGGCCTACGCCACCTGCTCGTAGATTCCGCCCGCCGCCGCTCACCTAGTTACATCCCGACGACCTCTAGGTATCCCCTCTGGCCTTGCTCCACTGTCCGTCTTCCCACGTCACTGGATGTGGTTCTTCCATAGTTCTTTGCCCAAAACGTAGCTCGTCCAGCGTACTTTCCATATTGCATTCTCGTCCTCACACCGTTTTAGACAAACACACCGTGTTGTTATCTTCCCTTAGGGCAAGGAATATGCTTCTTTTTTGTCGTCGCATGTGTCATCAACTGTTATTGGCCAGTAATTATTTCCTTTCTACCTCTTTTTTGCAAACAGGACTATCATTTCACCTCGTTGCTATTGCGACCTTTTGGTGAACTGCACAAATCACTTTTTTCTTAAGAGTGTTTTGTGCAGTTGTACTAAAATGTCACATGGGCAACGTCTCTACATTTCAGTGCGACTGCACAAAGGGAGATTGGTTTTGCTCTATCCTCCTCATCCAACTCCGAGCCTAATCTTCTCCAACTAGTTAGTCTTAAGAGAGACTACAAAGGTAATCGGCTTCTATGTATGTGTTTATTGTTTCATCAGCAGTCCTCTATTATCGTAATCACACTTAATATCTTTGGAACAGGGACGCTCAGCTCTATTTTAGTGGAACTGCACAAAATGATCGAATGTTGCATGCCCGGATAGCTACTTTTTTCCCAACATGCCTTGTTGATTTAGACGAGCTGGGGGACGTTGCTGCCAATGAAAGCATGGATCAATTTTAATTTAACACCTTCTCACAACTCGTTTTCATTGTGATGTAATTATTAGCTCTTATCTGCTAATAATTGACAAGCATTAGCAAGGAAGTTAGTTTTATTGTTTCAAAGAGCATCGATGGCAAGACACGCTAAATGAAGCTGAAAGCTCACACCATTGTACAATTTCATGTCTCACTGGAAAATTATTTGAATAGTATGTCAATTATGTAAACAAATGATGGAAGCTTGATAGCATTGCCGTAAGCCTCTTCATCATCCGGTCCATGTGCCATGCACAAAATTATACTCCTTCGCTCCTAAATATTTGTCTTTTACAAATTTCAAACGGGCATATTTTAGAGTGTAGATTCACTCATTTTGCTTCAGATGTGTACTCCTCCGTTCCTAAATATTCCATTCGTCTTTCTAGAGATTTCAACAAGTGACTACATACGGAGCAAAATGAGAGAATCTACACTCTAAAATATGAATATACATCCGTATGTGCCAGTCCATTTGAAATCTCTAAAAAGACAAATATTTGAGTAGTCACTGTTGAAATTCTAGAAAGACAAATATACTCCGAGTATATTTAAGAACCGAGGGGGTAGTGCACAACCGCATGGGAGACTCAGCCCGGTCGTTGCGCCGCATTAATAGTGAGTAATGAGCAGCCAAATCGTAAGCCCCACCTTTCCCATTGTAAGTTGCTCTGAAGAAGCAACCATCAACATGCTCTTTGAATTCGGTCATACTCCATCTGTCACTGTTTATACAGCGCGCTTCAGAAAAAAAGAAAATAGATCTGTGGGACCAAGCCGACTAGTGATCGGCCTGAAAAATAGCATTGGTAGTTATAGCACAACGTCTATTACTAGAGGGAATAATGCGTACACACATGCATGCAGTGCTTCCACCCCGGGTACACACATGCATGCACTTACTCCACTCCCTAGTACTGTAGAATAGAGTACATGGAGAGAAAATTGTGGACTTGATTGCGGTTACCACGCCCTAATTAATTGAGCATTAAACCAAACGCGTCTAAAGTCTCTCTGGTGGTGGAAATGCATTGAGAGAAATGCATCATAATGAAGCGCTACCAGAACTGTGATGAGGGAGGAGTAGTATGAAGGTTCAAAACCAAATACGCAGATGGCGGTCGGTCAACGCACCTCCTCTTGGCATATCACTGACATGTGGGATAGGAGTGTGAGCAAACCGATCTCAATTGACGGCAAATAGACAACCTGCCGTTCCTTGAGAGAAACGAGGAGCGAGAACACACAGACGGGTTCGCATGGAGGCCAAGATATATTCGAGCATGGTTGGTTGATTGATATCATTCATTACATGTTGGGCTGCTGTTTTCCGCCCTTCTCCAGAATAAACGTGTACTTTATCAGAGATAAAGAAAATAAGAGTACAGACGCTCCACCATGCGGTTCTAGTAGTAGTACTACTCGTACTACTACGCTTGGCTCTTCGCCTCTTCGTGAAGTCGAACAATGATGGTACTCCGCATGTTGGGTACTACAGCGTATGCCTCTGATAATCTGACACCGAATGGACTGATGCATGTCCACCGAGGGTAGGTTGCATTAGTCAAAAGGCATAAGTGAGCTTCACCTTTTCCTGCAAGCTTCTCCTCGTTCTGCGAGTTGACGGGACACACCAAAAAGTAGTGCTAGTCCATACTCCCTCCTTTCTGGTTAATATGGCTTAATCTTTTTTACGGATAAATGAGAGAGCTTTATTCATATATAAGCATTCTTAGGACGATCAGCCAAGACACTGGTCACTAGGAAGCGAGGTACCCCACAAAAAAGAAGTAGGAAGCGAGGTGTTTCATCAAGACAGCTCTCGGCCACATTCAAAGTGCGGCAAGCACGGTTCGCACGAAGACGCGCCGCAAGGTTTGCTGACCTATTTACATGCTGAATAACAAAAAAAGGGGAAATATTACCGAGCGCTACTATTTGTAAAAGGATATGAGCCAGAATTAAGCTAGAATTGTGGCTAGTGTTCCATGCAATCAACTTCCATTATCACATGCGAGAACCCTCGAAGAGAACCAAATGTGTTGAAGATTGCTTTATCACATTTTGAAATTATAATAAGAGTGCACACGCTCCTCCATCCGGTTCCTAGTACTAGTATAGTACTTACGTACCTTTATAGACTATATTAGTAGTACTAGTACTAGTAAACTTTGCGCTTGGCTGTTCGCCTATTCGGAAGTCGAACAATAGTAGCACTAGTAGTATAGGTATGCTTCTTCGTAATCTGACACGAATTAATCTGTTGCACGCCCACCGCCTCGAGCGAGGGAGATCTTTTATTAGTCAAAAGTTTCTCCTTGTCCTGCGAGCCACCGCGCAAGTAATGCTAGTCCATACTGCCTCATCTCCGGTTAATATGGATTAATTTCAAACGAGATAAATACACTGTCTCGTCATCAGATATTTGTAATAATATGGTGATGGACTTCATAATACACTCATTGCGCCAATATATATATATTTTCCGGTGTTTATACGGTCACTAGCTCACCCTGACTGAGTATGTGTGTGCATGAACGTGCAGGTTGAGCACTTAGCATGACCGTGTGTGTTCCGTCGTGTGCTCGGACATGCATGCATTAGGTCGTCGCGCGTGTTTTTGCATCCATGTGTACGTGTGACTGTTGCATACACGTAGGGGGAGTACGTGTAGGGGCCACTAAGGAGCAGTCAAATCGCACAGTAAGTTAGTCGGAAGAAGCAACCATCATTTCACTCTTGAATGACACGTACGCAATATAAAATGGTTGATATGGAGAGAAAAAGAAAAACCACTATATATACACTAGCAGGAGCCTAAGCTACAAGCCAGCTTGCTAAGGTTGCTCTCTTCACAAGCATAGAACGACGGGCCTGATCCCGCAGCTGGGGGAAGGGAACAATGTTCTGCGTAGACACGGTCGACATCGGCGAGGGAGAAAACCCACAGTCGGTGCGTCCCAATCGGGGGTCACTGCGGTATGGGCCGATGCCGCATCCCAACCGCCCTTCTAGCTACAGCCCGACGTCCCAGGTAGTCCATCTACCTTTTGGAGACGGCTTGCTCCACTACTGTAGCTCCATCTCCATGTCGATCTTTCTCTACTTCTACCGGCTTCTACTTGTGATGAGTTTATTTCTCATGAACTAGTGCCAGTACTATTATTCTAATCACACTTCTTCAATATCTTTGCCATCGGGGATGCTCAGTCGATTTTAGTGGAACCGCACAAAAGCATCGATGATCCGAGGGTGCCTACCGTCTTTCCTTCGACAGTGTTCTACCGCCAGGGAATTAAATCATGTTTAGGGTTTAGGGTTTAAGTCGTAGTGACCCCATCAGTTGTTTTTCTTTCGTACACGCTCTCAAAACTTTTTTCTTTAGTTGTGAAGTAAATATTGGCTATGATCTGTGAATCATTGAGATGCATCAGCATGCGTGTTAGTTTTCCTTTGTATTTGATGGAATGTTGTAACGGGGCAACCTTGGAATAGAATGAAAATGGAGTGGAAAGTTTCCGTTTTTCCAGAGAAAAAATGGAAATGGAGAGAAACCAACGTTTCGTTTCGTTGGATCGCGTCATCGAGCAAAACCAACGTTTAAATCACGTCTGTCGTGTTCGTGTCTCACTATCCTCCACGACTCGACCCCACACGTTCGCTCGGCAAGCCACTCACCGCAAACCGAGTATACGATAACTTTCCCGCCTGCTTGTTGATGGATCGCGCCATGGAGTACTACTAGCACTACTGGAAGAGATTGACGAGTTGGGGGAGGATAGCTAGCTGTAGCACGGACTCCCAAGAACTTTTTACATGCATGTTGTAGCCGGCTATTGCGACCTTTGACCGCGTAGCAGCCGCGTGCACCCAGAAGAGGCTCGGGCGACGCTCTCTCGGCTGGCGCGCCGCTTCAATGCCGGCGCCAGTGAGAGGTCGCGTCCGCTCTGGCCGGGCATGAATGCGGCACTAACCGTTTCGGGCGGGAAGCACGTGTGGGTGATGAAGAGGGTTCGGGTTGGTCAGGACCGACCGTGGTAGCGGTCCGGACGTGCGCAAACAAGAGATGTTGTACGTTAATATTGCTGCGTATATAATTAACAATGTAAATAATGTGCCAGTTGGACAAATATGATTGGAGATGGAGATGGAAATGGAATTTTAAGTAAACACAGATATGCATGTCTATGTCCATGTGTGAGTGCGCGACGACTCTCGCGACCTGGAAGCGGGGGCGTGTTTTTGATCGAGTTTTCTTTCTTGGTACGTTAGAAAATCAGTTTGTCTAATTCACATCTAGATATTATTTAAGGATATCACACCTAAGATCCCACAAGTACATAATGTAGCAACAAGAAACAAAAAAAACTAGGACAAAAAAATAGACCACAAAGAGAGTGGACATCAACTTAGATGTGACATAACTATGTCACATCTAAATGTGACCTAGACAGACCCGTAAAAAATTGTTCGCCAGTTTTCGTTTCTTTTTTCCGGGAACGCGCGTATTCTATTTAAAATCACTGCTACGGAGAGATTTTTTTACTCCATTATAGCCTCTTGTTTGATAGAGTTTCTCGCGTCTCGCTCTCTCACCCTCTCCATATCAAAAAAAGATGACAGTGTCCACTCTATCTCTCTCCTCACCGGTGGTCACAGATCCGGCCGAATGCGAATCCCGTCCGCTGCGGGAGGTGAGGAGGTGCAGCGTTAGCGTTATCGCCGTCGGCGACGGAGGGAGCCGATGCGCACTGTCCCCTCGGAGCCGGCGCTGGCGCGGACAAAGATGCCAAATGGATGATGCATCACCACGATGACCTATCGATGCTCATGGTTGTGCCTCGTCGTTGCTTTGGCTGGTGAAGTTGATCGATTTTCAATGAAAAACAAGCTTTCTTCCATCAGTGCTCTTTGCTTGTTACGCACAAAGATGATATGCTTCATCAGTTCACCTTGGTTGCGTTGGAGACGCAGTCGTCTTTCACGTTGGTGCAATTTTATCACACAATTGGCTATGAACCAAATTTTCCTCGAAGAAGGATCGACGTTGGTACTAAGAGCATAAGTTTTGTATTGATTTCTAAGCCTTCTCACAATTTTGTCTCCAGCTCCCCTGTAATTTTATTTGTCCAGCTATTAACTTTGATTTAAAAAATGGTGTGGACTAAAAACCCGGATGGACGTAGTAGCCCACCATTTTTATTTACTCTGCATATTAGATTTGACTGAAGTAAAACTTTATAATAGTCTCAAACCTTTCCGATAATTGAAATTAAAATTCTTTATTTGTACACACTCTCACACGATTCCGATAATTTGGCGCATTTGTGGTTGTTCACTTAAGGGAGGGTAGTGTACCACACGTGAAGGACAGGAAGTGCGACCAGGACACGTGGGCGTGGATCGTTAGTTCATCGAAAGTAGTACTAGTTTTCTTCACTGTACATTAGATAAAGAGTTATGCTTCGTACTTACACAATTAAAAATGATTGTTATGGAGAGAATAAGAAAACCACTCCACTAGTATATATTACTCGTATACACGAGAGTACTATATGGACGCGGCTTGACTTAGTGCACCTGCCTTTGGGTTTATGACAGGTGGGCCCAAAATGTGGCTGGCTCACCTGTCATACAACCAAAAGCAGGTGCAGTGAAGGCACTGGAGCTCAATCCGTACTACAGTAGTATATATATAAGCGGGAGCCTCAGCGCTTGTTCGCTAGGGTTTGCACTCTCCACACGCTCGCCGCACTACATATATGTTACACGCTGGAGGCTCAGCGTTCATTTGCTAGGGTTTGCTATATTCATAGTCTCTCACTCTCTCTTCACCAGATCTAAACAAGATTGCATTGGCCTCTTGTCTCTCTCTCCCCCCTCACGGCTGGTGAAGGAGGCATCCGTATCCCGTCGCACCGGGAAGGGGAGGAGGTGCAGCGTTCACTCTATCGCCTTCGGTGAGGGAGGAAATCCACTGCCGGCTGCGCTATTCTCTTTCACCCAGCACATGTGCGGGAGGACCACCGACCCCTTCTTCCTCGCTGCCGTACGTAGTGTGGGCAGATCCGGCCTCCCGCCGCATGCCTTGCCACATCCCGACGACCCTAAGGTATAAGTTTCTTTGAAACCGTCGTTGCTCTAGCTGCATGTAGATCGTTTTCTATCTGTAGTCGAATCTAGGTCTTGGTTCAAAGAGGAAAGAAGGGTGCGGTGGGCTGGAGCAAGAATCTAGGACGTGGTTCAATGAGGAAAGGAGGGGCGGAAAGTAGTATAGACTGGCTATCCAGCCGCTTTATAGGTCGAAAAGGGAAAAAGGGGGTAACCCAGTACACACATAGAACCGATCTCTTTGTTGAAAAGGGAAAGAAACTGGGGGGTCGGGTAGTTTGTGCTGGACTAGATTTGCTGCCCTCACTTAGGAAAAAGGTTCGAAGAGAACAAATATGGGACCAACGCATATATGCTGCTTGGCTACATACTCTGCATCACCCATTTATACGTGTGGACGTACATGGTGCTGGCATGTCCCATACAGCTATTTTGCTATTGTTAATCTAAGAATGCCGCTGGAAAATTGAAGCAATGCCACTATTAAAAGTAAATTACATTTTTTAACGAATCTTGTTTCAAGAGAATGTCTCTGTTAATTGAATCAATGCAACCATTTTAGAAATATATGCTACTATCCTACTTTGTTTTCCATCACAGGCCGTCGAAGCCTGGACCAGCGCCGCCCGAATCGAAGCGTCGGCACGAATCCAGCCAGAGGCCCGCTCCAGGCACCCGGCCACCAAGCGAGGGTCGGCGCCCAGAAGATCCTGCCGCAGCCGGTCCAGTTCAGCAGCAGCGCGGTCCAGGACCGCGGGAGGAGTCGGAGAGACAGCAGTAGGCGGAGTAGGAGGAGTTGGCGGTGGCGTAACCACTGCGCCCTGAAGCGGAACCAGCGGCTCCACGATGACGGTGGAGGCTGCGCCCAGCAAGGCCGCCTCGGGAGTCGCTTGGGACAAGGGTGCTGAGCTCGCCCCTGCGGGCTCAGCCAGGCCTCGCGAGGACGCCCGGGCAGGAGAGGCCTGGGCGTCGGGGTCGTCTTCCTTTTCGGGCAGAGGCACCACCACGGATGGGGCCTCAGGAGCCCACTTCAGCTTCTTCGCCGCAGGCGCTAGCCTGACCGAAGAGCATGGACATCAGATCTCGTCAACAAAGCACTAATCAAGGCAGGAGGCGGGCACTTACAGGTCGTCTCTGGTGGACTCGAGCAGCCTCCGGCCATACTTGAAGCCCGAGAGCCGGCTGCAGGGATCGGCCTCAAGGGGACCAGGAGCGGCAGGCCGTCCGCGGATCGCTCCGGGGCCGGGGCGTTCTCCGGGGCCGGGGCCGGTCCTTCTTCGGGATCGGGGGCAGGCTTTTGCCTCCCCGCTCATCCTCATCTTCGTCGTCGTCACTTTCGGGGAGGCGGAGAACAGCGGGCCTGCGCCGCAGGAGGGAGCCCTTGACTCGACCCAATCAACCCCTCTCTGGCTCCCTTTCCTCCACCTCTTCGCTGGAGTCGGAAGAGGGCACGTCCACCAGGTCCTCCGGAGCCTCCACGGGCACGAGTCCGTCCCCATTGAAGGCGGGCATGGACCCCACAAAATGCTCCCAATCCTCGCGAAGAAATAGGGGCGCGGGGGCGCCCTTCGTTCTGCCACATCGCCCCCTACCAAGGACTGGAGGACCGTCACCAGATCCTCGCTGGCCAGGGCCACGGGGCTCGGGTTAGGCCTCCACATCGGAAGCGAGTACTGGCGAAGAGGAGCCAGTTGGTGCTCCAGGAACTCCCTCAGCAACGACGCACCGGTCAGCCTCGCCGCCGCCGCATCGTCCGGCTTCAGATCTGCGTCCATCCTCTCCAGCACCAGCTTCGCGCGAGGATCCCGAAGCTTCGCCCGGGACTAGTCGTCGGAGCGCTCGGCGGGCTCCGTGGGCAGGATCAGTCGAGGGTGGATCCGCCCAGCATCCACCAAGACCCACTTGCTCCTGAAACCCTCAATCCGCTTCCCAGTGTTTGAAATGGCAATAGCTCCGCCGTACGCGACGAAGCTCGCGCACGCGGAGACGGGACCACGGGAGAATCGGAGTAAGAAGTAGTGGCACAGCAAGGCCACCGAGGGCTTCACCCCAACATGGGCCTCACAATAGTAGGCGAAGATTGCCAGGAGAAGGACGGAGTTGGGATGGAGGTGCAGAGCGTGAATGTTGTAATGGCGAAGGACGGAGAAGAAGAACTCAGAGAAGGGAGGCAACAGACCAGCAATAACGGCGCCCGCGAAGAACAGGTAGAAGGTACTCCCCCGACCCTCAGGGGCGGAGGAGCCGGCCTTGAACACCGCCTGTTCGGCGACGCCTGCGCCTCCGCCAGCCGGGCGATCGAGGCAAGGCTCGCCGCTGACACATTCGGCGGGTCCAAGGCAGGAGAGTACCAGGCTCCGGCCGGGGTTTGACGAGGAGCCATGACTGGCTAGGGCACGAAGGCAGAGTGGATCTGAAAGTCGTGGAAGCAGGAAGGAGAGGCGCAAGAAAGGGGATCTGAGCAGCAACTGGAGAAAGTGAAGGAGGCAAGCAAGATGCCGCTCTATTATCAACCCGCGCTGTTGCAGAAGCGCCCACGTCCAATCAACCGCCACGCGGCGCCCAAGGCCACAGGCTGTTAGGGCCCACAATGCTTTGCACTTTACCTTCGCCTCTCGACGGCCAAGTCCGGCGGCGTCAGGCCCCGGGTTGCTGCTGCTGCAGGGAACGGAGTCCCAGACTTGCTCGCACTGCTGCCTGCGGCGTGGCTCAAAGGAGGCCAGGACGCCCTTCTTCATCAACACAAGCTCAAGACCCTCGCGAGGGGCAAGCCTCATGGGCGGACGACCAAGAGCTTCCTCGAGCACGGCCTCGTCAGGCTGGCTCATGAGGAGGCGGAGAACTCAAGGCGGGTACCTCGCGAGGTGCCCGTGGACGTAAGCCATAGCGACCAAGGGCGCCATCTGGCGCCAGCCCAGCAGCAGCGTCCTCCTTCCTCTTTGGTGCAAAGGGGCAAGCGCAGGCAAGAGCATCAAGCAAAGGCAACCGTTTCGGTGCAACAAGACCAAGACCAGCCCCAACGGCTGGAATGCAGTCATCGTGGAGCCCAAGCAGGCGTCATCACCAGAGCCTTTGGAAGGCGAGGACCAACTTTAGTCAGGATAAGTGTACCCGCTGTTCCCCTTCAAAATGGCCAATTGTTGGCGCCCTTCCCGCTCAATATTTGGGAAGAGGCCCAGGGCCTTCGCCTATAAATAGGGGTAGCCACACTCAAAGGGACAGAGGACGATCGGATCGAGCATTCGGAATCCAGAGAGAGAAACCCGTTCCTCAAGCTAGAGCGACGGGGCACCACTTAGCAGTTCATCACACCCACCAAGAACAGACCCTCGCGAGGCTGTTCTTCCCTGTACTGTTCTTCGTCAGCCCCAGAGGCAATCCACACACCACAAACTAGAGTAGGGTATTACACCACAACGGTGGCCCGAACTAGTATAAATCTTGCGTCACTCGTATTGTTCTTGTTAGTAGTTTAGGTCCATGCGATTCGGCGAGGTACGAGACGGTGGAGGGTTGGATCTCCATGCGCACCCCAGAGTTCGAACCTTAAGGGTCTGCCGGAACCCGTGATCCGACAGCGGCATCACGAGCTATTCACCGTGCCTCCTCGGAATAATGCTTCGTATTGTTTTGCATGTCGATCTAATGCCAGTGATTTGCTTGTTAAGAAGATCATCCTCTTCATTGTTTCGCGTGCGTAAGGAGTTCATCGTCCGATGTTTGAGCCTGTTTAGTTCCAATAAGTCACCTGACTTATAAGTCAGGTGACTTAAAATCAGTGACTTATAAGTCACGCCTGTTTGGTTGTCACCTGACTTATAAGTCACCTAACACACCTTCCCACACCAATCAACATCATGCAGGTGGTGGGACCCACGCAAAAGGGGATGACTTATAAGTTTTAAGTTGGGTTTTGAGCAACTTATGACTTATAAGTTGAGGTGACTTATAAGTCATGTCTATTTGGCAAAATAAGTCACTTTTTTCACTTTTCGACTTATAAGTTGGTGACTTATTTGGAACCAAACAGACCCTCATTCATAGCCTATACGACATGTCGGGTAGGTTAGACGTGAAACCATATGATCTTCTGACCAACTCATGATATTAGGCCGTGATTGGATCGTCATTTTCCAACCAAAACCGCTTGTAAAACTGACGCTTGTAAATTAAAGCAGATGGTCTCGGGCGAAGGCGCTTGGTTGGTCGATTTCGACTAGTAAAATATCGGAACTACTTCACACACGATAAAAACGTTGAACGACACTCGGACGATTGCTAGTCCAGCTGTTAGCTGCTGTTTCAGCCTTGCCCATGGATGGCATGATACGCACGTCGTGCATGTACCGTCTGGCAATGTCGTCCATATAGCAGTGCTCGTAAAATATACACTGGTCTTTCAAATTACACGCGTAACCCGCCAGTTTTACTTACAGACGTCGGGCCTTCTGATGATGAGTAAATTACACTTATATGTTAATACAGGTTTGAAATAAACCAGAGCTCCCAAGCGCGGCCTTACCGCTTCATGTCGTCTCGGTTTCGAAGGCGCTCATAGGTGTCGATGATCCTAGCTTCTGAATGAGCAGCGGCGCCGATCGGACCTCCGTAGGGCCCGCAAGGCCCTCTCCGTTGTCCTTCGAGTTGTTGCGCTTCGCCGTGGCACCGAGCATTGTTAACATGGTCAATGAACATGAGGATTCAGGAGATGACTTTATTTTGTTGGATGACACTAGGGACCCACTAGGGCCATAGCTGCACGCATAAGTGCCTCCTTATTATGTACAACTATTTGTTTGCTTTCTCTGGTTTCTCGACATCACGGTCCCACACCATTGTCAACCTATGTAGTCAATATAAACGAGAGAATTGCACAAGGTGCGCCGCCAATTTGGAACCAAGCAGCTCGGCGAGAGTTGTGTTTTTGAGGCGTGAGCACCTGCATAGTATTTCTTGGCGATGATTTCGTTGTTGTTCGAGGAGGAGAGCAGGGTATTAAGCTGGGCGGGCTGTGGCCTGTCTAGCCTGTGCCAGGTATCCAGCCCAGATACTACTTTTTCAAGATGAAAATGGCTAGCCCAGCTATACGTCTTTTGAGGAATACCGTGCAAGGTCAACTTGTTATTCTCCGCCTGCTGGGCTGCAAATCTTTCCTAGGAGGGATGCATTAGGTTTAACGGGAAAATGGGCTTTAAAAATAATAAATGGGATGTAATTATAAAACTGGGCAGTAACTATAAAAATGCACCAAACATGAAATTAGTTTATAAAATATTATTTATGGATTTTGAAAATCTTAAATTTTCATTGTTGCACGCGTAATGTTTAGTTGGATTTTTACGTAATACAAATTTATATTTAATCGACTAGAAATTTTGGGATAAAATATTTGGATCCCATCAAAAGTGGGAAATTTTATTAAATTCTGTCTTCAACGGTTGGTTGAAATTATTAATCATTGTCCTAGCTAGAAAATGGGTTGTACTTTTAACAAACTGTAAATGGGCTGTTGTAAATTCCATTAGAATTCAAAAATGGGCTTTACATTCTTACAAAACGCAAATGTGCTATAAGTTCTCTACCACACACTTGTGGGCCTACTAAGACGCGTCCCTAAAAAATAAGTTGACACATATGCAAGGCTTTCTCAACTTATTATAATGAACACACGGTTCTAGTAGGCGGTGGCGTTGGATGTCTATCCAACGGATGTCGTGGCTTCTTCTTCAATCTCGGATATTCTTAGCTTCGCCGCCCAAAAATGATTCCTCCCCGACATCCGGGCGCACTGCTTAGGAGGCTGACACATGGGCCTACTAAGTTGGAGCGTACCAAGGGCTTTATCAACTTAGTCAATATAAACGATTCTAGCTTCAAAGGACCGTCGATGTCCATCCAACGGCCGTAGTGCTTCTTCAACCTCTGGTCTTCTTGGTCCGATCGCCCAAAGCAGCGCTTGGTCGTGCCGCCTGCTCCTGCCTCCCGTGGCTCTTTGTCTTGCTGCAGAGGCGCCACCGCCACCATACTACTCCCACCGCTGGCAGGCCATCCCTCCACTCACCCACACACCTGTTATTCTGCTGACAGCGGCCTCACACATGATCGAACGGTGAACCTCGTACTCCTCTCTGCGCGGGCTTCCACTGCTGCGTCTTCCCCGGGTAGTTTACCAGATTCGGTTCTCCTTTTTGTAGTTTAGCAAATTCGGGTCCGATCTATTCTATATAGGGCACAGGTAACAGAATATTATTCTGTTACTAGTAACAGAATAGTCCAGCCCTATACGATAATAGGACAAATGTTTTCTACAAGCAGTGGTAGTTACCACCACTTGCGTTTGTATGCTATACATAGTATCTGTCGAAACCGAGAGTATGTACGCGTAGTATATAAAAATGTTTACATAATATATATACTAATTTTTAGGTAGTATGTATCATATTTTGAGTATGCTCTTTTTTACGTACAAATATGCATGTATTTCACAAATATAACAAAAACCATGGGCTCATATGTAATTTTTTCTTGTAACTTGCTTTGAAATATCTTAGATATAATATATAAACATATTTAAAATAATAAAATAGTATATATAGCACCACATGGTAGTTTATATGAGACATGTGGGGTAACTACCCACAGGTGGTAGGATGTATTTTCCTTATATATACTATATATATATATATATATATATATATATATATATATATATATATATATATATATGTATAGACACACACACACACACATAAACACTATTACGATCACGGGATGAGAATAATATGCTGATCTGTCTGAATCACTTTGAGTAACGCTTTGAACTTCCCTCTGTCATTTAACCCGACCTTCCCCCGCCAATTATTCCGGTTAGTTGTTTTCTATATGAGGTTAGTGTAACCTAAAAACGTTTTTAGCAACTAAATACCGGTTTTAAAAAGGAATCTCGCTCGATGGCAGATTTTGCTCTCGGGTCGTGATGAAATTGCGTTTTTGCAATTTTACTGCCTGATTTGTTCGACCTGAACTTCTCCTAGTGCTAGCTTGAACTTCCGCCAACATTGCCCAAATGGGGCTTGCAATATACCGTTGGAAAGCTATGGACACCGGTATCATGACCCAAGTTAAATTTTTGGCAAAATGTAGAGGTTTAAGAGCAGTTTTGAAAACCGTTTTTTCTTCATACAAAAAACGTGAATTGTATTTTTTATCGCATTTTAAAACCATTTATCGGAATGAGGCAAATAATATGGCGTTAGAAAGCTGCTGCAAAACCGCTCCTTCCACATGTTGAAAGATTTCTCTAATTCCCTACGGTTAAAGAGTAATTTGGAAAATCGTAAAATTTCGCAAACCGAACAACCGAGTTCATATTATCGATGTCATTTCTAAGCGGCTAATCCAATTGAGGAAAATGATATGATGTTGGAAAGCTTATGAAAATGCACTACTTTTTCATTTTAAAAGTTTTTTTTTCTAATTTTGAACGGTTTAAAAGTGATTTATAAAACGGTTCAAGTTGCACCGAGTTCGTATTTTCGAGCTATTTTTTTAACCATACGTCCGAATGTAGCAAATGATATGGCGTTGGAAAACTTTTTGGTATATATTGTTTCTCCCAATTCTTTACTGTGTTAAGTCAATTTTGAAAATGGCTAAAAACATATTTTTTCCGTAATTTCTACAAACGTTATCGGAATGGGGCAAATAATATACCATTGAAAAGTTAAGGGAAATGCGAAACTTTGTCATGTTGATGGTTTTCTCTGATTCCTAGCTATTTTCAAGTAATTTTGAAAATGGCGACATCATTCTTTTGGCCTTTATCGCGAAACAGATTTTTCGAAAATGCACCGCGTGAAGAACCTGAACGTCTGGGCACGTGTACTTGAAATTCACTCTGTTTTTCACGTGTTTTTTTTGCTCGTAGCTCTCCATCCACTCAACGGAATTGAACAAGTGATATACCGATGGAAAACTGTTGTAACACACAACTTTCCCGTGTTGATCATTATTTCATACTCACGACGGTTTTAAAAAAATTCACCTCAAATTCATACAGTTTAGCAGTTGAACTTCCTACTCTTTCACGGCGAACTTCTGTGACGTATTTTTCATCAGTGTTACACCAATAATATTCTTTTTGTACAAACATCTCTCAATCTTTTACTTTCTTCGACCGAGGACTTGAACTTGCCTTTTTATTCGGTTTTCTCATATTAAACATATACCATGTAGTACATGAAAATTTTCCATCTTTATAATTTGATATTTTATTTTCTTTTTGAAATCAAATTGCTCCCAAAAAAATTCTGAACTTCTTCAGGGTGAACCTCAAAAAAAATCTTGTGTTTTTGAACATGGAAATACAAGGTGAACCTCTCTCGCAAGAATTTTTTAACTTCCCGAGACATAGCACGTGAACTTCTTGCAACAAACCTTTTAAGCTTTTTGTTTTCTACTCTTATTTTCTTATTTGAAACGCATTCCGTGTTCTAGTTGAACTTCCCGCTATTTTCACCTTGAACTTCTGTCACGTATTTTTGTTCAACCTCTCTCACAAGAATTTTTAAACTTCATCGGGCACATCACTTGAACTTCTAGAAAGAAAAATTATAAACTTTGCCATTTTTATACTTCTTTTCTTGTATGAAATACACACCATGTAGTACGTGAACTTCTGGTTGTTATTACTCTGAACCACTCTCTGTTTTTTGCCATAACTCATAAAGCGTTCATCAAAATTACGCATGTAAACCCTATTTTTTTTACAAACTCTTAACCTATCTGTTTTTTTAAATTTGAACTTCTTAGTTTTATTTTTAGGAAAGAAAAAATGATTTGTAAATAAACATCGAACACCTTTTTTTGAAACTTGATACTTTTTTTGGCCTAGGAACAACAAGATTTTGAGTAATTTTGTATACATCAAACTTATCCTTCTTTTTTTAGTTTGAACTTCGTGACTTTTTAAATAGAACTACTCCATTTAAAAAAATTGAAAAATGACGTTACCCTTTATCAATGAAAAAATATGATTTTTTATAGACATCAAACCGCTCTATTTTTTTCGACTTGAACCTTTTGTGTATTTTTAGAAATGAGAAAATTTGGATTTTGTAATAAATATCAAACTTATTTGTTATTTAAAATTGAACTTCTTGGATATTCGTTAGTAAGTGGAAAAATTTGAGTGTTGTAATAAATATCTATTTGCTTCGTTTTAATAAATTGAACTTCTTGGTTTTATTATCTAGTAACGCTGAAAATATGAGTTTTTCATATACATTGAACTACTCAAGTTTTTTTCAATTGAATTTTTTTTTAAGTTGGACTTCTTTGGTTTTGTAATAAACATTGAACTTCTCTGTTGTTAAATTTCAACCTTTATGTTTTTTTAGAAATGGGAATAATTCATTTTTTATACAATGAACTTCTCTGTTTTTTAAATTTGAACTTCTGGGTTATTTTCAGTTTTGGCGGCCTGGATGTATGAACTTCTTGGACGAATGGTTCTTTTCCATGCTTTTTTTTGGACAGGATGTGCAGTCCTAAACAGAACATATGAAATTCTAAAAAAGATTATGTATTTCTTATAAAAACTTGAAGACCACACAAACATAAAATAAAACAAGCGCATGACATGAAATCAATAAAGAACACATACATAAACTTGTGTATTTTATTTTTTAAGATCATAAAAGTGACCCATTTCTCTTTTGGAAATTTGGAAATGACAGTGCAGTTGTATGTAAATACCTTATTCGGTTAGAAGTTGTCGGCTGCTGCTGCTTCAACAACAATACTTACTACTCCACCTGATCTTGCCTAATTAATTTAGTGGTGCATAGTAGTTGATAGCAACAATAGTACAAAGTTAGAATGCCACCAGATCTTGTCTAATTAACAAAAAAAGTAGTACTGAGTAGTAGGGTCTTGTGAGTTGTGTCCATACACCACTTCAATTTCTGCAAGATTCATGCAACTCGCGACAATATTTTCACTGAACCAACAATCTAAACTGGTGCAAGCTTGCAACAATCACAAACACAACATCTACCATACTATTGTTTTTATTCTTTCTTCTCTAATATACATTGAACTGCTGGAAAAGATAGAAGAATTATACACTGCTAGGCATCGTCGCGTTGGTGGCTGAAGCGCGGGAGCAGGTGACCAAGCAAGCGACCCGGGATGGCAAGATGCAGTGGCAAGGTTTGGAAAAATGAAGCTCTTCCATTCACATCAAAGTGAGAGAAGACGACTAACCATTTTTTGATCTGCCTCTCGAACCATTTCTTGGATGTCTTTGGAGAGTGTATTTCTGAACATTAACATCTGAAATCGTTCCCTGCAAGAGTCACGAGATAAACTAGAGTTCACAATAATATTCTCTTTTGTTTGGACGGTGCCTGCACCCCAATGTGGACTTCAGTGGGCTGCATGGAGCACTCCAGATTTTTGACTGTAGGTTGCACCGGCACGACAAGAACAGAGGTATATTACGGGCGCGGCAATAGAGGGCTAGTGGACGGCGTATGAGGCGGACGAGGATGGGCATGTCTCTGGATCAGGCGGTCGCCGACGAGAGGCCATGTTGATTGTGGTGCAAAAGCTCGTCGTCGTTCTCGGCGACGAGCAGTGGCAGGGACGGCCTTCAACGGGAGCAATTGAGCTCGCAGGAGCGAGGGGCAATGAGTTTTTTGAGCTCGCCAAGTGCTCCCCGAACTGCTCTTCGTACATCCTGAAGTCCAAATCACCCTCGCCGTGAAGGAGGGGGCGGGGGCGTGCTAGGAGATGGTTGGAGCGGCGGCCTCGATCCGGTAGTAGTTGGAGGCGGCGGCGGGCCAGGAGGAGGCGAGCGCGGCCTCGCGCTGGAAGGACGCAGGGTCGTCGGTGCACTAGGACGAGGCGAGGGCGGGGGTGAGCCGGAACGAGGCGGGGGCAACGACGAGCTGGAAGGAGACGGGGACGGGAGGCGCGCCGGAGCTGAGTGGCGCAGTTGCTGGGTCATGGCGGCCGACGGGGTTGGTGCCTGGATCCACGCGACAGCAGCAGGATCCACGCGGCGGCGACGGGTTCTCACGGCGGAGGTCTAGGAAGGTAGCGAGAGGGGGGGAGTGAGGGAGTCCTGGATTAGGGGGTATCCGGACAGCCGGACTATATCCTTTAGCCGAACTGATTGACTATGAACATACAAGATTGAAGACTTCATCCCATGTACGGATGGGACTCTCCTTCGCGTGGAAGGCAAGCTTGGATATACGGATATGTAGATCTCCTTCCGTGTAACCGACTCTGTGTAACCCTAGCCCCCTCCGGTGTCTATATAAACCGGAGGGTTTTTGTCCGTAGGACAACAACAATCATACCATAGGCTAGCTTCTAGGGTTTAGCCTCTACGATCTCGTGGTAGATCAACTCTTGTAATACTCATATCATCAAGATCAATCAAGCAGGAAGTAGGGTATTACCTCCATCGAGAGGGCCCGAACCAGGGTAAACATCGTGTCCCCTGATGCACAGTTCAGGACCCCCTACCCGAGATCTGCCGGTTTTGACACCGACATTGGTGCTTTCATTGAGAGTTCCACTGTGCTGTCACCGTAAGGCTTGATGGCTCCTTCAATCATCAGTAACGATGCGTGGTCAAGGGTGAGGTCTTCCTCCCCGGATAGATCTTTGTATTCGGCGGCTTTGCACTGCGGGCCAACTCGCTTGGCCATCTGGAGCAGATCGAGAGCTACGCCCCTGGCCTCCAGGTCTGGTTCGGAAACATGAATTACACTGCTGACATCCGCGGAGACTTGATCTTCGACGGATTCGAACCCATGTCAGGTGCGCCGCGCGATCACGACGAGCATGATTCAGCTCTGCCATCGGACAATGTTCGGGAGATCGTACCTGCAACTACTCTGGCCCCCGATCCAAAGCAAATTGCGCCATCTGAGGACGGGTGGATAGACCCCGCCTTGGAGGCCGCACTCCCAACGACGATAGAGCCGAATACTGACTTTACCCCTCACGAGAGTTGTGCTGCCGAACCATTGGATTCATCCCCGGACACGGGCTCCGAACCGCCTGCGTCTGTGCCTGTCAAATCCGATTGGGCACCGATCATGGAATTTACCTCCGTGGATATCTTTCACCACTCACCCTTCGGCGATGTGCTAAATTCGTTAAAGTCTCTCTCCTTGTTAGGAGAATCTTGGCCGAACTATGTCCGGCTAGAATGGGATGCGGGCGGCGAAGAAATTCGCTGCCCACCCACCACCCACTTAGTAGCCACTGTCGATTTAACCGACATGCTCGACTTCGACTCCAAAGACATCGACGGTATGGACGACGATGCAGGAGACGAACAGGAACCACCGCCCACAGGGCGCTGGACCTCCACTTCATCACATGACATATACATGGTGGATACACCCAAATAAAACAACGACGAGGAAAGGAGAGAAGCAACAAAGAACAGCTCGAGAAGAAAACAAAGCGTCGACGTAGGCGCCGCGCTAAACCCCACCTCAGCAAAAACAGGGATAACAGCGAAAAAGAAAACAACACCTCGATCGACTCCAGAGGAAACGACGACCACACTGACCCAGCGGCAGAGCGCGATGAAGGCGCAAACGGCGAACATAGTACGGATCGGATGTCCGAACACGGCGACGCCGAGGATAAAACCCACCAACCTCCCTCCGAGGAGGAAAACAGTCCGGACGAAGATGGACACATCATCTCGGAAAGGCACTTGGAACAAGAGAACCTCCGTAGAAGGCTTATTGCCACAGCGAGGAGTCTAGAAGCAAAGGCTTAAGGCCGCGCAAAATACGCTCAACAGTAGATGGAACAAAGTGCTCGACAACGAATAAAAGTATGGTGGAAGTTACCACACAAAGAGATATCCAAAGCCAAGCTATTGCCCGAATTCGACGACGAGGCCTTAGAGCCCACACAGCCGAAAAATAAAACGGCCAACCGGTCGGATCAACCACCTCGTGGTCGCGATAGAGCGGCTAACAAGGCCACACATAAGTTAACACACGATATACGTGAGGACTTGCGCCAAAAATCTAGTATGACCAGATCCATCTATGGATCTAGAAAGCGCGCTACGGCACAATATCAAAACCGAATACCACAACCGTCCGAACGCCTTGATACATCTAAATACAGGGGTGCCGCACACCCCCTATGTTTGACCGATGAAATGCTGGACCACGAATTTTCAGAAGGATTTAAACCAGTGAACATAGAGGCGTACGACGGGACCACAGACCCTGGGGTCTGGATTGAGGACTTTATCCTCCATATTCATATGGCTCGCGGAGACGATCTCCACGCCATCAAGTACTTGCCCCTCAAGCTCAAAGGACCAGCTCGGCACTGGCTCAAAAGCATCCCCAAAAACTCAGTTGGAAGTTGGGAGGAGCTTGAGGATGCTTTTCGGGCTAATTTTCAAGGGACTTATGTCCGACCTCCAGATGTAGACGATTTAAGTCATACAGTTCAACAGCCCAGAGAGTTAGCCCGAAAACTTTGGAACAGGTTCCTCACTAAGAAGAACCAAATCGTCGACTGCCCGGACACCGAAGCCTTAGCAGCTTTTAAACACAGCGTCCGAGACGAATGGCTCACCAGACACCTCGACCAAGAAAAACCGAGAACAATGGCAGCCCTAACAAGCCTTATGACCCGCTATTGCACGGGCGAGGATAGCTGGTTAGCCCGCAGTAGCACCAAGCACATCCGTAGTCAGGGATGGCAATGGAAAACAACGACGCAGTAAAAGCAAGCGTCGAATTACAGAAGACAGCCCAAACAATACGGCGGTAAACGCCGGATTCAGGGGCTCTCGACCAGGTCAAAGGAAGAAGCCTTCTAAAGGCAGCAGAGATGGACTGTCCGGCCTAAACAAGATTCTAGACAAACTATGTCAGATTCATGGCACCCCCGAAAAACCTGCAAATCACACCCACAGAGAATGCTGGGTCTTCAAGCAGGCCGGTAAGCTAAACGCCGAACACAAGGGGAGGGAGACACCAAGTGAAGAAGAGGACGAGCCTCGCCAGCAAAGCACTGGGGGACAGAAAAAATTCCCACCAGAGGTTAAAACAGTAAACATGGTACATTTGACGAAGAGGAGAAGCAAACCTGCACTCCGAGACACACACACCCTAGAGCCCAACACCACTAAGTTCAACCCCTGGTTGGCCTACCCGATCACTTTTGATCGCAGGGATCACCCGACATGTATCTGGCACGAAGGATTGTCTGCCTTGGTGTTAGACCCAATAATAAATGGATACCATCTCACAATAGTCCTCATGGACGGCGGCAGTGGTCTAAATCTGATATATCATGACACAGTCCGCAAAATGGGGATAGACCCAAAAAAGATCAGCCACAGTAATACTATCTTCAAGGGTGTAATACCAGGCCCAGAGGCCCGCTCTACGGGTTCTCTAATACTAGAAGTCGTATTCGGTTCACCCGACAACTACCGAAGTGAAAATTTACACTTCGACATCGCTCCATTCTGAAGCAGCTATCAAGCACTACTCGAACGAACAACTTTCGCTCGTTTCAACGCTATACCGCATTACGCTTGTCTCAAGCTTAAGATGCCGGGCCCGCACGACACCATCATAGTTAATGGAAATATTGAGCGTTCCTTACGCGCGGAAGAACGTGTGCTTTAACAGCCGAACACTAGACGGCCTCACCAACCAGAACAAATGACCGGTCGGTAAGACCACAGACACGGTTAGACGAGTCCGGCGCATCATTAGATATACTTGAGATTGGTTTATACCCTTATAGATGGTACCAGGGGCTTCCCGCTTGTAAACAGGGCTAGTTCGGCTCAACCTTACTTATCTTAAATTTTAAATGGTTTATTTAGAATAACCAATATTTTGCACGACAACCTTCAACTAAGTTCCTCTCTTTTACAGATGACAATCGTGCTACACCCGTCCAGGATACGGCACACCGGAGACACAAAGCGCAGACGCGCAGCAGGACCCGCCAAAGGTTTCTTTTTAGATTAAGACCCGCGTAAACCTTTTTACTATCTCTTGTTGTTCACATCCTCCGGATTCTCAAGACAACGGGAAGGATGCTGACGTTATTGGCACTTGGCCACGTCAGAATAGTGCACGTACCTGGACACTCGGGGTTCATTATCAAGGGCGTTGTTCAGCCCGGCATACGTTATAAAGACCGAATACCTTAGGGAGTGTTCGGCGTCGCGAGTTTGGCCTTATATGCATCAGCTCCGAATCATGTCTTTGGTCAAATGTTGGGTTTGCCCGGCTCCTATGTTTTGCTACCTTACGTTCCGCTCTATCGGCTAAGGTGGCACCAGGAGAACTACTGCGATTGTGCCCTGGTTCATCCGGACGAGCACCTTAGTAGAGAAAGCCGAAAACTGGCTATCATGATAAAGCGCGAGACTGGTCAACCACTCGATGACTTAGCAGAATCTTCGTGATTCCTCCGCATTAATGAAGGTTCGTTTCCCGGCCAGGCATGTATGTGCCCCGTATTCGGACGAGCGCGGAGGCACCAGGGGTTATATAGTAGCCCCACCATCAAACTCCTATGGCTAAGTGAAAGTGTTAAAGCACTATAGTCTGATTGCCTAGTTCACTGCGCTATCACCTCCTTAATGGACCAAGACGTTGGATCAAGTGTGAACACGCATCTTCTGCGAACACCCCCGCATTATATGCGTGGGCTGAAGCAGACGACTGCAAACTTTCAGGTTATATTCATTTATACATAAACGGCTGCACAGGAGGCATCATAATACTTTCAGGCAAAAGTATAAACACAACCTTTATAACTCAATAAAACATTGTTTCCACAATGGGAATACATGTTATTAGAACATAATATTCTTCGAGCACTGAGCCCCTATTAAACGAGCGCCTTCAAGGACTTCTTCAAAGTAGTGCTCGACAGCTATTCGGCCCACCGCCGAACCCTGGCTTGCAATAGCAGTGGCCTCCATCTCTGCCCAGTATGTCTTGACACGGGCAAGTGCCATCCGCGCACCCTCTATGCACGCCGACCTCTTCATAGCATCGATGCGTGGCACAGCACCAAGGAATTGTTGCACCAAACTAAAATAACTGATTGGTCTTGGCCCTTCCGGCCACAGATGATCGACAACAAACCTCATGGCAAGCCCGGACAACCTGTAGAGCTCGGCCCACTCGGCCATTCTCTCGTTCAACCGAAGCGGACAGGCTGGAGCATTGAATTGTGACCAAAACAGCTTTTCCACTTCACGATCATTTTGATCTTTGAAGTATTCGGCTGCGTCAGCAGCACTTGCTGCCAAATCCAGATATGCGTCTGCAGAACTCCATAGCCGATCAAGAGGAGCGTACGTAGGATCTCCGAACTTCATCCGCAGCATAAAGGTCTTCCCAGCCGCGATATCCCCGGCTTGGCGCAGCTCCTCCTTCATCGCTCTGATTGTAGAGCGGGCGTCCTTGGCTATCAGGACCCCGATTCCAAGTCACATCGACCTAGCCGGTAACACCTCATATCACTTTCCGGCCTCACGCACGGTATTCCCACGGGTGTCGCCTTACCATGGCCGGGACCGTTTGGCGCCTTTTGGCTCACGATATGATAGTGTCGCTAGCATCCACATGACAAAGAACCGGGCCGACATGGCTAGTCGTGAACCCAAAGCGGCGCTAACCCATGGGGACAGCATACATGAATCACATCGAGCATGTCGGTCATCAACGTATGAATTCGGGCTGTAGCATTGGGCTAACAGGACTCCGTATCCCGGCTGTAGCAGGCTAAGCAGGACTCAAAGATCACCGCGTGACATTTCCCAAGGGACAGATATAGGAACGGTGAAACACATGCCGCCAGTCAAGTGTCCAAGCAGTAGTCTTTGGGCTAGCAGGACTCGTGAACCGGCTGTAGCGGACTACTATCGCCGAAGCACGAGACTACATTTCCCCATATGAGAGGCTGCCAAGGATAAACAACTAGTTTGTCGGATCCCACTCATACCAAGCATTTCAATCATACACGCAATATGCCCGATATGATACATACAACAAGGCATCACAACAAAACTCTACAATTCAAAGTACTTTATTTAAGAGGCTCCGAGGAGCTATACATAACATATCCATACAGAAGGGGTCACATGACCCAACACTCAAGTCATACAAACATACAAGCACATGCGGAAGCAAACTAGTCTGAGTACAGACTCTAAAAAGAAAGAAAGCCTGTCGAAGCCCTTCTATCTAAAGTGGCCCTTCACAAGCCTTGGATCACCACCTGGGTGGCTAGTTCACTCGTCGATGTCAAGGTCTACATAAAACCCATCGGAGGGGGCAGTGTTGTTGTCTGAAAAACATTAATTAAGCAAACATGAGTACGGAGGTACTCGGCAAGTCTTACCACAGAATCCTATCATACATGCACATTCTCAAGAAGGTGGTGGAGTTATTTGCAGCAACCAGCTTTGACTCTTGGCTAAGCTATCCTACGTGACACCACTTGAAAACATTTGTCGCACACGAGTCCACTAATCACCATCACAATACTCCACCGTGGATCCTCTCTCGTCACCCACGAGAGGGCCATCCACGGAACTCACACTTATCTTGAAGCTTTTAGTAGTATCCATTTACTTGTCTATGAACTGTTATAGGCAACCCAGAAGTCCTTCTCCGTGGACACGGCTATTCGAATAGATCATGTTAACCCTGCAGGGGTGTACTTCTTCACACACGCTCTCACCGCTTACCGCCGTTTACACGACATGTACTCAGCAACCTTCAAGCGGAAGCCCAACGTGGGTGTCGGCCACAGCCTACCTATACACTCGAGTCCCTAGTCCAGGTTTATCGCCTATTCAGGTTCCATCCGCATGGAGTCCGGCCGAGGGTTCCCATACGGCCCCGAATGATGTGTGCTGGGTTCCCGAGATACCAAACGGGCATTCGGTACACTGGGCCACGGTGTATCTACCGCATCATAGCCCACCCCTAGGGTCAGCGCTACGCACGGCCTCCAACACATATCCTACAAACACCAGAAACTAGTTGCAACTCCTGGACAGAGAACAAGGGTGGTTAAGAAGCCGAGAGGGTCCATTGGTTTCGGGCCCAATGCGTGGTAGTTACTATTTCATGGATCACAAACACAGAACTCAGTTCTTAGGGACGTCTTCAATGAAACAACCCACCATGTACCCCTACATGGCCTCTCATCGATACCTTTACCAAAACGTGTTCAACACTTTCACTCTCGAACCCGACACAACCTTTCACTCCAGATCATCATCCCGATGAGCCAGACCTGACACAACTCTAAGCATACAAGCATAGCATGGTAGGAATCACAAACATGGCTCAATCAACTCCTACACATACTAGTGAGTTTCATCTAGTTACTGTGGCAATGACAGGTCATGCAAAGGAAGTGGGTTCAACTACGGCAGCACACAACAGTTTGAATCGCGTTGTCTTAATGCAGTAAATAAGAGCAGAAGCGAGAACATGGGTTTGTATCGAATGATCAATGGGTTGCTTGCTCGATGGAGTGGTGGTAGGATCGCCCTTCGACGGATATTCGAATTATCCTCGGAGGCGTAACCTATCACTTAAAGACATACCGAAAATAAACACACATGGCAATATGCAACAATATGATGCATGCTATGACATGGCAATATGAATGTGTGTTGGCCTAATGCAAGCTGGAACAATTAGGGATGAACTCATTTGAATCAAAGATTCAAATGCTAGCTCATTTAACATAGCCATAAAGGTGTATTATCTTATTCTGCTTAAACAACAAGGTTAACTTGTTCTATCATGCATGAAACCTCTACCAATGGATATAATGGATTTTTCTGATCATTTTTCATATATAAATCTTTGCATTTGGAGTTACAGATTAATTTCTATGAATTTTTGAAGTTTGAACTATATTCTGGAATTTCCTATAACAGAATAATTCCAGTAATTAATTTACTGCGTCAGCAATGCGTCAGGGTGATGTCAGGGTCAACGGGGACGTCTAGGTCAAACCTGACTGGTGGTCCCGTATGTCAGTGCAATTAGTTTAACTAAATATTAATTAAAACTAATCCTAATTAGTTAACAGGGCTGGGCCCCACTTGTCATAGACTCAACAGAGTCAACCAGGGCCCACCCATGGTCAAAGTCGGAGTCGGCTACACCGGCGTTTAGCCACCGGCGAGCCAGACGCGGCGGCGAGAGTGGGTTTGGCCGTTTCGGCAACCAAACGAGCCGCGGAGGGTGCCTACGGGTGGCTGGGAGCAAGCCGCAGCTTTTAGTGGTGTTAGTTGGGGTCGGGGTGGCCGGAATCGGCGCCGGCGACGACCTAGGCTGCAGCCGGAGTTCGGGTGAAGACGAACTCGAGGCTACGGTGTGCGGTGAGGTGCGGGGAGTAGTGGGTTAGGCCCTACGTGATATGGTGAGTGCGTTAGACACCGAGGGGTGACCGGTGGATGGCCGGGAGCACGTCGGCGACGAGCTCCGCGGCGGCGAGTGCAGTTGAGCTCCGTGCGGTCGCTACACGGCTTGGGAGCGAGAGAGGAAAGGAGGGGAAGATAGCTAAGCTCACGGGGAACTCGAGGAACCACTCGGTGCGGTCGGGGACGGGCTGATGCGGCGGCGGCGTCGAAGGGGATCTCCGGCGACGGCGGGGGCGGGCGAGGTCGGTGCAGTGTCCTTGGGCTACTCGAGCACTCGGGGCTCGGCTAGCTCGACGAAGAGGAGGGCGGCAGAGCTCATAGACACGGCGGGGAGGAGCACGGATGACGGGGAGCGCGACTACGGCGACGGCGTGGCTGCGGTGGCGCCGGCCATGGCGGGGGAGCGCGAGGGGAGGAGCCGGGAGGAGAGAGAGGTGTCGGGGGCTCGGGGAAAGAATGGGCGTGTTCAGCGCCGGCAGCTCGATGAGGGGAGCGGCGAGGCGGCGACCCAGGCGTGGCATGCATGCGGTGCTCGCCGCCGAAAGCACTGCTGCCTGCTGGCCAAGCCAAGCAGCTACCATGGGCTGGCTGGGGCTGAGCCGGCAGGTGGGCCGGTTGGGTGGCGCCAGGTAAGCTTTTCCCTTTCTGTTTTTCTTTTTCTATTTTCTGTAACTTTGTGGAGTTTTTAAAAATACTTAAACAGTTCCAAAATTCACCAAACTGCTCCTGGTCCTTAGTTGGAATATTTCCAACATGAAACATTTTAGTTTGGGAATATTTGGGCATTTGAAATATTTTATATAATTTAAATGCCCAAACTCAAATACTTTATGATTTAATTCAACAACCTTAGGATGACCTAGAAAATTGTGCACCACTTTTGGCAGAGGCTCTGAACCAAAGCAAAGGTGATGAGCATTTTAGAAGGGCATTTCAGGTTCATTGAAAATAATTTTAGTAAACCCTAGTTGATTCAAAAGGGTTCGGGGTTCTGTCTTCCCATTTCAAATTTCGATGAAAGTTAAACATGATGCACACACTAATGCATGGACTAGCTAGGATGTGACAACTCACCCCACTCAAAAGAATCTCGCCCCGAGATTTAGGATCCGCTATGAAAAAGGTGGATACTCAAGTCGAAGACGATCCTCCCTTTCCCAAGTTGCTTCTTGCTCGGAATGGTTTGACCATTGAACCTTTAGAAACTTGATATTCTGACGTCGAGTGGTACGCTCGGCTTGATCAAGAATACGAACGGGATATTCTCGATAGGTGAGGTTATCTTGGAGATCAAGCATTTCGTGGTCCACTCCACGGATAGGATCCGAGAAGCAACACCTGAGTTGGGAAACGTGGAAGACATCATGGACTCTGGAAAGATGCAGAGGTAGTTCCAATTGGTAGACAACTTCTCCTCGTTTGGCAAGAATGCGAAAGGGTCCAATGTAAAGAGGAGCCAACTTGCCTTTGATACCGAATCGATGGGTTCCCTTCAAAGGAGTAACCCGAAGGTAAGCCTTCTCGCCAATTTCATAAGCCATAGGCTTATGCTTGCGTCATATTGGCTCTTTTGACGAGATTGGGCTGTTTTCAATTTCTCACGGATAACGCGAACCTGCTCTTCGCTTCTGAATCATATCCGCCAAAGAGTTGTCTCTCCCGGTTTCGACCAGTTAAGAGGCATTCGCATTTCCGCCCATAAAGAACTTCGAAAGGAGCTTTGCCTAAGCTAGCTTGATAACTATTGTTATAAGCTTAACTCGCGAATGGAAGGCATTTCTCCCAATTCATGCCGAAAGAGATGATGAAGCTCAAGCATATCCTCTAGGATTTGATTGACTCGCTCTACTTGACCACTTGATTGAGGATGGAATGCGGTGCTAAAGGAGAGACGAAGTTCCCATAGCATTTTGGAAACTTTCCCAAAATCGAGAGGTGAAGAGACTTCCACGGTCTGAGTTAATCTCCAATGGAACACCATGAAGAGACACTATTCGAGAGATGTACAAATCAGCTAGCTGGCCAGCGGTTATACTCTCACGAACGGGTAGGAAGTGGGCTACTTTGGAAAGGCGATCGACGACAACGAAGATAGCATTATTCCTCTCTTGGTCCTGGGAAACCCGTAATGAAATCCATACCGATTTTATCCCATTTCCATTCGGGAATAGCCAAAGGTTGAAGGGTACCAGAGGCCGTTGATGCTCTGCTTTAACTCGACGACGACGCCGCAATTAGCAATGTATTGAGCGATTTCTCTCTTCATCCTAGTCCACCAAAACCTCTGGCGTAGGTCTTGATACATTTTAGTACTACAGGGATGAATGGTGAGAGGAGATTCATGAGCTTCCTTAAGGATCAATCGCCTCAAGTTGCGCACCTTGGGAACCACTAGACGGTCTCCAAAGAACACGACACCTTGTTCATCGATGGAGAAACAATCTGCGACTCCTTTCTTGATGTTTCTCTTGATGCGGGAAATTCCCGGATCTACCTTCTGTGCCTTGATGATCTGATCCGTAAGGGTAGGTTTCCCCACCAGGGTGGAAAGGAATCCTCGAGGAATAAGGTGAATATTAAGCTTACGAAATTCCTCGTGGAGAAATGGTTGACTTTGTTGTAACATCAGATTGTTACAATAAGATTTGTGACTTAGTGCGTCAGCCATGACATTGGCTTTGCCTGGGGTGTAAGATATTCCTAAGTCGTAATCAGATCAACTCGACCCAACGCCTTTCCCCGAGATTCAAACCGTTGGGTGAAGATGTATTTCAGACTTTGGTGATCATGTAAATTTCGCAACGATAACAAGAAGGTAATGTCGCCAGGTTTTGAGTGCATGAACCATCGCTGCAAGCTCTAGATTGTGTGTGGGATAGTTATCCTCATGTGGACGAATCGTCGAGAAGCGAGGCAATCACATGATGATCTTGCATGAGTATGCAACCTAGTCCTTGTCGCGAGGCGCCGCAATAGATAATAAAGTCCTTAGAAAAATCTGGTGGAACAAGCACGGAGCAGATGTCAGCGTCTTTTCAGTTCCTGAAAGCTGAACTCGCCTTTGTGGCGCCCATTCAACTTCTTATCTTTCTTGAGGAGTTCGGTTAGAGGTTTAGCAACTTTAGAGAAATTCTCACTTAAGCGGCAGCAATAGCTCGCTAAACCGAGGAAACTCCGAACTTGCTTGACCGATTCAGATGGAGTCCATCAAGGACGGCTTGAACTCGCCGGGATTGATAGCAATGCCCTTACCAGAGATTACATGGCCTAGATAGGTCACTGCAACCAGAATTCACACTTAGAGAATTTGGCATAAAGGCGATGCTCTCAAGTTTCATCAATACTAGCCTTAGATGTTCGGCATGTTCTTCCTCATTCTTGGAGTAGATGAGTATATCATCGAGGTATACCACTATTTAATTTATCCAAATACTCCATGAAGATTGAGTTCATTAACCGAGAGAAGGTGGCTGGAGCATTGGTTAATCCGAAGGACATGACGGTGTACTCAGATTGGCCATAACGAGTAACAAAGGCCGCTTTTAGGAATGTCCTCGTTTTGATTTTGATTTGATGGTAGCCCAACCTCAAATCCATCTTTGAAAAGATCGAGGATCCAGCGAGCTGATCATACGGATCGTTGATCCCGGGAGCGGATACTTGTTCTTGATAGTGACCAAGTTGACAGGTCGGTAATCCACAACCATCCGATCCGCTCCATCCTTCTTCTTGACGAAGAGGACGGGCAAGCCCATGGAGATGAACTAGGACGGATGAAACCTTTTGCAAGGACTCATCGAGTTGTTTCTTAAGTTCGCTAGTTCTAGGGTGCCATCTTATAAGGTCTTCTAGAAATTGGGACGGTTCCGGAACAAGATCTATCACGAACTCGACATCCCTGTTAGGTGGAACACCTGGCAGTTCTTCTGGAAAGACATCCGGAAAATCACGGACTACCGGAATATCTTCGAGGTCTGGAAGGGGATTGGCATTTAAGGAGTAAAGCTGACGCTTCGACACTCGGGTTAAAACATTAACTGTCTTGCCCGAAGGATGGGTGAGTTGAACAGTTCTAGTAGAGCAATCAATCTTAGCATAATGGGCTAACATCCAGTCCATACCCAGGATGATGTTTATGTCCGAGGACTTGAGAGCTATTAGAGATGCAAGAAAGACTAATCTGTCGGCAAGAATTTCATTCCCATGACTTATTCTAGAGGTTTGCCATCTAGAACCAGGGGCCTGAATTTCCATGGAGGTGTGCATGTCACAGAATGTGGTGTTGTGCAATCGAGCATCGCTCTCAGAAATAAATGAATGAGATGCTCTAGTATAAAAAAGAACAGTTGCCGGATGACAATTAACAAGGAGCGTACCGAGGACGACGTTGGGATCCTCATAGGTTTCCTCAGCTGAAACATAGTTGACGTGGCCACGAGCAGTGGAAGCTGGTTTAGCATAGAGCACCTTTCCTGCTGGCTTACCACGGCCAACAGACTTTCCGATCTGACTGGGGTTGTTCTGGGGACACTCACGGATGTAGTGGCCCGTCTCTCCACACTTGAAGCAAGTTATCATATTGGGGCGTGGAGCAGCATTAGCAGCGGGGCCACCATAAGTCTTGGGTGGTGCATACTGCTGGTTGGGGTGAGGCGCCTCAAAGGATGGCCATGGGGTGAACTTGGGTGGCAGAGCAGTATTTGGAATCCAAACCCGGCGCTTCTGAGATCCAGAGCCGGATGAAGAACCAGAGTCACGGGAGTGCTTGCGTGAAGCCTCAAAGTTAGACTGTCCAGTCTCAGCATTGATAGCCTTGTTGACTAACTTCTGGAAAGAAGTGCACTCGTGCAGACGAACATCACGGCGAAGCTCGGGGCTAAGTCCCTTGCGAACCTTGCTCGCTTCTTGGCGCCGGTAGAAACCTCTTCAGAGCATAACGTGCTAGATTTCCAAACTCACGGCCGTAAGTATCCACAACAGCCTACCCCGGTGAAATTGCAGAGTTCCTCCTCTTACGATCCATGAGACCTTCCGGATGTGATGCTCACGTAAAGCGGCACTGAATTCAGCCCAAGTAGTAATTTGTCCAATCGGACACATAGCCTCATAATTCTCCCACCAAAGGCTAGCAGGGCCTTCGAGGTGATAGGCGGCAAAGGTAACCTTATCAGCTTCAGCCACGCTGGCGTAACGTAGCTTGTGGGTGATGCAAAGCCAATCATCCGCCGAGAGGCTCAACGGAATACTTGAACTTCGTGGATACAGCTTGACAAAGTCATTGAGTGACACCAGATCATTTCTTGGCTGGCTTGCGGTGTTTTGCTCAATCCGCCCAAAGAAGCGATTGGTCTCACGCTTGTTGCGCTCGCCTCCAACATAACCTCGCCAAAGATGGCGGTTGAGGCAGATTTGCATTCCTAGCTGCGCTGGCTTCTCCCTCGCTCCGGAGCAGCAGGATTGTTATGGTGTTGACCATCCTAGGAAACAAAACAACGGTTTAAACCAGGATGGCATAATTTAGCAAGGAAGTGCGGAATGTAATGGATAACACGGAATGCAGAGATGTTCATCCGTATGACATGGTAATATAAAAACTGCCATATATATACCAACGGTCATACACACCATTCATAGTTTAGTATAAGCCCGACGGAGTACAACTATAGTGAAAGGCGTTACATCTCATCGGAAGCATTCCAACTCCTATACATTATTTTTCTACACTTCCGGAATGATACACACTGAGTCATATTCCACAGGTCACGCAGGACGGTGGAAATACAACTATTACAATACTAGGAATACTACTACAAACTCAGACAGCTCCGTAGTAGTCCTCATAAAAGTCACCACCCAAGCCTGGAAGTGGAACATGATCATCCGGAAACAGACGATCCTGTGGAGCTTGCGGACCATAGGGACTCGGATGTGGCCATGGTCCAACAAACGGCGGCAGACGAGGCCCACGAGGAGGGGTGATGCCTCCTACCTCACGCCACTCCATAAAGTCCGCAGACCAGCCCGCACAGGTACAAGTCCCTCATGTCCATGTATCCGCTTGCACGGCAGTGCAAACCGAGTCATAGTGGCCCAAATGATCGAACGGGCATTAAAGGGTTTCCATACGCAAGGCCCGGTTTTCACGGTCCTTGTCTTCCAAAGATCTCAAGAGTGGTGCGAAGGAGTGAGTCCTCATGGGATGCATCGCTGTACATACCTCAAGGTAACCATGCGCCTGTGGAGGGATGCCGCATGTAGCGGAAATCGGTGTTGCACAAGCAAGGCAGTTCGCTCGAATAATAGTCATCATTGAATAGGCTGCATCCTGCAAGGACATCCCAATAGTGATCCCAAGTCCATAAGAACAGTGGAGCGGTTCAAGAGTCTCGGATAAGATGGATATATCCCGACCGCGCACAGATATTGGCTTTGATTAAAATTCTAAACTGCTCCTCGACGGTATATTCAGGATACCATCGGTAACCGGTCTCGACCATCACTCAACCAACATTGCCGTGTGACCACACACATCAATGCAACGGGTCGATGAACCACTTGGTTCGGGGACGGTGGCCATCTGAAAGCACAGCCACAATGCAAAGACATTAGAATTTCTAGGGAAAATCGGGCAGCATAACATCTGTAAATGCTCAAAACAGATTTGAGACATTCATAATCAGATTGCAAAGCCACTCAACAACATCATATCAAGGTTCTGGTTCAACTGATAGCATACTAAAAAGTAGTAGAAACTGAACTGAGGATGTAACCAACAATCCTATAAGTTACTACGGATTAGTAACACGTGAACCTCGATAGAGAGAAGAGAGCCTAGTCCTATACCCACGAGAATGAGAAGAGGATGACTCAGATCGAGGGCATAAGGTAAAGGAGTAAAAGAGCCTTACATTCCTCCCACAAACAATTCCCCACATATAACTAAAGCATTTCTAGACTCAACATCGACCAGTTTGGCTTAGCGAACCCACAGCAGCCCTCGCTTGATGCCAACGCTGTCAGACCACGATTCCAAGTCACATCGACCTAGCCGGTAACACCTCATATCACTTTGCGGCCTCACGCACGGTATTCCCACGGTGTCGCCTTACCATGGCCCGGGACCGCTTATGCCTTTTGGCTCACGATATGATAGTGTCGCTAGCATCCACATGACAAAGAACCCGGCCGACATAGCTAGTCGTGAACCCAAAGCGGCGCTTAACCCATGGGGACAGCATACATGAATCACATCAAGCATGTCGGTCATCAACGATGAATTCGGGCTGTAGCACTGGCTAACAGGACTCCGTATCCCGGCTGTAGCAGGCTAGGCAGACTCAAGATCACCGCGTGACATTTTCAAGGGATGTATATAGGAACGAAGTGAAACACATGCCGCCAGTCAAGTGTCCAAGCAGAGTGCTGGGCTAGCAGGACTCCGTGAACCGGGCTGTAGCGGACTACTATCGCCGTAAGCACGAGACTACATTTCCCCATATGAGAGGCTGCCAAGGATAAACAACTAGTTGGTCGATCCCACTCATACCAAGCATTTCAATCATACATAATATGCCCGATATGAGTACATACAACAAGGCATCACAACAAAACTCTACAATTCGAAGTACTTTATTTAAGAGGCTCCGAGGAGGCATACATAACATATCCATACAGATAAGGGTCACATGACCCAACACTCAAGTCATACAAACATACAAGCACATGCGAAGCAAACTAGTCTCGAGTACGACTCTAAAAAGAAAGAAAGCTTGTCGAAGCCCTTCTATCTACAAAGGGCCCTTCACAAGCCTTGGATCACCACCGGTGGCTAGTTCACTCGCCGATGTCAAGGTCTACATAAAACCCATCGGAGGGGCAGTGTTGTCGTCTCAAAAACATTAATTACAAACATGAGTACGGAGGTACTCAAAGAAGTCTTACCACGTAATCCTATCATACATGCACATTCTCAAGAAGGTGGTGGAGTTATTTGCAGCAAGCCAGCTTTGACTCTTGGCTAAGCTATCCTACGTGACACCACTTGAAAACATTTGTCGCACACGAGTCCACTAATCACCATCACAATACTCCACCGTGGATCCTCTCTCGTCACCCACGAGAGGGCCATCCGCGGCACTCACACTTATCTTGAGGTTTTAGTAGTATCCATTTACTTGTCTATGAACTGTTATAGGCAACCCAGAAGTCCTTCTCCGTGGACATGGCTATTCGAATAGATCATGTTAACCCTGCAGGGGTGTACTTCTTCACACACGGTCTCACCACTTACCGCCGTTTACACGACATGTACTCGGCAACCTTCAAGCGGAAGCCCAACGTGGGTGTCGGCCACAGCCTACCTAAACACTCGAGTCCCTAGTCCAGGTTTATCGCCTATTCAGGTTCCATCCGCAGGGAGTCCGGCCGAGGTTTCCCATACGGCCCCGAACGATGTGTGCAGGGTTCCCGAGATACCAAACGGGCATTCGGTACACCGGGCCACGGTGTATCTACCGCATCATAGCCCACCCCTAGGGTCAGCGCTACGCACGGCCTCCAACACATATCCTACAAACACAAGAAACTAGTTGCAACTCCTGGACAGAGAACAAGGGTGGTTAAGAAGCCGAGAGGGTCCATTGGTTTCGGGCCCAATGCGTGGTAGTAACTGTTTCATGGATCACAAACACAGAACTCGGTTCTTAGGGACGGCTTCAATGAAACAACCCACCATGTACTCCTACATGGCCTCTCATCGATAACTTTACCAAAACGTGTTCAACACTTTCACTCTCGAACCCGACACAACCTTTCACTCCAGTTCATCATCCCGATGAGCCAGACCTAACACAACTCTAAGCATAGCAAGCATAGCATGGTAGGAATCACAAACATGGCTCAATCAACTCCTACACATACTAGTGGGTTTCATCTAGTTACTGTGGCAATGACAGGTCATGCAAAGGAAGTGGGTTCAACTACCGCAGCACACAACAGTTTGAATCGTGTTGTCTTAATGCAGTAAACAAGAGCAGAAGCGAGGACATGGGTTTGTATTGGAATGATCAATGGGTTGCTTGCTTGATGGAGTGGTGGTAGGATACTGCCCTTCAGACGGATATTCGGAATTATCCTCGGAGGCAGAACCTATCACGGAAGACATACCGAAAATAAACACACATGGCACTATGCAACAATATGATGCATGCTATGACATGGCAATATGAATGTGTGTTGGCCTAATGCAAGCTGGAACAATTAGGGATGAACTCATTTGAATCAAAGATTCAAATGCTAGCTCATTTAACATAGCCATAAAGGTGTATTATCTTATTCTGCTTAAACAGCAAGGTTAACTTTTTCTATCATGCATGAAACCTGTACCAATGGATAGAATGGATTTTTCTGATCATTTTTCATATATAAATCTTTGCATTTGGTGTTACAGATTAATTTCTATGAATTTTGAAGTTTGAACTATATTCGAATTTCCTATAATGAATAATTCCAGAATTAATTTATCGCATCAAGAATGCGTCGAGGTGATGTCGGGGTCAACGGGACGCCCAGTCAAACCTGACTGGTGGTCCCGTATGTCGCTGCAATTAGTTTAACTAAATATTAATTAAAACTAATCCTAATTAGTTAATGTGGCTGGGCCCCACTTGTCATAGACTCAACAGAGTCAACCAGGCCCACCGTCGTCAAAGTCGAGTCTGCTACATCGGCGCTTAGCCGCCAAGCGAGCCGACGCCGCGGCGGCGAGAGTGGGTTTGGCCGTTTCGGCAACCAAACGAGCCGCGGAGGGTGCCTACGGGTGGCTGGGAGCAAGCCGCAGCTTTTGGTGGTGTTAGTTGGGGTTGGGGTGGCCGGAATCGGCGCCGGCGACGACCTAGGCGGCCGCCGGAGTTCGGGTGAAGACAAACTCGAGGCTACGGTGTGCGGTGAGGTGCGGGGAGTAGTGGGTTAGGTCCTACGTGATGTGGTGAGTGCGTTAGACACCGAGGGGTGACCGGTGGATGGCCGGGAGCACGTCGGCGACGAGCTCCGCGGCGGCGAGTGCGGTTGAGCTCCGTGCGGTCGCTACACGGCTGGGGAGTGAGAGAGGAAAGGAGGGGGAGATAGCTAAGCTCACGGGGAACTCTAGGAAGCACTCGGTGCGGTCGGGGACGGGCTGATGCGGCGGCGGCGGCGAAGGGGATCTCCGGCGACGGCGGGGGCGGGCGAGGTCGGTGCAGTGGCCTCGGGCTACTCGAGCACTCGGGGCTCGGCTAGCTCGACGAAGAGGAGGGCGGCGGAGCTCCTAGACACGACGGGGAGGAGCACGGACGACGGGGAGCGCGACTACGGCGACGGCGTGGCTGCGGTGGCGTCGGCCATGGCGGGGGAGCGCGAGGGGAGGACCTGGGGAGGAAGAGAGGTGTCAGCGGGCTCGGGGGAAAGAATGGGCGTGTTCCACGTCGGCAGCTCGATGAGGGGAGCGGCGAGGCGGCGACCAGGTGCGTGGCATGCATGCGGTGCTCGCCGCCGAGCACCTGCCTGCCTAGCTTAGCCAAGCCAAGCTTCTTGTGGCAGGCTGGCTGTTGGCTGGGCAGCAGTGGGCGGTTGGGTGGCGCCAGGTAAGCTTTTCCCTTTCTGTTTTTCTTTTTCTATTTTTTGTAACTTTGTGGAGTTTTTAAAAATACTTAAACAGTTCCAAAATTCACCAAACTACTCCTGGTCCTTAGTTGGAATATTTCCAACATGAAACATTTTAGTTTGGGAATATTTGGGCATTTGAAATATTTTATATAATTTAAATGCCCAAACTCAAATACTTTATGATTTAATTCAACAACCTTGGGATGACCTAGAAAATTGTGCACCACTTTTGGCAGAGGCTCTGAACCAAAGCAAAGGTGATGAGCATTTTAGAAGGGCATTTCAGGTTCATTGAAAATAATTTTAGAAAACCCTAGTTGGGTTCAAAAGGGGTTCTGGGGGTTCTGTCTTCCCCATTTCAAATTTCTGATGAAAGTTAAACATGATGCACACACTAATGCATGGACTAGCTAGGATGTGACATTGGCAGCCACCGTGGCCTTCTCCAGGTCCGTTACCTTCGCTCGACTTTCACCTTCAAGAAGCTCGTAACGGTCAGCGGCTGCCTTCAATTCCACATCCATCTTGGCTATTTCATCCATGCTTCGGCAATGCGCAGCCTGTTCGGCTCTCAGCTCTTCGGCCGCCTTTCGAGCGGCCGCATCACTTTTTCTGGCTTGTTCCTTGGCTCGGGCAAGTTCTGCCCGAAGGGTCTCCACGGCGACAACTCCATCTGCAGTCACAAACATATTAAAGATACTAGCATCATGCTCCTCTTACCATGTGTTGATCACAGGAGAAATCACATACCCTGTGCCTCGTCGAGCCGTTCGTTCACAAGCATGATATCGGCATCCGCCGCATCAAGTTGCCGCTTTAGCTCGGCAAACTCACCAGTCCAGCTAGCCACCGGACCTCCCGCCACCTGCATATGAAGGCGGCCTGATTATTACCTGGGACTATGATCCTCTGTTTTCCGCCGTTCTCGACAAAGAACCAGAGTCTCGTGGGCTACTATTCGCACAGGCACACCTAACGTGTGGTACCGTCAAAAACATACACTATTTTACGCACCTCAAAGCCTTTCAGCAGACTCATAAAAGCTTCATGCAACCCGCTTTCGGCGGATGAAATCCTCTCAATCACCGTACCCATTAGCGTACGATGCGCTTCTGAAATAGCCGCTTGCTTTAGCAGATCCTTCAGTGCGTCCGACCGCACGGCGGACGGTGCCGGACTCTTTTGGTTGCTCTCTTTAGGAGCCGAATACTGAGGACTTCGGGTGGCCGAAGGATTACCCTCTAGCTTTGCCGGATCAGGAGAAACCCTTCGTGACGACACTTCAGGGTCGCCCGCCTCATGAGGCGGGGTGGCATGGGGAGGTGTTTCGCTCCCCATCATCTCCGGAAGAAGATCCCCCGAAGACGAACTCCGTCGAAAAGGGCTATGATCCGAACTACAAGATATATGTTTCGGTTATTGTCCTCAGAGGTAAAGCAGGATATTTTTACTATTAAGCACTTTTTGTTTACTTACAGCTCGGTGGGAGGCTGATCCCCTTGCGGACACTGTGCGGCAAGGATGCCCCCCGAGGCAGGACCCTCTGGTGAAGATTTCTTCCCCCGTTTGGAAACCATTGTTTCCGGATCTTCAGAGGTGGTCCTCTTCCTCCCTTGGGGAGAGGGAATTTCGGATTATTCTCCCCGATTATCCTCCTTCGCGGAGGCGCTAACTCCCCTGGTTTGGATGAACAGTGAGCGAGGTCCGCTTTTAGCCTCTTTATTCCCCCCTTTATCTTCCCCGAGGGCGCTTGATAAGGCGAAGCTCCAAGATCTGGCTAGTACAGATCCGTGAGACCTCGTGAAGGGGGCCGGACACCTGATCATCTTCGCCTTTGTTACCCAGTTCTGGTCAAAGAGCGACTTTTCAGAATGATGTTGTGATAAATAAAAAGACGGCTACGGGACTACTTACTTGGGTATCTGGACGATTGCAGCTCAGACCCGCATCATTGGTGGTGTCCGGACACATTATTTGTAGTCCGAAGAACAATTTGTACATCTCTTCGAGCGTCATGCCGAGGAAGTGCTGAATAGCTCGCGGTCTTTCCGGGTTGAACTCGCACAGGCGGAGAGGTCGACGTTTGCAGGGCAGGACTCGACGAACTAACATGACTTGCATTACCGTGGCTAGAACGACGTATCTCTCGAGGAGATCTCGGATGCGGCTCTGCAATGTCTGCACGTCCTTTACTGGCCCCCAGTCCAGCCCCTAGTTCATCCTTGACGTCAGTCGTGGTGGGGGGCCCGAGCGAAAGGCAGGGCGGCCACCCACTTGGTGCCCCAGGGAGCTGTGATATAAAACCACTCCCGTTGCCATAAGCTAGACACCTCCTGGAAGGAACCCTCCGGCCAATGGGCATTGGCGCTTTTGCTTATTACGACACCTTCGCACTCTGCGTGTCGTCCCTCAATCATCTTCGGCTCCACATTGAAAGTCTTAAGCCACATGCCGAAGTGAGGGGTAATGCGGAGGAAGGCCTCACATACAACGATGAACGACGAGATGTGAAGGACTGAATCTGGGGCCAGGTCATGGAAATCCAGCCTGTAATAGTACATGAGCCCCCTGACAAAAGGATCTAAAGCGAGGCCTAGTCCTCGGAGGAAGTGAGAGATGAATACAACGCTCTCGCTGGGTTCGGGAGTGCGAATGACCTGCCCTTGAGCAGGCAGCCTGTGCGAGATCTCGCTGGTCAGAAACCTGGCCTCTCTTCGCTTCTTGACGTCCTCCTCTGTGAGAGAGGAAGGCATCCACCGACCTTGAAGGTTGGATCCGGACATGGTTGAAGGTCTGAAGCACCTGACTTAAGCCTCGGGTGTTGGAACTCGAGGCGGGGGGGGGGGGGGAGGATTCGATTGAGTTTGAGAAGAAAAAAGGATAGGCCTTGGTCACTTTGTAAAGAGGGTGAATGCCAAGCGTCCTCCTCGTGACCGTTTGGGACTTGCCTACAATCGGGGAGTCATACCAACGGGCACGGTTGTTTTATCCACGTTCGTGTTGATGAGAATCCCGCAATAAGGGGGACACGATCTTTGCTCCGACAAGATGTGCCAATAAAATCGCCTCGCGAAGCGTGTGGTGGCAGGCTGATTGGGAAAAATGGTTCATGTAAAGAACATGCCATGGCATGATGTCACGTTATGAAGGGTCGTCAGCAGATTAGATTTGTTTAAATATTATTCTCTCCGCGGTGGTATGTGGAACTTGTTTTGCAGAGCCGGACACTATCCTTGTGTTCAAAATCTTCTATGGAGTATTCGCAGGAGGAACCCGCCTTGCAACGCCGAAGAAAAACTGCGCGCCGGACTCATCGTCATTGAAGCCTGGTTCAGGGGCTACTGAGGGAGTCCTAGATTAGGGGGTATCCGGACAGCCGGACTATATCCTTTGTCCAGACTGATGGACTATGAAGATACAAGATTGAAGACTTCGTCCAGTGTCCGGATGGGACTCTCCTTGGCGTGGAAGGCAAGCTTGGCTATACGGATATGTAGATCTCCTTCCTTGTAACCAACTCTGTGTAACCCTAGCCCCTTCCGTTGTCTATATAAACCAGATGGTTTTAGTCCGTAGGACAACAACAATCATACCGTAGGCTAGCTTCTAGGGTTTAGCCTCTACAATCTCGTGGTAGATCAACCCTTGTAATACTCATATCATCAAGATCAATCAAGCAAGAAGTAGGGTATTACCTCCATCGAGAGGGCCCGAACCTAGGTAAATATCGTGTCCCCTGCCTCCTGTTACCATACGCCTTAGAGCACAGTTCGGGACTCCCTACCCGAGATCCGCCGATTTTGACACCGACAGGGAGGTTCGGGGCGGGGCTCGGCACTGATGGCGGGGGGTCCGGGGTGGGGCACCGGAGGCGAGTTGGTCGAGGGGCGGGGGCTCAGCAGAGATGGACCGGGGGTCGAGGGAGGGGCCTTTTTTTAGACGATGCTGGTGTGGCGGTTCGAGTCCGGGAGGAGCTCGTTGGTCCCTATATAGGGCGAGGCATGATGAGAATAGCTATTCTGATCCCAGGATTGGAATAGTGCTACTATATATATATATATATATATATATATATATATATATACACACATATATATATATATATATGTATACATACATACATAAACACTATTCTGATCACGGGATCAGAATAATATTCTGATCACAACATGAACTTCCCGAGTAACGCGCCTGACCTTCCCCGAGTACTAGGTTGAACTTCTGCTAAAAGGTGACCAAATGGGGCTTGCGATATATCGTTGGAAAGCTATGGACACCAGTATCATGACCCAAGTTAAATTGTTGGCAAAATGTAAGCGGTTTAAGTGCAGTTTTGAAAATCGTTTTTTCTTCATACAAAAAACGTTAATCGTATTTTCGATCGCATTTCTAAACCATTTATCAGAATGACGTAAATAATATTGCGTTGGAAAGCTGCTGCAAAACCGTTCCTTCGACATGTTGAAAGTTTTCTCTAATTCCCTATGGAGAAAGAGTAATTTGGAAAATCGTAAAATTTCTCAAACCGAAGAGTCGAGGCAGTATTTTCAATATAGTTTCTAAACGGCTAATCCAATTAAGGAAAATAATAACGTGTTGGAAAGCTTGTGAAAATGCGCTACTTTTTCATGTTGAATTTTTTTCTAATTTTAAACGGTTTAAAAGTAATTTAGAAAACAGTACAGGTTCCACCGAGTTTGTATTTTCAAGCTAATTTTTTAACGGTACGTCCGAATGCAACAAACGATACTGCGTTGGAAAGCTTGTGGAAATGTGAAACTTTTTTGTATATATTGTTTCTTTCAATACCTTAGTGTTTTAAGTCTATTTTGAAAATGGCTAAAAACGTATTTTTGCCATAATTTCTACAAACTTTATCGGAATGGGGCAAATAATATACCGCTGAAAAGCTACGGAAAATGCAAAAACTTTTTCATGTTGACGGTTTTCTCTGATTCCTAGACGTTTTTAAGTAATTTCAAAAACAGTGAGATCATGCGTTCTGCCTTAAACGAATTATTCGAAAATGCACCACGTGAAGAACTTGAACTTCTTGGCATGTCTACCTGAACTTCACTCTGTTTTTCACGTGTTTTGTTTTGCTCGTAGATCTCCATCCACTGCTCGTAGCTCTCCATGCATTCATCGGAATTGAGCAGGTGATATACCGATGGAAAGCTGCTGTAAACACGCAAATTTCCCGTGTTGATTATTTTTTCATACTCGCGGCGGTTTAAAAAAATTTCATCTGAAATTCAGTCAGTGTAGTAGTTGAACTTCCTGCTGTTTTCACGTTGAACTTCTATGACGTATTTTTTTTTTTGTATTTTTCTTATCCATTTTGTCAGTGTTACACGAATGATATTCCTTTTGTACAAACCTCTCTCACAATATATTTTTTAACTTTCCTCAACCGAGGACTTGAACTTATGACAAAAAATTGGGACCTTGCCTTTTAATTCATTTTCTCATATCAAACACACACCATGCACTACATGAACTTTTTCCATTTTTATAATTTAAATTTTTTTTTTCTTTTTGAAATCAAATTGCTCCCAAATAGTAATTGAACTTCTTTGTGTATTGAGAGAATTATTTTAAAACATAGAAAAACAATTTTTTTTTTGTGTTTTCGAACATGGAAATACAAGGTGAACCTCTCTCGCAAGAATTTTTGAACTTCCATGGACAGAACACTTGAACTTCTTGCAACAAACCTTTTAAGCCTTTTGTTTTCTATTCTTATATTCTTATATGAAACGTATTCCATGTGGTAGTTGAACTTCCTGCTCTTTTCACCTTGAACTTCTGTCACGTTTTTTTGTTCAACCTCTCTCACACGAATTTTTGAATTTTCTCGGGTTGAGCACTTGAAATTGTAGCAACAAAACTTTCAGCCTTTGCTTTTTTCATTCTTTTTTTAATACAAAAAGCACACCGTGTAGTACGTGAACTTCTGGTAGTTATCAGTATGAACTTCTCTCGGTTACGTGAATATATTTGAGTATTCTTATGAATTTTTAATCTGATTTTCTTAATTCCTTTTTATGAATATTGAAGCGCCCTATCTTTAAAAGTTGAACTTCTTGTTATTTATTTTTTGAACTTCTTATTTCCATTCTTTAATAAGGAGGAAAAATCTGAGTTATCTATAATCATCGAAATTCCCCATCTATTTAATATGGACTTCAAGGGTTTATTTCTTAATCTTTTTTAGGAAATTTTGAAGCCCTCTATTTTTAAAAGTTCAACTTCTTGTTTTTTATTTTTGAACAACTTGTTTCCATTCTTTAATAACGATGAAAAATTTGAGTTTTCTATAATCATCGAACTTCCCACTGTTTTCACCTTGAACTTCTGTCACATTTTTTTGTTCAACCTCTCCCACGAATTTTTTTGAATTTCTTAGGCCGAGCACTTGAACTTATAGCAACAAAAACTTCTTGCTCAATTGTTTGCCAAATTCCACATTTTTAGAATATCAACATCCTCATAAGTTTTTTAACCTCTGTTTATTAATCCAATGTAATATTGCACTTTTCATATTATATTTTAATTTTTTACTTGCTTCTTTATTTAAATCTCAACTTCTTCATTTTATTTTTTTAGTAACGATAAAAAATCTGAGTACTTTATTCACACCGAACTTCACCATCTTTTAAATTTGGACTTCTTGTTTTTTAGTAATGGGAATAAACCTACTTTTTAGTAAAATCGAACCGCTCTCTTATTTTAATTTGAACTTCGAGACTTTTTTATTTAGAAACGGTGAAAATCCTTTATACTTTAGTTTTTCAAATTGAACTTCATACTTACTTCTTCATGAAATGAAAAGAATCTGATTTTTTTTGTATACATTGCACCCTCCGTTTCTTTAAAGTGAACGTCTTGGCTTTATTATTTGGTAACAAGAAATTGTTTTTGTATATAACCATAGACCCACTTCAATTTATAAATTTGAACTTCTAGGTTTTTCATAGAAATGGAGAAATTTTTTTATAAAATATTTTTGAATTGCTATGTTATTTTAATTTTACCTTCCGAGTGTTATTTAAAACCACGAAAAAATTGTTTTCTATTACATATATTGAACGGCTTTGTTATTTTAATTTGAACTTTTGGTAATCATTTTCAATAATTGGAAAATTCATGGGAATTCTTTTAGTACAATGATAACATTTTCTTCCAAATCTCTATTTTTATCAAATTTGAACTCCCCAAGTTAACACTATTATAGTTGAAGCTTTGTTTTTCTTCATGGTATATAACCGTCGAACTTCCGTGTTATCTTAAATTGAACTTCTTGGTTTTTATTTTTTAGGAACTGAAGAAATCCAAATTTTATTATAATACTGAACCATTCTGGTATTTTGATTGAACTTCTAGGTTTTTTAGCAATGGGAAAATTTTGCTTTTTGAAAAAACTTTTTAAACTGCACTATATTTTTAGTTTTACCTTCCCAACTTTCTAATGAATGTTGGACTTCTCCATTATTTAAAATTGAACCTCTGGGTGTTTTTGGAAATGAGAAAATTGGACTACAAGGTCGTAACACAAGGAGTTGCAGCCAAGTGCCTTCCATTTCAACAAATTTGAACAATGAACACAATTTTGGCCTGCTAAAAATCAACACATTGGACTACAACCATACTAATTACTCATAGAAAAATTGATCGTAACACAAGAAATTTGTGGCCTTGCAAAATGCTTTTGGGAACGGTTAACCTTCTATGAAGAAGAACAGGGATATAAAGAGTACGACACACACACGAAGCACCCACAAAGTGAGCGCACACACACATGAAAGACATAAGACGTAGCACGGACGCAGCAGGACATAACACTATTTTTTATTTTTGAACTTCTGCTTAAGTCTACTTTGAACTTCTAAATATCCTTTTACAAGCTTGAGCCATCAGGTTCCAATGACCCAAAATACATTTATCTAAACTCTGAAGAATAATATGACAACTCTTTAGGATCTTCTGCCAGTCATCCATGCGTATTTTTGCGGCCATAACGGATATGCATAGCATTTCAAACAAATATAAATGATATGATGCTCTGTAGGTATTTAAAAGCACACCTTGTGTCTACTACTAGCAAAGTTCCCCGAAGATCATGTTTCCCAAGTAGAATAGCACAAAAGTCACCAATGTTGAAATGTATGACAAACATGTCCAAGAATTATCAAAATAAGTTGATTAGTCTCAAAAGGAAGCAGACTGGGTTTGTTACTTGTCCTGAAACAAACAATAACAGAGCAAAGTAAGCCGATCAAGTTCGTACCTGTAGAGTAAAAGAGTTAAATTTGTGTGATTTGCTCTCTGGTTCAGAGGTAACACAATATGGTGAAAGAATAGCCGTACTTTTTCAGACTGAACCCAACGCTTTTGCTTTCTCAATGGAACGCGTACGCTACAAACAGGGTGTTTTCGACTATAAGTTAACTGTAGTTAACGTCGAAACTGCCACAATTCACCTCATAGCACCAACACAGAAACACTTTAGAAATTATAGTAGAATCTGTAGCCAAATTGAGCACCCGCACCGCATAGCTGTAGTCCATGGTGGAGTGGCTACAGGTTAGGGGGAGATACATGATGCAATTTGTCCAGCAGATGCCTACATCTGCGGCAGCAACGTCAAACACCCCGTCCATTTCTTCTGCAGAAGGGAGCAGTAAAAATTAATGGCAGTCAAGCTGGCAGCAGAGAGATTTGATGAACTAGAGAGGCATTTAGACTATGCAACTTTTATTAGGCTGCTTTGAATATTCCTCGTGCCAATCATGGTGAAGTGCGATGTCCCATCTCCTAAGATGCCCAATTTTGCACCATCACACATTTAAACCAGGCTGCACATACGCCCAGGAAACAAGTGTAAGAGAAATATAGGTAAATCAATGAAGTAGAAGGTCAACATCACACGGGCGCACAGGTCAGAGGGAAGGTGGTTGATGCTGCAGTTGGTAGGATTGAGGGATACCGACCTACGCAGTGAACACACACTAATCGAACTGAATCGGTTGGCCATGCCGAACTTCACAGGCAGTAGCAGGCGGTGCGGCCATAGATGGAAGAGGGAGGAAGCACGTGCTAGTGTAGTGCGTGCAGTGGTTGCACGGCAGCGGTGGGGATGCAGGGACGCGGGGCCGCGACCCGCGGCGACCTTCAATTCGAGTCGGCCGGAGCAGGGAGGAAACATGCGGCATTGGCAGAAAGGTACACCGGGCAGGTCGGTCGCGGCGGAGCATGCCGGCGGGATCCGGGAAGGGCGGCGGTGGGATACATGAAGGAGGGGCGATGAACAAGCACCTGGATGGTCTTCACCTTTGGCAGCGAGCAATGCCGGTGGATGGTGGAGCGACGCGTGGGGGTGCAGGGTTCCTGGCGGCACGTGGGGATCCAAGGGAGGGAGGCTGGTCGCATCGGCGGGAGGAGGCTGGCCGCGGCGAGGAAGGAAGTCTGGCCACGGCGGCCAGAGGTAGGTCGGCGTAGGCGTAGGATGGAGGCCGGCTGCGGCGGCGGGGGGAGGCTCGGCGCGGCGGCGGGGCGGTGGTTGGCCGTAGCGGGGAGGAAGGTTCGCCGCGTCGGCGAGAGGAGGCTGGGCACGGCGAGGGAGGGCTGCTGGCCGTGTCGGGGGAGGACGGCTGGCCATAGCGGCCGGAGGTAGGTTGGCTCGATCGGCGTGGGATGGAGGCTGGCCGCTGCGGTGGGTGGATTCGTTGATGTGGTGGAGGAGAAGTTCGTGGGTTAGATGAAGGGCCGCTCCGGAGTGTATGGTGGGCGGTCGGTTCCTGTGTTTCTATCTATTACGATCTCGGGAGCATCTGATCGCCCTATATATAGACGCGCCGTGATCCAAATAACTATTCTGATCCCGGATCGAATAGTGCTACTTATACAATATATATATATATATATATATATATATATATATATATATATATATATATATATAGGGCTGGACTATTCTGCTACTGTAATGAATATTATTCTGTTACCCCTCGGCCCTATAAGGGCGCGAGGCGCAGGCCACAGCAGAAACTCCCCGACCCGAACCCAACCTAACCCGCCTCCTATCACGGAGGCAGCTCATGATGCCGTGGACGGTCGCTCCTTCGACCCACACGCTGCCGCCGGCCGGCCGTCTGCAAGCCTCCCCGCCAACGGGCTCGCCGGCCGCTCCCGCGCCTTCCCCGACAGCGCCTGCCCTCTCACAGATCTCCCCATCGATGGGTGCGAGATCCTCCCAGCGCCTCCCCTCCGACGAGCTCGCCGGCCCGTCCCGCCTCCGGCAGCTGCCTGACCGCCCCAGCCTCCCTCCGCCACGGCGCACCGCCATCGCCGCCCGCGCCACACCCGAGCCCTTTGCTGTGCGCGCCATTAACGAGCCCCGCCGCCCTGCGCTGTCGCCCGCGCTTTGCGCATCCTACCAACCGGACCAGCCGCCGACCGAATCCAGCCACGCTCCCGAGCTTCATCTTCTTCCTCGCCGAGACACGCGACAGCCACCCCAGTTTGGGCGTAGTAATTACCTCAGTACGAGTTAAAAACGGTGGTACGTTCGGAATAAAGGAAATGGTCGAAATTCAAATTGTAAAAATTCAAGCAAAAAAAGAAACCCCATGAAAATCCTGCTTAGTAAGTACCTCAGTACAAGTCATAAAATGAGAGAATCAGAACATCATTGTCAAAAAAATGTTGAGTTCAAAAAAAAAACAAAACAAAATATTTTCTTTTTAAATAAAATATCATTCAGTTCGATGATACAAACCATGCAAGTACAGGGGCGACGATACAGTAAAAACCGTTGAAAATTTACGAGCAAAAATATTACCCACAAACAGAGCAATGTCTAGTTAGTGAAAAATGCTTAGTACAAACCCATGCAAACATCAGTACAAGTACTCTTTTTTCAGAATAATTTAAATTACTATACAAAAAATAGCTCAGTACAAACATACACATATATCAGTACAAGTACTTTGTTTATCAGACAGGAAAACAACAGGATGTGTCTAGCCGTATTGAAAACTTTTTAAATTAATACAAAGTAAAGTCTAGTATCTGGAAACACGCTCGGTACAAAATCATATAGACATCCGTTCAAGTACATTTTTTAGAACCATTCAAAACTGCTATGAAAAATACCTCAGTACAAACACACAAATATATCAGTACGAGTACTCTGTTTTTTTTGAAGGAAAAACACCATGATGGGTCTCACCGTAATCCAAATTACTCTTCAACGGCTGCAAATATGAGAAAACGTTCAACATGACTAAGTTTCGCATTTTCGATAGTTATCCAACGGTATATTATTTACCCAATTCCGACAAACTTTTCAAAAAATCATGTTCAAAATCAAATTTGACGTACTCGAATTCGGTTTTAAACCGTAAGGAATAAGAAAAACATTTCAATACGAAAAAGTTGCGCATTTTCCGTAGCTTTACAATGCCGTATCATTTGCGTCAATCCGACAAACCGTTTGAAAAAAATCGTGAAAATACGTTTCGCCCGGAATTTCACCGTTTTTCAAAGTACTTTTAAATTATATAGAATTAGAAAAAAACAATACATATATGGAAGATGCGTATTTTCACCAGCTTTCCAACGCCATCTTATTTGCTCAATTCCAACAAACCATTTGAAAAGTGAGTCCGAAATACGATTCACGTTTTCGGTTTGGAAAAAACGGTTTTTTTAAAAATTGCTCTTAAACCATAATGATTTTGCAAAAATGTTCAATATACTTGAAATATATATCGTTGGAAAGCTCTTACATCTACATTACAAATATATAGGATTTTTTTGCAAAATCATGATGGTTTAAGAGCAATTTTGATAAAACCGTTTTTTTTTTCAAAACCGAAAATGCGAATCGTATTTTGGCCTCAATTTTTAAACGGTTTGTCGGAATTGAGCAAATAAGATGGCGTTGGAAAGCCGGTGAAAATACGCATCTTCTATATATCTGTTGTTTTTTCTAAGTCTTTATGATTTAAAAGTAATTTGAAAAACGGTGAAATTATGGGTGAAATGTATTTTCGCGATTTTTTTGCAAACAGTTTGTCGGATTGACGCAAATGATACGGCGTTGGAAAGCTATGGAAAATGTGCAACTTTTTCGTATTGAAATGTTTTTCTAATTCCGAGCGATTTAAAAATGAATTCGAATACGGTCAAATTTGATTTCGAACACGATTTTTTAGAAGTTTGTCGAAATGAGGCAAATAATATGCTGTTAGAAAGATATCGAAAATACGAAACTTAGTCATGTTGAACGTTTTCTCAAATTCGCAACCGTTGAAGAGTAATTTGGATTACGGTGAGACCCCTCGTGTTGTTTTTCCGTCAGAAAAAACAGAGTACTTGTACTGATCTACGTGTGTGTTTGTCCTGGTGTATTCTTCTGAGAGTAATTTTGAAAGGTTCCGACAAAAGAGTAATTGAACTGATGTCCATATGGTTTTGTACTGAGCGTGTTTTAACATACTAGACTTTACTCTGGTTTTTTGGTATGATTTTCCTCGTAGCTTTTCAACAGTTTACGGTATTTGCGTCCCTAAACTTGCATGGTTTATATAGCTAAACTGAATAATACTTTTAACAAAAATAAAATGTTGCGTGTTTCTTTTTTTTGGACTCAACTTTGTTTTGCGATGATGTTCTGGACTTCTCTTATTTTACCACTTGAACTTGACTTTTTTGAATTTTGTGTTTTTTAGCATTTTTCCAAAGCCTATGTAGGACCTCATGTTCTACTTTTTTTTGTACTTATATGACAGTAATAACAGAACATTTCTGACACAATTGTTTGTCCATTTGTGGACATCAACCAATATAGGCAGGAGAGCGCACAATCGAACTGACCATTATTTTTGACCGAACTATGTATGTGTTCTTCTTTTTCAAGAACTGATCCTGTAATACATACTGAATGGCCACACATGTATGATATAATAAACTATATGGCCTTAAAAGTGTAATGACAGTACATTTTATAAAGCTCCACAAGATCACATGAAGCCTCTTCCAAATAAAATATACAAAATACTGACAAAAATTCACACTTTTGCACAAAGGGCATACTTCTGAACATGCTCGATGACACCCACTGAATTTGCACAATTGGCTTGTGGGAGCAAGCAGCAACTTTGAAGTATGCAAAGGCATCTTGTTTTTCCAGAAAAAAAAGCAGGGGCGCATCTCCATATCAATAAATAGTTGTTGATCCATCAGTGAGCATGCATCACAAAGAAAATGTTGAAATAAAAACCGGGTGGACAGGGTGGACCGGCTACACCTCCTCCTCTGGACTGATTGCTACGGCGAGGTGGAGCTGATGGAGGCGGAGATCACGAGCGGTAGCGGGATTTGGCCATTGCAGGGAATTCCAGTGACTACCAATTCATCCTTGATGTACTAACTATGGTGATGTATTTTGTACTGCCCAAAACACCTGCAAGATGAACTGAAGGGGAGCCCCATCACCTACAAGATGAACTGAAAGTGCCGGCTAAGGGGACCTGAAGAATCACCAAATGTTGAACTGAATATACACAAGTGTAGGAGCATGAACGTACACGGTAACTCTATGTTACACAACAATAACTGACCATATATGTATATAAGTTGAAGGGTAACAGACCTCAAGATAGCAATGGACTTCCAATATTCATCTATTTGAGCTACTGCCTTTTATTTTATTTTTTGATGCATCCTGCAAAAAGAAAATTGACCGAAATTCCAAAGATGAACCGAAAAAGACTAACATAATTCAGTAGAGATGGATGTGAAAAATGATGAGCATCCCAAATACTATAATCATTGAGGCTATGGTAATTACATCATCCTTTACATACTGATGTACTAGTAGTAGTCTACTAAGTTGTACTTACGTGTATCCATTTTTGGAGTTCACAGTAAGAAGTATTAGCTGAAACAAAAGAGTACTCATTTCAAGTAGGGAGTCATGTTCTTGCGCCTACATATTACAATCTAATTTTCTTACTCTAGATTCTAGTATCAGAATCCAATGATGAACAAGGCTTTATATACTACAGTGCATTTCATACTTCTTTGAAGTTTTATTCAGAATGTCCTAGGTCAAGGCTCTGGGCAAATCTATAGTTTCAGACTGAGCTTATATATATATATATATATATATATATATATATATATATATATATATTGTTATATATAAAGGTATGATATATGGAAATTATTCAAATTATTTGGGTTTCAGATGAGTTATTTGGGTTTTATTCAAATTATTTTTCTCCAAAAAAAATATATGGAAATTAGGGTAACATGATTCCCTACAAGAGAAAATTGAGAGAAATAAATTTGAATTAATTTTGGTATTTTTAAAATGATTTTATTGTGTTTTAAATAGGTCAAGAGCACTGTTTGAATTATTAGAATTATTTTGGATTTTATCTTAAGCTAGAATAATGTTCATCTTTGAGGGAAATCTTTTTTAAAATTTGGATATATTATATGCCTATATAATGTATTTATTTATTCTTGTTTTATTTCTGTTTTGTTTGTCTAAAAATGTTTTTTTAATAAAAAAATCTTATCCTCCACCGCCAAACTGGGCCGGCCCAACAGGGCGCCACCAGCCAAGGCCGCCCTCTCCTTCCCCGAGGAAGTCCCGCTCGGCACTCCGTCGCGCCCGCGCCGTGGCCGACCAGCCACCTCCCGCCGCCTTGCCTCGCCCCTCCTCCAAGTCTCCTCCTCCTTTATAGCCGGACCCGACCCGCTTCCCTCGAAACCTGAGCCACCGGAGTCCGCAGCCGCCGCCACTCCCTCGCCGGAGTTGCCACCGCCGCCGAGCCTAGCCGCCATCGCCCCGCTCCACCCCGCCACTCCCGACCGACGCCATCCACTCCATCCTCACCGCCGCGCTGCGCCGAGCGCCCCGATGCCCTCGCCGACGCCGTAGACACACCGGAGCCGCCGCCTCGTCCGTAGCCGCCGCCGACGCCGCCGTATTCTCCGCCGCCGGCGACTCCAACCGCCGCGGTAACCACCACCCCTCCTCGTCCGTCCGATCTGGATCTAAGGATCCAGATCCATTTGTTTTTTTCTCTCTAAGCCTTTTTATTATTATTTAGAGAGCGTTCGTTAGATTAGGCTCTGGAGCGAACGGTTTTCGTTCGTTAGCGTTCGGTAGCGAACGTTCGTTCGGTATAGTTTTTCTTTTTATTTTTATTTTTCTGCCAGGGACCTAGATGTAGTTGTTTTATTTTACTGTTTAGTCCCTGTTCTTCAAACCCTCACAACTTTTCACTCGTTTATCCAAATCCAACGAAACCAACGCCCACTTCTTTGTTATGATCCCCTCTATCCAGTAATCCAACTTAAACATGTTTTTGAAAGTTTAAAATTTTGAATTAGATCAGATTTGAATTTGAACTTCGTTTGATCATAACTTGAGTTTCATAACTCCGATTTAGTTGATTCTTTTTGCAAATCGAAGCTCTTGACCTAAACTTTCTGATAAGCCCAAATTCACATAAATTTGGTACTGTTAGAAATTGTTTTATGTTACAAGACTTATTTTCTTGGTTTTGATGTTTTCGAATTGTTTTCTTCGTTCTTTCCGATCTTTTGAGTGATTGCTTATGTGTGGTTACTATTGCTTGCTTACGATAGATTGACCGGAGTGTGACGAGTAGAACTATCAAGAGTTTTGAGTGAAAATCATCTTCATCAACATTGCAGGCAAGTTCACACTTTGATCATACCCTTTTCATACCCAGTTTTTATGCATTAGATTAATCCTCAAACATTGCATGATTAGGATCTAATTAAAGTGTGGGTTTTGGTAAGTAGTTTGAGGTAGTACCTATTGCCCTGTTATTATCAAACCCTTTGGAGTTACTTATACGTTTGGTTATTATGCCATGCTATGCTCGTAGACGTGGATTGGGTTTGTGTGAATATCCATGACAGATGTGAGATTGTTAATAAATGGTTTATCTAAGGTGGCAACTTAATACACATCTGGGTGGATTGAGGTACCTGGTTATTCCAGGATTTGCCTATCTAGCCACCAGGTAGACCAGATTGCCTGTTTTTATGGACCGCCACCCGTGCTCAAAGGGATCATAAGATTATTCATGCTAGAAACTTCCGTGTGCAGCCACATGCTACTATGGGCTCTAGCATAGTTGATTAAGTCATGCGAACTCTTACAGTGGTAGATTAGCTGATGTAGGGGTTGTAGGTTGGTACGGTCTACCCATTCGTAAGGTGCTAGCGCTTCTGAAAGACTATGTCTCGGTCATCCGTTCCTCAAACATCATGTAGTGCGAGAAATCAGACGGAGGAGATCGAGTCTTGTGGGAAAAGTAGTGTCCCCGGTTATGGACATCTTGAGTATCAGGTACTTGGATTATTCAGTTGATCTCATCATGTTAATTTAAATAATTTTGTTGGGTTAATTATGATTACATTAATTGGGATTGAGGATGCTGTCAACCATTCTCAATGTTTAACAACCACCATGATAGTTAACTAAAATTTATTCCTTTGCAGTAGGGAAAAATTGGCTTTTCGCAAAACCCTTATAACCATAGAGCTTTTCCACCAGCCGTATATGCATGTAGTGATAGCCATATTTCAGCATTGCTCTACAGTGTGAATTTGCCAGTACATTCAATGTACTGACCCTTTGTGGCTGCAACGTCTCATGTTGCGAGGATCTTCTGATGAGTAAGTGATATGTTAGGTTCTGATTTCTACACTCAACTTTCTGTTGGTGTTGATGGGAATCCACAACTTGTTACTTCCGCTATTTGGATTGAGGTAATAGTATTTACGTTACTTTATACATGTGATTTACCTCTGTTATAAATCCTCGAGTACTGTGTGTGTCAGCATACCGATCCAGGGATGACACTTAAGCACAGAGACTTGACCCATTCGGGTTGGGTCGCTACAAGATGGTTTCAGAGCACATGTTGACTGTAGGACGTGACCCTAGAAACTGGCAAGCCCATAGGAAGGATTTTCTCTAAAATTTTCTTTTTCAAAAAGATCTTTTACCTCTCTTCTTTTCTAAGCTTATTCAAATATTCCCTTTTAGAGAGACTATACCCCTTTCCCCTTTTGACAACACGAAGATTCGACTGATGAGACCACTCCAAAAAGTACAAGATATCAGGACAACCACGACCACTATGGAATGAAGGAGATTTTTACCGTGCTTTACAATGACGGAAACTACAACGGTGAAGACTCCGAAGACTAGGATAATTTGAAGGCTTTGAAGAATTTTTCAGATTGGTATGACCTAGGAAGGCTACCCTTATGGAACCTGGCAGACTATGGAAGCTGTCAATACCCGAGATCAAGGTGTATCGGAGAAAGACCGGAATATGGAGCGTTAGAACTCAAAAATTTTGCCAGGAAACCCAAGACATGAGAGATCAATTATGGAATTAAAGCTCATGGCAGTAACATGGGCATAGACATGGCTAACCATGGTGTTATTGCCCGTCTATGCTATTGTCACCATGCGGAGTTAAGTGTGCAGATGCATGGAAAAATTGGATGGTAGAAGGATGAAGGAGCATCTGTCAGCGAAGGATGCAGTTTTAACCTTAGCCGGTGTATCACCAGGATCTGGAGTGTTACATCAAGAAGTTAAGATGGACCTACAAGAAGCAGTATTTGATAAGGAAGCGTTTCGTGAAGAACTCAGGATCCAGAAATTGAAAGTATCCAAGCTGGAGGAGCAAAACCTCGAGATACCGGAGATATGTCAGGAACTGAAGGACAGTAGGATCATTGTTCATGTCGAGGTTGATGAAATCCAGAAGTTGGAACATAACTCCAGAAATATTGAAGGACGCCACGAGAGACTTTTCAACAACAGAGATGATCTGGCAAAAGAACTTGAGAAGGACAAGCACGATGGGAAGAAGCCATCGGAGACATGAACACAACTTGAAGAGTTTGATGACTTTGAAGATTTATTGACCATTAGAAGCACAAACCCTTATTATATACCTACGTTAGATGCGACGATTGTGAGCTGTCATTTGTTTGATGTTTTTCCGACAGCCACAAATAAAATCTGTTTTTTCAAAACTCTTGTTTGTATTGTGTGTATCCCTCTCTATCTCTCTTATCCCACCCCAAAACCCATGGACCCCATAGAGGATGAATGGAGATGAGCTTGTATTGTCTAGACCAATGAGTCAATTGGAGACAGACCAATGGATTCAGAACATGGAGGATCACATGAAGAATAACCCTATAGTCAGAAAGGATATGGCCCAGCATGCTCTTCCATTCTTTGAAAGAGGTGCTGCTACCTGGTGGAGGATGTACCAAACCATCAATGGATGTCAAGGAGTAACCGTTTGGGAAGAATTTAAGTTGACTCTGCTAAAGTCTCGGCTTGTGTCCTAGAAGTCGAAGCCTTATGGAAATGATATGGAGAAATTGCATGCAAGCTTTGTGGAGAAATAGGACACAAACATAAAGAACACCAGGATGAATACCCTCATAAGTGGGGGATTACCAAAGGAGTTAGCCGAGGATCTCAGGGAACTTCGGTTGGAGATTGTTCCAAAAGGTTTTGTTGCAGCAATGGAAGTTCAGTCTACATTATTGGGAAAGATCCGTGAAGCTCAGAAGGATGACAAAGAGATTTCGGAGGTAAAAGAGAGGATGAGCAAAGGAAAGGCCAAAGGTTTTTATATGGATGAGCACGACACCTTATGGTTCGAGGACCGTGTATATGTGCCCAATAATGCAAAGATCAGGAAGTTAATACTTCAGGAGGCTCGACTCACCATACTCGATTCGCCCTGGAAACACCAAGATGTATTTGGATTTGAAGGAGCGTTTCTGGTGGACTGGTATGAAGAAGGATATTGCGGAGTATGTAGTCGTAGGTGGTGTATGCCAGAGAGAGTAAGAGCAGAGCATCAGAAGCCAGCAGGATTAATACAGCCTATGCCGATACCCGAATGGAAGTGGGATAAGCTTGGCATGGACTTCATTACCGGATTTTCCAGAACCCGAACGGGATATGATTCTATCTGGGTAGTAGTTGATTTGCTTGACCATAGTGGCTCACTTTATCCCAGTGAAAACCACCTATACAAGTGCGAAGTTGGCCAAGATATATATGACCAGGATCGTATGTCTGCATGGAGTTCCGAGGACCATCGTATCAGATAGAGGAACACAATTTACCTCAAAGTTGGAATCATCTGCACCAGACTTTGGGTACTAGGATAGAGTTCAGTACAACCTTTCATCCGCAGACAGATGGATAAATCAAGAGAGTCAATCAGATTCTGGAGGACATGTTGAGAGCGTGTGCGCTAGATTATGGATCTAGTAGCGATGATAATCTACCTTACGTGGAGTTCTCATTCAACAACAGCTACCAAGTTAGTTTGAAGATGGCCCCTTTTGAAGCTTTGTATGGGAGAAGGAGCCAGACACCATTGATGTGGGATGAAGTTGGAGACAGTCAGTTGTTTGGACTAAATATGATCAAGGAGTCAGAAGAGAATGTTAAGTTGATTCGAGATAGACTGAAGGTAGCTCAGTCTTGGCAGAAGCGTTATGCACACTCAAAAAAACGCAAGGAGGTAGTCTATGAAATTGGAGATAGAGCATGTCTTCGTGTGTCCCCTCTGCGAGGAGTTAAACGATTTGGAGTGAAGGGAAAGTTAGCCCCGAGATTTGTAGGACCATACCGTGTTTTGGAGCGTATGGGAGCAGTGGCCAACAAGTTGGAGGCACCCGAAGGATTGTTAGAAGTTCATGATGAGTTTCACGTTTCCCAGTTGAAGAAGTGCCATGCAGAGATGGCCAATACTCCCTTGTAAGGACGCTTGACCCTGGAAAGGATAATGATGTTCCACGAAGTGGAGTATGGACTTCATAAGTATAAGTTTTTATCTCGGTATGTGGGACATCCCACGAGGATGAAGAGATGAATTACTATTGGATATAAAGGAGGTATGATGTTGGAAATATGGATCAATGGAAATTCCATGATGAGTCTGAGTAATCATGTCCTAGTTTGGTGCCAATAGAAGGAAGGAAGACAGTACAATTGGATGGATTTAAGAATACTAGGAAGTTGGAAGTTGGAAGTTGGAATAATGATCAGAAGCCCAAGGATAAGTTCAAGGACTACAAGTGATGAGATGGGCCATAACCCACAGGCCCCAGGACCTGCCAAGAAGCAAGCACATTCTTGCTGAAGGAAAAACCCTGGAAGAAGTTACGATTTTATCGACATACGATCTTATAGGAGTTTACGGAAAACCTGAGAGTTGTGAAGAAATGATAGATGTTTGTTTGGCTTGCAGAATCAATGGATTTTCCGAACTTGGTTCGTCGATAAGAGAAATTCTGCAATGCTTGTGAGGATGACCGAGTGTTAGAATGCGAGATTCACTAAACCATGTACAAGGTAATGATTTGGGTGCGGGATGGATTGATACTCTTATTATTCGCTTTGCTATATGGGATGGTAAATCTGAGTGACCTACCTATAGTAGAGTGACGATGATATTAAACCTTGTTGAACCTTAGAATGGTATAAGCATGTTTTCCCTTGTACACGACAGTTGTTGCCAACCGTAGGTTATACGGTGAGGTTCAATCCAGACCCATTTCCTGCAGGAAAAAACCATAAATTGATGACCACCATGAGATATCGATAGTTGTTTAGTATTGGGGCCAGACCCGCCAACTAAGAAGACCCAGTTTCGGGATAACCTTACCAAGATGAAAGGACAGAGGAATTGAGGAAAGGGTTATGCCACCACTGGAAGAGCCCAGAGAAGGAATTTTCCCGAGAATCTGAGAAGACCGACCCTGTCAACAAAAGGATGGAGTATATGAGTTTTGATGGAACCGTAACCATGTTTCTAAGGGTGGTAGCACCCCAGACCTCCGGAGACGGTGGATGGATTTTGAGAAGACCCCGACCCTAACCTATTTTCTTTCTAGCCTCTCCGAATCTCGAGGACGAGATTCATTTTAAGGGTGGTAGGTTTGTAACATCCCAAAATTCTAAATTTTGGAATGTTATAAACACATAGATAGTTTTGATTGTTTGATTGATTGACTAAAAGTGAGTGAATTCGAAACTTTTTTTGAAAGTTAAATGAGAGGGAATAAAAGGACTTTCCCAAACTTTCATTTTCTTTTCGGATCTTCATGAGTTCAAATTCTTTTCACCACAAAACCCTGGAGAGAAGATGACATGACTTATTCCATTTATTTAAATGACAAGGGGTGTTGAAAATATTTCCAATTCTGGAACTTTATGCAACTCAATGATTTTCACGAGCGAAGATAAAATGACTTCTTCAAAACATATGAAATATGAGTTGGGAGTTTCAAAGAATTAAATTCAATGTTCTTTTGAATTTATTTGGAGTTATTTGGGTTCTATTCAAATTATTTTTCTCCAAAATAAAATATATGGAAATTAGGGTAACATGATTCCCTACAGTAGAAAATTGGAGAGAAATAAATTTGAATTAATTTTGGTATTTTTAAAATGATTTTAATGGGTTTTAAATAGGTCAGTAGCACTGTTTGAATTATTAGAATTATTGTGGATTTTATCTTAAGCTAGAATAATGTTCATGCTGTAGGAAATCTTTTTCTGAAAATTTGGATATATTATATGCCTATATAATATATTTATTTATTTTTGTTTTATTTCTGTTTTGTTTGTCTGAAAATGTTTTTTTAATAAAAAGTCTTATCCTCCGCCTCCAAACTGGGCCGGCCCAACAGGGCGCCAGCCCAGCCTAGCGCGCCGCCCCTCTCCTTCCCCGAGTGGAGTCTCGCTCGGGCACGCCGTCCGCCGCCGCCGTGGCCGACCCGGCAACCTCCGCGCCGCCATGCCTCGCCCCCTCCTCCAAGTCTCCTCCTCCCCCTATATAGCCCGGACCCCGGCCCCGTTTCCCTCGAAACCGGAGCCAACGGAGTCCACAGCCGCCGCCACTCCCTCGCCGGAGTTGCCACCGCCGCCGAGCCTCGCCGCCGTCGCCCCGCTCCACCCCGCCACTCCCGACCGACGATGTCCACTCCATCCTCACCGCCGCGCCGCACCGAGCGCCGCGATGCCCTCGCTGACGCCGGAGACACACCGGAGCCGCCGCCCCTTCCGTAGCCGCCGCCGACGCCGCCGTCTTCTCCGCCGCCGGCGACTCCAACCGCCGCAGTAACCACCGCCCCTCCTCGTCTGTCCGATCTGGATCTAAGGATCCAGATCCATTTGTTTTTTTCTCTCTATGCCTTTTATTATTATTTAGAGAGCGTTCATTAGCTTAGGCTCTGGAGCGAACGGTTTTCGTTCGTTAGCGTTCGCTAGCGAACGTTCGTTCGGTATAGCTTTTCTTTTTATTTTTATTTTTCTGCCAGGGACCTAGATGTAGTTGTTTTATTTTACAGTTTAGTCCATGTTCTTCAAACCCTCACAACTTTTCACTCGTTTATCCAAATCCAACGAAACCAACGCCCACTTCTTCGTTATGATCCCCTCTATCCAGTAATCCAACTCAAACATGTTTTTGAAAGTTTAAAATTTTGAATTAGATCAGATTTGAATATGAACTTCGTTTGATCATAACTTGAGTTTCATAACTCCGATTTAGTTGATTCTTTTTGCAAATCGAAGCTCTTGACCTAAACTTTCTGATAAGGCCAAATTCACATAATTTTGGTACTGTTAGAAATTGTTTTATGTTGCAAGAGTTATTTGCTTGGTTTTGATGTTTTCCGAAATGTTTTCTTCGTTCTTTCCGAACTTTTGAGTGATTGCTTATGTGTGGTTACTATTGCTTGCTTACGATAGATTGACCGCAGTGTGAAGAGTAGAACTATCAAGAGTTTTGAGTGCGAATCATCTTCATCAACATTGCAGGCAAGTTCACACTTTCATCATACCCTTTTCATACCCAGTTTTTATGCATTAGATCAATCCTCAAACATTGCATGATTAGGATCTAATTAAAGTGTGGGTTTTGGGAAGTAGTTTGAGGTAGTACCTATTGCCCTGTTATTATCAAACCCTTGGGAGTTACTTCTACGTTTGCTTATTATGCCATGCAATGCTCGTAGATGTGGATTGGGTTTGAGTGAATATCCATGACAGATGTGAGATTGTTAATAAATGGTTTATCTAAGGTGGCAACTTAATACACATCTGGGTGGATTGAGGTACCTGGTTATTCCAGGATTTTCCTATCTAGGCACCTGGGTAGACCAGGATTGCCTGTATTTTTATGGACCGCCACCCAGGCTCAAAGGGATCATAAGATTATTCATGCTAGAACTTCCGTGTGCAGCCACATGCTACTATGGGCTCTAGCATAGTTGATTAAGTCGTGCGAACTCTTACAGTGGTAGACTAGCTGATGTAGGGGTTGTAGGTTGGTACGGTCTACCCATTCGTATGGTGCTAGCGCTTCTGAAAGACTATGTCTCGGTCATCCGTTTCTCAAACATCATGTAGTGCGAGAAATCAAATGGAGGAGATCGAGTCTTGTGGGAAAAGTGCACAAACCTCTGCAGAGTGTATAAACTAATCATGGTTAGCCGTGTCCCCAGTTATGGACATCTTGAGTATCTAGTACTTGGATTATCCTGTTGATCTCATCATGTTACTTTAAATAATTTTGTTGGGTTAATGATGATTACATTAATTGGGATTGAGGATGCTGTCAACCATTCTCAATGTTTAACAACCACCATGATAGTTAAATAAAATTTATTCCTTTGTAGTAGGGAAAAATTGGCTTTTCGCAAAACCCTTATAACCATAGAGCTTTTCCAACAGCCATATATGCATGTAGTGATAGCCATATTTCAGCATTGCTCTCTGATGTGAATTTGCAAGTACATTCAATGTCTTGACCCTTTTGTGGCTGCAACGTCTCATGTTGCGAGGATCTTCTGACAGTAAGTGATACGTTAGGGTTACGATTTCTACACTCAACTTTGCCGTTGGTGTTGATGGGAATCCACAACCTTGTTACTTCCGTTATTTGGATTGAGGTAATAGTATTTACGTTACTTTATACATGTGATTTACCTCTGTTATAAATCCTCGAGTACTGCGTGTGTCAGCATACCGATCCAGAGATGGCACTTAAGCACAGAGACTTGACCCATTCGGGTCGGGTCGCTACAAAACCCGACAAAACTTCAAATGGATTTAGCCGTGGAGCATTTACTGAGTAGATAATGGAGTTTGCTAGAGCATTGATGCAAACCTGAATGTACAGGACAAGGGCATCTATCCTTCTGTGCAGGAAAGACTGAACTGATACAAACTTCTTTTTGCCTAGCTACTATTTTTTTATATAGCCAGCTATTTTTTTGCTCCCAGCCTCCTGCATATATATTTTTGAACTGATGTTTTTCTTTCATTGGGCTAATATAATTTTTTCTGTAGTTCAACTCCCGTGGCATTGCCCGACTTGCCGACCTCCAGCTCTGTGTACACCACCCTGTCATCACCGATAGCAACAAAATATTATTCTGATTCTAGAAACATATTATTCTGTTTTTAATTCAAACCGACCATTTTCTTTAAGTCGAACTGATCATTGTTTTTAATTTGAACTGACCATTGCTTCAAATTCAAATCAATTTTTCATCAAACTATCATGTACATTTTCTTTGTTATGAATCGATGATGGAATACATTTTAGACTGCTATACCTACTCTATTCCCAAGCACAAAACAAAGCAGCAATGGAATGAGCAAATAACAAACCAGTGCATGAATTGCCTCAATTCCATGCACCAGTTGGGCGTTTAATAACAACTATGTTCATCATAGAAACAAGTAGGCTTATTTTCTCCATGTTCTGAAGTTGAACAAACGAATCATACAAAACACTGTCCAAAAATCACACTTTTCACGAAACCAAAATTCTGAACTTGCCATAAAACGCCTTTTGAATTTGTCATGCAGTACTCTTTGAACTTGTGCAATTCGTTGGTGGTAGCAAGCAGTAACTAGAAGTATATAATTGTCATACAACATCCTAAACACTGAATTATATAAATAGAAGGACTAGTCAGGTTCTCAGGAATCAACTAAATTTTCCACTCAAGTCTATATTCATTAGTACTAGTAGGGCTCAAATGTGAGCTAATTTTCAATACAGATTCACTAAAATGGCTTCTAATTTTTTTTAAACATCTAGCTTCTAATTTTTTTTCAATTTGAACTTGCTTGTTTTTCTATTCTTTAGCAATGTGAAATGAAGCAGTAAACAAGAGACCGGACGGGGGTGAGTACCTGCTGGTGCCGGCGGAGAAGCGCGCTGGTCTTGCTAGCGAACATGGGGCTAGCAATGACGTGAATAACACCAAGTTGGACAGCCGAGATGGACGACCTCGACCCTTAGCAGTTCCTCAGGTTGCACTGTTTCTCCACTGAAGCACAGGCGATGGAGTTGGAGCAGGCACGCCCACGGCGGCGAGACTGAACGGCCGGGCATTGCGGCGTTGAACTGCTTGTACGCACCGGGGGAGCGACAACGGCGCATTGATCCAGTGCGGGCGACTAATTGCTCATGCACTATTAGTTTTGTTTCTGTTTTTCAATTAACTTATAGGGTTATACAGTTTGAACTTATAGATATTTTTTGTTGAAAGTATGAAAACAACATAACGGCGGCGTCCTCAGCCAAAGAACACATCCATTAAACAAAGGCTCCAGTCACCTATCATAGAATAGCCCATGCATGCCTTAGTAAGCAAGAGCAAGAGTACAACATTAGCATAATAGTAGGTAACAATAATAGTACAGGGTTAGCTATCGATGCATGCCTTACTAGGCACTGTGATTTTGGATGGGCGACGGCGGCGGCACATGTCACGTGGCCAGCGGCGTGCGTTTGTGAATGGGAGAGGCCTATGAACTTTTCCGCGGTTCTCAACTCTGAACTTTTTTGTATTCTTGTACTTGATCCTCCCCAATATTATTCAAAACTTTTTTAGTGGCTTTTTGTTGGTGAGCCCTTCTGTTTCCCTGAACCTTCACCAGATTGCTTCTCAGTATAAAGAAAACAAGAAATAAGTGTTCTGTTCACATAGGCATTAGAACAAACACCTAGCAAGCATCATTTGTGTAAACCAGGTAAACATGACGTTTGCTTCTTTTTGCACAAATTAGTTTTTTCAAAAGGAGAAATTTTATGCAAGAGTAGTGTCACTAGTACATCCATGTAAGGAATAAACTCACATTTTAAGATCACTACCTGCTAGCATATGTGTCTGTGTGATTTAATCATTCAATGAAGATGGACAACATCCTGAATGCCTGATATTGCGGTTTATGCGACAAAAGTCCAGCTTTAACAAATGTGAGTGGCTTGGGGGTTGATACATGGGGCAGAATTCAGAAATTTATGCTTGAGTTCAGAAAAGTAACTAGTAGTACTAACCATCGAGTGGTGCTCAGCAACGTACTCTCATCCACTGTCGTTGTGGTTGTACATGATTAACCTCCCATAAAGTTCAGATGATGCTCATCTTTCAGTTCAACATCACGCTCACTCACCAAGTAGATAGCCATCGATCCGCGGAAGGAGGAGGTGGCGACCTGCAGTAGGAGGAGACAACGACCTCTAGGTGGAAGAGGCCGCAAACTGCGGCTGAGGTTGGAGGCAGACACGCTGGCCACCTGGAAGGCGGACCTCAGGAGGCGGTCGCGGCTGTATGTACTTTGGGGCGGTGGGTGTGGTGGCGCGGTGCTGGGGTGCGAGGGGCGGCGTGGTGGCGCGTTGCCGGGGTCGGTGGTGTGGGAAGGTCAGGAGTGGCGACCGGAGCCGAGGGAGAAGGTGGGGGCAGGGCGGCGCGCTGGGGAAGAGGGGAGGCCACGGCGGTGCGCTCTGGGAGGAGGGGCCGGGGCGGTGCCCTGGGGGAGGGGGAGGCACCGGCGGCGCGCTGTGGGAGGAGAGGTTGCGGTGGCGGGCTGGTGTTGTGAATCAGGTCGGGGGACAAGGCAGTTTAGGTGTCAATCCCTCCGATCGCTCCTTATAGGGCCGAGGGGTAATAGAATATTATTCTTTTATGGGTAACAGAATAGTCCAGTCCTATATATATATATATATATATATATATATATATATATATATATATGTATGTATGTATGTATATATATATACAGCCGGTCTATTCTGCTAATATTAGTAGAATAACTATTCTGATAACACTTTCGCACTGCACACTCAACAAGAGAGCACTGCACTCTCTGTAGTAGGGGTACTGCAATACAGAGACTAGTGAACTTTGTTTCGGGAAAAACTGCACGCAGTGTTTTCTGGTACTGTTTTCGCTCTAGTTTTTAATCTTTTGTTGGAACGATGAGTGTAATATACCATTGAGAAGCTATGGATTAGGCACAACTTCTCCATGTTGAGCACTTTTCGAGACTCATCATAGTTTAAGAGCAGTTTCAAAAATTGTGTAGCTCACGACCAATGCTAGCGAGTGTTTTTTCGCGTTTTCTTCTAAACTGCACGTCGGAATGAAGCAAATGATACAACGTTGGAAATATATCGTCGAGGTGCATCTTTATTGTATATATTATTTTCTCTAATTCTTTACGGTTTAATAGCTGTTTCAAATTTACTAAATCAGAGAGTTGTGTTTTTTAAACTTTTTTTGAATTTTTTGATATTGTTTTCTCTTTAGTTTTTTAACCGTTTGTCGAAACGAGGTGTGTGATGCGTCATTGGAAAGCTACGGACGTGGTGTAACTTTCATATTTCAAAATACTTTTGAGATTCCTTACGGTTTTAAGCTAATTTTGAAAATCATGCGGCTGTCGATGAGTGGCAGCGGCCGTTCTTCACAAAATTTTTACAAAACGCTGATTGAAATGATTCAAATTATACGTTGTTGGAAAGATACCGACGAGGCGCAACCTTTTCATGTAGAACGCGCTCTCCAATTCCTTATGGTTTAAGAGCAATTTTGAATTTATCAAAATGCGGAGACTCTATCTTTCGCGCCACCAAAATCGACGAGTGAACCGCACCGGACAAAAAACGCACTGCTTCGAACTGGAAACCACACCCCATTAGATGGGCAAGCAAACTTCTTGATTTCTTTTATTTACACGTAAATTTTCTCGTGCGAGGAAGTGGACGGGTTTCCACATCGGGCGTAAGTGAACCCCAAAAGCATGGAGAAGTAAACCGCATTACTTTATTTGTCGTTTCAGTAAAAAATTTCCTTGCACTTACAAGATGAACAACATCAGACACCCGACCACACTGCTTCAGTTAAGAAACCGCACTTTATCAAATGGTCACTTAGAGTATGAACAACATCAGACACCCGACCACACTGCTTCAGTTAGAAAACCGCACTGCATCAAATGGTCAAGTGAACGACATTACTTTTTTGTCGTTTCTCTACCTTTTTTCATTTAACACATCTTTGCACTTCATTTCCTTCTTTCTTTTTTCTGTTTGGAGTTTTCGGTTTCCACATTGGCGAGTTGGATGCGCAAAGAAGCAAACCGCATGCTCGAGGGAAATGAGCCGCAACACAATTATGAATTGAACTTCTTTGGTAAACAATTTTCAAACGAGTCCATATAACTTGTATACATAAAATCATCAAACAAGGAAAAATGGTTGCACTGCATGTCCACATGGTCGAAACTGCGTGCTCATGTGTGAACATCACCATGTTTCGCTGCAATCAAATGAGTCCCTATAATCTTTACACAAAAGAATCCACAAACACAAAAGCAGCGTCTGCACTGCATGTGTAGATACTCCAAACTGCAATTTCTGAACACATACAAATAAAGTCCCAACAACAGGGCGAGCTGCATACAAAAATCAACCTTTTTCAAAAAATAATCTTCTAAATTTTCTGGACTTGGCAACATAGTGGACTGCTGGGAGAGTGAAGATCACTTCGGCGATCAAACAAGTGAGCTGCACTTCAAATAAAGTACTGTTGTTTTCTTCTATACATTTCTGCGCTACGAGACATGGCGAATCCACAACACAAACACATACAAATTATAATGACATGGGACATTAAAAATAAATCCTAAATTTTTTCGGTGAAATGCAAGTCGGTTGTCGGCGCACTGCATGTCCAACCCCCACAGCACTGCACCTGTGTGCCCATGGGACTACAAGCAAAATCTGAAAATTGCAAAAACTGCAGCCCCCACAGCACTTCATGTCCAAAAAAAGACAGTGAACCGCTAGCTTTTTTTGATGTAAATAAAATGTGACCCGTGAACAAAAACGCACGCGAAGCAAAACACATAATCGTGTTGCCGAACTGCAATGAGGGTCTTCGGGAAACTGTAGCTGCTTTGGGGGGGGGGACCAGAAACGCTGGCGAGCTGCACAATCACATTGCGGGGACTTCACGGCGGCTGCAAAGGTAGAGCGTGACGACGCTGCATGATTCAGCTACCAACGTGGTAGATGGAGATGGATGGACAGCACGGACATGAGCTGCACCACCCCAGCCACCCATTCCCGACCTCCTCCTATGGAGGGCCAGGCAGCCAGCGCGACGGGATCCCTTCTTGCCTCGTCCCGCGGGCACTAGGCCGCCTGGATCCAGCGACGGGAGTGAAAGAGAGGTGCGGCGGCTGTGGGTAGCTGGCGGCGCAGGGCTCCGGGGTGGGGCGACGCTGGGAGGTAGGTGAGAGAGAGAAGGTTGTGGGGTGGTTGGGCGACGTCGGCAGCCTCATCTAGCACGGGGGAGGACCTGTGGCTAGAGGAGATGGCGTCGGTGTGTTGGCCGCTGATACGTCTCCAACGTATCTATAATTTTTGATTGTTCCATGCTATTATATTATCAATCTTGGATGTTTTATATGCATTTATATGCTATTTTATATGATTTTTAGGACTAACCTATTAACCTAGAGCCCAGTGCCAGTTTCTGTTTTTCCTTGTTTTTGAGTTTTACAGAAAAGGAATACCAAACAGAGTCCAATTGACGTGCCATTTTTTATGATTTTTTATGGACCAAAAGAAGCCCCCGGAGTAAAAGAGTTGGGCCAGAAGAGTCGCGGGCTGCCCATAAGGGTGGGGGCATGCCCTACCCCCCTGGGCGCGCCTCCCTATCTCGTGGACGGCTCGGAGAGCCCCCTGACGTGAGACCTACGCCAAAAATTCCTGTAATACAGAAACCTCCAGAAATAAACCTAGATCGGGAGTTCCGCCGACGCAAGCCTCTGTAGCCAACAAAAACCAATCGAGACCCTGTTCCGGCACCCTTCCGGAGGGGGCGATCCCTCACCGGTGGCCATCTTCATCATCCCGGCGCTCTCCATGACGAGGAGGGAGTAGTTCACCCTCGGGGCTGAGTGTATGTACCAGTAGCTATGTGTTTGATCTCTCTCTCTCTCTCGTGTTCTTGATTTGGCACGATCTTAATGTATCACGAGTGTCGGGGATATACCCTGCGGTGTAACCCGGCCGGAAGTATAACCTGGCTGGACTTGGCGACTCACTAATGACCCGCCCTGACTGGACGACACACTAAGTGACCCGCCCGATCCTGGCGACTTATGGGTGACCTGGCAAGCGGATCAGAAGAGCGACAAGACCCGGGGGCCCAGGACTATCAAGGCCCATAAGGCCGGCTTACGTTATGATAGGCCGGCTTAACAGGAAAGGCGTGAGGACTATCTCCCTTACAAGGAATCAAGACCCGGACTTGTATCCGGCTTGTAGTACAAGATAGGCTAGTCCTAATCCTATTTGGACTCCACATGTAACCCTCCCCTCTAACTTGTATAAGGAGGGGCAGGGCTCCCCAAAGAGGGACAAGCAACAAGAAATAATATCTAGGGCTAGACACAAAGGGGGAGCCGGCTGATGCGACAACTCCCTCATGAGCATAATGAGACCTAGCCACAAACAGCATGTAGGGCTATTCCGGATGATGTTTCCCGGGGCCTGAAGCTGTCTAAATCCTTGTCTTGTGTGTTGCGTTTTCTCGTCCAGATCAACCCCTCTCAAGCTACCACATAGATGCGTTGGCCTCGCGATTAATCCTGGCACTAAGTACATCCGCCGTGATAAATCCACGACAGTTGGCGCCCACCGTGGGGCATGCGCATGGTGGTGTTGAGTTCTTGGAGGGATTTCTCTCAGGGATCGAGAGGTTCGTAATTTTTCGTATGAAGAGAAGCCGGTCTGGAAGAATATGCATCAACGAGCAGTCGAGCAGCACGAGCAAGATTGGGGCGAGATTTAGGGTTGCGTGTCTGTACGCCATTGCAAGTCGCCTAAACAACGGAAGTTTTCTTTGCGGATTCGATCCAAACCCGCCGCTCGTATCCGGATCAGAATCGGTGACATCTATTTCGGTCGGAAGCACAAGTCGTCATAACCAATGTTAACACGGATTTGATCTGCTTGGTCATTGTTAATTGCCAAAGTTCCGCAGGACACAGCCGCTCGTGTCCGATCCGCTGAAGTTCTGTCTGTTGTCTTTTGCAGTCTACAAACTCAAACTTCGAGGCAGTAACCTGTACTACTCGTATTAAGCATCAGACCGGAGTTCAAGTGCTACCTTTCTCCATCACGTCAAGCATCAAGTTTGATAAAAAAAACAGGGGAAGCCACGACCTAAAGAGACAGACGTGGAGAGCTAAGCTAGCAGTAAGCGGGAGGCGGACCTGGAAGTGGATTGGATTCAGGTTTCCTCCACAGCCACGCCTACGAGTCGTTCCGCCGCCTTGGGCAGCTGCCGTCGAGCCTACCTTCACTACCACCTTGGCTCACTTCATCCGCTGGGTTGACCCGCCTTGCCTCTGCTACCGCGGTCGTCCGCGCAGTCTCAGTCCACCGGCTGCCTTCGAAGTTGACCCGCCACCGCGGCAATACGCCTTTGCAAGCCGCCACAGCCCCTGATGAGTCCACCTCGTCCTCAAGTCGCCCGGCCAACGTCTCCGCCTCACCGGGGTTTGTACAGCCGTGTTACGTGTCGACACCTCTCCGGCCTACGGCGCCGTTTCTTCCACCACAGTGGCCGGCGTCCAGCCGCCCGGCCTTGCAGCCACCTCTACTTAAAGACGGAGGCGCCCACTATCTGCTTTAAGTCGCCGTCACCTCACCTTGGTTGCTTCGAGTTGCCGCAGCTCCGAGCGCGACCTGGACTGTTGCTGCCACTCCTTCCGTCGCTACGGTCGCTTCCGTCGACACACCCGTGCTAACCCGCCTTCTGCCATAGTATACCTGAAGTCGTCTCCTGAGATTGGATCAGTCAATATGAAAAATCAGCATGCCAGGACGACGCTACCGGTGCAACACGGACACACATGCGGAGCCTTGACAAGCAGGGTCACTAGTTAGATGCTGGATGAAAAAGCACCTCCGGGAGAGCCCCGGTAGGGTCAGCAGTGGCTCATGATCTGCCACTGCTGCCGGTCCATCATGAAGAGCCAAGCAACAAAATTAGAAGGACCGGGAGATCAAATCAGATCATATATCATTGAGCATCAGTGCAAGTACATGGGAGTTTAAATAAAAATACGAGAGATGCTCAAATCGGGCGTCAGTACTTCTCATGGGCGATTTACATACCAGATGCTCAAATCAGGATTCAGAAAGAGAAGCGGTCGCCTGGTGACACACCAAGTACTTTGCATCAGATTCACTGAACAAGACGAAGCCGGGCCAGCATCTGCACCATGCCTGGAGTTGAGTTGCGTCGGGGATTGCATTCTCCGCGTCAGAGCCACACTGCCTCGAGCGCCCGAACACCTAACCCGCCGAGCCTCTCCGCAATGCGCTGGCTCAGCCTGTGCCTCCCTCGGCAGCAGCGTCGGGTTCAGGCTGACCCGTCCAGCCTTCTTCACTCACAAGGACCAGCTTCGAGCCACTGACTCTCTGGAACCTTCCGTTGTAAGTCGCCATCGTATCTCCATCGACTCGCCTCGCCCGTCCGCCTCGCCGTCGTGGCCCTGTCCGCGGGCTCTGTCGGCGTTCTGGGAACGGGGGTCCCCAGACTTGCCTGCCTGCGGCCTGCGGCGTGGCTCAAAGGAGGCCCAGGACAACCCATCTTCATCAACACAAACTCAAGACCCTCGCGAGGGGCAAGCATGTGAGGCGGACGACCAGGAGCTTCCTCAGGCACGGCCTCGTCAGGCTGGCTCACGAGGAGGCGGAGAGTTCAAGGCAGGGTACCTCGCGAGCTGCCCGTGACACAAGCCATGACGACCAAGGGCGCCAGTCGGGCGCCAGCTGCGCAGCGTCCTCCTTTCCTCTTTGGTGCAAAGGGAGCAAGCGCAGGCGAGAGCATCAAGCAAAGGCATCCGTTTCGGTGCAACAAGACCAAGACCAGCCCCAACGGCTGGAAGGGAGTCATCATGGAGCCCAAGCAGGCTTCATCACCAGAGCCTTTGGCAGGCGAGGACCAACTTTAGTCAAGATAAGTGTACCCGCTGTTCCCCTTCAAAATGGCCAATTGTTGGCGCCCTTCCCGCTCAATATTTGGGAAGAGGCCCAGGGCCTTCGTCTATATAAGTAGAGCTAGCCACCATAGTAGAGGGACGTTCGGATAGAGGCAGATCCGGCACTTGGAATCCAGAGAGAGAGAGAGAGAGACCCGATCCTGAAGCTAGAGTGACGGGATACCACTTAGCAGTTCATCACACCCACCAAGAACAGACCCTCGCGAGGCTGTCCTTCCCTGTACTGTTCTTCATCAGCCCCAGAGGCAATCCACCACACCACAAACTAGAGTAGGGTATTACACCACAACGGTGGCCCGAACTAGTATAAATCTCGTGTCTCTTGTGCTGTTCTTGCGAGTAGTTTACGTTCCTACGATTTGGCGAGGTACGAGACGGTGGAGGGTTGGATCTCCGCGCGCACCCCAGAGTTCGAACCTCAAGGGTCTGCCGGAACCCGAAATCCGACATTTGGAGCGCCAGTTAGGGGTGCGCTGGAATCTGCCTTTCATCGCCTCGTTCTTCCCCGACCACCGCAACCATGTCTGACGCTCGTCGGGCCCGCACCGAGCGCCGAGCCGCCCTCGCCTCCCATGTGGCCCAGACGGCTCCCGTCGGCGGGCGTCCTCGTCGTTCCCCGTCACCTGCTGTCAACGCCGCCACCAGCCCGGCGTGGAACGAGCAGCAAGCGTCGTCCCAGCACCCGTCCATGAGGCGGACCGCACCGCCACGCCTTCGCTCACCCCCGCTGGCTCTTCGTCGCGCGCGCCCCGTGCGGCCATGGAGGCCCGAGCTGCACTCATCGCGGCCAACGAGCTCCTACGCTACCGTCCCGTCGACGACGCGTCTACGGCGAATGGCTCGACCGCGTCGCCGAAGCTCGTCCGCGCTGCGGAGGCGATTTCGCGCGCTCGTCTTCATCGCACCGCACACCGCCGCGCGGGCGATAAACTCGGGCGCCAGCCGCTTCTCCTCAAGACGGCGCCGTTTCATAAGCGCAAGGCCCCTGGCGGAACCTGTTCCGCCAGCGCAGCGCTGCAAGAGCAGAGCTGCCAAGAAGTTCCTCGCCCGCAAGAAGCTGCCCGAGCGCTCCCTGCTCCAGCACGTCAAGACCCTGCGCTGCTCCCAGCCGCGGCACAGGGAGGCCTGCAAGACCAAGCTCTCTACCGTCCGAGGCCCCCCGCGGCCTCGGCGGGCTGCCGCGCCTTCACCACCGAGTTGCGCAGCGTCGAGTGACCTGCCAAGTTCAAGCCAGACCTGCCTCCATGCTACGACGGCACGGCTGACCCCACGGAGTTCCTCCATCTCTACGAGCTGGGCATCGAGGCTGCCAACGGGGATGAAAAGGTCATGGCGAACTGGTTTCCCATGGCGCTCAAGGACGGAGCCCGCACCTGGCTCCTGAATCTGGCTCCATGTTGGAGATATGCCCTAGAGGCAATCATGTATGATGATATTTCCTATGTGTTTATGAATAAAGATAGTCCTTGGACATTATCAATGATGTGTATCAGCAAGTACGTGACTTGTTTGTGGGACTATGCATTGTATGATGACTGTCCTAAAAGGTCCCTAGTCGAAAGGGCTATGTGGACGCGCAGCCGACTAGACTAGCATATGACACGGGTGATGGCTCGGTCTCACTAGCCATGGAGCATTGGATGCTAACCGGATAATATGGACTTGGAAAGGTCTGGTCGGATTCGACATAGTCGGATCCGAGTCGAGATAAGGTCCGAGTCGGACAGACCCAACTATGAGACGCAGCGATATGTCATCTGTGAGTCTCTAGTACAACATACGTTCTATGTCCTAAGACCTGAGCTGACGCATGTACTCGAGATGGTGATAGACTTGCTTTGGGCCGACCAAACGCTACTCCGTGACTTGGTAGTTACAAAGGTAGGTTTGGGTTTGTCCAATCCCATCTTTGCGAGACATGGTCGAGCAAGATGGGATTGCCCCTCCGATCGGGAGAGATATACTCTGGGCCCTCGTGTGATCCGACCAGAACAGCATGGCCATGCGACAAGGATTATGAGATAATCCGGATAGTGGTCGGTATCACTGGAACGAGAAAGAGGTAGGGCTAGCACAAGGATGACAGTCTCGCCTTGAGCCCGACAACATATATCGTGTGGCAAAAGGAATGGAAGTATGATGTACAGGTTCGCCTAACCAGCTTCATCGTCTGCTTGGTGGTCGGCACGCCTTGCTAGAGGCCGCTACCAACCGTACAGGTCGGAGGTGATCCGAACTGTGACCAAGCTGACTTGAACCTAAGGGGTCGCGCGCTTAAGGGAAGGAACCTATGAGGTCAGTTCGTAGGACACTGGTCGGATGTGATCCGAACTGGACTAGGAACGTGACTGAATAGACTTTGGGCTTTAGGGTCCGTGCGAGGCCCAAGTGTTGAGCCCGCGACGGACGCCTATATAAAGTGGAGGTGCGGCACACTCGCGATGGCTTTTTGGCTGAGGGGTGCGAGATCGCTTTGGCCTCAGGAGGCAGATCACTTCGGCCTCAGGAGGTTGACCGCTTCGGCCTCAGGAGCCACCTCCACTCGCCCCGACTGTGTGATCAGACCTAGCAGTCCGCCGCACGGTGTTCCTCCCACACGCGCGGATACCGTTAGAGGCGGTGCACTTGCGCCGCTCCGGCGAACTCGTACGTGGGATCGGACGACCAGCCGCTCGAGGGAGATCGAATGAGGAGGAGACGATCCACACGGACGCGCTGCCCCAACTCTTCTTCCGATGCACGGCACTGCGCGTCTAGTGGTAACGAACTGTGATCCATCTCCCGTAGCATGTTCCTGGATGTTCTGCGCGTAGGAATTTTTAATTTGCAGTCGTTGCACCCTACCGTAGAACCCAACAGTGGTATCAGAGCCTCTGCTATAGGATTTGGATTCAGATCGTATGCATATTAGATATGTGGAGGCGGCAGATGAGATCTGTTGTCCTTGAAGAGATCGGCTATGTGCACGGTTGATGTGATCAACGCACATGGGGATCGTTGAGGCTATGTTTTCAGAATCGATCGATGAGGTCGTGACACGATCTACCCCTACCGCCGGTCATCCGCCATCGGGTTAAAAAGTGAAACGTAAACCGAATCGGATTCACGCTGCCCTTCGAACCCCGCCCGCTAACCGCTAGCGGGACCGCCCGTGTGCGAAGCGCCGTATTTCAGACCGCCACACAAACCGTAGAATGCGATTCTATGCATAACTTTGTTTTGCAGGTTTGATGTGGATAGTATGGCTCATGTGTATGTGATGCATGTGTGTAATTTATCGTGGCTCTGCGTGTCATGTTTGTCACCGGCAGAGCCAAAGTGCTGTCATTATATTGTATAACGACCTGCGTGTCGACTTGTGACTCTATGTAAAATTCATTACTAGTTGTAGTAGTTAGATAATAGAGATCAGGTTGGCGGCTTGGCGTCCCGGCGTGACAAACAAGATGGAGTTCGTAGATGGTCATCGGAGTCGGAGCCGACCTGGAAGAATGTCCATGACGGAGCCATACTATTTCATAAGGTGTGTTATTTGTGATTGTTATGCTTCTTTGTTTCTATGCATGTTAGAATGGTAGAAAGATCCCTCATGAATATCAAGCGAATTGCCATCCCCGATGTTGCACCTTCGCACGCCAAGTACGCCTAGTAGTGGGCTCATAAAATTGGGGTGCTTCTTTGGGTGTCCTTGAGCTCAAGGGTTAAATGTCGGACACGGACATGCCTCGCATCAAAGTTAACTTGACAAGGCTATCAAAATGGTTTTGGGCCTTGTGGCAAAGAAGGTTGGGAGTCGGGTATGAGATACCTTCCCGACCGGCTGTGAGTCGATATAGATACGATTAGCAAGGAGTTGCTTACGGATAGGTATGTTGGCTAGCAGTGATGCTAAAGCTCACTAGTCGCATGCGCTAGTCGGATCCTGAATCACTGAGAGTTTGCGGAGGGATGCTGACTTCAGTGGGAGTATTTCTGTTTAGGCTAGAATTACTCTACATAAACACATTGCTTAGTGATTGCATATTCTCGTTGTAGATCAATGGCACCACCTGCTCAACCCAACTTTGCATTGAAATCAATTCGGAAAAGGATAAACTGAATGGAACAAACTTTACCACCGGTATAGAAATCTGAGAATTGTTCTCAAGCACGATAAAAGGAACATGTTCTAGAGGATCCACTTCAGAGGAACCTGCCGATAATGCTAGTGCCACAGCTAAGAATGCCTACGTAAACTCGTTGATGAATCAACGGAGATCAGTTGTCCGATGTTGGCTTGTATGGAGCCCGATTTGCAACAGCATTTGAAAATGTTGAGGCTTACGATATGATCGAGAGTCCAAGAGCATGTTTCGATATACGTGCTAGGACCAAAAGGTTCAACGTCTGGCGATCCTTGATGGATTGCAAGTTGAAGGAAGGTGATCCATCGAGCCCACATGTGATCAAGATGATCGGATATGTGCAAGCTTTGGATCGTTTGGGCTTCCCGCCTTGGATGAGCTGGCTATCGATGATGTTCGGGTTCTCTTCCGCTTAGCTATGGGACGCTCATCTCGAACTATCATATGCATGGCATGGATAAGAAACTCACTGAATTGCGGGATGCTCAAGGTGGCAGAGCAGGATATTAAGAAAGGCACGCATCAAGTGTTGATGGTGCAGAAATCGGCTAAGTTCAAGAAGAGTTGGTCCAAGAAAAAGGCTAAGGCAAAGGGCACGAAGACGGTAACCTCTGCCGCTGCGCTGAAGTCTGGACCGGACTCGAAGACCGTTTGCTTTCACTGCAAGGAGACCGGTCACTGGAAGAGAAACTGTAGCAAGTGGCTTGCAGAGCATGGCAAGAAGGCCGGAAATGCTTCTTCAGGCAAAGGTACACTTGTTGCATATGTTATAGACATTTACCTTGCTGACATACCTAGTAGCTCTTCGGTATTTGATACCGGATCGGTTGTTCATATTTGCAACTCGATGCAGGGGCTGGTAAGAACTAGGCATTTGGCACAAGGGAGATTGACATCGTGGTCGGCAACAAAGCAAGAGTTGCTGCGTTGGAGGTCGGCACGATGCAGCTCCAGCTTCCTTCCGGATTCATTATGAAATTGAATAATTGTTATTACATTCCTGCACTTAGTCGGAACATTATTTCTTCCTCATGTTTGATGAGTCAGGGTTATGAATTCAATTTAAAGGACAATGGTTGTTCGATATTTTTGAATGGTATGTTCCACGGCTATGCACCCATTGTTGATGGGCTATTTATATTGAATCTAGAACAGGAACCGGTCTATAACGTGAATGTGAAGAGGCATAAGCCTAATGAGATAAACCGACATACTTACGGCATTGCCGGCTTGGACACATTAGTCTCGAACGCATGAAGAAGCTCCATGATGATGGGCTCCTAACTTCGTCCGACTTCGGTCGTTCGAGACATGTGAATCATGCTTGCTCGGCAAGATGACTAAGTCTCCTTTCGCAAAGAGTTGCGAGAGGGCATCCGAGCTATTGGAGCTTATACATGATGATGTGTGGTCCAATGAGCACAACCGCCAGAGGTGGCTATCGATTTCGTGACTTTTACCGACGACTTGAGTAGATATGGATATATCTATTTGATGAGGCACAAGTAGGAGACTTTGAAAAGTTCAAAGAGTTTCAGAACGAGGTTGAGAATCAGCTCGGCAAGACTATAAAGCTTCGCGATCCGATCGTGGAGGTGAGTACATGAGCCAGGAGTTCGATGATCATCTGAAAAGTCGAGGTATAGTACCTGAGCTCACACCTCCGGCACGCCTACGAGAAACGGGCGGTCGAAGGGAGGAATAGGACCTTGTTGGACATGGTCCGTCTATGATGAGCAAATCGGATTTACCCTTGTCATTTTGGGGATACGCCTAGAAACTGCAGCTTTACACTTAATAGGGTACCATCAAAATCAGTAGACAAGACACCGTGATGAGATGTGGTGGGAAGAGTCCCGCTTGTCTTTTCTAAAGATTTGGGGTTGTGAATCATTTGTCAAGCGATTTATGTCGGACAAGCTTACACCCAAGTCGGATAAATGCATATTCGTGGATATCCGAGGGAAACCTTGGGATATAGCTTCTACAACCGGTAGAGAACAAAGTGTTTGTTGCTCGAACGGGTTTTCCTTGAGAAAGAGTTTCTCCGGGAGGCTAGTGGAGGACGGTTCGACTCAAGAAATTCGAGGACCACTCTGTGGACGGCTCGGCTGATGATGAGATCATACCGAGTCAGTCAGGAACCCAGAGTGGAAGCGGCACCAGAACCACGGAGGTCGGAAAGATTGCGCAGAGTGCGCGATGTATTGTTGCTAGAAAGCGACGAGCCGGCCACGTATGTGGAAGCGATGGTGAGCCCAGATTCTGAGGCATGGCTAGAGGCCATGAGATCCGAGTTAAAGTGGGAGACTGTTGGAGATATGCCCTAGAGGCAATCATGTATGATGATATTTCCTATGTGTTTATGAATAAAGATAGTCCTTGGACATTATCAATGATGTGTATCTGCAAGTACGTGACTTGTTTATGGGACTATGCATTGTATGATGACTGTCCTAAAAGGTCCCTAGTCGAAAAGGGCTGTGTGGACGCCAAGAACCGACTAGACTAGCATATGACACGGTCGATGGCTCGGTCTCACTAGCCATGGAGCATTGGATGCTAACCGGATAATATGGACTTGGAAAGGTCTGGTCGGATTCGACATAGTCGGATCCGGTCGAGATAAGGTCCGAGTCGGATGCATCCAACTATGAGACGCAGCGATATGTCATCTGTGAGTCTCTAGTACAACATACGCTCTATGTCCTAAGACCTGAGCCGACGATGTACTCGAGATGGTGATAGACTTGCTTTGGGCCGACCAAACGCTACTCCGTGGATCGGGTAGTTACAAAGGTAGGTTTCGGTTTGTCCAATCCCATGCTGCGAGACATGGTCGAGCAAGATGGGATTTGCCCCTCCGATCAGAGAGATATACTGGCCCCTCGTGTGATCCGACCAGGAACAGCATGGCTATGCGACAAGGATTATGAGATAATCCGGATAGTGGTCGGTATCACCGAACGAGAAAGAGGTCGGCTAGCACAAGGATGACAGTCTCGCCTTGAGCCCGACAACATATATCGTGTGGCAAAAGGAATGGAAGTATGATGTACAAGTTCGCTTAACCAGCTTCATCGCTCGCTTGGTGGTCGGCACGCCTTGCTAGAGGCCGCTACTAACCGTACAGGTCGGAGGTGATCCGAACTGTGACCAAGCTGACTTGAACCTAAGGGGTCGCAAGGCTATGGAAGGAACCTATGAGTTCAGTTCAGAGGACACCGGTCGGATGTGATCCGAACTAGACTAGGAACGTGACTGAATAGACTTTGGGCTTTAGGGTCCGTGCGAGGCCCAAGTGTTGAGCCCGCAAGGACGCCTATATAAAGTGGAGGTGCGGCACACTCGCGATGCCTTTTTGGCTGAGGGTGCGAGATCGCTGGCCTCGTGGAGGCAGATCACTTCGCCTCGTGGAGGTTGACCGCTTCGCCTCGTGGAGCCACCTCCACTCGCCCGATGTGTGATCGGACCTAGCAGTCCGCCGCGACGGTGTTCCTCCCTGCACGCTGCAGATACCGTTAGAGGCGGTGCACTTGCGCCATTCCGCGAACTCGTGATGGGATCGGACGACCGCCGCCGAGGGAGATCGAACGAGGAGGAGGCGATCCACGCGACGACGCTGCCCCAACTCTTCTTCCGCTGCACGGCATCGCGCGCCTAGTGGTAACGAACTGTGATCCATCTCCGTAGCATGTTCCTGGATGTTCTGGCGCGAGGAATTTTTAATTTGCGATCGAGCACCCTACAGAGAACCCAACACCTGTGCACGATCTCTTCTTGGGCCGAGATGCGCACCCGCTTCATCGCCAACTTCCAAGGTACTCGCGACCGGCCACCCGCCGTGAGCGACATGCGCCGGATCAAGCAGCCAGGGGAAACCCTGCAAAAGTACATCCAGCGCTTCAACAACGCGCGCCTCAAGATCCCCAGGGTAACGGAGGAGGCCATCATCTCTGCCTTCTCCGACGGCGTGCGCGACGTCAAGATGAAAGAGGAGCTGGCGATGCATGAAGATCTGTGCACCTCCCTGGAGCTGTTCAACTTGGCGACCAAGTGCGCCAGGGGTGAGGAGGGGCGCCTCTCCCTCCTCGAGCTGCCTACCGTGGATCCTGAAGAGAAGAAGTCCAAGGCCAAGGACGTGAAGCGCAATGGGGCTGCCGTGCTGCGCCGAACCGCACACCAAGCGAAAGGAGATCAGTCTGAGTCCTCTAAGGGCAGTCGGTACTGCGTGTACCACGACCTCCACACCCACAACACCAACGAATGTCAAGAGCTCCGGGCCGTGCGCGAAGGAAGGGTCGGCAGACGCCCCGAGCGCAGCGACCGGGGCTACGGCCGAGGAGGAGGAAGGAATGCAGGACGCTGGGAAGACTGCGGCCCGCGCCAAGGGTGGCGCGACCAACCTCGCGAGGACCGCTGGCAAGACCCACCTCGCGAGGGGGCTGGAGGGATCAGCCTCGTGAGGATCGCCCGCAAGGGAACGCAGGCCTCCCTCCGCTGCCGCCGCCACCAAGGAGAGTCGAAGACCGTCATCAGGACGAGGGGCTGGGGCTTCTGTGAAGCGCGGCGATCGCTCGCATCCCTGGGCGGAGCTCAAGCCCCAGCCTCTCACCGCATCTTCAAGCAGTTCGCCCGTGAAGTGAATGCAGTCCTCCCCAAGCTCGAGTCCACGCGCCTCAGTGGTCGGCGGCGCCATCATGTTCAGCTCAGCGGATCAGCTCAAGTGCGCAGCCATAGCCGGAGTTCTTCCGATGCTTTGCTCCCCAATCATCAGTAATGTGCTAGTCACCAAGACCCTCATCGACGGTGGAGCAGGGCTCAACGTCCTGTCCGTGGAGACATTCAACAATCTCTAAGTGCCTTACAGTCAGCTCTAGCCAACCAAGCCTTTCTCCAGAGTCACCGACGGCTCCACGGTCCCGATCGGGCAGGTCCGCCTTCCTGTCACCTTTGGGGCTCGCGACAACTACCACACCGAGCTCATCGACTTCGACGTCGCCCACATCCGCCTACCGTACAATGCCATCCTCGGGTACCCAGCGTTGGCCAAATTCATGGCCGTAACCCACCATGGCTACAACATCCTCAAGATGCCAGAAGCGGCGGGGTCATCACGGTGCCCCGTGAAGAGAGAGATGCAGATGTGCTCCCTGAGCGAGCTTTTCAGCCGCATCGCTGGAAGACCTGCACCACAAGCAGCAGGATGCCTCCCGAGGCAGCACCCAAGAAGAAGAAGACATCGACCGCCCGACTCTTCAAGAGACAGGCCCCTCAGGCCCGTGACCGGACCAGGGGAGCCTCCTTCCATCGATAGGAAAAGCGCCCGGCGCCCTCCTCAGTGGCTCGGGGCTCTCCCCGAGGGCCGCCACCTCGCCAAGGTCTCGAGGAGGCGCTTGGGCACCACGTGAGGCGTGTTTCAAGCACGCTTCCTGCAAGCAGGAGTAGGACCAGGAGGACAGAACCTCAAGAGTTCATGCCAAGGCCATTCAGAGCTACAGGAGTCAAGGGTCATGAGGGGCAGCCGCCGCCACTCACTGTGGCCCCCATCCAGCGAGGATGGTGGGCTGCAGCGTCAGATCGACATACCAGGGCTCAACCGAGCCGCATCTCAAGAGCGCCTCTGGCCTCGCTAGTGGGACGTTGCGAGGGTCCGCCCCACAGCTACGTACGCATGTCGTATGGCCTGCCAAACACGGTTGCTGCGTACCAGCGTCTCATGAGGACCATCCTGGAGGCTCAAGGGTCAGGCACGCCGCAGCCCTGGCGGACATGGAGATGGCCCATGAGGAGCCGCCAGCGCCTCCAGAGCCTCCTGAGGCCCCTGGGCCTGGGGGCTCGTGAGGATCGGCTCCCGCAGCCCACCGAGTCTGCTACATCAACAACCCTTCATCCCCAACATCACCAGGTGACATATTTAAGTTTTATTTCCGGTGGAGCGCCTTGAGGTCAGATTATTCCCAGGCGCGTGGGTCCGTCCTCGCTGCATGTATCCCTTTTATTTCATGTCTTTAGCTTATCCTGTTGGGGGCCCCTGGCTGCATCATCCCCAAGCCGCCGGGCGATCCCCAGCTGCATGTATCCTTCATGCGTTTTCCTTCGGATTATGCTCTTGTTCCACCATGCTTGTTATTTGGTTCCTTTTCCCGGTGGCGAAATCTTGCACGTTAAGGGGGGTGTCGAGCATCGTGACTCAGGCTACTACTGCTCTCCGCCCTCACCTCCTGGTCTTGTCCATGGCATCGCGACTGGCTTGCTGCCGACGGTAGAGACCAGCCCGAGAGCCGGACCCGAGGACGAGAGTTTCGCCATTCAACCCATCTTGCTAAAAGGGTGGGTGCCTCGAGCATCGCGACTGTGGCTCCTACCGCCTCCGCCCTCACCCTCCGGGTCTTGTCCATGGCATCGCGACCTGGCTTGCCACGACGGTCGAGACCAGCCCGAGAGCTGGGACCCAAAGACGTAGAGCACCGGCATCTGGCCAAATTTGCAGGAACACACTCGAAGATAAGGCCCAGAGCCAGGCGCAACCCGCCTTAAGGTAGGGCCTCGTGAGTCCCACGCTGGCTCACGGGTGCCCTAGCACACCTCGCGAGGCCTCTCGCGCCTCTCCAAAGCAACTAACGATAGGACTAACAATCGCCACGGCGAGCTCTTGTTCCTTTTGTGGTGAACCTGCAGGGTCCCTCCAAGGAGCACGGAACGACCTTGCCATGCAATCTCTCGCCGGCCAAGGCACGGACCTGGCGCCGCACCAGGAAGCATTGTCCTGACCCTTGAGATAAGTCACCCTCCGGACACACTAGTCATCCCTACACCATCCCCACACTCAATGCAACTCCGTGTTAGCAACGTCGCTCTCCTTTCTCACCGAATGATGGCTGCTTGAGCGCCAAGGGGGACCCCCTGAGCATCGCGACTCAGAGGCTCTTATCGGACCTACGGCCGCTCACCTCCTGGCCTTGACCACGACATCGTGACCTGGAATACCAGCGACGGCTGAAGCCGCCTTGGGACTGGGACCTGTCGGCGCAGAGCACCAAGCCCTCACGAGGTCTGAAAGGAAGAAACTGAGCTAGAACGGAATGAGCATCCCGCATTGCCTCATAATAAGGACCATATTGACAAACGGTTACAAATATCTTACAAGCCCCTGGGTACATTCTTGGCTCCTCGCAGAACAAAAGACGCGAATCCTAAGGAGTTCTATCTACAGGGACCACCGCTGGCAGACGCCATCATCAACAATGGGCCACCCGTCCGGAGCCAACCCCATCCAGATCAGGCGGCGACGACTGACGAGCTCGCCCTGCCCGGAGAGGCGCAGGCTCGAGGGCTCAGAGCTGTCGCCGCCGCCTCCGGGCCGCCAAGAGCTCGGCGGAGTCGTTGATCCTCCGCGCCTTGTCCGCTCGAGAAGCTGCCAAGGGAGTGGTCGGTCGGCCTCCATCTCACCACAGCAGGTTTCACCGCCTCCCGGGCAGCACTCCAGCCGATGACCCTCCGCGTCAAGAGCTTAAAGGATATCACCAAGCGCCTTTCAGACCAGGTGGATCGTGAGGGCGCCCTCGCCCCTGAGACCCGGCGACCTCATCCCAGCCTCGAGTCATGAAGACCTCGCCGGGCACCATCGCAACCTCTGCCTGTCGCGGGGTGCCGCAGCCTGCATGCTGCAGCCAGAGTCCTGTGGGCTCCCCTCTGCCGGACGGCGGAGGCGAAGAAAGAAGGAAGGCGAACCCAAGACTTAGGAGGCGCGGCGACACGGCACGAACTCCCGGCAGAGCCTCGGCGTGGACCTGGGGAAGACGACACCTCGTGACCATGGCGGCGCCGGTGGCGCCGCTGTGGCGCCCGCGCCACCTCCTTCAGGCCACCAATTTGCGCTGCATAAGGAAGAGGAAACCTGGTGGCGGCCGCACGCACCAGCAGCACGGGCGCCTCGCCTCGCGCCCTGCCCTCGACACAGAGGGCAAGCCGCTTTTGGGGGAGCGGGTCAGATCCTCTTGAGGAGCCATTCCTCTTCCCGGAGAACCGCGGATCGGAGCCATGGCAGCCGACGAGACGAGGAAGAGGAGAAGTAGAAGGATAGATCGAAGGGCGACGCTGCTCAGACGAGATAGCGGGCGGAGGCCAACCGCCGCCTCCACGATCACCGGTCATCATGCCCAGCTCTGCATGCAGGACCTGTCGAATCGGGCGGTTACCAAGGCGTGGGGAGCAAGCCCCACGCCCAATCAACCGCCACGCGCCGCCAAGGTCATGAGCTGTTAGGGGCCCACGACGCCGCGACTTGCCCTTTCGCCTCTCAGCCACGCTGTTCGGGCGCGCCAGGCCTGGGCTACTGTCGGCGCTCGGGAACGGGGTCCCAGACTTGCTCTGCATGCCTGCGGCGTGGCTCAAAGGAGGCCCAGGACAACCCATCTTCATCAACACAAACTCAAGACCCTCGCGAGGGGCCAAGCCTTGCGGGGCGGACGACCAGGAGCTTCCTCAGGCACGGCCTCGTTAGGCTGGCTCACGAGGAGGCGGAGAGTTCAAGGCAGGGTACCTCACGAGGCACGTGACGCAAGCCATGACGACCAAGGGCGCCAGTCGGGCGCCAGCCGCGCAGCTTCCTCCTTTCCTCTTTGGTGCAAAGGGAGCAAGCACAGGCGAGAGCATCAAGCAAAGGCATCCGTTTTGGTGCAAGAAGACCAAGACCAGCCCCAACGGCTGGAAGGGAGTCATCGTGGAGCCCAAGCAGGCGTCATCACCAGAGCCTTTGGCAGGCGAGGACCTACTTTAGTCAAGATAAGTGTACCCGATGTTCCCCTTCAAAATGGCCAATTGTTGGCGCCCTTCCTGCTCAATATTTGGGAAGAGGCCCAGGGCCTTCGTCTATATAAGTAGAGCTAGCCACCATAGTAGAGGGACGATCGGATAGAGGCATATCCGGCACTTGGAATCCAGAGAGAGAGAGAGACCCGATCCTCAAGCTAGAGCGACGGGATACCACTTAGCAGTTCATCACACCCACCAAGAACAGACCCTCATGAGGCTGTTCTTCCCTCATCTTATTCTTCATCAGCCCCAGAGGCAATCCACCACACCACAAACTAGAGTAGGGTATTACACCACAACGGTGGCCCGAACTAGTATAAATCTCGTGTCTCTTGTGCTGTTCTTGCGAGTAGTTTAGGTTCCTGCGATTCCCCGAGGTACGAGACGGTGGAGGGTTGGATCTCCGCGCGCACCCCAGAGTTCGAACCTCAAGGGTCTGCTGGAACCCGAAATCCGATAGGCTCACTCTGAGTCGCCGCCCTCGAATTTCCCTTGAGGCCTCACTCGCCTGAGCTACCTCGCCTCGACCTAGAGTCCCGCCTCGGTTATGGCTCGTCGGCCGGCCTGACTACTTCAAAACCACCGCCGCGGGCTATCCTCTGAGCCACCCAGCTCTGGCCTGGCTATCTCAAGCCACCGCCATGGTATTGACCCGCACCTGCCTGGCCCGTCCTTGCTTTGCTCCAAACTGCTGCTCTGCCGGAGCTCCGCCCTCACCGCAGCGCCTCTAAGCCGGTTCTTTAGGCCGCCGTGGTTGCTCTGCGGTTTTACGTGAGCCGTCGTCAACGCCTTGAGTCGCCGCCACTGAAGAGCCGCCACATGCCTCTGTTAAACCGCCACTTCCGTGGGGTCGACAAGCTGCCCCCGCTTCTACGGCCAGGGGCCTTATCTTCAAGTCGCCTCCGCCGCCTCGGCCGGTCTCTCATCATGAAGCTGCCGTCGCTGGCCTCTCCTCCATCATCAAGCCTCGCCCGAGCTAGCTTCGCTACTCCCTGCACTGTGGTTTCTGAAAAGACAAAGTGGTCAGGCGTTTAAAAAAAAGGAGGCAAAGCGCGTGGAACCTCAATCATGTTGGGCGCTCAAAGACAAGAGCTAGTATTATTAGTACTCATCTTCAACAGTACACATCAGATCAATTCTTTGGCAAAAAGGCAAAGCACCATGGTGCATTATCAAGCATCGGCGTCTGCGTTCATCCGATAAAATACCAGGACAATATTCACAACATACGTGGTTTATACCACTGGTACGGAGCACGCACTAGCAACCTTTGCACCCGGTGTTTGTCCATGCCACATTACCCGGCGAGTAGACACGTGCAAGCCGCCGCCCTTGCGGCCCGGTATACATCAATTTACCGGAACCGCGCCTACTCGTTGTTCAACGAACATATGCAAGTCGCCGCACTTGTGGTCGGCTCGCCCGATTATGAAAGCTTACAACACCGCAGCCGACTAATCTGTCTGCTACTGCGGCCGGCTCACCCGTAATTGATTTCAGATTCACTTAGGGATCATCAACTTCATGGCGGATTATTTTTGGCCTAAACAAATCAGGTGATATCCATCCAAGTTTGTTTTATTATCACATGTTGTTTTTGTCAAAGAACAAGTTTATCTTTGCCTTGGTCTGCAATATTGTTTATGCAGGGCAATTATTTATGACAAAAAATGATATTATACCGCGGAATTGGAGGCACGCCAACATCTTTTGGCACAGGGGGTCATCGTTACTCAACGGACTCCCGCACCGGCTTACAACACCGTGGCCGTTTCTCGCGACCATGCCGGCTTACAACGTTGAGGCCATCTCTCGCGACCGCGCCGGCTTACAACGCTGTGGCCGTCTCTTACGACCACGCCGGCTTACAACAAGGAGGACAACTTACCCGCCCGCACCGGTTTACATAACCATGGTTGATTCATCTGTCTGAGCCGCCTTTGATGTTGCGGTCGTTTTTACGGTCCGTCTCTCGCGGCCTGGTCTACATCAACACACCGGGCCGCATTTTTCTGGATGAGCTGTTTATTGAGTATGATCAAGTCACTACTTGGGAAGCCCGGTTTCTCTTCCAACAAATTGGAGGCAAATTATCATATATTATCAACCGCCGTCTGCACTGGATGGCTCAATGGATAGGTGCTCAAGTCGCCGGCACTACGATTTGGTTAACTTCAAACAGCCAGTTGGAAGGAACCATTGGCCGAGTTGCTGACGCGGCTTATACGGGATCATTTATAACCCGCCGCAGTCACCTCAACCTTCTGTGGATAATCACTAGCCTAACATATCAGGTGAAATCCATCCAATATATTTTATATTACATATTATTTTCTTCAAAAGAGCAATTACTTTGGTTTGCAGGTTGTCCCATGCAGGATTCAAACCAGTCTATATCACGGTTAATTATGGAGAATCTTAAGCCAACTCCTCAAGTCGTCTTGAGACTCAGGGGCTATAATGATATAACTCGGCAAAATTAGCTGGTTTCAATAAATTCAAGATCATTGAAAGGAAAAATAACCCGGCCCCGGAGATTACTGCTAGATCGATGAAAATTTAAAAGCAGTCAGAAGGTTTCCGGCTCAAAATAAGGATTCTAGTTTAAAATCCGGCTCAAGAGACATCTTTCTCCCACAAAGCACTGAATCTTTCAAAATTCGGTTCAAAATCCGGCTTAAGGTAAATTTGTCCCTTACAAATTTTTGAAGCTTTCAAATCCGGTTTAAAGTTCCGGTTCAAAAAGCATTAGTCTCTCGCAAGTTCGAGTTCTCAGAAAAATTAAAGGTGGCCAAAAGAACTTGCTGCCATGATGCGCGGTTCAAACTTGGGTATCCTGCCTTACGGCTTATCTTATTATGATCACTTGGGGGCTTCCTGCTCATCGAGCATAGCTATCAAGTACCCTCTTGATCGGCGCAATACCAAAACTTATATGATCACTTGGGTGCTTCTTGTTCAAACATAGGTCGTATTCGAACCAAAGAGAACATAGCTGTCGATACCCTCTTGATCAGCATACTGCCAAACCCACTAGGGGGCTTCTTGATCATATTTGAATCATAGCTTAACCCCTTTGAGTCTGACGTGGGTCGTATTCGAACTAGCGTCATTAAACAACTCTTATGGACACTTGGGGGCTTCCTATTCAAACATAGGTCGTATTCGAACCAAAGAGAACATAGTTGTCGATACCCACTTGATCGGCATCGCCAAAGCCACTGGGGGCTATATGATCGTATTCGAATCTTAGCTTAACCCCTTTGGAACGGTTTACTGATCGTATCCGAACCAGAAGCCTCAAAAAGTTTTATTCTATCTCTGGTAAAGTTTATTGCAGCCACAATTACTTAACTTGAGACCTTTTGGGGATTATATCTCAAATGTATATAAGTGTTTTATGATTAACCCGGCTTGACTTTTGACTATAAGCCGCCAGCTTATGACAACCATCATTTGTATGGAATCATTGGCTTCTAAGGATTTGGTTATCACCCTTACTACACAGGTCATGTAAACCGGCAGTACAAATTCAATATCACAGTGGTTATATGTGAGGTATTATGACCCGCCCTGCGGTAAACCGCCAAGGGTTCTTGTGATCTACTTCTGTGCAGGGCAAGACTACATTTGGGTGGTTACCTGCCCTAGCTTTTGACGTTAATTCGCCAGGGAGTATGTTGTTTAAACTCTGTGCAGGATTTGCAGAACTATGACTTATATAAATGCTTCAGTCCAAAGCTCATCATTGAAATTGGTGTCTCAAAAGGGTTATCAACTATTGATTTTCTCAAGGGCTATAGGCCACCAGGTTACAAAAATTCCGGCTTACAATGAATGCGCATTAAGTTGTCATCGGCCAAGAGCCGCCAGCCAACATGGCTGGATTCTTATTGTGGTTATCAATAGCCAATATTAAGATGGAGGTCTTCAAAGTCGCTTCAGCGCAATGGCTATTATTTTGTTAATGGATATGATTTATTCTACAATGGAAGGAATAGTCCCAAGTTGCTGCAGGCTTACGACCCGGCACTTGGGGGCTATATTATTCAAATTGAGGTTACATAGAATATGCAAGTCTCATGTCGGTGCAAGCATGCACCATGACACTTGGGGGCTAATACAAAGTCATTTTTGCTCACCTCATTGAAGACCCGACTCATCACATCATAATAAGCCGACCCTTGGGGGCTACCAATTGCTCCTGTCAACAATTTAAGGTACACAAGTCTTAATCCATTATATTGAAAGGTCCACTATTCAGTTGGTAGAGTAAAAAGCTCTTAACCTTATGGACGTGGGTTCGAGCCCCATGGTGAGGGTTACATCATATGATATTATTTTCAATGAAGTATATATAAAGTCCCAGCTCAGTATTATCTTACTAAGCCGGCCCTTGGGGACTACATGTTGTTGTTCAAGTCTACATGATAATATTTATGAAGTCCCTACTCATTATTGCATAATGACCCGGCCCTTGGGGGCTACACTGGTTGAAATTTTACGAGCATAAGGCAATTACAAGTCCCAGGTTGCTGCAAGCATGACAACCCGGCACTTGGGGGCTACATATGTGGAATATTCAGTTTTATGACTAATGATTGAGATGAATAACCCGGATTTCTTCAAGGTTGCAACACTTATATTGAAGCAAGTCTTAAGTTATCACTATGTTCTCCTCTTAAGACTTGGGGGCTACAGGTATTATGCATATAAAGAGGGAACATCTTCAAAATTCTCAGCTTTGAGTAAATCAGGAAGATCAATCACATGATCCAGTGTCAACAACAATTATGACTCGACATCATCAGTCTTTTATAACCCGGAGATTTTGGAAATTATAACTCGGCAAGATCTACATCTTTAAGCCGCTTGAAAATCAGATGAGTATATCAAGACCTATATTTTTAAGCCGGTGCTTTGGAAGCCGACTCAAATGGATTATTTGTTTATAATATTTCTTCTACAAGAAAATTGATTGTGAAGCTGGTCTATTGACCCGGATTTTCTAGAAGAAGGAAATGACAAGGACTTAAGGATGTTGGTGCGGTTTACAAGAATTCTTAACCCGGAGCACAACCTGTCAAATTTGTTCTTGTGTTTATTTTGCAGCATAAGTTTACCATGGATAAATCCAAGCTAAACTTGGGGGCTAATGTCGGGGATATACCCCGTGGTGTAACCCGGCCGGAAGTATAACCTTGCCGGACTTGGCGACTCACTAATGACCCGCCCTGACTGGACGACACACTAAGTGACCCGCCCGATCCTGGCGACTTATGGGTGACCTGGCAAGCGGATCAGAAGAGCGACAAGACCCGGGGGCCCAGGAGGCTCAAGGCCCATAAGGCCGGCTTACGTTATGATAGGCCGGCTTACCAGGAAAGGCGTGAGGACTATCTCCCTTACAAGGAATCAAGTCCCGGGCTTGTATCCGGCTTGTAGTACAAGATAGGCTAGTCCTAATCCTATTTGGACTCCATATGTAACCCGCCCCTCTAACTTATATAAGGAGGGGCAGGGCTCCCCAAAGAGGGACAAGCAACAAGAAACAATATCTAGGGCTAGACACAAAGGGGGAGCCGGCTGATGCGACAACTCCCTCATGAGCATAATGAGACCTAGCCACAAACAGCATGTAGGGCTATTCCGGATGATGTTTCCCAGGGCCTGAAGCTGTCTAAATCCTTGTCTTGTGTGTGGCTCTTTCTCGTCCCGATCAACCCCTCTCAAGCTACCACATAGATGCATTGGCCTCACGACTAAGTCCTGGCACTAAGGACATCTGCCGTGACAAATCCACGAAAACGAGCTTTGCTACTATAGTTGGATCTTATGATGTTTCTCCCCCTCTACTCTCTTGTAATGGATTGAGTTTTCCCTTTGAAGTTATCTTATCGGATTGAGTCTTTAAGGATTTGATAACACTTGATGTATATCTTGCATGTGCTTATCTGTGGTGACAATGGGATATTCACGTGATCCACTTGATGTATGTTTTGGTGATCAATTTGCGAGTTCCGTGACCTTGTGAACTTATGCATAGGGGTTGGCACACGTTTTCGTCTTGACTCTCTGGTAGAAACTTTGGGGCACACTTTGAAGTTCTTTGTGTTGGTTGAATAGATGAATCTGAGATTGTGTGATGCATATCGTATAATCATACCCACAGATACTTGAGGTGACATTGGAGTAGCTAGGTAACATTAGGGTTTTGGTTGATTTGTGTCTTAAGGTGTTATTCTAGTATGATATCTAGGATAGATCAAACGGAAAGAATAGCTTCATGTTATTTTACTACGGACTCTTGAATAGATCGATCAGAAAGGATAACTTTCTGGTGGTTTTGTACCCTACCATAATCTCTTCGTTTGTTCTCCAGTATTAGTGACTTTGGAGTGACTCTTGATATGTCTCCATCGTATCTATAATTTTTGATTGTTCCATGCCAATATTATGCAACTTTCATATACTTTTGGCAACTTTTTATACTATTTTGGACTAACATATTGATCCAGTGCCCAGTGCCAGTTCATGTTTGTTGCATATTTTTGTTTCGCAGAAACCCCATATCAAACGGAGAATAATTTTGGAATATTTGGGAAATATGGGAAGAAGAATCTCCTTGGGCACGCCCCTGACCCTCGTGGGCCCCCCATAAGGCAGTTGCTGCTCTTCTTTGGCTGCAAGAAATCTAATTTTTGGAGAAAAATCTGGGCGAAGGTTTCAATCCAATCGGAGTTACGGATCTCCAGATATATAACAAATGGTGAAAGGGTAGAATCCTAGAACGCAAAAACAGAGAGAGACAGAGAGATAGATCAAATCTAGGAGGGGCTCTCGCCCCTCCCATGTCGTGGAGACCAAGGACCAGAGGGGAAACCCTTCTCCCATCTAGGGAGAAGGTCAAGGAAGAAGATGAAGGGGGGCCATCATCATTACCGCAATCTACACCAACACCTCCGCCATCTTCACCAACATCCCATCACCTTCCCCCTCTATCTACATCCACTCTCCCGCAACCCGTTGTACCCTCTACTTGAACATGGGGCTTTATGCTTCATATTATTATCCAATGATGTGTTGCCATCCTATGATGTCTGAGTAGATTTTCGTTGTCCTATCGGTGATTGGTGAATTACTATGATTGTTTTAATTTGCTTGTGGTTATGTTGTTGTCCTTTGGTGCCCATCATATGAGCGCGTGCTTGGATCACACCATAGGGTTAGTTGTATGTTGATAGGACAATGTATTGGAGAGCAAGACTGACAGAAGCTTCAACCTAGCATAGAAATTGACGCATACAGGATTGAAGGGGGACCAATATATCTTAATGCTATGGTTGGGTTTTACCTTAATGAACGTTAGTAGTTGCGGACGCTTGCTAATAGTTCCAATCATAAGTGCATAGAATTCCAAGTCAGGGATGACATGCTAGCAGTGACCTCTCCCACATAAAACTTGCTATCGGTCTACTAAAGTAGTCAATTGCTTAGGGACAATTTCGCAACTCCTACCACCACTTTTCCACACTCGCTATACTAACTTTATTGTGTCTTTATTTAAACAACCCCTAGTTTTTATTTACATGCTCTTTATATTCTTGCAGACCTATCCCATTACACCTACAAAGTACTTCTAGTTTCATACTTGTTTTAGGTAATGCGAACATTAAGCGTGTGTAGAGTTGTATCGGTGGTCGATATAACTTGAGGGAATACTTGGTCTACCTTTAGGTCCTCGTTGGGTTCGACACTCTTACTTATAGAAAGAGGCTACAATTGATCCCCTGTACTTGTGGGTTATCAAGACCTTTTTCTGGCGACGTTGCCGGGGAGTCATAGCGTGGGGTGAATATTCTCGTGTGTGCTTGTTTGCTTTATCACTAAGTAGTTTTTATTTACTGTTCTTATTTGTTCTTTATCTTTAGTTATGGATATGGAACAGGAAATACCAAAAAATTTAGGTTTACTTGCTACTAATGGAGATGGGGAACCTCGTAAAACCCTCGATGCATGTTATGTGACAGATATTATGTACTACTTTGATAGTCCTGAGAAAACCGCGTTCAATCTGGTAATGGGAGACACGTTGGATCAACGTGAATACTTTAGGTATTATCGCTTGTTTCAAAAAGGGAAACTATTATGGGATCAAATTTATATGTTGAAGTGCTATGCTCGGCAAGTATGCTTGAGTTATGATTATACTAGTTGCTCTAGGATGAAGGCTCCACACCTTCCCTTTTTATGCATATTTAATGATAATAAAACCTTGGCTTCTTATGCTAATGGTATATATGATTACTATGATGTGGAATAAATAGAATTATTTGTTGCTTTTATGGGTTGCTTATGAAATTGAATCTTTGTTCAAAGAGTGTGAAAATCTTTATGATGTTGTTTATAGACCTGAAATTTAGCTATCCTTAAATATTGCTATGAGAATTATGAATTCAATTCCAATATTGATGAATTTATTGAGAAAGTCTCTGCTGTCCAAGAAGAGACTAATATTTTGCAGGAGCCTATGGAAGAAGAAATTAATGACACTGTGAGCTCATTAGATGAAAAAGAAGAGGAGGAGAGCGAAGAACAAAAGGAGGAAGAGAGGATTGATCACCCGTGCCCACCTTCTAATGAGAGTAACTCATCAACTCATACATTGTTTTATTTCCCTTCATGCTTACTGTCGTGGTTTTGTCACGGCAGATGTCCTCATGAAAGGAGTTAGTCATGGGGCCATCGCTACGGGTTAACTTGAAAGGGGTTAAAGCGGACGCAAAGACACAAGAGTTATACTAGTTCGGCCCCTTCGATGAAGGTAAAAGCCTACGTCTAGTTTGTGATAGGATTGATGTGGTCTCGATGACTAGGGAGCAAATAAGCTTCGCCTAGGCCTCGAGTTGTTGTTGTCTGTCTGTCTATCTCCTTGAACCGCCCCGGGTCGTCCCCTTATATACACGGGTGGTGCCCATCGGTTCAGAGAGTCCCAATCTCCGGTTCATACTCGTATCCGGGTTGGTCTCTCTATATTCCTAACTTACAGTACAAGTTTACATATCAGGCCGGTTTACGGCTACAGGTTCTAAACCGACTACGGGCCTTGGGCCCTTATCTTCATGCTTGGGCTTTTACACGGTTGAACTACTGATGAAGTTAACCCGGCCCGGATAGGCCGGTTTACGCCCAGTAGTAACATCCCCAACATTAGGCCCCAGATTGATTTGAACAGGTTCATGTCAATCCTTGATAAAAAATCTTTAACTTCAATATCTTCTTGTAATTGTTGAACCGCCGTGATATCCCCTTCTCTGGTTGCTGTAAACCGCCGTGACGTCATCTTCGGAGCACCGTAACGGTCCATCATGACATCACCTCTGCATAAAAAGGATCAAAAAGATTCCCTTCTCATTAATGATTATCCCGAAAATCGAGGCGACAGGCGCGCCCACTCGGCCGCTTCAGACGCCTTGATTCTCGTGCCTGCCTTTCACTCCTTCCCTTATAAATAAAGCCCGAGGGCCCCCTTTTCTCTTCCTCTTCTTCATCTTCTTCTTCCTCGCGACGACCTCAGCTCTGGAGCTCCGCCGCCATCCGCGACCTTCGAGAACCGCACCAACCAAGGCCGCTGCATCAACCTGAGTTAGATCAGAGACCCATCGCCCCCCTCCGCCACAATTCTGCAGCGGTAAATTTCTTCAGCTCTTTGCCTTCAGATCTGCATTAAATTTTTGCAAGTTCATCCGCAGTCCTCCATTTTTCCTCTTCTTCCTACCTTCTGCCTTGGTAGTTTTAATCCAAATACAGTATATATCTCTTGCGGTAGTCATTCCGCATCTGTTTTTAATACTAGCAGCCCTTCCTTTTCTTCTGGTAGAGTATACATCCTTCTCTGTTTTTCTTGAATGCGTTTTTAACGAACGCAGTAAAAACTGTCTTATAGATGCGCGGTAGATCCAAATAGATTTTACCATTGTGTGAAACCTGTTTCTGTCAACACTTAGCAGAAAACTTGAATCTGGGCCTTTCTACCTATGGGCGGTTTAATCCTTGATAGCCAATCCGCCATATGTCATTAGCCCTCTCTTAAACCGCCAACTATACCTTGAATTGTAATTTCACCGGTTTAACACTGAATTTTTCACTTACAAACCGTACATAGTGAACCGGCACCTGTTTGATTTTCTTTCAGCTCCCCCTTCTGGAATGGCGAAACAATTTTCTTCTTGCAATTGGGTTCCATCCCGGATCACGGAAACACAGCTCAACGGCTACGTCACCACTGGCGCTTTAGCCTCAAAAAATGTTCTCCACTGGCGTGTTCCGAATCGGAATGTCATGGAACCTCAAGAAGGAGAGGTGATTTTTTATGCAACACCTAGACCGAATTCAGCCGCCCGGATCAAAAATTTCCGGATGTCCTCGCAAGCTTCCAACTCCATCCACAAGATATTGGTCGAACTCGTGTCCAATATATGCAACTTTCAAGTCTTCGCAAAGTCTATCTTCAAGAAGAACCAACCGTGGAGTTATTCCGAGATTTCTTTCATTTGAACCGCTGTACAAAGTTCTCGGACGGTCCTAACACAGAACTTGTTGGCGTTTCAATCCAAAAATGGAAAGAAGTGGACTTTCCTCACGCCAAGCATCATAGCCATCCGAAAGATTGGAATCAAACCTGGTTCTATTGCGGAACACTGCTCCTAACGGAGAAAATCCCTTGCGGGTTATCGCCCTCACCGCTTAGCAACAACCACCCATTGCCTTGGCGCTTGACTGCCGCAGAACAGAAGAACTTTGCACCCCAAATTATCAAGCTCCGGGCTCTGATGGCCAACGGCTTAACTGGTATTGACCTTGTCCGCTGTTGGGTTTCTTGGGGCATCTTGCCATTAAGCCGCCGCCCCGGATTGATGCACGAATACACTGGTGATGTCAAAGATCCTCAACGACATCATGAGCTATCAATAACTGAGCTTGAAGTTGCCGAGACAGTGAAGAAAATGCTCGATGAACCGATCTCCGCGTGCAGCCAAACCGGGTTGGCCCCATTCTGCATCTCCAACGAACCGCCCGCGGTAAGGTTCCTCTCATTGCTTTTACTGATTTTGATTCCATATTGATTGTATTAATCTCTTATTAATTCTCAGGCTAACAGTTCCTTTTGGAAACGAACGAAACCGGTTCGGGTTCCTCGTGTAAAGACCAAGACCACCAAGAAAGCTGACAAGAGGAAAATCGCCGAGTCTTCTGAACCGCCGGAGGATGAAGAATCAAATGCTGAGGTAGAGCTTGACTTACTTTGTTCTTTTTCATTTATTTTACTGACAGTTACAATTCCCAGGATGACGCTGTGGCCAGCCATGCAGAACCTGTTGAGGTAACCCTTCTTTCTTCCGATTCTGATCTTGTACCAGTTAAAAGAATTCACCGCATAGTCCGGAAAGTGAAACAATCTCACTCTTGTGCTCATTTGAATCCAAAACTTTCTTTGAAGACACAACAAACTGAAGAACGCCATACGACCCGGCATAGCGGTCAACAAATTACGTCGTCCGGTTTAGCTGACACACCAACCCGGAAACGTCGTCCAGAGGTGACTTGTTCTCCTGAAAAGCATTATCCTTTGAAAGGTTTCTTCCGATGCCCTCTCAATCCATCTGACCCGAATTATCAGGCTTCTTCCAACTCGTCTGGCGGTTCATCAACCACTCAGCTGCCTCCTCTCAAAGTTGCTGCTGGGTAAGCATATTACTCCTTAATTTGTTCCTTGTATTTGTCGGTTTATCATATTCTAACCCTTGATGTTGTAGCACCAAGGCTCGTCTTAGTAAAAAGGCCAAGACCCTCGACCCTACTGTGAATGTTGATCCGGAGAAGACTCCAGAGCATCATGTTGAAAATCCCGAATTTGCTAAAGACAACTCTGTTGGGGTTAATCAAGATGCCAATGCTAATCCGCCAGAGGTTGAACCGGAGGTCCAAGTTGAAACGTATCATCCTCCTGCTCCACCGAGTCCTGCAGCAGAGCAGCGGGACTCAACTGCTGATCCGCCAAGCCCGGGTATGAAAGCTATAAGCCCAGGTGAAAATGCCAATCCGGCCAGCCCAACCAAAGATGATGATGTCGTAGTTACGGGCACTGCATATACCGCCCCTGGCAATCCGGTTGCTCTATCAAAGCACAGTGCCAAGGAAGAATGTACTGCTTTGAGCAAAGGGAAGGAAAAAACTGATCTGTCAGCTTATGACAATCTCTCTGCCCAAGATCTTCACTCTGGCTTCCTGAACCGGCTCTACACAAGCCGTGATTTTGAAGCCGGTCTGGTAAATCTTATGAAGGAGCGTTATGAGGTAAACATTTATGCCTTTCTCTTGTACCTTCATTGCATAGTAGCCCCCAAGGGCGTGTTTGTAATCTTCTTTCAAGCCGGTACTTGATATAGAACTCAATACTTTCAGAGTCCATTGTTGTAGCCCCCAAGGGCCGGTTCAACTTAGTATAGTTAAACCGGGACTTAACATAAAACTCAATGCTTTAGAATTCACTGATGTAGCCCCCAAGGGCCGGTTCAACTTAGTATAGTTAAACCAGGATTGTAATTTATATTGCCGCAGCAGAACATGTTCGAGCAAATAGCCATTAGCCCCCAAGTGCCAAGTTGAATACCTGTATTGAGCTTGGGACTTTGTGATTTTATTGGCAGATGAAGATCAAATATGCATTAGCCCCCAAGTGCCAAGTGTATGACTGGTTATGCGCTTGGGACTTGCAATGAAAATACTAACATGCTCCCTTTTTGTTGCAGAGTGATATACGCCAACAAACCTCACAAATCAATGATCTTCAAGAAAATCTGAAATCTCAACAAGCAGAAACCTCCAAGGCCAAGGATGAGCTGAAAACCGCCTTGACTACTATGGAGCAGCTCAAGGAGTGGTTTAAGTCCGAGCGGGCCAACTGGGATACTGAAAAGGCGGGCTTGCTAAAGCGGGCGGAGGATGATGAAGCAGCTATTAAACCGGTGACGGAAGAGCTCACTGGATTAAAGTACCAAATCAATGCCATGACCTCTGCCATATTCGGTAAGCAATGCTTCACCAATGTTGCGATGAATATTTCGTTTTGAAATTTCCTCCGGTTTAACCTGAACTTTCTTAAACCGTATAGGTAAGCGCATTGCTCATCAGGCTCGACACGCGGAAGAAACTCAAGGCCGCGTATACACTAATTGAACAACTGTATACCGGCACCCAACGAGTTATTTGCGCCACTTCTTACGATAATGCAGCTCCGACATTGATCAAGGACACACTGGACCGTCTATCTATGATACCAGCACAGATAGAAGAATTGAAACGATCCGCTCCCCGGGCTAGCACCTTATTGGCACTAACTCGCGCCAAAGCATTGATAGCTAACCTTGATCCGGATGACATAGCCAAAGGCTTCACCAGTGCTCAAGAAAATGGCGAAGCATTTGATAATGATGCTCTCAAACGGGTAACCAGGGAGACGCGTCCTCTGGCGAGTCAACTGGCAGAAGAGGCCAACCTGACGGTTCACTGCTCCATCTATGACGCGAACAACAGACGGGTTGAAGCTGTTATTCCGGAAGTGCAGAACCTTATTCCACCAACCCGTAAGCACACTTATGCCCCTGACGATGATCCGGCTGAGCATATATGTGAAGAGGCTGTCTTTCAGGCTTTAACCCGGATTGACTGGACCACCAATGACTTCCGGCCATTGGATGGTGAGGAGGAAGAAGTTGAACCGACGCCTGACGACCCATCTTGTTCACGTCAACCCGACAATAAAGCTTAATCCGTCAAGCCGGTTGATGCATCAGAAGCTGCCTGTCATGACACCATTCCAAAATTTGGACCTCTGCCTTGTAATAAGATAGCCATCACTTTTGTTTTTAATATGCCTTCGTGCAATGGTGCTGACTCCTTTGATTGAATGATCGAAACCTTTAATTTAGATTTCCTGGAGTCACCAAATCTTAAACTGCCACAGCGGTTTGTGCCGCCAGCCGGTTTGTGACATTCATATATATATATATGAAATGAAATACTGAGGTATATAATCAAAATTTGTGATACAAAATACCTGCCATCGTTGGGCATGAAGTTGGCTTAGCCAATCTTGAAGCGGAGGTTGTATAAACCATTACCGTCAAAGGAGAACAGCCCCTGTGTTCATAATGCCTGTTTACCATGTAAACCGTGCCGGGTCATGACAAGCCCCCTGTTACTCCATGATGGGATGTTAACAGAAAAAGTCAAACCGGAAGAATTATCCCCGGATTAAAAATGGACCGAATTCCATCAATTGATAGCTTGAACCGGTTTAAAAAACGTTATCGGTTTCAGAAACGCAACAAAGTCAAATAATAGTTATGAAAAACATGGAAGCAAAGGTAATGATAAAACCGTTTGCAAAAAGAGGCTTTACTGAGCCGATCAGATGGTGTTACCATGGTCGGACACGACCAAGCTCCCAATAGGGTATAGCCATGGTTCAAGTCAGCCAGGTCCCCAACTGAAATCGTGGCATTATGCCGATCAAGTGGCGTGGCAATGGTTCGGGTTCGACCAAGCCCCCAAGTGACTCTATGGCCTTAGGCCGATCAAGAGGCGTGACTGGTTCAGATTTGACCATGTCCCTAAGTGATCTGGTGGCTCTCGCCTATCAAAAGGTGATGCATTGGTTCGGACACGACCAAGGCCCCAAGTGATATCATAAAGCTTTTGAAAAGCAAACTCAGGGGGTAAACTGGAGGCTGCTTTAAAACTGAACAACTCCATGTAACCACGCATGATGTAACAGAACAAATACCCCGCTTTAGCTGAGGCTCCGGTTTATTACTTTATTCATAATATATATAGTCATAATATGTACATAAGTAGAGCCGATGGCTCAGGTATACTAAGGCCGAAGATGAGCTATGTTCCACGGCCTGTTGGTCTCCTCCTCTGGCGTGCGTGAGTCTTTATGCTCTCAAACATCGATCAGATAGCACGACCCGTTGTGCAGATTCTTGCTGACCATGAAAGGCCCCTCGCAAGGTGGGGATAGCTTGTGC